>OZ024746.1:41588627-41763627 GCA_964016885.1 Eledone cirrhosa
TTCTGACAGGAGTCACTGGAAGGCATGCTTAAGGGTTCTGCCCCCATGACCCAACCAGAAATAAGTGGGCAAAGAAAAAATATATTGCAGTCTCCATCCAACTCTGTGAGAACTGGTGATTGGCCTGCAACCTGTCCTGGGATGTGTGGGATGGACATACAGAGGTTACGCATATTAAGACCCAAAAGATGATCTGGAATGGAGCAAATCATGACAATCATTGAAGTTGTCCATCACTAATATTTTTATAGAGTGCAAGGTTTGATGTACACTGACACCATTGCTTTACAGATAGAGAACAGTCAGCAGATGACAAACTTTCAGGTGCCAGGTGTCAAATTTTGGTCTTTGTTTGACCCTGGATTCCAGATTCATGAAAGGTTTGAAAATTGAGGCAAGACACAACTACCAGCAGGTAATAATGAATAGTGGATGTGATGTATGCATTCATTACTTCTCCTCAATATTTCAAGGATAGCTTCATCTTAACATATTTCTGGGTGAGTCTACCCACCCTGCTCCTATTCTCATCACAGTTTCTCTCCATTGGGAGGTTTAACCTGAGCCAGATCCCAACCTAAACAAGACTGACAAAGCTAGGAAGCAAATGAGTGCTGAAGTAATAGAGCCATCAAGCTGCATAATTTTACATGAGGCTAGCAGCCAAAACAAATGATGTCACGTATCATTTAACACCACCACATGACTGAAATCAATAAAGGCTCTTTATGACATGCTTTACAATAACATCTCTACCTTTTGTTACTTATTTATCTGAAGAGTTAGATGTGTTTACATCTATAAAACCATTGGTAATGCACAAATAGTCAAACTATATATATAGTATGCACCATCCCCACCCTCCCATACATCTCTCATGAGGATAGGCTGTAGCATACATCCAGGGAAGCCTCCAGCTCACACTGGAAAATGGTCGTATAGGTGGCATAACAAAAAGCACCCAGCCCACACTGTAAAGTGGTTGTGATGGCGACATGACAAAAAAAAAGCACCCAACCCACACTGTAAAGTGGTTGTGTAGATGTCATGACAAAAAGCACCCAGTCCACACTGTAAAGTGATCATGTAGGAGTCACAACAAAAAGCACCCAGTCCACACTATAAAGTGGTCATGTAGGAGTCACAACAGAAAGCACCTTGTCCACACTGTAAAGTGGTCATGTAAGAGTCACAACTAAAAGCACCCAGTCCACACTGTAAATGTGATCATGTAGGAGTCACAACAAAAAGCACCCGGCACACTGTAAATGTGATCATGTAGGAGTCACAACAAAAAGCACCCAGCACACTGTAAAGTGGTCATGTAGGAGTCACAACAAAAAGCACCCGGCACACTGTAAAATGGTCATGTAGGGGTCACAACAAAAAGCACCCGGCACACTGTAAAGTGGTCATGTAGGAGTCACAACAAAAAGCACCCAGCACACTGTAAAGTGGTCATGTAGGAGTCACAACAAAAAGCACCCAGCACACTGTAAAGTGGTCATGTAGGAGTCACAACAAAAAGCACCCGGCACACTGTAAAGTGGTCATGTAGGAGTCACAACAAAAAGCACCTTGTCCACACTGTAAAGTGGTCATGTAGGAGTCACAACAAAAAGCACCCGGCACACACTGTAAATGTGATCATGTAGGAGTCACAACAAAAAGCACCCAGCACACTGTAAATGTGATCATGTAGGAGTCACAACAAAAAGCACCCGGCACACACTGTAAATGTGATCATGTAGGAGTCACAACAAAAAGCACCCGGCACACTGTAAATGTGGTTGGCATTAGGAAGGGCATCTAGCCATAGAAACCTAGCCAGAAACATTTCTATATGAGTAAGATATGGTCGGAAAAATGGACATTAAACGATGATGATGAATGATGATAATGCTGATGATGATGATATATATATATGTGTGTGTGTGTTTGTGTGTGTATTATATATGAAGGCAATTCTTAAAACAAACTAAATAGCTAAATAACTAACATATGCATTTGTGTTTTAGTCTATATTTTAAACAAAGTGGGTAGGTCAATAATATGGCATGCCACATGTTCCAACACATTTTCTGCTTCTAGTCTCATCACCTTGGCCACAGATCTTTGTACTGGTTTCCCCAATATATTCTTAATTACATATCTCACAATGTTTCAAATCAACTGTACCTTTAAGAAACTAATAGTTGTTGCTAGCAGCTCTAAAGTGTAAATGGAATAATGCCAATAAATGAAGAATTACCATATATACTCAAATATAAGCAGAGAAATATTATGACACACAAAAAATAAAAATCGATGGAAAAATTGGGGGATCGGCTTATATTCGAGGTCAATATTTTGCCAATTTTCCCCTACTTTAATTTCTATGTAAATAGGATTCTAAAATAATTGGAGTGAGTATTTTAACAATGAAACACTGTTTTTCTACATTTACATTGTCATTGGTGTTATTTATGCATTCCCTAGAAAATATTTCCAGTGAATCTTGATAATTTAAACATTTTAATACATAAATATCCCATACATATACACACATGCACACGTTTTCTCTGATTTATTACTTTTTCTTTCAATCGTACGTTAGATTGAAATTTTACTTCTGATTTTAATTCATTGCTCTTACTCTCTCTCTCTCTCTTGATCTTACACGCTTTTCACTTCACCTCTCCTCTTTCTTTTCAACTGGCCTGGCCATCCTCATAACGGTGCTATCCAACTCCCCACTGCAAATGTGATTACAGCTCCCAACCCCTGTGACCAGAGTACAATGTGGCCAACTGGCCTGGCTCTCCTCATAATGGTGCCATTCAGTTCCACACTGTAAATGTGGGTGCAGCTCCCAAATTATGGCTCTTCTGTGAGCAGGGTATGGCATGGCCAACTGGCCTGTCCCTCCTCATAATGGTACCATTCAGTTCCACACTGTAAATGTGGGTGCAGCTCCCAAATTATGGCTCTTCTGTGAGCAGGGTATGGCATGGCCAACTGGCCTGTCCCTCCTCATAATGGTACCATTCAGTTCCACACTGTAAATGTGGTTGGTGTTAGGAAGGGCATCCAACTAAAAATCCTGGCCAAATTTACAGTTCTTTCTGAGCAAGGTACTGCATAGCTAATCTGACCAGACATGTCGCATGATGCGAACAATCTGTCTAATCCATGCAAACATGGAAAATAGATGGTAAACGGTGATGATGATGATGATGATATATATATATATACATTGTAGATCTATAATCTAAACATAGATATTCTTGCATTTTGGAAGCATCAGGTTTGTTATATTTCCTATTAAAAAACTTGGATGATAGGAGTATCAAAATAACAAAGAAATTCATTAAAAAAACAACAAAATAAACTATATTTGTGTTTATCAATATAACAAATAAAACTACCAAAATTTAAGAATATTACTTTCCTCTCCTAGTTTCAGATGAAGCGATTTACTAAAAGTATACAAGAAAAGAATCTAAAAGGATAATTCATTGTAATTAAATCCCACTTTCACTTTGTTTGAAGATTTTCCAAATTAATATACTTCATAATTTTATAACTATATATATTAAATAGCTGCATTGCTGAAATGTTAAAATAAGTCAGAGTAAAACATGGAGGATCCATCCTGTATTAGAGGTAAATCTATTTTTATTATGAAGCTTTTGTAGACAAGCTATAAAAATTCTCCTAATAACAAACTGATTAGGTCTTTAGTTGGAAATGTTATATCATTAGACCTGTAATAAAGTAATGCAAGTTAATTTAGAGATATAAGCTAGAGATTTATATAATTTGTTTTCATCAACTGAGATATATCATACTTTTATATTATATTCATTGAAAGCTATATGAGATTGCAAATTCTACTATTATTGAATGCTGTAACTGTTTATTCTATTAATTTCTATCAATCAGTTTGGTTTTACAAGCAATTTATGATATGGACAATATTTTGTCAAGTAAGATAACCTTAGAAAAGGTAGTTAAAATCAGTGATAATATACCCAAGATTGTGAATAACTTTTTTTTTATTAATCAAAATTCCTTCTTTACATTGGGTATGTTAGAACTTATTTAACTGTTTGTTTTCCATACCAATGGCGTCCCTAGGTATTTTCCCTTTGTCATTCTGTTCTGTTGTCACACCAACTCAGTCAAATATTGGGATTGATTCTTCTTCCAATATCTTTCTCCCTTTTCCTCTCTATTTTTCTGATCAGCTACATTGAGTCCTGGGAGTCATGAGACACCACTCACAATCTCCCTTTTTCAGAAATGTAGATGGATGGAGTGAGGGGTTATGAGGCCCCTCGCAGAATCTTATATTCTACTGAAAGCACCCAAATATGGCCCAATATGCAGTATACCATAGAACAGTTGAAAAAGAAATAAGATGTAATGTTTTGGCTGGAATTTCTTTGATCACAGGTCTGCTCAATCAGGGATGACCTCAGGTTAAACAACAATAAAACTGTAAAGAAGCTTTCTGCATTCAACCATCAACATCTGGAACAATGTTTTGAAAGTAGCAGTAGGAATTATCTCAGTAAAAGAATTACAAATATTCAAGAGTTGAGTGCACAAACACTTCCTTCCTCTTGTTCCTCCAGAAAAGCAGCGAACCATTAATTATTCCATTGGATTTCTCTTTGAGATCCAAATGTGTAATGAGTCTATTGTTCAGAAATGCATGCTTAAAAAATTAGATGGGATTTTCTTCAGTCCAGTAGCTACCACAATTTGGAATTTCCATGCTTCACCTACCATTGCATTGGCTTTCCTAACCCTTAACTTTCTCCATTCAATATTCCATAGTTTTGTTTTTTGCAATATATTTTATGTATTATTTCTTATCTATCCATTTTTTCTTATTTCACATTCTATTTCTCATTCTACACATCTTTATTGACTAAAATCTAAAATATTTATTCAACTGTTACAAGGATATATATATTTAGAGTTTGTAACCTACTAAATAGAATCAAATAGACACACACACAACACTATATATATATATATATATATATATATATATATATATATATATATATATATATATATATATATATATATATATATATATATATATATATAGTGTTGTGTGTGTGTTTATGTATATGTGTATTTGTACCAATGCCAGTGCATAGCTGCTTAACTGGAAAGTGGCCTGCTAGAAAATTATATATCTAAATTGTGAAGAAAGTTGCTGATTTGGAACCAAAACTATTGTTCCAATAAGAATTTCATGTTGTATGAAACATTATATTATAATGTAAATGACATTGCATTAGCCATTTCCAAACTTGCACAAATTAAATCCATAATGTATGAGCCCTATGGTCTAATGGATATGGATAGACTCTGAAGTTCCTTCTTGGCTAATAGGTGAAAAGGAGATGTCTTTCTGTACATTTTGAGATACACTATATTTATCATACCATATTGATTTCATTTAGACTTTATTTAAAATAGCTAACAATGAAATTTGTATTAAAAAGACATATTTTTGTATATTACAGAATTCTTTTTGTTATTATTTACTCATAGGGCAGTGGATTGGCAGTATCGGTAGAGGGTCGGACGCCATTCTTTGCAGCAAAGAGTTACAGCCCTTTATGGTCTGAGTTCAAATCCCGCTGAGGTTAACTTTGCCTTTCATCCTTACAGGGTCGATGAAATAAAGTACCAGTAATGCACTGGGATAATTGCTGGCCTTGTGCCAAAAGTAGAAATAATTATTATTTACTCATAGGAGAGGGCACTGCATATGACCTTATTCAGATTGATGAGAGGAAGAGCAGAAAATGGTTTCAGACAAGAGACTTGGTTAAAATGCTTGCAACAAAGGGGTTATTGTTAGATTAAGTCTATCACACAAAGCTGTGATTACAAATCATTAACTGTTCTCTATTAATTAGCTCAGTGGGCAGCCACATTGTGACATTGCTTATAGCTTAGGGTAAAGGGTGAACATAATTGAAATGACTACTATTTCATATTCCTTTTATGGCTCTATTCACCATCCTCTTCATTGCTTTTTCAATCATAATTTACCAGTATCCTATTCACTGTACCATGCTGCATATGTAATGAGGGGTGGCATCAGATCTGCCCACATTCAATACATCCTACCACACCACTCTATTCAGATAGGCAGAAGCATGGTAAATCTGGACAATGTATTTATATGCTGTATCTAGTCATTTGATTAACTAGCTGTACACTTTAACTCTGTTCAGGGGTTAAACCACCACAAAAAAATAGGTAAATTCTTTAGAGTGCCTCAACAACCTCATGTGTTACGGGACATTTCCATTCCTATCTCTAATAGAAATTAGATTTGTTTTAAACCTACAATTTCTCCTCTAATCTATCAGGAAAATTAGTGTGTAATAACCAGTATAATATTCCATAGCTAAATTGAAGTGCTACATCAATAGAATATATATATGGATACATTATCTGGTGAATGAACTGGTGAACGTATTAGTCAGACAACGACATCTTTTGGGTGCAACATCTGTCTGGGTAAAAAAAAAAAAAAATTCTAGTAGTCAATGGCTTATTTAGTAGATACTAAACATTAATATAATTATTTTCTCACAATAATTTTCTATTTATAATAGAGCTATTGATTTTTTTAAAAACATCATTAATATTTATATTGTCTATTTTGGGGTGACAATTTTGTAGAAATATTAGAGCAACATAGTAAGAGTTCTACAGTTTTTAGTTTTGTTCTTCTATAAACTGAGTTCAAACCCACAGGGAATGATTTAGCCTTTCATGCCTCTGACAATGATAGATAAGTATTTGTATCATACTGCGTCTAAATCTCTCTAGTAGCCTACTCCATAGAAAATTTGGTCGTGGGTTTAATCAAAGGAAATTTTATATTTATACATTTATTTCAGATGTAGAAAGTGTCTTCTATTTAAACAATAAATGATAAATAGAACATCATACAGTCATTTGTTTTTAAATGAAAGTATCAATGTTCATACTATCTTTCTTTAAAACTTTTTTTTGCAATATAGCAATTCTCTGTTAACATATTCTCATAGAAATAAAGCTTCCACATTCTATACCATATCCAAAACAAGGCCATCCATTTGATTGGTAAAAACTTCCACATCAACACACTACAGCCTCTGATTCATAGTTGTACAGCAACTTCTTTTTGTCTATTCTATCATTGCTACAATGAATTCCACTCAAAAATATCTCATTGCACCATTATCACTCTAATCAGGCCAACCACCTACACACACTTATCTCTTATTATACACACTGTGTCTTTCCCTTTGGCCTTACACTAACCAATATGCTCAATCCTTCCTTCTGAGGTCATCCGTTCTCTAGAATTTCCTATTTGCAAAAGTCATGGGCACTGCACTTTCCTCCCTGATGAAATAATAACAAAAGAATCAATCTCCTTTAAAAAGTTCTAATGTTTTCTATTGTATGACCTTGATATATTTCCACCATTTTTAGACTTCACGCTTTAACCAGTTACTTAAATCATATATCTATTTACTGTGTCATGCTGTGCTATGGTGTTTAAATCTTTTTGTACACACAGCAGTGTACATTTCCTGCCTAATACAGGTGCTTTTCAAATATAGCTAGCATAGTCTATATGATATAGCTTAAATCTTACAGCAGGATAATATATTTTATAGCAGCATCACATTCAGTTTCCTATTATTATATATCACTGGTATTTCTATCAATATGGTAGTACGCATAGAAATTGTTATCATAAGCACACATTAAATCTTAGAATACTACTTGAATGGCAATGGGAAGAATTCAGCTTTACTGAAAATTCCCTGCTGAATCAGGATAAAGTATGATTCATTTATATACACAAAAAAGCATTATAAACTGGTTGTATAGTGATCTATGCTGCATACAGAGTGTTATGAGCTGTCATTCTAATATAATATTCCATACAAGTACAAAAAATGTTTAAGTTCTTTTCTGTTTGTTTCATATTTTTGTTGTTGTGAAAGGGTGGGTGATACTATGCATTATTTCTAATGTACTAACAAATAATCAATACATGTTTTCTATTCTATCTCAATGCTTTTTAAGCCATACATTATTATCATTATTATTTTCTTTTTAGATTACTACATTTAACTAAATTGTCTCAAGATATTACACTTTCTCAAATGAAATGGGTAGTCAAATGTTGATTACCTTTGAATATAAATTAAAAATAATGTATATATATATATATATATATATATATATACAGGGATAGAGAGAGAGATAGATAGAGAGAGAGTGAGAGAGAGAGTGAGAGAGAGTTAGAGAGAGAGAGAGAGAGAGAGTGAGAGAGAGATAGGATTATTCAATAATTTCAGTAAATTTGAGGGTTACTGGATGTGGTACCAACATAAGCACTCAATGCTGTATAAAGTGTATAAATTAAGTATAACAAGACAAAGTTTCACACTAATAGTCTTTTTTATTGATTATCAATCAATTACGTACGTTTCACAGATAATTGGTTCAAGGTCCATATTTGTGTTATAGACCTGACTTCATCACCAATCTGCTAAATAAAAAATTTCATCTGAGGGCATCCCATATCATATAGAGTATATATATACACATACAAATACCCATGAGATAGATAGATTTTTTAATTCTCTTCCAGGTTGCAATCATTAAAACTCCAGAAATGTTGGTGTAGTGCCTTAATCAAATCCATATGATTGACCCCAATACTTACTTTTTTAAGTCTGATACTAATTTTATTAATTGCTTTTATGTTAACCCTTTAGTATTGGAGAGATATCTGATTGCACATTCGTTTATATATATATATATATATATCATCAATTGTAAGGCAACATTCTCAGCCAGAAGCCATAGCTGTGAAATCAGAGTGGAATTATTGTTATATATATATGTATAACAATAATTCCACTTTGATTTCATATATATATATGACGAGCTTCTAGAGTTTCCATTGATAAAATTCTACTCACAAGGCATTGGTCAACCTAATAGGAGACACTTTTCCAAGGTGCTGCAATTCGGAATTGAACCCAGAACCCCATGGTTAGGAAGTGAGCTCATTAACCATACAGTTATGCCTGCACCTACAACCAGCACTGAAGCTGAAGTGCTGTAACATTACTGAACAAACTGTTAAATAACTGCTAGTTACAATATTGTGTCCCAAGGGATGAAGTATGATTGTCTAACAGCTGAAGAAAAGATATATATCTGATTGTAACAACTGGTGTTTAGTTACTTACATATTTGTTAGTTTTGGACATTGTGCTTTGAATTGGGCTACTACATTGATGTTGTTGTGTCAGTGATTGTAGTTAAAAGGAAAAACAGTCAAGTTTTAGACGAGAGTTTTAATGCTATGAAAAGTCTTCACATATAATTGTTTCTACGTTAGGCACAAGGCCAGCAATTACCCAGTGCATTATTAGTACTTTATTTTATCGACCCCGTAAGGATGAAAGGCAAAGTTAACCTCGGTGGGATTTGAACTCAGATCGTAAAGGGACGTAAGCATGGCGTCCGACCCTCTACCGATACTGCCAATCCAATATAATATCATCAAGCACTATTCCAATAACAATTGTCAATAAATTTTATCGACTTCAAAAAGCCATTAATTGAAAGTCTCAATACATGGGGTAGAGTTTATTTATTTGTTAATGGTTAAATCCATCATTACATTCAGTTTTTTGCTTGTATGCATTTGTTCAATTGACAAAAAGGTTTACGTGAAATTATTTATTATATTTATCATATTTATATGAGTTCTGGCTTCAATCAGGAGTAACCACAGTAAGTAAGGTACTCAATACATTAGAGTAAAACAAGATTTAATATAGAAATGGTTTATACAGGACTAAAACTGTTTCAGTCATAGGAAATCATCAGGCTTTTCCTGATGATTTACTTTGAATGAAACAGTTCTAGTCCAGTAGAAACCAATTCAATTCTATATTAAATCTTGATTTTTATATATATATATATATATATTTATATATATATATACATATATACATACATTATATTGTAGATATTTTCTATATATATCCCTAATAAAACATATATTTAAAGATTATTTTCCATTGATTAAAGCTCAGACAAAATATTTTATGGGGTAACTGGGCTGAACTATCTGCATTATAACCAAATCTGCACTACACCTAAGAACAGTGACTTTAAAAACATTCTTCAATGGGGTCAAGTCAGACTAGGTCCATCAGCAAAATAATGACACAATCACTATACATATCAAGAAAACAATCTTGTACCCTTCAATACATAACTAGAAAACACAAAGTTGCTAAACATGCTAGGCTTTGCCATATCTGATGATATCTCTTAGTAATTTCACATCCCTAACATAGCACAATGTGTATGTACTACATAGACTGGTATTCCTCTTTAGTGTAAGAAAATACTCCAGCCCCAAGCAGTTACTAACCTTATACAGTGTTTAAATGAGATTCCAATAAAAATAATGGTTTCTGATTTAGGCAATAATTTTGGAGGAGGGGAAGTCAATTAAATCAACACAGTGTATTACTGGAACTTTATTTTATCAACCCTGTAAGGATAAAAAGCAAAGCTAACCGTGGTGGTATTTTAACTCAGAATGTAAAGGGAGGAAACTGTTTGCTGCAAAACATTGTCCGATGCTCTACTGATACTGTCAATCCACTGCCCTATAAAAATAATGCTATTATATCTGGGATATGGTTACTACTATACATAAAGACAACATAAGCTGTATCCCTGATAAAAAGCCTTCCAATTAATTAGTATGAAATCACTTACATTCCAAACACTAGCCCTCAAATGTGATGTTTCTTCTCTCTGTTATTACAGTGGTCTCTGCTACTAGGAACTGGCTGATCTCATGCCATTTCCACTTAGATATATCTGAATCACTGATTTTTTTCTCTTCTCATTATCCATATAATATTCACCACTCCCTTAGGCTCAGTATTAAACACATTATACCAGTCTTATTTCTTCGAGAACGCTAGCCCTCTGGAATTCTTTTCTTGTCCAAATATATAGCTGCATATATATTGATATAGAGACATAAATTGAAATTGTCCTGAACCACTTTAGAACAAAGTTATTATTTATTCTTTGTCCAATTTTATTTGATAAACTATTTTCCAGGAATAGTTGCCACACAAGAGCACCAGTTTTCATGTACAAGGTATCCTCTAAGAAAAATGATATACTTAAAATAGATACCTCTCTGGAATAACAGCTTTCATGAACAAGTTGTCATTTCAGAAGAACAGTTTCCCAAAATATCATGTGTCTTGAAAATAGTCTCTATGGATAATCAGTATTTTAAATTGTTGTTTTACTTGAATTAACGATCAGCTAGGAAATCCTTTGAATAAATTATGGTATATACTTCAAAACAGATAGATGCTATTGGGAGCAGAGCTAAATAATGATTATATCACTTATTTAATGTATGTGAATATATTAAAAAAATGTTTGTTTATTGCTAGAAATAAGATAAAAGTAGACATATATCCATCATAACTGACTGAAATTTTCTTTATTGTCAAGTAGAAGTATAAGAAAGCTTACTTTCACAGAAAAAGTGCCAATCATTATTGTAATTATTTTTCTTGTTTTGGCATAAGTTCAATTTTGTAATATCCAAAAATCATATTGGTAATTATTTTTTTTTTGAAGTAGGAAAGATAAAATCAAATTGAAATGAATTGACCTCAGAACAATGAAAGCCTCAGACTAGGTACTACAAAACCTTTCTGCTTATTTAAGGTTATCTGTTATCTCTACTGTATGATTTATTTTAATTAGGCAACAACTGTTTCAAATTTCAAAGCAGAATTTAATTTTAGAGAGATATCACATTATGGAAAAGACAGATATGAAGCAAGAGAGTCAAGAAAAATTCTAAAAAGTAAAGCAGCTTAAGGCAATTGACTATATCTATATACATCCACATATTTTTTCTACTAATACTAAAAGACTCCAGTTAAAAATAACAAAATATGTAAACAAAACAAACAAAAGTAGGGATGATTCGATAAATTCAGATACAAAGAAAAAAAAATATATATAGGAGGAAGAAATATGAAAATGCATCCCTAAAAAAAAAATGAAATAATAAATTACTCAACCATGAAAAACATCTTATAACTGGAGAATATCAATCAATAAAAAAATATTAATTTTCATGTCAAAATACCCCACAAACACTTAAATAAAAAAAATAGAAAAGACAGCAATGACATCAAACTATCCCACCTACACTTATATAAAAATACTAGAAAAAAACAATGACGTCAGCATACTCCACAAATACTTATATAAAAATACAAGACATGATAATAAAATACAAGAAACTATGATAACAATGACATCAAAATATTCAGCAAACACTAGAAAAGACAACAATGCATTACCATTGGACACAGACATCATAGCCCTTTAAAAAGTTTAATGAATAACTTGCTTATCAACTACAAAAAAATGAGATTTGACAAACTAGCTGTGTATCCTGAATACAACATATTTTCAGGCAAACAAAATGGTATTGGAAATATCTACACGGATGTTAAAAATACTGAAGAATAATATTAAACATGTCATTGAATTTTAGACAATTTTTCTGCTGAACAATCAACATTGAAAATGCAAGTACATTCTTTAGTTATAAAGGGGTATTTAAAATAGAATATCTTTTAAGCTTTTCTCACTATTAAGAAATCATTATTCAGCTTGGATCAAATGTAATGAATTTTTTTTATTAATTGCATCATAACATTTTGTGAAAAGGATGAGTAACATCTAGAATATAATGGTTTCTGATTTAGGTACAAGGCCAACAATTTGTGGAGAGGTGAAAGTGGAATAAATTAATCTCAGTACATTATTGGTACTTTATTTTATTGACACCATAAGGGTGAAAGGCAAAGCTAACCTCGTTGGGATCTGAACTCAGAACATATAGGGCCATACCTCTATGCTGCAAAGCCTGTTGTCCTCATGCTCTACCAATAATGCCAATTCACTACCTTTATCAACTAAAATATAATTAAAATATTTTATACACAGAAAGGTAAATGTACAATTGAGAGCATAGTTAATGCACTAAACTCTCTTTAAAGAAGTCAAAGACAATTTATGAAAACAAACAACATTAAAGTAGATGTAGAAATCGATGAATTAGAACAAGTATTTGTCTATAAAAAATAGATGAAATAAATAGGTGAGAAACTATGGAAGAAGAGTTATGTTGAATATTAATCTGATTAATATTCAACATATTAATAAATCAAGTTGATTTATTACACTGAGAAGGACTGTGCCAGTTTAATAAAACCTAGTATTTGACTGGATGGTGATATGGACAAAGACACTCAAAAACACACATGTACACACACACGCATATATATGACAGAGTTTTAGTGTTCTTGCCTACAAATTCCACTTGCAAGTCATTGGTTACCATGAATGAACAGTGGGAGACATTTGCCTAAAATACAACACAATGGGATCAAACCAAAAACCACATGGTTGTGAAGAGAACATTGTAACATCCTGGCTATACTTTAGGGATCAAACTGTCCCAATTATAATTAGGATAATAGCTTTAGCAATTATTTCAGATATATTCATCAGGCTACATATTTCCAGAGAGGTGCATATAGCTGATGTGATTGACCTTTGAATGAAGTTTACCCCAGCAAGATTTGAATTCAAACATAAAGATAAGGTATATCAAACTATCACACACTATCTAAGGTATATCGAAATATCATCACCTTAGTATTACATACGTGAATAACAAATACCCTAGTGATTGATATCCGAATATCAAACATCCTAGTGATAGATATCTGGATGCCAAACACCCCAGTGAAAGATATTTGAATACCAAACACCAAGAGATTGATATCTGAATAACAAAGGAAATGGAGAAACTATCCAAATATAAATATCTAGAGATAGAAATAACCTGAATGTGGATGATGAAGACAGAAACAATACCGATTATAATAGGTGCTATGGGAATGATAAAAAAACAACACATAGAGAGTTACATAACCAAAACCCCAGGACTTACAAATATATACAGCATACAAAAGATAGTGCTATTAGGCACTGCACACATATTTCGAAAAGTACTCAGCAAAATCTACACTGCTCATACCCAAGGCACACAGAGCTGTGCTTGGTAAAGCAGTAATGATGCGCAATAAAAAAAAAAAAGAATTGTTTCTACTTTTGGCACAAGGCCAGCAATTACCCCAGTGCATTACTGGTGCTTTATTTTATCAACACGTAGGATGAAAGGTAAAGTTAACTTCAGCGGGATTTGAACTCAGAACGTAAAAGGCCATAACTCTATGCTGCAAACCATTGTATCTGACACTCTACCGATACTGCCAATCCACTGACCCTTAATAATAATAATAATAATAATAATAATAATAGAAATCGCCAATCACCGTCATCATAATTTCATATTTAGTTTCCATATTGGCATCGGTTAGACATGCCCTCCCAGCTAGGTTAGAGGACCACATTTCGCTCATGGATTCCAGTTTTTTTGCATGCCCTTCTTAACACCAACCAACTGGAATTAAATTATATTTTGTTTACTAGAACATTTGAAATAGAAAGTATGTAGTAAAACATATATTTCTTATGATATATATTTCATGATCAGGAAAATGTTTCTTAATGTCAAATGGCTTATTGTGGCTTAAGGCCTTTTCTAATGTAATTTTATCTTAGATCTACTGTAGAACATTTATTTATCGTATTAAATGTTTTAGGAGCTATTCACTTTCTTGAGTAAGATGTTTTATCCAATGTCTAGAGTTTTATCTTTGAACACTGATTCTAAATATGAATTTTTAATGAAGTGATAATTTCGAAAAAAAACGTATTTTAATTATTTATGTTTGATGTTTGCTCAAATAAAACTGGATTCTTTTTACAGTATCATCATACAACATTCTTCATAAAATGAATTGGTTGAAATTTCAACCATGCAACAACATCCTATGATCATTTAGACCAAGAATACATAAACTAAAGCATAAAAAAACACTCTGAAATGAATATTAATCAGTAGTTATCAAGGTTTTATAAAGGTATTTATTTTAAATACATTAAACAGTTTATGGTGCTCAAAATGGTACATGCTATTTTTTACTTGATCAATAGTCATATTTCTTTTCTAAATACTGAATGTGAAATTAACGAAGCTAACTCTGTATTTAATGATAATCAGAAATATTGATTTAGGTTTATTTATTATATATATTATACAAAATTCATATTGAATACGATTGATGTGAGACTGCACTCTCAATCACTTATTAAATTTCATATTAACATTTCTGTGTGTATGTAATATACATTACATGACTGTAATAAAGTTTGAACCTACAGCAATGAGATCTCTAACCCAGAACCTAAGCCTCACACACATTATGTGTTGAGAAGTATTTTCAACTTTTTCATTTAGCTATTTCTCATTGAACAAAAACCATTTCTTTCTTTCCCTAATTCTTACTTAATTGTCATATAATCCATATTTTATGTATTTTTCTGGCAAACTTTAAAAACACAAAAAACAATATCAAATAAAAAATGATTCACATATGAATATTATTCTTATATGATTTGATGACTATGCACCAAACCTTATTGTGAAATGTTATTTGTCTTCAATAAATTGATTGTCATCTTTATTAATAAAAGAGCAAACATAAGGTTTTTTCTGTCAGTTCCTATAAATGAATTGCTTAATTTTCTAACTTTACCAATGGTTGAATAGTAATAAAAAAAAGTATATAATAGAATAGCATAGTCTATATTAAACAGTGAAAGCATTGTTGATCAACCTGTGGTATTAGTCAGCTGTTTTCTACAGTGAATTGATAGAAGCATTAGAGTATCAGATGAAACAGCTTGTGTTATTCTACACTATACTACAGTATATATATTCTACACTATATACTACAGTATATATATTCTACACTATATACTACAGTATATACTACAGTATATACATTCTACACTATACTACAGTATATATATACTACAGTATTAGGCAGTGAATTGATACAAGTATTAGAGTATAAGATGAAACATCTTGTGTTATTTATTCTGACTTCTTGTGTTCAATGTTCAAATTCTACCGAGATCAACTTTGCTTTCTATCCTTCCAAGATCAATAAAATACTATTCAGTGAACTGGTAGAATCCTTAGAGAATTAGATGGAATGCATTCTGATTTTTGTTCAAGCTCTTTGAGTTCTGAGTTCAAATTCTATTGTTTCCTACTTGAGAGGGGTGGGGGACAGACTTAATCTGTCACCCAGTTTAACACCATCAGTTGGCCCTTAGTTAACTTAGCAGAGTCTATTCTGTTGCAAGAATTCAGACCAAGTCACTGTTTTGAGGATATCTTTCTTACTCCCACCCTCCTATTAGTCTTGTTGTCAGGATTTAAATGCAGAATGCAAACAGCCAGGATAAATACTATAATGCAATTTTGTTCAACACTTTTGCATTACTCTATATATACTATTGTATTTTCACGGTAAAGGCTTTACCTCACATAATTATCTCACATAATATCGAATCTATGACATTTTGATATTATTTATTTTGAGAACAATAACTTAACATCAGTATCAGCAGCTGGGTACAGTTGGTTTGAACAGAAAGAAGTGAGAGAATTCTGGCAGGATATGGCTGGTTTAAATGCTAAAGGTTTAATTGATTCTGCAAACTTGCCACCTTATAAATCTGAAATTTTCAAGGAAATAAATAAAAGTAGTAGTGGATATGAGCATTTATCAATTATAGATATTGTATATGATCCTTTGATATAGTTAAATTTGACTGTGGCTAATTTCAAGCTTGGGTTGAATACAAAATCTCATATTTTTCATTTAAAGTAAGAAAATGTAAATCATTATTTCATCTGAATTTTTGTTGAAGAAAAATGTCTGAAATACTTTCAATAGAGAAGTCTAACATAATATATGTCATAGGAGATTTGAGACAAAATATATAAGTATGTTATATTTTGAAAATATTTTAGAATTAGATTTCATGAGTAAAGTAAGTAATAGAAAATCTACATGACAATACCCTATGAAATTAATTACATGACTTACACAGTACTGACAAATTGATTCAAATAATTTCTCTGGTTCATATGTAAGGATGATATTAACAAGAGAGTCATATCTGAGAGATACTATTTAGATTATTAATTATAATATCTTATGAATGTATAGCTTTATTTTCATGATTTGATATTACTTTTGTTTGAGAATTCTCTTGATGTAGCTTAAGTAAATTGAAATAAATGATACAACTTAATGAAATTAATAAATTTTAAACAACTTTAATTCTAAAAGATCCTGAGGAAGATGAATTCTGCCAAAATATATTGAAGAATGGTTTTAATTATATTTTAACTCAGTCAGTGAGACATTATATATCTATTTAAAGAAATTCCCACCAAAATGGCTTTCTATTTCCATTCTTAACAGTAAATTTGAAACATGTTATTTGAAAGTTCTATAAATGTTTAAGCTTTTCAAAATATAACAATACATGTTTCTGGGTAGGAGATAACACATGTAGAACTACTGCTACTTAACAGTAGGTTAGACAATTCAATTTGCACTCAAACAGAACAACAACAGATCCATACTGTCAACACAACTTGCTGACTCATCACTTGTTCAACAGAAATCTGTGTTTTTTTTTTATTCAAACAGCTATCGAAGATAGAAGCAATTTTGTTGTTCTGTACTAGAATAAAAAGGATGAAATATGGATGAATACAGGTCTTTAATTCAAACAGATCTCCAAGAAGGAGCATTCTGCCAAATTACATAATGACTGGCTTTAATTTTAATTAAAATCTCTGTGAATAAGATATTTTATATAGAAAAAATAAACATATTCACACCAAAATGTTCTTCTATTTTCATTTTTATCAGAATATCTGAAACATGGGATTTGAAATTTTTTTAAATGTTTAACATTTTTCAAAATATAATCACTACACATTAAATATATAAAGAAATAATATTATCAGATTAAAATTTAATTTACCTAATTATTATTACAGACATTACTAAATATTTGTGATATTTATACAATAAGGTGAAGAATTTTAAGGTTATAAAATTATTTGATGCATTCTTGAAGATATAGAAAAACCTTTATTTTGGATTTACACAAATATAAGTGGCAGGGCTCAGAATCTGATGAAAAGTTAAAAGATTATTTGAAATATCTACTATTGGAAATTGTCCAATATTTGCAATAAAAAAATGCAGTGACTAAATGGATGATAGTCTCCTAATTTAGGAATTCTGAGTCTTCAATGTTTTTGTATTATCAAATTTTCTGTGAAACTAGGCACTACCACTTGTAACACAGGAGAGAAGAAGATATACAAATAATTCATCAACCACTTTCTCTTCATGCCAGTCGCCATTAACACCTTTGGTGTTCTCAGACACTGGACTGCTAGTTTCCTCTGCAAAATCAGGAGCTGTGCATCCTTCCTGAGGAATGAGCCCTATGAGCTGGAGTGGTTGATGCATCGAGTGTTGCTGGCTGTTCTCCATGGCAAATGCTTTTGCCATTTTGTTTGTTGGGGCATAACTGAGATATGTCACTTAGGCAGAGGTGTAGATCTGCCCATTCTTGTAATTAATTGTTTTCTCTCTTCCCATATATTTTGCAAAATATATACAACTATCTGGATATCAAGCTCCCAATTTATATATGAATGACAAAAATAGAGTAAACATAGTTGGTGTTATTTAACTCCATATCAGTTCTTATTGAGTAGAATTATAGGCATAAGCATTCCAGTCGTGACTATCCCAGCTGTTTTCAGACATAGCATATTTATTTATTTTGTCATTGTAATTTCTAAGATGATAGAGGAGGCAGTAGAGGCCCAGGAAGACCAAAAATGACTTGGATGGAAGATGTCTGTCGGGATCAAGCTAGGCTTGGCCTGGCCTGGCCCAAGTGAGGCCGGTGGACAGAAACACATGGAGGGATATGCTAAGGAGCGCTGTCAGGCAAGACCCACCCCTACTTAGACATTAATTGTGTCCTGCATAATACAAAAACAACAAAAACAAACTGAATGATGATGATGATGATAGTGTATCATTTCAGAGAGATTTGGCTACTATTTTTAGCAGGTCAAATGAATGTGTAGAGATGCACTAGTCAGCTCTAGCTCATAGTAAATATAATACTTCTAATGGGTAATCAATTGTGTCTCTTTGATGCCATGCATACCTAAAATCAGATATTCCCATGGGTAAATTTCTTTTCTTTTCATACTTTGGCATCTTTGAATCCATGATCCTAGTTCATAATATAGTAGTGGTTTAATTCATCATGGTTGATCTAAACATAAATCACTCATCTGAAACTTGAATGCACTAAGTAGAATTCATTCTATTCTGATTTCATCTATTCTCTCACCAGTCTCTGAACCATACCCCCCCCCCCCCCATCATCAGCATGTGATTCCCACAAAATATTTTGGTGTATATTTTTCTATAGCTAAATGTTCTTTTTGACATCAACTTGTACTTTATTTTAAGTATGGTATATACTGAAATTTGTTGAGAGCTGTATTGTTTATGAGAGATATAAACAAATATCATTGCTTGTTGGTAACTGACACACACACACATTTTTTTTTATACACAATGGGCTTTCTTAGGGTTTGCAATTCTTAAATTCACTTGTGAAGTATTGGTTGTCCAAAGCTATAGTAGAAGGGACTGACCAACGGTACCCCACAGTGAAATTGAACCTGAAGTATGTGGTTCTGAAGCAAACTTCTTAAGCACACAGACATAACTATGCGTCAGAAGTCCTACAATAAAAGTTCAAAAGTGTGGTTCTTCCAATTCTGACTAAGCCATAAAAAAGGGTCCTATAATATGCTCTCCCTTATTGAATTACCTTGCTAACTAAGGTTAATAGATTTAAAAATTTTGTGAGGGAGTCTGACAGAATGGGAAATGTAACACTTCACCTGATGAGCCAACAACAGTTGCAAGTTTTCTTGTTCTATTTCTTAAACATGATAGAATCTATTTAGAGGTTAACATTTCAATCATGTTTTTGCATTAAAAGAGAAAACAATATACAGATATTCATTTTTTTACCATGTAGCAGTCAAGTGAAATTGATAGTCAACCATATATATATATATATATATATATATATATATATATATATATATATATATATATATATATGTACATATACACACACATATATATATATATATATTGTTTTTCTGATGATGATGATGTTTTGTTTTACCATTAAAACCATAAAAGTGCTTGATATACCTTTTTATTAAAAGTATGTATTATATATTGAATATAAATGTAGAAACCAAAATTCTCTCTCTCTCTCACTCTCTCTCTCTCTATCTCTCTCTCTCTCTCTCTCTCTCTCTCTCTCTATATATATATATATATATATAGAGAGAGAGAGAGAGAGCGAGAGAGAGAGAGAGCGAGAGAGAGAGAGAATTTTGGTTTCTACATTTATATTCAATATATAATATATACTTTTAATAAAAAGATATATATATATATATATATATATATATATATATATATATATAGTGTGTGTGTATCATCAAATATCATAAGTTTGTTTTTGTGGATGTAATATAGTTATATCAGTTTTCAAAATCAGTGACAATGTAAAGATAAAGGTACTTAATTTTTCTGCTTTGAATCAGTATAATAAATTGAATCCTTTTAAATAAAAGGTTTTTATATAAAATATCAACCTTTGGTTATATACATTACTGACCCAATTCAATGAATGAATGATATTATGAATTCAGTCTCACATAGCTACAAATGTTCAGATTATTTTATTTTTATTTTTCTGTATTAATGTGTTCTCATCATCATCACTACCACCACCACTCCTCCCATTATCTTTAAAGTTTATCTCTCATCATCAACATCAGTGCCATCATCAACATCATTGTTAACATCATAATAAAAATAAATGTTTCTTTCATAAGTTTGCCACAAGGGCTGATATATATTAATACAAATTCTGTTCGACAAGGGACTATAGGACATGTTCAATTTTTATCATTTTTTTTCTTTCTGCTTGTCTTCTGTTTTAAAATGATGTTTTTTTCATTTACAAAGACTTTAAAATAAAAAAATAAAATATTTTCAGGCATATCTGGAGGCAGCATCTCTTATTTCTCCTCTAGAGGAAGCCATATTAAACTACAAATATATGCCTATGTCAAACCTTATTTTTCTACCCAAGAGGAAAAAAAAATGACACACTTTTTGCAGAAAGTGAAACGTGGTAAAACTTAAATTTTCTCCAGAGCTGTGTTACAGATATTGTTTCATTACAAACAATGACAACTACAATAATTATCATAATAATTATTTCTTTTTTGGGGAACCAGGGCTCAAGATGCTGGGAACAACTGTATAAGCATGTAATATAATGGAAAACAATAAAGGACTGTGAGCAATTTACATTGAGTAAAATGATGGGGACATATTAATTGACAATAATAATAATAATTGATTTCTACTATAGGCACAAGGCCAGCAATTTTGGGGAGAGGGGAAAGCTTATTAAATCAACTCCAGTGCATTACTGGTACTTTATTTATCAACTCCGTATTTATCAACGAAAGGCAAAGTTAACCTCAGTGAGATTAAAAATCAAAATGTAAATGACCGCAACTCTATGCCGCAAAGCAGGGTGTCCAACGCTCTACCTATTCTGCCAAGGTGCAAAGCCAACAATTTTGGGGGGTGGAAAGTTGATTAAATCAACCTCCAGTGCATTACTGATACTTTATTTTATTGACCATGTAAAAATGAAAGGCAAAGCTAACCTCAGTGTTATTTTAAATCAGAATATAAACGACCACAGCTCTATGCTGTGAAGCAGTGTCCACTGCTGTACTGATGCTGCCAATCCAGCAAATGTCAAAATATAAAGATCTTGAAATTGAAATAAACAAGCTGTGGATCATGAAAGTAAAAGCTGTGCCAATATTATTTGGAGTACTGCATATTATAAAAAAGAAAATATAAATAAAAATATAGAAGCCAACATTATACACTGTCCAAAAAATAGCTCTGCTAGGAACAGACTACACCCTGTGCAGGACATTATTGATTCAATATCGTGGTTCAAATAGAACAATCTTCATATACAACACACACATTAAACACTTAATACAATTAAATAACACAACTCATACAACACATATACTTCAAAATTAATATCCAATAAAATAACACAACTCACATTACACATACCATACACAACAGAATAAACACTAAAATTACACAAGAAACAACAAGCGAAACCCCCATAACAAAGCAAGACTAATGCAATATATACTAACAGGAAGAATCTATACGCCTCCCATCCCATTTACACATAATAATAAGAATACATGGTACTGCATGGACACAGGGTGCATAAGGCAATGCAGTTGAAACTTGCATTAAACTATCAACAAAAAACACACTAACAGCAATAATAGATAAACAAATAATAATAATATTAATAATAACATAAAATGTCTACAAACTATTTTTTGTAGGAAAATAATTTGGTAGGTTGACAAAAGCAACAAATAAGAGTTTGTAACCAGCTTATTAGAGAATGTTTCCTGTAAACTGGACTACACCTTATTTTATATAGTTGCCTGTTTAGGCCTGTCTGTAATTCTACTATTTTCAAACATTTACCAAGCTATTATATCAATGGTGGTGATTAAGTGGCAAAATGCCAGCTCTTTCAGAATTGATTCAGTCTTTTGTCCTTTTTCTGGTCAATAACATAAGTGCCAGTAAGTGAAATTGATTAGGAATAGAAAGGACAATCACATCTATTTAGTGGAAGGTGTGGTTATCTATGAAATTTCATGAAAGCAAAGTCTTATTTCTAGCTAGAACTAAGTACAAATGAAAATTTAATATTGGTTACTAATTGGACATTATTTATTTATTTATTTTTTTTGATAGTTTACAACTTAGCATTTCTCACTGAAATTATTGGATAAAAGTTTGTGAGATTTTGTTAGAGATAGCTTGTTGATGTTTTCTTGGTTTCCTTTAATTATCTAGTGAGTGTGAGTAATTAACGAAATAAATCCTAATTTTCATTTTACAAGTAAGCTATCATTAATTTTGTTTTGTTAGGTCAGTGAGCCAAATTACAGTACATGCTGATATTCAAAGAAAAGCCAGCTTCTCATTGGGTGTTGGATGAATTCCATTGTATTACATCTTCAATTCAATGTATATTTCATGATACAGCTGTTAAGATATCTAAGACTTAGTTAATGAGCCAATAAAAGCATGTGCTTTAGTAATGAAATTTATCAAACTTTAGAGCTTTATAAGAAGAAAATTAGATAGTTCAACATTATAAGGTTTTGAATAGGACATGGTGGATATATTATATGAGTTTGATTAGTAGTAGCACTAACATAGCAGGAAGGGGTGTATATGAAAGCATATACAATATATTTATGTACAATAAACATACCAGAGACTCTTGTATATTTATTGTACATAAACATATCTTATATGTCTTCATATACATGCCTATTAATATGAGTTTGGTAGAAATTAGTTTGTGCTACTCATATGTTATTCAGTGGGGAGTTGTCAGCGAAGAATTCAAGTCAACTACATGAAAATGTGTTATAATAGTCACAACAGTAGAAGTAATAGGTAATGGAAGATATCTAATAATTTGTTCAAGAAATCTCTGTCAAGAGGCTATTCTGATTACTCAGTCAACCTGAGACAATGAAATAGAAGATACTGATATGTGGAAAATTATTGATTGGAGTGAAGGCAAGGGCAATAATCACTTCAAGCAGAGAATATTTTACTTTGGTTGATATATATTTATAAATAAATATATATATATATATATACATATATATGTATGTATACAGGATATCCATAGATAAAAGGCCAAGGAAAAGAATGTTCTATCTAGTACAAGAGAGCGTATTTAGTTTATATTAAATTTCATATTCTTAACATCCCCTTAGCATGACCTTAGGTTTTAGAGTCCAATTATGGCCACCACTGTATAGATATACAAAATTAAATTACCCACTAGGTAACACACATTTCTATTCATACCTCCTATACAACATTTGTATATGGATATGTGTAAAAAATGTCTGTCCATTACTTCAAAATTTCTCATGGGGAATTATCTCTCTTGGTTTTTAAAGATGAACAGTTTATGACATATGAGCTTCACCTTTCTTTAAGTATTTTAAAAACAGCTTACAACTTATGTTACATTCATATTATTCATAGCAAATTACATGCAACTCTTTGTACATATAGTTATGTAATAATATAACCTATTGATTTTGGGGAGTTACTTCCTTTGTTTTTGAGTAGAACTCTTTACGATCTATGACCATTATTTGTTAACATTGGGTTGGCAGTATCGGTAGAGCGTCAGACACCATTCTTTGCAGCATAGAGTTATGTCCTTTATGTTCTGAATTCAAATTCTGCCGAGGTTAACTTTGACTTTCATCCTTACGGGGTCAATAAAATAAAGCACCAGTAATGCACTGGTGTGATTGCTGGCCTTGTGCCAAAAATAAAAACAATTATTTGATAACATAACAAATTTTTCTTTAAATTCGTCCTTGCATCTGATGAGTGAGGCCAGTTTTAGAATGGCTCCTTCACTTTACACTGGTGGCCAAACACTAAGCCCTGAAACCTAAGGTCATGCATAGATGTTAAGTGTATGAAATATAACACTCTCTCTCTCTCTCTCTCTCTCTCTCTCTCTCTCTCTCTCTCTCTCTCTCTCTATATATATATATATATATATATATATTGTAAAGTGGTCATGTAGGTGTCACATCAAAAAGAACCCAGCACACACTGTAAATGTGGTTGGCATTAGGAAGCGCACCCAGCACACACTGTAAATGTGGTTGGCATTAGGAAGGGCATCCAGCCATATAAACCTAGCCAGAAAAAGTTCTGTATGAGCAAGACACGGTCAACTCATCTAAGCCATGATAGGATGGAAAATGGATGTTAAACGATGATGATATATATATATAATTATCACTGTATAATGCTAATTTTTAATATTTCTTCTTCAAGTTATCCATCTTATATATCGGATAAACAGAGCTGTTTTGCTAGAAAATGAATTGCCCATGGCAGATAGCGATACAGCTACTATATATGATGCTTAGTTGTGATATAAATGGGTACCTGCTGGATGAATGAATACCTCTGAACAAAACAGCTGTAAGCTATTAAGGGAGCTGGAGCAATGAGTGACTTTGTTAGCTTTCAAGAAAACTCTCACAGCCAAATGATGTAGTTATGGAGGTGGGTAAAACCTGCCTCTATTGGTGGAAATTTGTAAAATAATAAATCCAGAACATTCATACATATACATATGCATATATATAGAGGCAAATCTAGGGAAAATGGTACCTATGGCAAGCAGTGAAATTGCACCCCTGCACAGCCTAATAATTTATATAAATGGTTTAATGATCCAATCACTATAGTGTTCTCACCCATGATAATTCAGAGACAGATCATACATCTGAAGGAGTTTCTTTTTTCACCCTCTGACGAGGCTTATTTGACTTTAATAGAACATTCTCCTAGTCCAAGTGGCGCCCCTTCATGTGGTGCCCATGGCACGTACCATGCTTGCCATACCCTAGTTACGCCTCTGCATATATACATTCATAAGATGTGGCCATTCAAACCATATTGTCTCTTCAACTTGTTATCATTCCTACACTTTCCTTACTCTTTGATAAAAGCCTTAACTTGAAACATCAGTTCCCTTCATCTCTATCTATTCAGCTTAAATATTCCTAATTTACATATATTGTTCTAATTCTTTTGCAAATATTTTGTCAACCATGGTTTTTTTTTCTGTTTGCTCTGTCCTAAACTCTTAAATCCCAACTGCTTGTTTCTCTGTCCTTTTTTGCCATTTTGATCTACCCCCACCACATATACACATACATATATCCTCCAATTCATTACCATCGTTAATGCTTAACTTCTATTTTCCATGCTTAGTGGGTTGTCACATACTGAGACTAGATTGATCAGGTAGTTACATCCTACTTGTATGCTCTGTTTTTGTCTTGGTTTCTCCATTGGATGTCCATTTAATACCAACCACTTTATAGTGTGTACTGAGAGCATTTTTTTATGACTCCAGCACTACCACCTAACAGGGGGGGGGGGATAGGTGTGTTTCCTTATGGAATCAGTACTATCACCTTACAGAGTGGACCGGGTGCTTTTCACCATAGCATCAGCACTACCACTTTACAGAGTAGACTGGATGAATACATTTTATTGTGGCACCAGTGCTACCACATTACAACACTAGGGTGGCATTGGGTGTGTATAAATGAGAGATTGCTGGCATGGGTGGAGAAGAACACCGGTTTATAGGATTGGGGTCTGACATATTTTGGGAAGTGTTTGGCTTTCTATGTTGGCCTGGGCTTAATGAGAAAAGTCAGGGATGTGAGTGTGAAGGAGGAATGGGTTGGGCTGGGAAGGTGAATCTTAGCTTTCCATGGTAGAACAGGTTAGATGAGGCAGGGGCGGCAGGGAAGTCAGGATTACACCAGCAGACAAGGATCTGAATGTTGTTCTACCTCTCAGCCTCTTCGGGTTTAGGGTGTAGGAAAGTTGGTGGTGGGAGAGAGTCAGAGGTATACTAGCAACTGGGAGGGAGGGCGTTCTTCTTACGTTCATTTCATCCTGTAAAAGGAACACTCAGAAATACTTGGATCTAATCAAGGATAATACGATACTTTTGTTTATATAAGTATTCAGAATGATTCACTTCAACATAATTATATTCACTTCAACATAATTATAAGTTTTGATGAATATTAAAAGCATCTGTTTGTATAACATTAAGCATTCCTAAATTTGTTATATATATATTGAATTTGGATTCAAAAGGGATTAGTTGCTATGTTTAAAGAGTATCAAATATGTCTATCACAGAGATATCAATTTAATGTCAGATTTATATGCTTGGTAGGAATCTTATTTATCTATAACTGTTATGAAGAAATGACAAGAAACCATACTTGTAATGGATACATTTATATTAAAACAAATTTAAGCAATTCTCACATAGAAAGGAAATAGGGTCATTTTGCTTGTAATGCAGAATATCATTTCTCTCCCTCCTTTCCTTCTCAGTAATATATGCTTTTGTGAATAGTATTAAAGTTTAACTGTTTTCTCCAAGGAAGGAAATCTTTGCTATAAACCTAAAATGAATTTTCAAAATTCACCATAGAGATAGATCCAAAATTATGCAAACACTTGAGTGTCTATATTAATACATATAAGTTTATATGTTTCTCTCTCTCTGTGTCTGTGTGTGTAAGATTGCTTATCTCTTGCAATTTAAATTGTATGTATTTATATGCATTAATTTTCTGCAATCTTTGCCAAACTACAGAAAATCTGAAAAACAATAACCAATTCAGGATAAATCAAATATTCTTGATGTTTAAATAAATATATTTCGATATGTTTGTTTATTTGGAAAAACTCATTTAATTGGCTATATAAATATATTCTCATATCATTTATTAATATTTTAAAATTGTATGGGGAAAATATTATAGTTTATGGTGTCGGGGAACTCATATTGTTAATAACACAATACCTATGGTTGTTAATGAGATTCTCATGTTCTTGTCTGGTGTGTGAGAGTAGCTTATATAACAAGAGGTTAGTTACATCAAGCAATATTCTTCAGAAAAGAGTAATTGGATTTCCTTCAAACGAGAATTCTGCTTTATATATTAAATCAAAGAAGGCTTGAGCCCATATTGTGGATGTTTAAATATAACTTTTATTTTAAAGTCATCTGAAATAGTGAATATTAAAGGAAACCAGAGTTATGGAAGAATGATTTGTTTTATAAATGGGACTAAGGTAAATGAATCAAGGTGTAAGTAAGAGTTAGAAACTGAAACATATTTCAAGATATGAACATTTCTTAAAATGTAATTGAGTCCAATAAATCAACTTTATTTCTATATATGAAATAATTCCTCAGTCTTCAGTGACTAACACCATTGGTATTATTTAAATAAGAATCTCTGATCTACACATTAAAATATATTGTTATATGTCGATCTTTGGAATAAGGCTTTTTGTGCTAACAGTTTCTTCAGCCAATGTTATACTTTCATGAGCACAGGATCCCAATTTTATAGCAGAAGAAAATTAGCTTGTATGACATCCGTGCACTTGTTAAGATTATTAGATATGCAAATGATGTTTATAGCTTTAACCCATTAGCATTTACATTACTCTATATATATACTGTTGTATTTTCATGATAAAGGCTTTATCTTACAGTATTATCTTATATAATATTGAATCTATGAGATTTTGATATTATTTATTTTGAGAACAATACTTTATCATCAGAATGAGCAGCCAGTTACAGTTGGTTTGAACAGAAAGAGATGAGAGAATTCTGGCCGGATACAGCCAGTTTAAATGCTAAAGGGTTAAGCAAGGACTATAGAACTATCTCAGATCTTTATGGATTTTATCTCTTACAATCAACATAATCATCCACACCATTTTACATCCATTTTCTATGCTGGCATAGCATAGGTTGTCATGTTCTGAGACTAGACAGATCAGATGATCACATCCTATTCATGTTGTATGTATTTGGTGAATTTTACCATGACATGAGTACCATTGCTTCATAGAATAGGTTGGGTACATTTTATTGTGGCAGCAATGTCACTATTTGTAGAGTACAGTGGACACATTCTAGTGCAATCAGTGTGTCTCAACCCTTTAGTGTTCAAACCGGTCAAAACCGGCCAGAATTCTTTACCTCTTTTGTTGAAACTGGCTGTAACAGGTCGCTCAAACTGATGTTAAGGTATTGTTTTCAAAATAAATACTTTCAAAATCTCATAGATTCGATATTATCTGAGATAATTAAGCAAGGTAAAGCCTTTACCATGAAAATATAATAGTATATATAGAGTAATGTGAATACTAAAGGGTTGAACTGAGAAGAGAGAGTGAGTGATGGAAAGGGAGGGAGAGGGTGAAATAGCGAAAATGGAAGAGAGAGAGAGAGAGAGAGAGAGAGAGAGAGAGAGAGAGAGAGAGAGAGAGAGAGAGAAAGAGAGAGAGATAGAGAGAGAAAGAGAGAGAGAGAGAGAAAGAAAGAGAGAGAAAGAAAAAAGAGAGAGAGAGAAAGATATATATATATATATATATATACATGTAGAGAAAGAGAAAGAGAAAAAGAGAGAGATAGAGAAAGAAAGAGAGAGAAAGAGAGAGGGAGAGAGAGAGAGAGAGAGAGAGAGAGAGAGAGAGAGAGAGAGAGAGAGAGAGAGAGAGAGAAAGAGAGAGCAAGAGAAAGAGAGAGAGAAAGAGAGAGAGAAAGAGAGAAAAATATATAGAGAGAAAGAGAAAGAGAGAGAGAGATAGAGAAAAAGAAACAGAGAAAGAGAGGTTGAATGAAAGTGCACGTACCAGGTCGTGGAGGTGGCCTGCAAGAGACAGAGTGATTGGCATCACAGGGTCAGGCTTAGGGTGCCTTAATTGTATTTTCATTCATAGATCTAAATTGATTATTCATGGAGTGGGTGAGGGATACCTTAAGTATCAATAACCCTTTAATGATTACACATGCTGGAACAAATTTGCAAATAATTATGTGAAGGGTTATAGTCAATTGGATCTCCAATTATATGCCTGCAACAATCTTGTATAATTGAAAAGCAAAGTTGAGTCTGGGAGAATTTGAACTCAAAAGGCAAAGGGCTGGAACAAAAACTTCTTCAGTATTTAATTTGGTGCTTTAATGTTTCTTAGTATTAACTCTAAGGGCAGTATCAGTAGAGGGTCGAACGCCATGCTTTACAGCATAGAGTTATGTCCCTTTACGGTCTGAGTTCAAATCCCGCTGAGGTTAACATTGCCTTTCATCCTTATGGGGTTGATAAAATAAAGTACCAGTAATACACTGGGGTAATTACTGACCTTGTGCAAAAAGTAGAAACAAGTATTAGCTCTAAGGAAATGTCGACCAAATACAAAAAAAAACAGTTTTTACACACACTAATGTTTCATATTTGCATATATATATATATATTTTTTTACTAAACAGCTCTATAATCTTTCCAAAACCCAGTTGCTTCTCTTCTTAAGGAATTTCATTTTGGAAGAAGAGGAAAATTATTGTAATGAATATATTTTATAAATATTCTTGTAAAATATCTATTTTCAAAAATTAATTCAGATTTTGTGTGTTTGAAACCCTTGCTGAATAATAATTCACAACAACAATACACTTCTGTAAGCAAGTTTATGTTTTAAAAACCATTCTCGATAGAAAATAATTTGTTGGAGACTAATTTCTTTTCTCTGTACTGTATGCATTTAGCAGTCTTGGACACCTGTTGTTGCCATAGTAACCAAGTTATTGTGCATTGAGCTATATATTTCTAAGTGGTTTCTGTCTGTGGCAATATTTTTTTCCCCTTATAACAATGATGTTCTTATTTCAAAAGAAACTCTTCCCTGGAATCCGGTATGACCATATATCATGTCATTTTTCGTTGGCATCAAGCATTCATTTCTCCTTACTGGTCATTGGCATTCTTGACATGTTCCATACCTGAATGGGTATTTACAGTATTAGCCATCCATCAGTATTCAGCTTTTCTCTGCTTACTTTAGTCAAAGCTGGTAAATAGAAGAGCAATGAATTCAATTGAAATGAATTTCATTTATGAATCGTTGCCAGTGTATTTGGGATATTGTTGCCCAGTCACCCAGAAGAGCGAAAGGAAGGGAGATAAATCTACTAGTACTAAGTTTTCTGTTAGCATATTTCTTAATGCTACTTTCCTAGACATAATGTCTCTTGAGGAGGAGGCAATGTTAAAAAGATTCAGTATATAAATATAACATTGGTTCTAATTCCATTAACACAAGAGAAATGAAAAGCAAACCTAACTACAGCAAAGTTTTAGCTCAACATTTTGAGATGCCTAACTAGATAACAAAAAGCATGGAGCTTAGATCTCATCTATCATCTGTGTCATCTTCACACCACTCATAATGATAATAATGATGATTTAACTTCAGTTAATATAAATTGATAGCAGCACAAATTAAAGTATTCTAACCTGGAAATGAACTCACAAAAAAAATTTGTGAGTTCATTTCCAGTTGAAGAATATGTGCAAATGGAGAATTCAGTGATGAATGGAGTCTAAGTTAATGAAAATATTGATATCAAAAGAAAAAGAAAAAAAAGGAAAGGCTTAAGTTAGTAGCATGAACATTTTAATATCAGCACATTAGGGCCTTGATAGATTAACAGAGCGCCACAATTTTAGGTGCACTACATATACCAGCATAGTTAGCAACAGGAGCAATGACTAGATGAAGACTATCCATGGTTTACTCATAAATATGGTTTTAGCTGATAGTAAAGGATACTCGTGTTAATGTAATTTAAAAATGATGGGGAGTAGAGTTTTACACATAAGATGATATAGGATCAGGAAGAGTGATTTCTGTCATACAGACAACCTGTAGCAGCATATATGTGTATACTTGTGGGTCAAGGAATTTGATCTCAGATCATGTGTTGGGACTAAAGTATTTGCATCAAGACAGAGTTTTCATAGCCATAAAAACACAATAGCTGTATTTACTTATACTTTGTCATTATTTTGCAATAATAAAATATATATTGTAATTGGCCATTCAACAATGAGACTAGTAGATTTAGTCTTTTCTTCTGAATCTATGACCTGGTCATTAATACTTTACTTTCAGAATATAGTGAATTAAAATTGATTATAATAGTGCAGGTGTATTTTGATGACTTCAATGACTTGTGGAAGAGGAAGATCAAGAAAGATATGGGATGAAGATGTGAAAACTGACTCCAAAAAGCTGAACCTCATGTGATGACAGGTGATATGCAAATGCAAGCATAGTGAAATAGACATTTAAATAATGACTATAGTGTTGGAGCTGAGGATGTATAATAGATCATTTGTATAAAGTATATAACTACACTCCTCTCAAATCTCCAGCTCCTATTCACTACCCTCTCATCTATCATCCTCTATGCCATTCACTGAATCACACTGATTGAGTAACAGATGACATTTGATTTGACTGTATTCAATCCCTCCATCATCACCCATTGTCTTTACCACACACCTTATCAGTATAGTTCCACCTGAAAACTACACACTCACAAAATAATGGTTTCTGATTTAAGCACAAGGCCAACAATTTTGGGGAAAGGAAAGTCGATCAAATCGACCCCAGTGCATTACTGGTACTTTATTTTATCGACCTCGTATGGATGAAAGGCAAAGCTAACCACCGCAAGGTTTGAACTCAGAACATAAAGGGCCACAACTCTATGCCACGAAGCATGGTTTCCGATGCTCTAACGATACTGCCAATTCACCACCTTCACACTCACAAAATAATAAGAAGTTAAAACACTGACCCTCCAAAAGACAAGAGAATAAACAAATAAATGTAAGTAATCCTGACACTAAGGGTGGATGGGGATCCACTTGTACCATTCCTTAACAAATGAAGAAATTGCCATTTGCCAAACAGAAAACTACCCCAATATATATAACAGCTAGAAATATATATCAGTGGCAAGGTTATGTTACTGAACCCCTGATCACAGCAACAGCATTTCAAGTTATCTCCAGAAATATTATTGTGCTTTTGGGTAAGCCAAAATTATTAACCATCTTGTCAACAACAACCCTGAGCACCTTTTTGAATTCCATGTGTCTAACACCCGTGGGAATGTATACAAAGTCAGAAAACAGCACAGTTCCCATGACTTTCGGAAACATTTTTTTTACACTCAGAGTTGCTGAAGCATGGAACAAACTACCTGCATCAGTTGTTAGTTACCGGTACACTGCATCCTTTAAAACCTCCATGCTTCCTAAAATTCGCCAACACTACATCTGATATTCCTTATATGTATATCATGGCTCATACTGTTCGCTTTCCTGATATTTGTACATTATTCTATGTACTATACATGCACCTATGATGAGTTGTAGTGCACCTGAGCACTGTAAACAATAATTTCATCATAATTATTATATAATTTTTCATCTTTTGTCTTTTTAACAGACAAAAAGATTCCACCCCAACTTTATATTTGAGAAGTTAACAGTAAAAAAAAGGGCAATCACCTGTAAAATCATGTGCACTAAGAATATATAAATGTACAAATTTGCAAACATTATGACATCACCTATGTTAGCATGGAAAAATGGGTGTAAAACATTAAAAACATATAAGCAAAATATTGACAATCTGTTATAAGCAACACAAAAAAAAGAAAGAAAATGAAAAATGTATTATATGATTGAAAACAATAAAAATATAAACAAACACTCCAATAATAGCACACTGCCATCAACAATAATAAGTTACTCAGCACAATGTTTATTTAATACCAATATTTTATTCTGGTAATAACTAAACGTGACAACCATAGCAAAAGACAAAGCAATTTTACAGAAATTCTCCACCTCTACAAACATGGAACCTACCATTATCATCTTTGATTTTTCTCAGCATGTATTGCTGTAAATTCAATATCTTTCTTATAAATTGCCATATTGTCTAGGTTTGTTTCTTATGATCCTGGTAACATCAGCATGTTTAGAAATTTTAAACTATTTTTTACACTTTGCTTCTCTTTATAAACCTGAAAACTTTGAGTGAACCAATAGTTAAAGAATAAAATTTTCTTATGACATTTTCATCACAGGAAAATAATGCCATTTTGCATTCTATGATAAAATAGATGCATTAGATTATGTGTAAATATTAAGAGAATTGGAATGAAACAAACTTTTAAGAAGAAAGAATTACAGAAGCGTTTCAATAATATACCTAAAATATCCATTCATTTATTCATCACATAGTAATCAAAACATATTGAGCCACAAAATTATTTATCAGCATGGGACACTTTGAGCTAACAAGGTGGCTTCTATATAGTTCTTCCACTTGATCCCTATAGAAGCTAAAACTCCTTTAGCAAACTTCTAATCTTCTAAAAGAAGATAAAATTCACTTTATTTAAATCATCAATGAACACACTTTATTATATAGTGGGCATCATAGCTAAAGATAACAATGATTGTATGCTCATCCTAAAATAGTCTAATATCAGGGCATATAAGCCCCCATGACAGAAAGAAATGGGTATCACACACACATATATACATATCATCATTATCATCATTTAACATACAGTTCACCTAGCAAGGGTTGGATGGGTCCTTGTCATAGAATAGTGGTCTTATATAGCTTTTGTACCCTACCTCTAGGTTAAACTATCTTTTGAAATTTATTTTGTTACCCACGTTAAACCTCTGTATTTCAACTGAAGTTGTATTTCATAGTTGGATATGTATAGGTATGTGAAGTCTATATATGTATGTATAATCGTGTAGGTATCACTACAAAAAGTACCCAGCACACACTGTAAATGTGGTTGGCATTAGGAAGGGCATCCAGCCGTAGAAAATCAGCCAGAAACTCTCCTATATGAGCGAGACATGGTCATCCAACCCACCTTGCCTCTAAATGGGACAAACCCATTTAACCCATGCTAGTGTGGAAGATAGAAGTTAATCGACAATAATGATGATGATGATCAGTATCTGCATATCTACAGTTATGTCTATGTATGTGTATGTATGTGTGTGTGTGTGTGTGCCTATATGTATATATATGTGTGATTAGATATATATAGGTGGGGATGTATAGATATATATGTGGGTATGTATATATATATATATATATATATATATATACATATACTTTTATGCTTACTATGGATGAAAATATATTAGCTTTCCCAACCATTGAGAGCTTTGTGACTGCCTCAAAACAATTCAATTGGTATCTGCTATACTGTTGCTACAACATCAATTTATGCCCATCATTAAAATATATATATATATATATATATATATATATATATATATACATACATATATATGTGTGTGTGTTTGATTTATTTTATACTTATCAGTGATAAGTTAACACTATTCATTCTAAAAATAGTCTTTCACCTCTATTAATATAGTTTATGTTTTTAGTTGCTTAGTAACTAGACCATCTCTGAGTTATTGATAAATTTATTACTGTATTAAGCTTCCATAATTTGTATATTGTTTTTCTTGATATATTTCATTAATGTTAATCTCATAATTGTTGTTACTTCAATTGATAAATATTGTTTAACTTATAGGCTTTCTAACATTATTTTAATGAGTAGTATATGAGTATCAGTGTGGAATGGTTTAGAAAAATATCTTTAGTTACTGCACATTATATCTTTATATATAAGGCAGCAAACTGGCAAAGTCATGAGAATGTCGGACAGAATGCTTTACGGTATTTGTTCTGACTCTCTGTTCTCTGCCAAGATCAACTTTGCCTCTCATCCTTTTGAGGTCGATAAAAAAAGTACCAGTTTAGTACTGGGTCGATTCTTTCTCTGGAAGAAATCTGCTGTACCAAGGCCTGGAAAGGGATGGGCTCCACCAGGCTTAAAATGCCCAAGAAATGTTGTATGTCAATACAGCGCCCCTACAAATTCCCCCAGGAGTTATGGACCATACATACATCTCTTTATCTATATATCTAAAACAGAGAATGTCTCTCTGTTTGACTGACTCCCTAAAACTCGAGAACCACCCAACCGATTTTTTTCAAACTTTACACATGTAATACTTATGTGATACGTGTGAGTGTTTTGAGCAAAAAATATTTCAAATTTTCAATGCCCTAGGGACCACATTAGATAGCTATAACGTTGCGCCCTTATAATATCTGTCTGTATGTCTGCCTGTCTGCATTACAACATTATGACACTATCTGTGTGTGTGTGTATATATGTATGTATAGTGTGTATATATATATATAGTGTATAACAGTTTTCGAAATATTTATTTCTGCGTCCACAGATTGATTTTTTTTAGTTTCAGAAGATCCCGTTAAGAGTGAAAGCAGCGATTTTTTGCTTAAACTTTAATCTGTTATTTTAATATATATGTTATTTTAATATATATGTATATATATAATATAATTAGGAATAAGAGGGATCAGATGTTGTTTACTCGAGAGAAGACTACGTTGGTATGGTCACGTGATGCGCATGAAAGATGACAGCTGTATAAAAAAGTGCAGGGCGATCAAAATAGACGGTAGCTACGGAGTAGGCAGACCCAGAAAAACCTGGGACGACTTGATAAATTCTGACCTCACACACTTACACCTCTCCAAGACAATGTCACTGGACCGAGATCTTTGGCACTACGCAGTAATACAGAAGACCCGCCTTGCCTAAGTACAAAGCGAAACCTACAGTCAGTAGGCACCTCTTAACCAAAATACACCCATCCCACTACCTCTACCCCCATCTACACCACCCCTTTCGATGTACAGTTACGTTGGTACCACAACATCCAGTCCTAAATAAATGAGGTTGTGTAGGTGTCACGACAAAAATAAAACACACAGTCCACGCTGTAATGTGGCTGTGTAGGTAACACGGTAAAAACCTCCCAGTCCACACTGTAAACGTGGTTGGTGTTAGGAAGGGAATCCAGCTGTAGAAAACCCGCCAGACAGTCCTGAGCAAGACAACCAATCTTGCCTCAAGTGGGACAATTCCCATCCAGACCCATGCTAGCGTGGAAGATGGACGTTAAACGATAATAATGATGATGATATAATTATATATTCGTGTACAGATATTTTTGCATACACAATAACAAAATATAAACAAACGTATTTATTTCACGAGGCTCGACAGCAGCAAAAACAACAACAAAAAAGAGAGGTAATCCAATTACATGCTTTTGAAAAATCTTAATGAAAAATTATTTGCCTATTCACCCAAAGCGACTTCACTTTTTATTAGGACTTCTGCATCAATTGGTGAACATACGACGAAACTATTTCAGAAAGGAGGGATAATCATGCCAATCTATGTTTAGAATCCCGAGCAACGCCAGGCCATTCTGCTAGTTAGTAATAAAATTTGAATTGCATGTTTAGTCTTCCATAAACTTTTAACGTTTTCACAACTGTATTTTAAATTTGTCTACATTTTCAGACTTGAGATATTTAGACATGTGTTGGGTAAATATTTATATTATTTAATAGATTCTAATGAGTTCAATACAGCAGAAATGAATATTCCTGTTGAGTTGATAGAAATGTTCATCAATCAATTAAATGATCTAATGTTATTTTTATTCATGCCGAAGCTGAATCACATACACAGTATGCCCCCCCCCTCCACTCCCCCACCGTAAAGTAGTTGTGTAGGTGAACACAACAAAAGGCACCCAGTCCACACTGTATAGTGGTCGTGAAGGTTTCACAACAAAAAGCACCCAGTCCACACTGTTAAGTAGACATGTAGGTGACATGGCAAAAAGCACCCAGTACTCACTGTAAATGAGGTTGACATTAGGAAGGGCATCCAGTTGTAGAAACCAAGCCAGAATCAGTTTTGTATGAGCAAGACATGGTCACCTGACCTAGCATTGCCCACAACAGGACAATTCATCTAACCCACTACCGTGGAAGAATGGATGTAAAACAGCAATGATGTCGATGAAATATATATATGAAAAAATTCAGGACCCCGACGGCTGAGCTCCAGCCGTTTTGACAGCTATATCCGAACTGTTCGGATGTAGCTGTCGAAATGGCTGGAGCTCAGCCGTCGGGGTCCTGAATCTTTTCATATTACCCACTCTACTACCCCAAGTATTGAGTACTCTGGTAGGTTATGGTCCACCTGAGATAACACATAGCAAAATATGTTTGGCCCTGTCGACAAGGGCCCTACAGAAATTCTTCTATCAGCACTTCAACAACACATGGAATCATTTGCCTTTTCATATAAACAAAGATTCTCCAGCACAACACAGAGACCTTTTTCAACACTGTATTCATTTGTGACTGCTACCATCAAACTTAATAGTTTTATGATTTAAAGTAATCATATTCTTTTTTCCTGAAGTGAAGTAAAGTCATATCTAACCCAAATTATTGTATTTGTTATGTTTAGCATCCTCTTTCATATCACTCACTAACTTCACTTTATATATATATATATATAGAGAGAGAGAGAAAGCTAGATTATAATTTTTTCCTCTGATAGTCTTTTGTCACAATATATAAATGTAATGCATGCATGTCTGTATGTGTGTATGTGTGCTGTATATACTAGTAGATAAATCATATTTTTTTTACTAAAAATATGCTGGACATGAATCTATGTTACTTATCTAACGTTATCATGCTTTACCTTGAAATTTGCAAATATTCGTCCCCCCCCCCCCCCCACCTGCAATACACAGGCAAATGATTGAGTATGTATGACAACCTGGTCACATCATTACTAAGTCTATCTGAATATCAAGCATTGTAGACAAATATACATTGATGATGTCACATACAAAAACAAAATCAAGAGTTTGAACAGAATTTGATTCTCCTACAAAACAAATGCACCCATGGTGATAAGTAGTCTCATGAATTTATATATATACAGAAGACCTGACTTCCCATGGGCACAGATCAAAGCTGAAGTATATATATAGCATGCACTACCTCACTGCACCCATAACCATTCATCTCCCATGAGGACAAGCTGAAGTATACATCCAGTGAAGCCTCCAGCCTTCACTATAAAGTGGTCATGTTGGCGACATGACAAAAAGCTCTCAGTCAACACAGTAAAGTGGTTGTGATGGCAACATGGCAAAAAGCGCTCAGTCCATGCTGTAAAGTGGTCGTGTATGTGTTATGACAAAAAGCACCCAGTATTCACTGTAAATGAGGTTGACATTAGGAAGGGCATCTAGCTGTAGAAACCAAGCGAAAATCAGTTCTGTATGAGCAAATCATGGTCACCTGATCTGGCATTGCTCACAACAGGATAACTTGTCTAACCTATGCCAGTGTGGAAAAATGGATGTTAAACAGTGATGATGATGATATGCATGCTACTGATGCAAACCATATATATGCAGTTCTATATCAGCTGGCTGTAATCCTAATGCCCATTATATACATTATATGCTGTATATATTCTCATTTAATCAAGTGCCAAATAAAAAGCACTGGTTAAACTTATTATTTCAAATGTACTTTTTGAAAATTATTATTTAAATACTATCACAAGTGAAGTTACAAAGAGTATTTATAAAAAAACAACAACATACAATAGCGATCTTTCGCCTTAGGTAGATGCACTGGAAATCACGATTTTCTATTTTTTTGTTTTGTTTTCAAAGTCACTAAACAGATCTATTACAGTTTAAGTAGCTGAGGGTGGTATTTATAATGAGTAAAAAAAATTAACAAAAAAAAAAAAAAAAAAAAATTAATGACAGCAAAGTATAAACAATAAAGGTTTGTATTAACAAAAATGATAAAAACAAGAGTAAAAAATTATATGTGTACGTAACCTGTGTAACAATTACTAAAACAAAAACAAATGAAGATGTGCAGCTTCCAGTGAGTTACCCTTAAATGAAGAATTACTCACATGACTTATATATAGGTCAAACAATGAATGCAAAATATTATAAACAAAAGGTGGGTGTGAGTTATTTACCACTGCAACTTATATACAAGCATGATATATATATATATATATATATATATATATATATATACATATCATCATCATCATCATCATCATCTTCGTTTAACGTCCATCTTCCATGCTAGCATGGGTTATATATATATATATAAAAATATATATATCATCATCATCATCATCATCAGCGTTTAACGTCCGTGTTCCACGCTTGCATGGGTTTGGACGGGGGTAGTCCCACTTGAGGCAAGAGTGATTGTCTTGCTCGCATAGGACTGTCTGGCAGGTTTTCTACAGTTGGATGCCCTTCCTAACACCAACCACATTTACAGTGTGGGTCTGGGAGGTTTTTACCGTGTTGCCTACACGGCCACATTACAGCGTGGACTGTGTGTTTTTTTGTCGTGACACCTACACGATCTCATTTGTTTCGGCCTCATATACATATATATATATATATATATATATATATAAACACATATATATATATATATATATATATATATATATATATATATATATATATATATATATAAACATATATATACACTGCAAATGTAGTTGGCATTAGGAAGGACATTCAGCCATAGAAATCTAGCCAGAAACAGTCCTATATGAGCAAGACAGGGTTACCCAACCCAACTTGCCTCTAATGGGACAAACCCATCTAATTCATTCTAATGTGGAAAATAGACATTAAACGATGATCATATATATATGTATATGACTGATGAGTTTCAAAAAGCCACTAAAATGTTGTAGAAATATATAGATGGCTAAGGATGACAAATAAAACAAAAGAAAGTATATTTCCACATCATATTTCAGGGCTAATACCATCTTTTCAAATGTGAAGCAGAAACAGTTCAAAACAAAAATGAATGATTGATGTGTTCCTCCTTAACTGATCTACATGTCTGAAATATGCATTTTATATAATATATATAATTATCCTTATCATCATTTTACATCCACTTTCCATTCTACCATGGGTTAGAGTATAAGATCCGCCAACACTACAGCTAATGTTCCCCCTCCATACACATACACACATGTATACCATGACTCATACACTATTCACTTCCCTGACATTTGTGTATTATTCTATGTACTATACATACACCTTTGACGAGTTGTAGTGCACCTGAGAACTTTACACAATAATTTCATTATTTATATTTATTTATTTATATATATATATTTTATAATGAAGGCTGATATTTGCTTTAACTAAAACTCAGGCAAATGAAATCTTAATCCCACAATCAACCTCACCCATCAACCACACTAATTATATATTGAATTCAAACATGTCCTTCAAAACCAACCTGCTCCAATTACTGGTATGTAGGCAATAGACATCAGGCTGCCGCTGTCGAATTATGTAGTTTTTATATTACTCCACAGTAACTAATTCCATATTAAGTAATTGGCATTGTACTCACATATAATTAGTATAACCACAAGAAACTACATTTGACCAATAATCCCAACCAGCCTGCCCCAGAATACAGATTGACACTAAAGCAAACTGCACACTTAGAAAACTCACATATACACCAAATCAAGAGTTCAAATCATAAAATCCAAACTAAACAAACCGAAACAAATATAACAATAATATTCAAAAAAGAAACTTATTGCAAACAAAACAGAATCCACCCTAACCCATCAGCATTTACATTACTCTATATTTACTATTGTATTTTCATGGTAAAGGCGTTACTTTACATAATTGTCTCACATAATATCGAATCTACAAGATTTTGATATTATTTATTTTGAGAACAATACCTTAACATAAGTATGAATGGCTGGTTACGACCGTTTTGAACAGAAAGAGGTGAGAAAATTCTGGCCGGATATGGCCGGTTTAAATGCTAAAGGGTTAAAAAGTAAAGCAACATTATATCCAGGACTGACATCTGTTAATACATAAATGCCAGCCAATCTAATCCAACCTAGAAAAGTCTGAGTATGAACGGAATAAAAGGAAAATAATAAAAGTCCACTCGGGAATGAATGCCTGGTAAAACATTTAGTTTATAAGTACAATATCACTACCTTCAACTCGACATATACGTACATAGAAGCTGTGTTGAATGAGTTTACATGGTAAGAGAAAAAGTCAATCAGGTTTTTGTTTGGAGGCATATGTTTCCAATTCGTTAATGATGCCTACTGCAGCAGAAACGTGTCTATAGCTGTCTCTTGTCTCTAAAACAAAACCAGATTGTTTTTTGTTATTTTCTAATATGCTAAATCACCATGAATTTATTAATGATCTTCAGGCAAAATGCTTGTAGAAGAGCAGATTATTTTCCTATCATGCATAAACATATATATACATATCATTGTTACCTATGTTGTTAACTCATATCTATATGAAAGTATTTGGCAGGATCGCACATGCTGTGATGCTTGGCAATATTAACAAAGCTAGCTGTTAATAGGCACTTTTGTACGTGGCTATGAAACCTGTATAAAAGCAGTGAGAAAATTATTTGAGCTAAAAGTTGGTGATTATTCTGATCATAAGTGCATTTGAAAAAAGATAATTTATTTCGTACTGATGAATCTATAAAGAACTATATAATATAGAAAATGTTTGAAATCTGAGAAGAAGGAGTTAGTTATTTAGGAAACCAATGTTAAGGTGGTAGTCACTTCCAGGTATTTCTATAGTATAATTTCATCAAGCAGATGGCTAAGTTGAATATAGAGGAAGAAGTCAATATGCTGTTTGTAATATAATAACTGAGAGCATATGATGTGTAACAGAATTTCAGGCAAATTTGACAGTAATTGAATACATTAAGTGCATTAAATTCACTGGTGGTGCACTTAAAGTGACATCGGAAGGTCAAGAGGTGATGGATTTGGTTAGAGTGGAAGACAAGCACTGTTATTGAAGTGACCAAATCATTTCTAAAAGTGAAATAAGTAATAGTGTTATGTTTAAAGTGAGAAGTAGAAGCACAAATTTTAAGGAAATACTACTGTAACCGATGATGGAAGAATCCTTTGTGTAAACAACAAAGAAATAAAACAAAACCCCCAAAAATATTGCTTGATGCATCTAAAAAAGGTGGTACTCTATGGTATTGGAACATGGACAGGAAAGACTTCATTAGAAGAAGGGAAATGATTAATAAAGATTATATATGTAAATCATGAGAGAGAGGGGGGTTGGAAATGAGAGAGGAGTGAGGTAGTGATAGAGAATTGACAAATAACTGAGCTATAAAAATGTCTTAAAATTTGATAAGAATTTGTAAATTGGAAAAATACTTCAGCATTTATCCAATTTACGAATTCTCAGTATTTGACCTTAGAGAAGAATTATGAAAACATATCTAGCTGATGAGAAACACACTAGCCAGTATCATTTGTAGGAAAATGCCTAAAAGAGTGACCAAAATGTAAAATATGTGTTAGGGAGCATAACTTATTTCACTTGACTTATTAATCAAGTACCATACATACTCGAATGTAAGCCAAGAAATATGTGACCCTCTAAAAAAAAAAAAAAAAAATCGATGGTAAGATGGCGGGGTGGGGTGGGGGGTGAATTATATATGCCATCTAAACTGTGTTGATTAGCTGCTTAAGTTTATAAATGGGGTTTGGTTTTTTGCCCATTTCTTAAACATAAAAGGGGTGGTGGTGACTTATATTCAAATTAATTTATAATTGAGTATATATGGTAATATGCTCTTTGTTGTCAGCGGCATGAATGTCACATTTAGAAAAGGTCATTTTGTATATAGGTGATCTTTGCTATTGTTGGCAATATTATAAATTGTTGAATTACTGATCATATTTGGATTTCTGAAGCATTTTAATCTACAAGATCAGATTTCAACAAGCCTATTTTATCATAGATTAAAAGTTAGAAATTAGACCATTGATTAACCGTTTGCTTACCACATTATTAATGAAGGAACTGCTTATGATCTTTTATGATTTTCAACTAACCAAGAATATGGTGAGATATAGTAATACAGCTAACTTTTTAATTGTTAAGCTGGTGTTTGGAACTTAACTTAAAGGTTATTACAAAGAATTATAATGGAAGGTTTATCTTAGATAAATATAAACACATTAAAATAGGTTGTAACATAAAACCAATAACAGTTTCAGGTGATTTGGTATCAAATGTGTTAAACTACTATGCATCTCAATTACATTTTGTTGACAAGGATAGTGACAGTGGCAATAACTTAGAAATAGTTTCCATGGAAAAGTATGAAAAAGTTTTGAAGTGAAGATATGTCAACATAAGCAGGACAAAACTGACATCAAAAAGAATTACACTTGCATTCGAATATCTCTCTCTGGTCTGTATCTTCTTAGTCCTTAAATATCCCATCTTTCTCTTTGTTAAGATGTCGTTATCTTTCCATTGTTTATATACTTAAATCTCTATGCTTGCAGATTGCTATCAGAAATAATCTTCTCTTGATATTGTCTTCTGCTCTGCCCTTGAAATATACAACAAAATCTAGACACCATTGGACATGTAAGCAATCAAATGTTAATCGACTAAAGTTTATACTAGATGTGATATAAAGGCAAAATCAAAAGTTGGCTTTATATTGTAAAGCAGTTAATTAAGAGACAGACACAAGGCCAGTATTATGTCATACTATCCTGGAATTTGGAATAGCTCTTATTCTCAAATAATCCTGATTATCTGCTGAAGATGCATAAAGCACATCACTAATCAAGAATAAGCTGTCTAAACTGCATTGAGATATAACAATTTTAATATAAAATGACAAGACTGTTAAGTAGGAAAACAGATGTAAGATATTAATACTGATTACCATCATGCATTGTTTTCATTCTTCAATAGTTATTCCTCTCCATTTTTTATTAATTCCTCCATTTCATGTTAAAAAGAAGTCAGACAGTTGATTTTCAAAATATAATTTTCAATAGAATTTGAAAATTTTGACCTTTTGAGTACCACTTCAATTATTTGAATAGACAAAAACTAGTTGGAACAAGGTTTAGGCTGATGTTCAAGAGAAGTAATTGCTAATTCTTCAATTATTGATGAGAATGTATCCAAAGTATGTATTGGGGCATTGTTGTATAAGAAAATACAATTTCTCTTAACATTCTCTTACATTCACTTCTTTTCCTCTATTACTCTGCATTGATTACAAAGCTTTTGCCTATGAATGCCAACAGGAAAATGCATTTCTGTATTATCGAATAGAAAACACCATTGATTTTCGTTGCAAGGTGTCTCTTCACTTCTTCAAAAATATTTTACCATGACAGAATTTCCATTAACCTGCATCACACTTTATTTTGGAAAGAAATAAGCTCAGTGGAATTTCTTTCAATGTTACTAAACTTGGTACTAAACATTTGCCAAATTCTACCTTAAGTTATAAATTGATCTGACAAGCAACGAGTCCTCTGTACACAGCAATTTCTCTTTCCAATAGCCAAGGGAGAAACTTTGAGCAGAGCTTTCTGATTCCTATACCACTAGATTGAACCCATGCAGTTATTTATGACACATGAAATATCTTTAACGGATATCTGATGATTGGTTTCAATAATTGAAATTACTGCTATAACTTATCTAAGAGAAAGAGAAATATATAATAATATTATTACCATATGTTCTTATATCTTATAAACAATATGTAATATGAAACATCTCACATTTATTCGGATTTGAGTCTTCTTGTAAACCCTGTTAAAAATGAAATAAAGTTAAGAGGTTTCCAAGATATAAAGTGTGTATTCTAAATATTGTAGAAAATTGTCCTCATTTACGTTTGTCACTTCTAATTATGATTATTTCAAATTTGGTGATACTATTCTACAAACTAACTTGACATTTCAGATGCAAGCATCATAAAGTGTTGTCAAGTATGCATACAGTTATTCAACAACTCAAATATATATCGCGCAACTTAAAAACAAAAACAAACATTACATTTTTCAGACACAGGAACTGTGCAAAAAAACCTCACAGTCCCTGTATATGTAAGTCTAACAATTTGTGAAAATCTCAACTGAGGGTCTTCATTCATCATAGTGCAACAACATGTATCATGATGTAATGTTCATGGCAAAATATATATATTCATACTTGAACAAATAATTATAATTTTCAGAGCAGAAATACATTATATTATAGAGTATTGTGCTGGTACCTCAATAAAATACACCCAGTACACTCTGTAAAAAGGTTGATGATTGAACGGAGATGATATAGGATAGAGAAAATACTTCAGTCTCACTGAACATATAATAACCTCTGTGGTACTAGTGCATTGATAAAATGCGCCCAGTACACTCATTTAAGAGATAGTGCTGGTGTCATGATAATATGTATTTGCAATATTTTGTAAAGTGGATGGCATTAGGAAGGAAATACATCCATGGAAACCATGCCATATATGGAATATATGAGTCAGATGATGTTTATCCGACCTATCCAATCAATGCCAGCATGGAAGATGTATGTAAAAGAATGATGATGTTCATACACCTAAAAATGTTGCACCCACCATACAGAACTACTAAGAAAAAGGTTTCTGATGTATAAGGAAGCCAATATTTGCAAGCCTTCTAAAAGCACGCCCCTTTCTATCCTATAACTTAGTGGCCTAACAAAATGAGTACCAGAGTGAAAGAAGTACTGCTAATAGGATTTAGCTTTTGTTGTTGTTATTGTTTTTCTTGTCCAAAAATAGATACATTGGTAAATATAAATAACTAGTTAACAATAGATTGAGAGTCAGATAGAGAGACATATAGATAGAAAGGTAGGTATATAGTAGATAGATAAATAAATAAAGAAAGCGATGAAAGCTGTATAAACAACTGCAGAGAAAGTTAATGAGGGATGACTTTAAGAATCTGAACCTCATAACAGAGATGTCAAAGAACCATGAGGATTGTTGGCATGTTGTGCTGGTGAAGACCTGTCTATCAGCATAACACTTTATCTAACCTGACCAGTTTACTTATTCCCCTCCCCTATATATCACCCTTTAGTTGCTATCCTGAATATCACTGTAACCCCACCTATTATACTCCTCCACCCCTATAGTAGCTATTCTGAACTCACACCCTATCATACCCCTCCACTCACAAATTACCACCTTCGTCCTTGTGGCAATTATTTTAAGCATTACTATACACCCACCTTTACTCTATCCAGGACTTCCTCCAACTCCAGTAAATCTTAACACCCACACTAGCCAGGGTCATCCCCCACCTATCCCTCTCCTCTACTGTAGATCCTCTCCGAAAACTCAAACAAACACATCATAACACTCAAATAGCTGTTATTACTACAGTTTTTCCTGTACAGCCAGACATCTTCCCTCCCATCCATCACCATTCACTTTGTCAAATACCACCCCTTTTACCACCTGCTCATAACATACAACCTCCCCCTAGTTTGTGGGATAAAGAAGGTTCCTCAGTTGAGTTGATGAATATATACTCTCTAGTGCTGGTGTTAAAATATAAGTACCCTGTAAAGTGGTTGGCATGAGGAAGGGCACCTCACTGTAGACTCCATGCCAAAAGGGTCGAAAGGACTCTTTAGTTGTGTCAAGGGCACAACAACCATTCTAGTGTTGGTGATATAAATGATGAATGCTACCAGGGCATCCAGCATTAGAAAACATACCAAACAAAGGGTTGGGAAGACACTTCAGCTTTGCCAAAGACATGACAGCTTCCTATGTGTTGTTGCCATGATAAAATGTATTCACTAGAGTACGGAATCATATGTCAAACTCCCAACCTGAAAGTCAAAGGCTTCACTTGAGTACTGACTGGTCTAAGACGATATGTCCAACAGTTGCTAGTAGGGAAAACAAATGTTAACAATGATCATGATAATTGTTTCTACTTTAGGCACAAGGCCAGCAATTACCCAGTGCATTACTAGTACTTTATTTTATCAACCCCGTAAGGATGAAAGGCAAAATCAACCTCGGCGGGATTTGAACTCAGATCGTAAAGGGACGTAACTATGCTGGAAAGCATAGCGTCCGACCCTCTACCGATACTGCCAATCCACCAACAATGATCATGATAATGATGAAGATATATATGTGTTTGTGTTTGTATGTGTGAATCTTTGTGTGTGTGTGTGCATATATATATATAGACATTTCTTTTGATGCACACAATCACGAACATACACAATACATACTTAAATGCAGACATGCAGTGATGCATATGCAAAAATGTACCAAAGCTCATGTATGCTTGCACTAATAATAATCTTAAATATCTAAGCTTGCATTTCTATCCAAGTATATTTACAAAATGCATTGTGCACAATAAGTACATGTGTACATAAGTCCATATAGAGAATTATTTATGCATAGAGGTACATATACATATAAATATATGTGTACACATATAAGTGTTGGATTGATTTAAATTTAGATGTGAATGCATAATAGAAAATTACAAATATATGATACAAAAGAACATTAACTATGCATGTAAATGTGTGAATGTTTTACACTTGTATGTATATTACACACACATATATATACACACTGTAAATGTGGTTGGTGTTAGGAAGGGCATCCAGCTGTAGAAAACCCACCAGACAGTCCTATGCGAGCAAGGCAACCACTCTTGCCTCAAGTGAGAAAACTCCCGTCCAAACCCATGCAAGCGTGGAACATGGACGTTAAACGATGATGATGATGATGATGATACACACACATATATGTATGTACAGTTGACCCTTAGGTAACAAGTCTAATTTATTTCAAACTCTCTGTCAAAAGATAAGTCTACATGCTAAGCATTCTTTTAAAAATTAATAAAGCAGAAATTATTAATAAAAATAGATGCATTAGGTAAAAAAAAACAATGTAATGATTGTACAGTAATATAATAAATTGAAAGAATAAATATACTAAAAAAATAAGTGCCTTTAATTTATTATTTTGTTTAATTCTGGTTTATCCTTTGATATACAACATTAACAGAAGAGTGTAAACGAAGGGAAGTAATCCAAAATAACATTTAACCCCTTCATAACCATATTTCCAATAAAGGACACTGGCTATGATTTTCAAATCATTTTGAAAATAATCAAGGACTTGGAGGGATTTAGCAATATATGAGAGCTAAAATTCTCATTATTAAGCTGGTGTTTGGATGATAACTTAGGTGAGGTTCTTGCATGAATTTATGATGAATACTTTAAAACAAACAGTCTTGTATTATAGAACCAGAAGTGGTTTCAGGCAGTTTATTATCAAAAGACATGCACACACACACACATATGTTGGTAATTTACATGATAAACACACCCTGTACACACATTAAGGTGATTGATGATAGGAAAGGCATCCATCTGCAGAAAACTTGGCAAACAATGCCATGATAAAATATACTTGGTAGATTGTAGAAACGTTTTGTAAGCAAGGTGCAGGTCAGCAGCTGGCTTGCCTAAGCACTCACTAACAACAAAGAACATGGACATTAAGTGGCTATGGATGCATCCTAGCAACCATACAACATATATATATTTATAGAAAAAGAGTCAGGACCCCGACGGCTAAGCTCCGTTTCGACAGCTAGGTCCTGACTCTTTTCCTATTACCCACTCTACTACCATAAGTATTGAGTACTCTGGTGTGTTATGGTCCACCTGGTATCTTACCACACCCTCTTTGTTATATATATAAGTATATATAATCATAGAAATATATATCTTCTGATGAAGAGACAGAAATCTCCAAAATGCACAAGAGTAATCAATTATGTTTTTTTTTTTTCTATTTACAGAGGAAAATCTAGAGAATTTACACTTCATTCTTTTTGTGGTAAGGGTTTCTAATTTGTTTTATCCATATTAAATTTACCTTACATCTTCTAGTGTGTTTTAGTATAAATATTCGTTATTGAATTGAATATGTTGTCAAAAATATACACATCATGCAAATTAGACAAATTGCTTAAACTGCCTGACATATATAGCATTTCAGTTAAGTTAGACATGTCCTGGACCAATACTGGCCGAAACCTATCAAAGTTAATATACTACTGCATACAGAATCATACAAATAGTTATCTTCTGATGAGGAGACAAAAAATCTTGAAATGCATAAAGGTAATATGTGTACAGATGAATAGCTGAAAATGTTTAAAATGTATTCTTTTCATAGTGAAGGTTTCTAACTTAAAATTTGTAGTTATATCTACATTAAATTTGCCTTAAATCTTCACATATCAATAGATAAATATATATATATATAGGAACGAGTAGGACCCCGACGGCTATTACCCACTCTACTACCCTAAGTATTGAGTACTTTGGTGCGTTATGGTCCACCTGGTTCCTTACCACATTTCCTTCGTTATATATATATATATATATATATATATATAAGTGGTTACACAACAGTTAGTTCGCCATACCGAGAACAATTGTTTCACCTTAGCGGATCCTCAGCTCGTAATCTGAGGATCCGCTAAGGTGAAACAATTGTTCTCAGTATGGTGAACTAACTGTTGTGTAACCACTTCTACCTAAATCGTCCCATGGACTGAGTGCTCTACCACTACGGATATTACCTTCCAGTGTTCTACCATTATATATATATATATATATATATATATATATATATATATATATATATATATGGGGCATGGGGTGGTGGTGCATGGGAGTGTGTGATTGTATGTATGTATATGTATTCACACATACAGAAATGTTAATATATATATATATTATTTGTGTGTATATATGTATGAATGTATATGCATATACATTCATACATATATACAGACATATACAACATATACATATATGTATATATACATACACAAAAAATATATATATATAGATATATGTATGCTCATATATATATATATATATATATATATATATACATACATGCATGTACACAAATAAATGTGCACTCACACATGCACAGTGAAGCATTTACAAAGTTATGCATATTTATATACTAAGATATAGAAGCATATCTGAAAACAAATTGCAAAACAAATCTAAACACAAATGAAAACAAAATATAGAAGAGAGAAATACATAGCTATATCTAAATAAGATGAATGCTATAGTAAAGCGGACCCTGCGGGTATACCCTTTGAGTATGGCATACAGCAATTTCTTGATACTATTGATTTATTGATCTAGTAGAGCAGTTTCTCAAAGTAATATTGATTTATTGTTGAGAGTAGAGTATTTAGTTTGGAAGCTTAGAAGAATTCAACATTTACAATCCATTTTTCATCTTAAATCTCTTTTTTTCTTGTTAGTTTGTTTTATTTTATTTCTTCTTTTTGTGGGAATTATTGTTCAAAGTTTATAAAATGAATAACAAAAAAAACACAAACAAAAAACAAAACAAAACAAAAATATAAAAAAATAAACAAAAACAAATAAAAACAATAAAAACCCCAGAAAAATTTATGGAAAGTTTTAAAGATATTCTTGTCATCATTTATTTTGCTTTTTACACTTATATTGTAGCAATAATTGTTGTTTACTAACTCACGCACATAGACACATGCATGTGTGCATGCACCAAAAAATAAAAAAAAATAATTAATATAATATATATATACATATATGCATGGGTAAAAAAAGAATCCTTACCACATGCACATTTATTTATATAAATAGATCCTTGGCTTGTTTGGGAGATCAGTAGCCCCAATTCAATACTGACTTGGTCTATGTAGACTCGTGCAACCTTTGCTAGCAGAGAAATCGGATGTTAAAACAACGACGATGATGATGATGTATGGCTAAGTTTTATTTAGTCAGTTCTATTGATGAATATGTTTATATGTGAATATATTTACATGTGAACATGTTTACATGTGAATACGTTTACATGTTTACATGTGAATATGCTTACATGCGAATATATTACATGCAAATAGGTTTATATGTGAATATGCTTATATGTGAATGTGTTTACATGTGAATACGTTTAGATGTGAATACATTTAGATGTGAATATGCTTACATGTGAATATATTTATATATGAATATGTTTGCATATGAATATGTTTGCATATGAATATGTTTGCATATGAATATGCTTATATGTGAATATGTTTACATATAAATAAAAACCAAAGGAAACAAACAATCAATTTAATACAGTTTACCCCTAGATCGTCACAACAAATTATTGCTCATAAATACAAGAAAAATAATAAAAAAAACTAAAAAAAAAAGAAAATATTGATTCAAAAACAAATATTATAGAAGGGTAAAATTTCTTTTTTTTTCTTTTAATATTCAACTACTACCTATAAAGATGACTTCTTAGGTGAAAGAAATTTTATTTCTACTAAACATATTCCACTTCTAATCATATTAACAGCTTTATCTTCACCTCTACTTGATGTATTTGTAAGAAATACACTTTTTGAATTCTCACTACATCTTCAGGATTAGTTTAATACTAAGTATTTTCTTCTATATATAAATTTGAACGACTTCTGTCCATCTATCCGACTGTCCATCACACAATGTGTATGTGTGTGTGTGTGTGTGTGTGTGTGTGTGTGTGTGTGTGTGTGTGTGTGTGTGTATGTGAATGGATGTGTGTATAAAAGGATGGAATAGGATGATGGAAAAACTATAGCAAAATAGTAGCTGGCATTCTAATTACTACCCTGTGTGTGAGTGTATGTGTATGTGTGTGTTTGTGTAACTGCCTGTGTGTTTGTGTGAATATATGTCTGTGAGTGTGTATTTTTGTAAGTGTGCCTGTGTTTACATGTTTATATGTATATACTCATACATATACATGTATGCATATGGACATACACACATATACACATACGTGTCAATGTGTTGAAAAAATTCCAATACTGTAAAAAGAACAAGATGTGGATTCATTTATGTTCTTGTTGTAAAGGATGGACCAACCATATTTTCCAAACTCAATGCAGTATTTACTGTAGTTTCTAAGTCAATTTGAAAACATATATTTATGAGCACAATTTTTCATTACCAAGCAATATCTCACTATACACAAACAGTATCCTTCAATTGGAGTATGAATTCCATTGTTGCTAGCAAAGATAATGGCTCTCTGAACCTTTTCCTCCTGTTCTTACACTGGTTACCAGCTTTCAGAATACCCATTTCACTGTTTATGAGGTCACTTATATAAAAGAAGTTATCAACAACTAGAGACCCCACCCCCTGTAAGAATTCGAAAGGATTTATTTCCTGGATACTCTTACTGTTGGGTACTTCTATACATCTGCTATATATGAAATCCATCAGTAACAGCATGCTTGTGATCGTACTGCATATTTTGGGTACCCATACTATACATTTAGTACAATATATGGCATGTCTAAATACTCTTTTTCTGCATATTGAGCATGGGTCACTTCCCAGATTACCGTAGATGCCTGTCTTCTTTTCTGCTAAATAAGATTTTTATCTTTGATAGGTTTACTCTATGATTTCTTGATTTTAGACTTTGCTTCCATCTGAAATTTCTTCTCAAATGTAATAGATTTAGTTATAAGAACTAGATAATTGGCTAACAGAATTTCTTATATACAACTGGCTTTAAACCCTATTACTTAGGCTTGGTGAATTCTAAAGGACATCTATCTGAATGCTAACTTCCTTGATGAACTTATTTTCAAATTGATGGAAGCATATCTGAAAGATATGTACATAACTAGCATGTCTCCCACAAACCATTTTCTCACACCTATTTTCCTTAGAAAACACCAAACTACAGAATGAGGTATCCTCTCAAAGGTCTTTTCCATTTAAACAAAAGCTAGATATAATAGAACAAACTCAAATTGCATCAGATCTAAGCAAAGTGTCTTTCTATTTAGTTGTGAAATAACACATTGTTATTTTCATGTCTTGGTACATCAGTTTAATACCTCTGTGATGTTTTCTTTCTAGTGCTTCTCCTTTGCCTTTGTAACAACTCATAGTGATACTGCTATGCAAATTAACCTTTGTTACAGATAAATATTGTTTCTACTTTAGATACAAGGCCAGCAATTTGAAGGGGAGAGGAAAGTCGATTAAATCAACTCCAGTGTGTGAATGGTGCTTTATTTTATTGACCCCATAAGGATGAAAGGCAAAGCTAAACTCAGTGGAATTTGAACTCAGAACATAAAAGGCTGTAACTCTTTGCCCCAAAGCAGGTTGTCTGATACTCTACTGATTCTGCCAGAATATAATAATTGTTTCTACTTTTGGCACAAGGCCAGCAATTACCCCAGTACATTACTGGTGCTTTATTTTATCGACCCCATAACGATGAAAAGCAAAGTTAACCTCGGTGGGATTTGAACTCAGAACGCAAAGGACCACAACTCTATGCTCTAAAGCATGGTGTCTGATGCTCTACTGATACTGCCAATCCATCGATAATAATAATGCTATTATGACACTCATTGCAAATTAGCCTGTTTTGTAAACAGAAAAAAGCATAACAGATTGGCTATATATATGTTTCACAGCTAAATGGCTATTTATCAGTAGACAAGTACCCTTATCCTTCTGCCCACAAAGAGATCTATTGTCAAATGTTATCTATATCAAATGCAAGAGAATAACAGAATTTTCACACATGCATATGTTTGTGTTTGTATGTATGTATATGGGAATGAATGTATGCACATATTTGCTGCATGAAAATATAGGTGTAGAGATAATTAGTCTAAAATATTATGTAGTAATTAACTTACTAACTTATTAACTAAACTAACTATACCTCCTAACTTATTAACTAAACTAATTAACACCACTTCTACAGTAAAACGAACACGATATACAATATTAAAACTAACTGAAAGTGAAGAAACAAGAAGTTACAATTGGGAAAACAAAACAAAACCCCCAAAAAATCACTTAAAAAAATTAAACAAAATCATAATGGTTGTTGCTTAACTTTAGTTTCTTGACAATGAAGTTATGGTAAATTCTATGAACTATTTTTTTTAGGAAAGAGTAGTTACCATGTTCATCACAAGCTCTTGGAGATTATTGATTCCATGGTTACCAGAGGACCTCTGTGACTATTGAGATTGATGCTGTTGATGCTTAATCCTTTCATTAACATAGTCTAACCCATGCTAGCGTGGAAGATAGACATTAAATGATGATGATTATTTTTAATGAAAGACTACCTAAGATTTTCAAATCACTTTGAAAATAGTCAGGTTTTTGGAGGAATTTAGTAATATAACCAATTTTCTTATTAGTAAGTTGGTGTTGGAGCATGATTCACCAAAATGGCTTACATAGAATTATAATTGTTTCTACTTTTGGCACAAGGCCAGCAATTACCCAGTGCATTACTGGTACTTTATTTTATCGACCCCGAAAGGATGAAAGGCAAAGTTAACCTCGGCGGGATTTGAACTTAGACCATAAAGGGCTGTAACTCTTTGCTGCAAAGCATTGCATCTGGCACCTGACACTCTACCGATACTGAATAATAATGCCCTGAATTATAACGAAAGGTTTTTAGATAAATATAAACATTTTAAAACAAACAGTTTAGTATCATAGAACCAGGTGTAGTTTCAGGCAGTTTGATATCAAAAGACTTAAACTATTGCAAGCTTCACTGTACACAATATTTTCATTATTATTATCAAGAAACATGAGAAGGAAGTGATGTTCTGCACAGGAAGGACTGGGCTTTAACAGTTAATGTGGGGCTTGGTGGAATGGTGGGTTGGATATAATGTAGTGATGAGAGGAGGAAAGATGAGTAATATAGAATGCCTGGGTGAAAGTGGCTTATGTGGAAGCTATTGTAGAAGTTGCAAAAAAAAAAAAAGACAGAAAGAGGTAACATCATGTCTGTGTATCAATCTATCCATCAATCTACTTGTCTGTCAGCTAAGTGTCTATTTATCAGTTATTGTCTATCTATCTATCTCTATATCTATTTGTCTATCTATCTGACCAGTCTGTTTGGGAGGACTTTCCATCCAGGGCCTATGGATAACTTCCAGAGGGCTCTGGCCTGGCAGTGCTACCCAGGAGCTCTACCAGTTCGAGACAAAATCTACAGGCATGGACGCCGTGGCAGAGATCCTGCTAAAATGATCCTGTCCAAGATGCGAGCAGGACATTGAAACCATGCTGCACGCAATTGTTCAGTGCCCAGGGGTGACCAACCTGTGGAATTATGTCAAACAGCTACTGTCACATGTGGGGTGCATCCAGTTGTCAGCTGAGTCCATCGTGAGGATCACCCCACCGCCTTCAAACACCTTTCTCTCCGGACAACAACTCATCCCCTTCTTTAAGTACCACTTCAGAAGGAAGGTGAGAGTGGAGCTACACCCCAGTAAATTCGCTGAAAGGTGGGTGAATGTGGCGAAAATGGCCCGAGTGAATGGCCTTCTCTGTATATAAGCCTGTAGGTTGAAGAAGATTAAAAGAGGAAAGATGGGAACACCTACAAAATGTGTTCCTGGTGTTGAGGGTTGTTCTATCCACGGTGTATAAAACAACCCCACAGTAACGTTTCCCCTTATTGAGGATTTCGATTGTTTTATTTTATATATAGTTTATTGTTATTCATCATTGTTAAATATTTTTATGTAAAACCCCCACCGTCACATCTTGTAATATCCCATTTTTGTATGCCCATGTGGCAAATAAAGAAATATATCTATCTTTCTGCCTGTTTACCTAAATATTTATCACGTCTATAGGCCAGGAGTTGGAGTGTTGTTTCAGAGTAAACTTTATGACAATCATTTGAATGGTTTTTCTCTGGATGTAATCTAGAATGTTTGTGTAGCAGCAGCATTGTCCCAGATATTAATCCTTATACTTATTGTCTTTGTGATCAGCACATAATTATTTTTAGTTAGCTTTTTAATGCTTCTTGTATTAACCTTTTAGCATTTATATTACTCTATATTTACTATTATATTTTCATGATTTGAATCTATGAGATTTTGATATTGTTTATTTTTGGAACAATACCTTAATATCAGTATGAGCAGCCAGTTACAGCCAGTTTGAACAGAAAAAGATGAGAGAATTCTGGCTGGATATGGCTGGTTTAAATGCTAAAGGGTTAAATATGACAACACAAACACGATTACCATAGAATTATGTGTTTTGTGAAGAAATAAAACAACTTGCTTGGAGACCATTTGAATTCCTGATCTATGAACAGATAATATTTCATGTCAGCTATTGTTGAGATCTCTAATGTTCTAGGTCTGTCAGTCTCCTCTCACAAATTGGGATGAGGTCAAATGACTGATGCAGTGAATATTGCTGGTTGTTCATTGTAGTAATTCTTTTACCATCTTGCCTGTAGGATGTAGTTGAAATATGCTGTTCAACTCAGAGTGTAGAGTTTGCTTATTTAAAAAAAAATGTTTTACCTGATAACTATTTTTGAATTCATAGTTATAATGTAAAAAAAAGTTTCTTTGTAAATGAAAATGTAACAAACAAATGAAAAAAAAAAAGAATTTGTTCAGAAAAAGATTTGGTTGTCTGTAAAATACACAGAATTGATGGAAATACTGAAAGATCTAAATCAAACAATAAACAGAAATTTTGATTAAACTGATCTAGTATATTCATCTGAAAGAGTATCATGTTATTTTTCTATAATGCCTTTACCCATTTCTTATCATAATTTCTTATAAATGTTTTTTTCGGAAGCTGATTTATTTCTATGTTTAGATAATACAAAGAATTAAGATTATGGTATCATATAAAAACCTGCATGTCAGATTAGTTCTTTTTAGATAATTAGTTTATTATAAACAGATTTATTTATTTTTTTTATTTCTATTTCTCATAAATCTAGATTTAAAGAAAATTCAAAATCTGAAGTTTCAGAATATGTTAAAAATGTTATACAAACGCATGTATGTATATATGTGTGTGTGTGTGTGTATATATATATGTATATATATATATATATATATATATATATATATATATATATATATATATATATATATATATATATATATATATATATATATATATATATATATTTATATATATATATATATATATATCATCATCTTCGTTTTAAATCTCTTGTTCCATGCTTGCATGGGCTGGATGAGTCTTTGTCATCTCCTCTGTGAGATTCAGTGAATTGAGATCAGCTCTCACAACCTCTGCTCAGAACTTTCTTGGTCTCCCTCTATAGTAGCTTCCTTCATCTTGGATTTCTTTGCACTTCTTCCTCCAATAAGCATCAACCAGTACAGTTTTTTCTCCTTTACTCTACATCTGATTCTTATTAAACCAAGCTTTCCTCTCAGTTCATCCACGCTTTGATGTTTATGCATTGCATATCCATTTGAGCATGCTCACTTCATTTTTATCTAGCCTTTGCATATCCTCTGCATTCACTGCCAATATTTCACTCTTATATTACACTTACACATTACACACAAGCATCTTACAGCCAATCTTTCGTTCACAAAGAAATCTTTTGGTGTCAACAGACATAGTAGCTTCATGAACGTTTTCCAACCCATTCTTATTCTAGCTACTATGCTCTCAGAGCAGCCACCATTGCTAATTATATCATCTAGGTAACAGAAGCCATCAAACTTTTCTATTGATCCTTCATGGGATTAGAAAAAACTATTTCACTGACACTCTTTCTAGCAACTATCCCTGTGCATCTGCTACATCTTTTCTCTTAGTCTACATATCATCATCGTTTAACGTCTATATTCCAGGCTAGCATGGGTTTATATATATGTATATATATATATATATATACATCATTATCATTATCTCATTTCTATATCCATTTTCTATGCTTGCATGGACACACACTTATATGAAGATAGATAGACAGTTAAATGTAGATACATACATATATATAGTAGTTATAGAATCCTTGTCAAAGTATGTTATGATTAGTTTCAAAAAGACACAATAAAGGTTAAACTAATTCAAAAGAAGCTTTCACAGCCCTTATCATCAGACACAGGGTGACATATCACCTTCCATTGCTTCCCTTGTGTGTATATGTGTGTGTATATAAGTGTATGCATGTGTGTATGTTTATGTGTGGATGGGTGCATACTAGGATATATCTTGTCAATTTTATTATATAAGCGAATGTACTTCTGAGATATTTTAACTTTTGCACCAGTATACATAAATTTGGAAGTGTATAATCCTGTATAATATCAATTATCCATTATCTGGCATAAGTTGGATAGTCATGAAAATTCTGAAATTTTCCTTGCATATTTTAGTTGCCAAGATAAAATACACCCAGCTCACTTTGTAAAGTGGTTGTGTCAGTGTTATGATAAAATATACCCAGCTCACTCTGTAAAGTGGTTGTGTTGGTGTCTTTATGAAATACACCCAGCCCACTCTGTAAGTGGTTGTACTGGTGCCATGATAAAATGCTCTCAGTAAAATAGTTGACACTAGGAAGGGCATTCTTTCATAAAAACCAAGACAAAAACGGAACATATGAGCTAGATGTGGTCACCTGACTGGTTTAACCTCAGAAATTAACAACCCATCTAGCCCATGCAAGCATGGAAACTCGACCTTAAACAGTTTTGGTGATGATGAGGATGATGACGATAATCTCCATGACTTAAGATTCTACTGGCTGAATGATCTTAATTAGTCAAAGCACAAAGCACGATATGTGTGTGTGTGTAAACGTATGTAAATGTCTCAAATTTGTTAGCCTAAGAAGGATTATGAAAAGAAAGAAAGAAAGAAAGAGAAGAAAAGTAAGGGCTGTGCCCATAGCTTTTATAGACATGATGTTGATGTAGTTGACATTTACTTGGAAATTCTATATTAGTATGTTTGAGAGTGTGCAGGTATATGAAAATGAGTATGTACTTGTAGGTGTTTTGGGGCTTATATCTTTAAGATAAACCTACAGAAAATAGTAAGACAATAAGGGTGAAGGCCCCTTAAATCCTGATGGAGTTGTAGGGGTGCTGTCCTGACACATGACATATTTGGGCATATTTAAACCTGGCATAGCCCCTCCCACACTAGGTCAGAACACAGCTGATTTCTTCAAAAGAAAAAAAGATAAAGTGATACAGAGCCCCCGCAGTACTGGACTGGTTTTTTATTTATTGATCTCAAAAAGATGAAAGGCAGGATTTGAACTCAGAGCTCTAACAACTTTGCCAATTTTCCACCTACAGATAATACTAGTTAATTAAATTTGCTAGATACCTTTGAAACTATTCTGCTGTTTTGCCAAGCAATCATGGGTCTCTCATCTTCCTCAACTTGACCAAAATAATTCCTAAAGCTGCATTTTTTAGGTCATGTAAAGTTAATTTCATAAGGTTCTGCATAGTCTAAACTTTGTCTGTTGGAGATCTTTTAACTCCGTATTCATTGTTATCATCAAACCAAACATTGTTACAACTCTTCTGCAGAAAGAATTTCAATAAAATGTTAAATATAACAATTTAAAAGGAAAAATTCTAACAGAACTCTATTTTATAGAATTACTGTTTTGAATAAATGAAATATTCCACAATAGATATTGTATAGAATGGAAACAAAAGAAGAAGAACAAATTAGAATAGTGAAAGACAGAGAGAAAAAAATGAAAGCAAGAAAGAAATGAAACTGAAAAGCAAAAAGAAATAAAGGAAAGGAAAACCAATAGTGGAACAAGGAAAATATTGAAGAATTCAAGCATATCTGACGTGGTCTTTTCAGACAAAACAACAGTAATTTCACATTGGTATTGTTATGTTGACAAGTAGTGCCTTAAGTGACTAATAACTGTACCATTAATATCTTATGTTTCTCTGAGGTTGTCAATATATATATACATTACAAATTCTCTCAATACTTTTCATTTCTACAGGTCTTTCTTTTCTCTCTACTTCAAAATATTTCATTTGCTAATGATTAGCTCTTTTGCATATATAACCACTTAAATCACATATTTATATTATATTTTCTGTGCCTGGGATTTATAGACAAGTATTTAATAATACAGTTATTATTAATGCTGCCATTATAATTAGAGGAATAAAAGGAATATCAACTACAGTTTGGTGTTTGTCAACAAGAGTTATAAATGAGACACAAGTCACGTGCATGAAAAGAAAGAAACCCTTTGAGCAACGAAACTTATTCCATTCATTTGTGTATATATTGCTACGTGCAAACATTTACTAATACAGAGTTTTGGTGGGTGTGGGGAATATAAATAAATTGGCTTCTAATATTGTTTTATAAGCAATCAAGATTTTATGGGAGAGAATGTGTGAGAAACCATTTCTATTTGCAAGATAGGAAATTGGTAATATATTGTTATTAGTAAGCCATTTAACTGTAGTCTTGGAATCAAAGATCATTGATTGTCCATTTGTCTTGTCAAAAATATTACTACATGTAGAAGATATAAAATTAAAATAGTAACTACCATAAAGAATTTTTCTCTTCCTTTATATCTAATCAACCATGATATACATCCACTTTACAACTGGGTTTCCATCCTTTTCTAAGTGAACATATTCATATATAAACTATCCTGTGTGCAGTTTTGTTTTTTGTTTCTTTATTTTTTGTTTGTTAATTCTCTGTTGCAAACAAATCACCCAAACAATTTCCCTATCAAAACCACTTCTCTCATTCAAAACAACTGGCCTTTTCCCATTTATATTTTCCCTTCAGAAAAATCTTCAATAGAGAATCTACAGACTGGGATATATGTTCTTATTTTATCATCCCTATTGTAGCTTATTAGCCAGGGCTTCATCTTATATATTTCATTTTTGTTTAGTTTTCGGTATAACATGAAAAGAATAAAGAAAACTCTATTTATCAATCTATTTACTATTGATGCAAATCAAAGAGGAAAAAATATCTGAAAATACACAGAGCTTCTTAGTAAGCTAATGTCCATTGTTGGGAAAACTTACATATTTTTATTGTCAGAAAAACAAAAGGTAGTTCATTTAAAAAAAAATTGTGACCTCCTCCTCTTTTTCTCTCTTGCTGCTGCACCATCATCATTTTCATCATCATCATCATCATCAGCGTTACAAAGACAACGATGACGACACCCACCACAGCCATCACCACCACCACCAATCATTGTTATTGTCATCATCAACATCATTATCAGTCATCATCATCATCATCTTTATTATCAGGATTATCACCATCATCATCTTTGTCCTCACCACCACCACCATCAGCATTATCATGATCAATAGTATCATTATTATTGTTATTATTATTAAGATAAAGAACAAAAACAAAAGGGAAAGTCAACAGATTTTTCTTTCACTTTGTTCCAACATAGTTTTTTTTTCCTATTTACATTTGTTTCATACTGTTTCTTCAAACACACAACAATAGCTGGTAAATAGTACAATATTTCTTACTACATATATATATGTATGTGTGTATATATATATATATATATATATATATATATGTATGTATTTGTGTATGTATATATATATATATATATATATTTGTATGTATCTATGTATATATATATATATATATATACATATATATATATATATATACATATATATATATATAATCATCATCATCATCTTTTAACGTCCGTTTTTCCTTGCTAGCAAATGTTAAACAAAGATGATGATGATATATATACCTACATATATATATATGTGTGGGTGTGTGTGTGTGTGTATACATACATATATAATCTTTTTCCCCTTTAACAAACGTTTTTTTTTCCAGCTGAAAGCAAGTGTTCTGAAAACTGCACTGGGGTGGAACCATAGATAACTGAGTTTTACAAATCTCTTGTGGCTGGAAAGAATTCGGAAAAAAAAAACAAAAAAAAAAAAAACAGACAACCAGATCAAAAAAAAAAAGCGAGCAAGCAATCAAAACAGTACCTTTATTGATGGGAAAGTGATTGTTCTTTTTCTGTTTGTTCCATACAAAAGGTATGTTTTGTGGTAAAATGCTAATCATATTACTTCTAACCCTGCCCCATCAAAATAAAAATAAAAATTAAAATCCTCTAAAGAACCAGAGACTCCTTTTTTTAACTTTTCTGGGTACTCAATTCATAAGGGCACATTCTCCATTTCTCCATAGACAATCATTTCATGTAAAGGTTATAAAATACTTGTAAAGGAGTGCTAATATTTATTCCCCTCACTCACTATATAGACAAAACTAACTAAACTGCCTTGGGCAAATATATTAATAGAATATAACAAGCAACATGATAGAGTTGGATATATGAATTTCTCTGTAAGTAAGCCTTATCATAGTCATCCCAAGAAAATAAAGAACTAGAAATGGCACCAGCTTGTCTGCAAAGAAAATATGATCTGAGAGACTTATCCATGGACAAGTTATCATGTCAGTTGCAAATCTATGATCTTGCTCTCATTTTATTTTATATATGGGAAGTATGTATGTGTTTATGTGTGGGAGGTATATATGTGTTTATGTGTGTGTTTGTGAGTATTTGAGTGTGAGGGTATATGTGTGTTTATGTGTATGTTTGAGTGTGGGTGTATGTGTGTATTTGTGTGTGTGATTGTTTGTTTGTGAGAGGAGTATGTTTGTGAGATGAGTGTGTATGTATGTGTGTGTTGTGGGGGTATGTGTATGTGTGTGTTGTGGGGGTATGTGTGTATTTGGGAGTGGGGTGGTATGTGTGTGTGGGTATTTGTGAGAGCAGTATGTGTGTATATGTGTGTATATGTGTGTTTGTATCAGTGATATTTGTATGTCTAGTAATTAGTCTCGCAGAAGAACTTATGTGTGTATATATCAGTGATATATACACGCATAATCAACAAATATCAACCAACTATATACAGTTCTTATATAAATGTGAAAAAAGTGTGCTAAATGTACATTGTACTCATATGTGCATATACACATATATACATACATATACACATCTTTGGCGCTACGTAGTAATACAGAAGACCCGCCTTGTCTAAGTACAAAGCGAAACCTACAGTCAGTAGGCACCTCTTAACCAAAATACACCCCTATCCCACTACCCCCACCCCATCTACACCACCCCTTTCGATGTAAAGTTATGTTGGTACCACAACATCCAGTCTTAAATAAATGAGGTCGTGTAGGTGTCACGACAAAAAAAAACACACAGTCCACACTGTAATGTGGCCATGTAGGTAACACGGTAAAAACCTCCCAGTCCACACTGTAAACGTGGTTGGTGTTAGGAAGGGCATCCAGCCGTAGAAAACCCGCCAGACAGTCCTGAGCAAGACAACCAATCTTGCCTCAAGTGGAATAATTCCCGTCCAGACCCATGCTAGCGTGGAAAATGGACGTTAAACGATGATGATGATCATCATGATAAGGCTGCATCTCATATACATAAATGCATATAAACATATATAAATACACATGCTAATTGCTACTTCTTTTCAGATGAGTGCCATCCCTTCATTGAACATTGCATGATGATCTGCATGCAGGTGATTTTTCAGACCTGCTTTTGTCTTGCAGGTATGTTCACAGATGTGACACTTGAACTGTTGAACTGTCTGTTGGGTGGATTGTGTCTTCATGCATTTTACTATGTCTGGTCAATCCACCCACTGACTTGCAAATTAAGCCACACTCACTGCAAATGCACTGTGGAGTGTATGGCAGTAGAACCATCTCACAGGTGGGTCGATTTCTCCCTGGCTTGTGTGATTTCAGATGATTAACAAAACCAGTTCGTGTCAGAAGAAATCGGCTACATACATTGCACCTCAATTCTTGCTGGATTTTTGCAGGCACTGTACTTGAGTCCTGCTTATGAAGTGAACACTTCAGAACAGCATGCTCCACTCATTTTTTCTCAAAGACATCACATCCATATTTGATGATCTTATCCATGATCTTTGGCTTTCAGCCAGTCTCTCTCAGCTCTCCAGAGTGGGATTGGTCCAGTGCAAGGCTTTTCTTCGTTTTTTTGCTGCATCATATGCAGAGAGAAATCTAAATTCCTGGAAGGGTTCAAAGATCATGTTTGTGCGACCCATGTTTAAGAAAAAGGTCAAGGGATAGCAATTCTTGAAACTGAGATGCAGCCCTTATGTATGTGAACATGCATATCTTTGTGGTTTGAGTATTCAGCTCATGATCATAAGGTTGTGAGTTTGATTCCTGGTGGCACATAGTGTCCTTGAGAAGGCACTTTATTTTATGTTGCTCCAGTCCACTCAGCTGATAAAAATGAGTTTTACTTGTAATTCGAAGGGCAAGTCATGTCACATTCTGTGTCATGCTGAATCTCCCTGACAAGTATATCAAGAGTGTGTGTGTCTGTGGAGTGTTCAGCCACTTGCACGTTAATTTCCAAAGCAGGCTGTTCCATTGATCATATAAACTATTACACATGTCGTAACCAACAAAGTGCCATTAAATTAATATATGTATGTATATATGAATGTATGTTTGTGTATGTGTCATTGTGTGTGTGTCAAGTATGCGTGTTTATTTGGCTGTCTTAAGCCAGAAGGCTCGTTAGGCTGGTGCTTATCCTGGTTTTATGGTGAAGCAACTGAGAGTACAAGACTTCCCCCTGGACAGGATACCAGTCCACCACAGGGTTAAACCCCAAGCTATTGCTGGTACTCATTTTCAGCTGATTATACTGGAGCATCATGAAATGAAGTGTTTTGCTCAAGAACACAACATATCACCCAGCCCAGGGATCAAACCCACAGCATTATGATTGTAAGTCCAACACCCTTACCACTAGGCCACGTGCCTCCAACTAATCATACAGATATGATAAATCTTGAACTCATTCAATCTAATATATTATGATTTTATTTGAAGGTGAACGCTCTACATTCTCACTGAATCTGCTAGAAACAGCAGCTAAATCAGTCACTATCATCTTAAGTAGCCATAGAATAATGTAATTCTATATAAACCATTAAAAAGACAGGGTGTGTCTAGAAAATAGCACAATGTATTTGTGTGTAATATATATAAACAAGAGTTCCCATGAAGTACCAGGATTCCAAACGATGTATCAATGTGGTAGTGATATGAGTCCTTGTGGAAGTATTATTCATTTATCCTTGGCATACTTAAGTAATCATAAAATAATGTAATTCTAGATATATCCTTAAAAAGACTGGGTGTGTCTGAAAAATAACACAACTGAAGGAATGTGTGTGTGTGTAATAAAATAAACATTCTTTAAAATTGTAAATCAGCTCTATGACTGTATGACATTAAAAATTTAAGTACAATTGCCCCCCAGTATTTGCATGGATTACGCTCCTAGAGCACCCATGAAGAGTGAAAAACTGCAAATATTGGACGTGGTCTATAAAAATGCCTATAAACATCAAAACATAACGTAAAATATAGGCTGGCAAATACGGTATATTGTTATTAATAATTTAACACTAAAAAGCGTAAAAAAATGTATATTGTCACGAAAAAAGCCATAAAGAATTAGTGGAAGATATTTACGATTCCGCGAATCTGCAGTGGTTTCCATGAACAATTATTAGTTAGATTCTAAGGAAAATTCCATGAATACCCGGGACCAGGAATGCCAGGACTGCGAATAACAGGGGTACATTGTATTTACTCTAATATTAAGAGGCATCAAATTGACACAGTCATTAAAACATTGGATCGAATGCTTTACAGTACTTGTTCTGGCTCCCTGCACTATAAGTTCAAATCCTGTTGAATTCAACTTCGCCTTTCATCCTATTGAGGTTGATAAAAAAGATATCAGTCCAGTGCAAAGATTAATTCTTTTCTATATCTTTCTTACTTCTATATATTTTTTACTTCCTCTCTATCACTATCTCTAGAAGAAATCGGATATTTTCAGGTTTGAAATGCCCAAGAAATGCTGTATATCACTATCGCTTCCCTACAACTAGGGAAGTAGTTACAGATCCATATATTCATATTCTAATATATTCATATTCTAATATTGCAAATGTTTCCAATTTTCTGTCCATTAGTGAAGATGCTATAAACATTTGAATTAACAAATCTGTTTTTAGATATTTTCAACTAAATTGCCATAAGATTTTAAGAGTTAAAATATTCTTACCAGTACTTTGGGTCCAGACTACATTTCTTACCAAACTTCTTTGATATCTAAATTTAGATACTGTTTCTAAATGTTAGCTAGTCATTTGCATCAGCTCAGCTACGATCGATCAAGCAAATCTATGATCAAATATGTTCTAGACATGACCATTCTTTCATTTATATTTCAATCATAGTGTACCTAAGACTGCATTATCTTTTTCCTTTCATAAGATAGAAGGGTGTGATTTGTGCAAGATTTGGCTTCTAATTCTAGCAGGTCGAGTGACCATGCAGAAACACTTTCATTGGCTTGTGGCCACACACATTGATATTAATTCTGAATCCACTTAAGTTGCTGGTCAGCATCTTTGTTTTCTTGGCATTTATTTACATTCTGTATATTGTAGTTGTAGCTGTAGCAGTTTACAAAGTTGGCGAGTTCTTGTACTTCTCTAGTCCACTTAGTTTTCTAATTTAATAACAACTTATTCCATCACATCACATCACACACACACATGGATGTACATGTGTGTGTGTGTGTCTGTGTGTTAGATTGTATGTTGCAATGTTTGAATAGAAGTTACACAGTGGTTATTAAATTAGAAGAGTACTTTATCAATGCTTGAAGAGAATAAGAACATAATATAGAGTAAAAAATATTAAAAAACAACACACACACACAGAGACACACACTCACAAGAATGAATGAAGTATAGGTTCCATAGATTTGTGCGAAAGAAATCTAATTTTTATGTCATATATTTTGTGTTGATGGTATTTTTCAGAATACCTTATTGCATGTTTTTCATGCAGATGAGTTTTCACCAGAGAGAAGAATGAATAAGTAAATAGAAACTTATTTCATCTTAGATTTTCTCTTCTGCTTGCTATGCTTCTTTTACTGTATCCTTATCTACCTCTTTCTATTTCTATTTCTGTCTGTCTCACTGTCTCTCACTCTATATATATATTTGACTTCACAAAACTTTCTATGCAGTTGGCTGTTTGGGAGTACTTTTGGGAATATGTTTTAGTGCCACACCTCCAAGAAAAAGGCCATAGTTTCGAAAAGCAGTGAGTGATAGATTTCATGGGTGATTTATTTCCAATTCCACAGAGTATTTTCATAATAAACACATTCTTTTTCAAGTTCTGCTAACCAGAATTGATTTAGCTTCTACTGCTTCAATAATTTAGTGGCTCTGTTCTTCCAAGAAGGGGTTCATTTCACTTATAAAAGGAATATAACTTTTATTGATATTTACTTTGATTGATATATGAGCATATAATAACACCAGTACAGACAATGCTATACATATATATATATATATATATATATATATATATGTATATGTAGTGTGTGTGTATATATATATATATATATATATATATGCTTTATGTAAATGTGGGGTGTATGTATATATATATATATATATATATATATATATACATACACCCCACATTTACATAAAGCATATATATATATATATATATATATATATATATATATATACACACACACTACATATCAATAATGCATACATATGGATATATATGTGTGTGTGGTACACACACAGACACATATATGTACCACACACACTCATAAATTGGAAATAAGTTCACATACGTACATTTGATAAACATATATTGAGTCTCACTGTCATTAAACAATTAAACCCGCTCTGCCTGGATCAACTCCAGGACAGCATGTGGTTAAGTGTTTCGGGGGTTTGGCTCATGATTGTAAGGTTGTCAGTTCAATTCTTGGCTGTATGTTGTGTCCTTGAGAAAGATACTTTATTTAACATTGCTCCAGTCTACTCAGCTGCCAAAATTGTGATATATCTGTAATTCAAAGGGCCAGCCTTGTCAGACCCAGTGTCACACTGAAATTCCCTGAGAATTACGTGAAGGGCACACATATCTGTGAAATGCTCAGCCACTTGTTTGCTATTTTCATGAGCAGGCTGTTCCATTGATCTAATCAACTGGAACACTTGCTGTCAGAGGTTCAACACATATTTACCGACATTGAGAGGGGAAAACTAATTTTATTAAAAGAAAGACATTTTTAACAGTTTCTTTTTAAATAAAGTGACAATGCTTACTCAATATAAAATTCACTTGAGTGAATTAAAGATCCCAGATGAATATGAGACTCAGTGGTGGTAAGAAAACTCAGATAAATGTGTACATTGAATGGGTTTATAAGGCAAAAGATGATGTCATCTTATTCAGAACAGCATATATGGAGATGGTCAAAACCAGTGGTAATAAAACATTGCCAAATAAATGCTTTTTTTACACACTAATAACAGAATTGAAATTGATGAGTGCATAGATCAATGGGAACACAAGCACACTGGCATTGATCTCAAATCTACTTAGGTGTTTAGTTGTGTATTTGAACCTTATGTTCAATTGTAAGTACCGTAGTTTTTTATGTACCAAAATGTTCACATGCTCGCAAATACAAGCAGCCGAAATGGGATTCCTCCAAAGGGTCTTTGGAGTAACGTTACTCAATAAAGTTTGGAGCTCAGAAATCAGAGAGTCACTTCAAGTAGAGCTGTTACTTCTCCGAATTGAGAGATTATAACTCCAATACTATGGGCATGTGGTTAGAATGTCTCAGGAAAGAGCTAAACCAACCTGCAAGAGACCCAGGGGTTGACCCCAAGCAAAATAGTTGGATAACATCTATGAGCTTGGCTGGTCATGCTTGGAGATCCAGCCAGATTAGTTGGAGACAGTTGCTTCTGACAGGACCTGCTGGAATGAGTGTTTGAGGACTCTGCCCCCATAACACTCTCAGGAATAAGTGGGTGAAGAAGAAGAAGGGATTCGTACCATAAACAGGAAGCAAGTTAATTTACATCCAGTTCACATTAAAAACCCAATTAAACTTAATCTAAGGATTTGCCCTTAAAACACAGACACTTAGAACGAAGGAGATATTTACACATCAATATTAAATTTATATTTATCAGACTGGTGACGTTTTAATGCAGTTTAGAATGTAGGAGAAGGTAGGTGTACAATTATAAATGCGTGAATATTCTTTGATATCATCTTACAATTGTCACTTGTATGTTACACATCAGGTGTATGATACTTAACCTGTATGATACTAACCATGGTCTATGAGAGTGGGGTCCAGCTGGTACTTTGTTCCGGAATCCAAGAGCTAAGACGGCCTCACAGCAACCATGCAACATCCATTTTGAGAAAAAAATATTTGCCTGCATCAGGCCCCCAAAAGGGTCTTTTACTGCCTTGCAAAATTTCTCTTGGAGGCCCTGTACTTAACTTACAATCATTGTAAATCTTTATTCTTTAGTTTTCAATCTTCAGCATTCATTAGTTATGGTTGGTATCTAGTAAGCTTCAGTTTTATTATGAAAACATTTGAGTATTTGTAGTTGAGGGGATAATAGGATGATTACCTAAATATAACATTGAAACAACTCATGTCCCACTTTACTAACTAAACAGGTAAGTTGAGAAAATGGACTTTGCAGTAGAACACCACTAGAGTGACAGTTGGCATGTATATTTATGGTTTACAGTTTTCAGATTGAATCCTCTCAAATGAGAAGAAAATATTGGCACCTCACATAATCTACCTTTTGTATAGAGTGAATACCTTTTGTCTTCAGGAAATGCAGTAGTTTTCTAAATATCTTGCAACCACTTTAAACTCTTGACACTATATTAATACTGGCTCTATTCCCATTGGTGATTAGGTTACACAGGTTCATGTTTTCATTCAGAGATGTTGGCAGAGATAACTTTACTGATATTCTCCTTATTTCATTTATTCTCCACCTTAATACTCATACATTTTTTCTTCTTATTTTCTTATTGATTTGTGTTGTGCCACTAATTGTATAAACTGGTTCAACTCTGTGTATACTTTAGCAGTTGGCAATGATCATTGGATTTACACCCTTACCGTTTTCTACATACTATGTATGTATACAAACATACACACATATTACATTCATACATGCATATATTGATACGTACAAACATGTGTACATACCTACGTACATACATAAATACACATATGTGTACACATCATATACACACACATACCTACCTACATACATACATATATACATACATACAAACACCCAAATAATGATGCAAGAAATAGAATTCAAAATGTGGACAACTGTAGACAGATGAATAATAACCTATCTAGAGCTTATACTGCAGGGATATTCCCATCATCAATTGTTGTCAGATCCCAATCATTTTGGCAACTTTAGTGCCAAGATGATAAAGTGGCATACATAATGCCTTTTAGTATTTTGGTTGTGTTTGTTTATATTCTGAGTTCCAAACCTTCCAGGCAGACAGTTTCTTTGATCTCTTTTAACAATTATATTCAAGTGTTGATTCAAATAACTCAATCTTATTGCTATTGTTGTTGTTAGAGCTCACACCTGCAGTGATTTAGCTAGCTTTCCATAAGCTTGCATCTCATAAGAAGTTTTCTTGGGTGTATTAAAAATAGGGCACTCCAGTCCTGTCATAACGCCATTTTCCCTGAGATAGAAGGTGGGAGTTGAACTTAGGATACACAGAACTCCCCCCCCCCCCCAAGAAAAAATAAAACCCCCCAAAAACCACAAGATATCTGATTCTTAAACAATTCCACCAATCCACTCTCCTGGTCTGATACATTATTTATTGATCCCGAAAGGACAAAAGGCTAAGTTGACTTCAGTGGGATTTGAAATCAGAGCACCAAGAGATGGAACAAATACTGCAAGGTATTGAATCTGATGCTCTAAAAACTCTACCAATTCCTTGCCTTAAACAATTCAATGCAATGACCTTAAGCCAAAATAGAAAAAATAAAATCAATAATTTATTTAATTCAATTCATTTTATAGACCTTGTATACAATGAAAAGTATTTTGTAGTCTCAGTTGCAAGAACTACAAAACTGAAATATGTACACTGACAACAATTCAAGACAAACTTGTTATGGGCACATTGAGTGGGTTGTCATCAACTGTCAACTACCTGATGGTAAGTGGGCAAGAAAGGAAGAACCCTTGTGATACAAGTTAATTCCAGCGGAAAAGATTAATACACACCAGTGGATTGGCATAGTGTCGGTAGAGTGTCAGACTCCATGCTTTGCAGCATAGAATTATGGCTCTTTATGTTCTGAGTTCAAATCACACTGAGGTTAGCTTTGCCTTTCATCCTTAAGGCGACGATAAAATAAAGCACCAGTAATGCACTGGGGGTCAATTTAATTGACGACCCCCCCCCCCAAAAAAAAAATTGCTGGCCTTGTGCCTATAGCAGAAATCATTATTTATAGTTAAAATCCTTTGGATGCACGCAGTTCAAGTATATATATATATGTATATATATATATGGTACGTTATTCCGGGTTGAATCGGAGGTAACCACAGTAAGTAAGGTACTCAATACATTGCAGAGTATAAAAGTTTTAATATAGATGAGATTCTACAGGACTAGAACTGTTTCATTCTTTAGAAATCAGCAGGAATATATATATATATATTGGTAAAAGGAAAAGAAAATGCTGACAAATTGTTCCCAGTGAAAAATAGTTTAATTAGGAATAAGTAAAAATTAGTAATAGTATTGGTTAGTATTCAGTTTTGGTTTTAAGTTTTACCGGTTGCGCATTTCTAATGCTTTACAAAAATAATTTTGAGATAGAGGGCCTGTGATGTTTGCTCTAATCTCTCTCTCTCTCTTTATATATATATATATAAATGTAAATGTAACATTACCAGCCAATATACAGTTCAGTATGAACAATGCATGGGATGGCCAGACTTGGCTTGTTTAACCTATGCAAGCATGGAAAAATAGACGTTAAACAATGATGATGATGATGATGATATATATATACAAGTTATGTATTAATATATATGATAAACACAAAACGTGTTTGTATTGTAACAGACAAAGTTAGCTAGCTTGGCTAGTTTGGCTGGCTACACGACGTGTAATCAGACCTGCAAAATTTTTGAAGGTGGAATGTACTAATTTTACTGGATTCCTGTTGATAAGCACAGAAGATTTGGATATTTCACTTTTTATTTCTATTCCATTTCGATTCTCTTTATTTTTCAATTCATGTACCATCGTTGCGAAACATATTTGGGTTTCGAAGTTCAAATTCATCTACGGAGCGGGTTTGGATTTTGAAATTTAAATTTGTCCAGGAATCACGGCTTTTGCCAATATAAGCTTGTCTTTATTGACTTATATCGAGACAGACAAATTGTATTCACTTTAATTAGTTTATTTCATTGCTAGCTAACTTTGTCTGTTACAATACAAACACGTTTTGTGTTTATCATATATATTAATATATAACTTGTATTTCACTGCTCAGAAATGCCTCTTTCTTTGAGCTGATTAATTGTAAACGACTAAGAGTTTAATCTCTAAATATAATATAGTATATTTATATATATATGTATTTATTTATTTATGCATATGAGTGTGTATATGTATCAGTGATGGATGGCAGATTGATGCATTGAATAACAATATTCTGTCCTTTCTCATTTATGTCCCATTTTACTAGGTCGATTTTGTCATACTACTATATGAGATCTGTAAAATAAGACTAGATAAAATATTTTGTGTTGATATAATCAATAATCAAGTAAAACCCCTTGAAAATGGTGCCCCAGCATACCTGCAGTCTGATAACTGAAACTAGCAAAAGGATTAAATAAAAGAATAGACATAAACAAAAAGTTTGCTAAAGAATAATACGATTGGCTCCAATTATGGTGGGGTCTGCATAGTTCTCACAAAGATCAAGTTCATAAAAAGATATAAAAGTAAAAAGTAAATAAAGCAAAAGATTTCTACTTATTTTGTAAATGCTTGTGAAAAGAATTTCTAGAACATCTATTTTCAATGGTTTGTTGGTTAAACATTATTGTCTTCACCCTACTTTTCTTGTTTCTTTGTATAAAGAAACAATGTCCTTGAAATGATTACTAGGTATTTATAAAGCTAAGAAAACTACTTCCACCTTCTTGCCAATAGAGCTGAACAAGAAGATAAATTTGTATATCTGATCTATAGTTGTCAATTGGGTTAATGTGTTAGGTAAATTTTCTGAATCCCTAGTCAGAGGATTTCAGGAAATGATCAAGTTTGTCAAGTAGCCCCTTTAATAAAAACATGCTATCAACATGAAAGTGTAGGAAAAACTAGAGAAAAGAGAAGAGAGAAAAGTGAAAGAAGAGAAAATGGTTGAAAGAGGAGGGAGAAAGAGAAAGACTGAGTATTTTTAAAAAGTGAGTGAAAACTGAATAAAAAGAAAGTAAAAAGCTGGAAGAAAAAAACTACATGCTTTGTGGTATATTTTTCCATTACATACAATGTGTATCTAATCTATCATGACAGAAGAGGGATCCAATTCTAAATTCCAAAGCTACCATACAATTCTAGCTTGTCGACCATTTTTAAAAAACAACTTTCAGCCCTTACAGAAACACATACCAATGCAATTATAAGTAAGTAGAACTACTTGCCCAATGTATGTAAATATGTGTGTTCATGCATGTATATGTCTGTGAGTACATGATGTACAAAGTAACATTGAGATTATTATCATCATCGTTGCTGTCATCATCTTCATTAACTTTACAAGGGTGGTGGATTGGCAGTATCAGTAGAGCATCAGACAAAATGCTTCGCAGTATTCAGACTTACTACATCCTTAGTTCAAATTCCTACCAAGGTCAACTTTTTTTCCTATCCTTCCAATTCATATAATCCTTAAAAATTGTGGTCTTATACCTAAATTAGAAACCATTATATAAACACACACAAATCCCGCCGAGGTTAACTTTGCCTTTCATCCTTACGGGGTTGATAAAATAAAGTACCAGTAATGTACTGGGTAATTGCTGGCCTTGTGCCAATAGTAGAAACAATTATATAAACACACACATATATGTGTGTGTGTGTATCCAAAACAGGGCGTTGCACAAGACAAAGACAATGGGAAAACAACAGACAGCCGCTTCTCCCCAGTTAACCTCTGGAAGTTACTATAGTTTAATTGCATCATGGTTGATGTTATTTATTCCCATGCACCTTGGAATACAACAAAAGAGATAGACACAGAATGAGCTCTGCTTTTCAGCAAATTAAAAATATAGCTGCAAAAAAACAAACAAAAAAAACATGCTACAAACTAAAGTGCATCAACTATTATTTATAACAAGTGACTGTTGTTACAGGTATTTTCTGCATCTGGGGTCTTCACAATTTTAAATATATATACATTATATATATATTTAAAATAGAATTATAAGCTTTTGCCATATTTTGACTACAGACAATAGTCAAATCACAGGGCATATAAGCCCTCATAAATGGTATTGCTATGTGTAGGAATGAGAACCAAACATCTTATTGTCTAAATCAGCTAACACATTTATTTGGACAATAAGTGATGTGGGTTCTATTCCCATGCATATTGATACCCATTTGGTTTTCACTATGGGGCAACTGTGATTGTTCTGGGAGTCCTGAGTAATGAGGAAGTTGACATGCCTCCTTACCTCTTTCCTCGGAGCTTAAGGGTCAATGATGCTGACTATAAAGGGCTTGAAGCCTTCAATAGAGAGTATAAGCAAAGGAAGACTGTACACCTACCAATAAGATTCTACTCCATCTCATAAGGCCAAGATAATCCAAGAATGGACGAGTTACTATCTCCCCAATCAGATTACACCAAACATATAGCCTCTTAGGTCTTTAGGCCTGGCTCTGTTGAACATATGAGGCATAGTTGAGAGGGAAGTCAAACAATACCTCCAAAACACTATAAAATCTCTTTAACCCACCAAAACTAGCACAATGTCTAAAATAGATAAAGATCATTTGATTCTGGCAGGTCAACGTTTCAGACCTCATATTGAATCAGTCATCAATGTTACTGTGGAGTCATTGAGTAGATGTATCAAGAAGAATCTCAAGATTATTTATGTCAATTCTTTTTCAAATAAAGCTCTTCATTCTTGACTTATGCATCTTTTACTAAATTCATGCAAATTTACTCAAAGAACTGAGCAACCCTATATATATATATGTGTGTGTGTAGAGAGAGAGAAAGAGAGAGGGAGAGGGGGATGAAGGAAGTAGAAAGGAAGAAAGATACAAAGAGAGAGAGAGAGAGAGGGAGAGAGAAAGAAAGAGGGGGAGAGAAAAGAGAGAGGAAATATTTTACGTTGTATGAAATCAGAAGTTTTAAAATATTTTTTTTACTGTATTGATTCATTTCAGGTTTTACAAGAGTACAAATGGAAATCGTTTGTACAGCTCTTATGCCAAGTTAATCTTTATCAAAATATTTATTTATATTCATTTATTTTTCTTCAATCAGTAATTGATACTGGTCTGACCACAATTGCTCAGTAGCACTGGAATTCAGGAAGAGATCACAGTTCTGTCATGACAGATTAAATACATTCTGTAATTGAAGAAAATTTCTGAGTTGATATTTTTTGTTTTTGTTTCTTTCTTCGTTTTTCTCTTAATTCTTTTATTTTTAATATTATTTTTATTTTTTATTTTTATTTTATTTATTTTTTATTCTTTTTTTTCATTTCTGTTGTAATGCTATATCATTGGTTTTTAGAGACGAAGATTTTCAACAAACAATCATTTCCTGGAATTTCTGAGTGTGTGTAAAAATATTTATATAATATGTGAAAACTATTAATAATTGTGTAGTTCAGGTACATATAATTTAAGCAATGACATGGTCTATGACAACTCTGTCCAACCCTTGCTAACAGAGGAAATGGGTGTTAAATGAGGTTGTTGATGATTTGAATATATCAACATATACAGAACTATGTGTGTGAGTCCTGGTGCCCACTGAGAGGCTAGTTTTGAAATGACTCCTTAAATATATGGTGGTGGTCATAACCCTGGAACCTGATGATATATATATCATCACCATCATCTTCATGATGCATTTGTCTCATGCTTGCAAGGTACAGATCTCTTGTACAATACCTTGCCATTTGTTGTGGTCTTTTGTCATGTCTTTCATCAGTTAGAGCCTCATGGGATCATCTTTAATTCTTTGTTTCCCATATCTTCCTTAGTTTTCCTCTGTGGGTTCCTTCTACTTGGATTACTTGACACTTCCTCCTTATCATTCCTCCATACACATAATCATCATTCCTCCATACACATAAATATCATTCCTCCATACACATTACATGTCACTCCAGTTCAATCTTCTCATTGATTACTCTTATACCCAAATTTTCTTTCAGCTCATCCGTGCTTCATCATGCATGCCAACATCATATATTCAACAGACTGTGTTAACTTCATTTCTTTCCAGCCTTCACACAACTCCCCCATTTAATGCCTGTTTTTTCACTATCATGCAATATTGCACTTTATACACAGGCATCATGTAATCTGTTCATCATTCAAAGAGAGAATCCTTTTGTTGCCAGTAGATGTAACTCCTTTGACTCGTTCTTACACTTGCTACTGTGCATTCAGAACACTCCCTCTACTGTTAATTAGATCACCTAGGTAGCAGGTTATCAAATTCTAGGGAGTTCTATAAGAATTTGAAAGAATTTATTTCATAAATGCTCTTACTGTTAACTACTTATTAGCATCTGTTACACATAAAGTCTTTCTTTGACATTCTGCTTTTGATCTTACTGCATCTCTTGTGCATTTAAATTTTAAATATGGAATTACTTCTATCTATGAAGTATGACCAATGGAAGAAAATCTTGTCATCTTTCCTGCTAACTGAAACTTTTGTCTTTGCCAAGTTTACTTTCAGGTATCTTGATTGTACAATCCTTTGTTAACTAAATTGTGGCACTCAACATTTGAATAGCATTTGTTGTGTAGATAACCAACACTAGGGAGGTTGTCATACCATGACACAACTGAAGGGACCTTACAACTCTTTTTTAGGCATGGCCTCTACAGTGGGGAGCTCTTCCTGTTGTCAACCACCTTACAGGATGTATTGGGTGAATTCTCGTGGCACCAAATGCTAGAGAGGTTGTTGTCCCTTGTCCCAATGCTACCTCTTTCTTTTCATGAAATTTATTCCTGCTGCAGTATGTTCCATAAAAATAACAACAAAAATGGCACTTCATCAGTTATGACGATGAATGTTCCAGTTAATATGATCAACAGAACAGCCTGCTCATAAAATTAATGTGCAAGTGGCTGAGCATTCCAGAAATGTGTACCCTTAATGTAGTTCTCAGGGAAAATGTGACAACGCAGGCCCTTCAACTTACAGGAACAGCTCCCTTTTGCCAGCTGATTGGACTGGAGCAATGTGAAATAAAGTGTCTTGATCAAGTACACAGTGTGCCACCAGGAATCGAACAGACAACTTTATGATCATGAGTTGAATACCCTAACCAGTGAAATATGCACCTTTTGCACTCATCTCTCTGGGGCTCTGCTCATCCCATTTTGCCCATACTGCAGATCATTCATGAAAAAATTAGTTTTTAGTTTTTCGTGTATTAAAAGTTTCTGTTCAGTGGATTGTATTTTTTTAATGTTTAGTATTCTTTGATATACAACACCATTCTGATATATATAGACTTAAGGGTGTTAGTCATGCTCAGAATCACAATAGCTTTCCTGTCTTTTCAGAATTACATAATAAATTTCCATCTCTTTAAGATAAATGAAATCTAACAGAAAAATCATGCTTTCTGACAAATATTTCCATCTCTCCTTGCTCTACAATTTTAAATATAGATACTTTATTGGTGATATTGTTATAACTATTCATAGTAAACACCTTCTCATGGTACAGATTTGTCAATCATGATGCTGAACATAACAGCATTTAAAAAAAACCCTGAGATATAGTGATAGAATTTTCTATGCTTTAAAATATTGGAATTACTTTCCTGTTAATATATCCTGAAGTTTAGATAAACCTATAACAAATATTAAATAGCAATCCAGTATTGCCTGGGAAATAATGCACTGGATTGCTGGCTATTTTGTTGAATGAAATCATGGTAATTTTGCAGGAATCTATTATATATATAAAAATGTCTATATTATTTGTAACATTGATACACTTTTTACAAAAGTACATTGCTCAAGAAATAAACCACTCAGTGTTGTGTAGGTGTGTGTGTTTGTGTGTGAGAAAGTGTTTGTGTGTAGATGCATGTTTATGTAGATGTATGTGTATATAGGCATGTGTGCGTATGCATACATATTTATGTATGGCATGCAAGTGGAAATTTTGGTGTATTATATTCACACAAGCATACATAATTATATACATATACACCCCCACCCATGTCCTAATACTCCACCCCTCACACACTCCCATATAGTTACCTGCTCCACCAAAATCCCCAGTCCACACTGTAAAGTGGTCATTTTGGTGCCACAACAAAAGCACTCTGCCCACACTAAAGTGGTCATGTTGTTATCATGACAACAAGCACCCAGCTCACACTGTAAAGTAGTTATGTAAGTGTAACAACAAAAAGCACCCAGTCTACACTGTAAAGTGGTCATGTAGGTGTCACAACAAAAAGCAACCAGCACACACTCTTCTATGGATTCAGCTATGAGGACTAGGTCATCAGCATATAGGAGTTTTCATGGAGTGCCAGTTTTAAACTCCTCAGTGATGGCCTGAAGGACAATGATAAAGAGAAGTGAACGGAGGACTGAGCCCTGGTGAACTGCCACCTGCACATCAATTTCATCACTGTACTCATTGGCAACTCTCACTTTATTGGTTGCTCCATTATACAGCCCTCAAAAGCTATTTGTCTACACATAGTTTCCTAAGTACCCATCTGATGATAGAGTGTGGGACCATGTCAAAGACCTTCTTCAGATTTACAAATGCTAGATACAGAGGCTTAATCTTACTCTGTGTGTACACACACACATTTGGAACAATGGTAAATGATACAATCATAGAATGTGAAAAATTTTCAATTGCTTTTTTAATAATTTAACTACTGTGGACCAAATTTTAATGAACAACAGTATTTCTTAACCCCCAGCCCTGCCATCTCATTAGTGTGTGTGTGTGCATATGTGCATGTGTGTGTGTTGGGGTGTGTGTTTTTATCTGTGTGCGTGAAACATCTTTCACATTGGGTATCTTATAAATGTGTCTACAAAGTATATGTATCTTTGTCTGCTTCCATAATTATTTGTCTATGTGAATGCATTTGTTGAGACCAAATGTGATTGTGTGTGTGTCTACGTGTGTGTATGTGTGTGTGTGCACGTGTGTGTCACTTTCATATTGTGTATGTGTCTTGTAAATATGTCTATGTAATGTTTGGGTGTATGTAAGTGGGCATCTATATTTGTAAGTACATCATTTTTGTGGTAATGGCTGCAAATAACTTTTCTCTATTGATTTATAAATAAAACAAGATCCTTTTTTTTCTGAAGGTTTTACTCCACACAACCTACTGGGCAATATTTGAGGCAAAAGAGCATGCATTTAAGTGAAATTAGATTTTAACATTCTGATGGTACAGTGGCATTTATTTCTAGCTTTATTTAAGGTACAAACAAACAGACATACACATGATAATTTTAGTAATATAGAGAGTAATGTTGCTTTAACTGTCTTCATCTCTCTATATATAGGTCCAAACTGTAAGGGAGTCCTACTGGTGCCATGATGTCATGATGATAAGCACTTTATCCACCCTATAACCTGCTCATGTTGCTTCCATGACAAATGCATCTAATCCATCCTGTAAGGTGGTTGACACAGAAAACCCAAAATGTAACATATAAGCATGTTGTGATCACTTAACCTGTCAGGCCTTATAATGTGACAGCCTGGCTAACCTGGGTGAACCTACAGTAACTTTGCGTTACACTCTCTGGATATATACATATATATATATATATATTGCAACCGAAAGGTTGTGAGTTCAATTCTCAGACCGGGTGATGTGTTGTTTCCTTGAGCAAGACACTTTATTTCACATTGCTCCAGCTTACTCAGCTGTAGAAATGAGATGATAGGGACTGGGGTCCATATCATTCCACTGGAAAGCGGTCATGGAGGTGCCACAGCAAAAGAGCACCCAGCACTCACTGTAAATGAGGTTGGTGTTAGGAAGGGCATCCAGCTGTAGAAATCAAGCCAGAATCAGTTCCCGTCTCACCCTTGCAAGCAAGGAAAAAGCGGACATAAAATGAAATGATGAATGATGATGATATATGAATGTATATTAATTATTATGTAAATGAGAACCAACATTTGTACAAGTGGTTCAAACAATTTTGAAAAACACTAATGCATTGAAAAACTTCTGCAAATAGAAAGTCACTGTGACATGCCAAAATGTCAAATTAATATACACTTTATATAATCATGTATTGAGTCTTTTCTTTGAGTTACAGTCTCCTTGAAAATATATTTTTTATGGAATATATATAAATGATGTATACATTTTATTTATATAACCCAAGTAGGTACAGATAAACGAATGTTAAATGATGATGATGATCTGTGTATATATATATATATATATATATATATACACACAGATCATCATTATATATATATATATATATATATATATATATATATATATATGTGTGTGTGTGTGTGTTTGCATATTTGTTCTTGGTAAATTACAAGATAGATTTATATTTTTCTAAATGGAAAACTTAAAATTTTGGATGATATAAGGATCATACCATTGAAAAACATCAACGGCTTTGGTATGGTACAATAGCACTGCTTGCTAGATAAAATTATATTGTTTGATAAAATTTTGAGTGGGTAAAAAATGGATTAGTTTTTGAATGCTTTCACGATGACATTAGGTAAAGTAGAGTGGGATTAAGAAAAGATGAAATTAGAACAGAATGATTTTCTTCTAGAATAGAGATCAGTTTGCATTGATGTAAAGAATATAGAACAGATTCTCAATAATAATCTCTGACTCCCATGCTAAGTAGTTCAAGATAAGATTTGAAAACAACTTTATCAAGAAATACAACAGAAAGCTCTACTAGATATGCTTCATTTCCTACATTTCAAATAACAAATTTACTTTCACATTACAGCTGCATGTTATTATTACATGATGTATTTAATGATGTATCAATACTCAATTTCTTGTATTGTTATACAGTGTAACATTCACGATAGAGACAAAGCTATTTTATTGAAATTCAAATTGAAAGGATTTCTTTTGAAGAGAATTTGTTAAAAGAAAAATTAATAATATAAAAAATATGAATGTTCTTTTAAATACAATTCTATATGGGTAGTATAGAATACAACCTTGTTGGTAGTGTGACAATTTTATATATGAATACAAATTTGTTAGTAGTGTGATTTTGCCACAAAATGTTGAACACCACAAAAGTTCAATCCCGTCGCTTGGCTCTTGCTGTTTATGTTTCCTGCCATGATGAACATGATGAACATGATGAACTACTTCTCTGGTCACCAGATGCAAAGCACTGAGTAGGACATCCAAACATAACCATCAGGACTCTGTTGGCAAGGGACACTGGCCTCACTGGACAGAATCTTCTTGCTGTGATGAGAGATCAGGAAGTTTGGAACAAGAGTTTTGTGTATGCCTCACTTTCGATGGAGGGATGACTCAAGAAGAAGAGAGAGAGAGAATACAACAAAATTTACTTGTCCTGAACTATAAATTGTTTTGTACATCATTGCTATAACTTGGGTTCTATTTGTTACAAATTGTAGAAGCATTAACTAGTAATTTATTCATCTTAGACTTTTGATTAATTTTTAAAACTCTTTATTTAAAGCTTTTCATTATTACTTTTGGATCAAGATTGGCGGAAAATATGCTTGGCAGCATATAGCTACATTCCTTTACATTCTGAGTTCAAATCCCACAAAGATTAGCTTTGCTTTTCATCCTTACATGGTCGATAAAATAAAGCACTAGTAATGCAATGTGGTCAATTTAATTGACTTCCCTCATCCTGAATTGTTGGCCTTGTGCTTAAATCGGAAACCATTATTACTTTTGGATCAGATTGATATTTAACTTCTGTATAGTACTCCCTGGCAGCCATTGTTTCATATCTGGTCTTTGTTTTCCTCAGTTCACAATACTCTGAAATATTCAGGAGATATTTTTGCTTTTTGTCTCTCAGATATTACACAAAGCAGACACACTGCTATTCCCGTCATGCAGAAGAAAGAACAATAAAAAAACAACAAAATAAATACAATAAATAAGCACCAAATGGTAGTTTTTTTAAAATTAAATCTACTGAGATTATCAGGCATATTTTTGTGGACAGATTTGATTGATTTTTCTATTATTGGTGATCTTTTTTGCAATATCCATTGTTAGATATATTTTCCAGTTTTTGGTAAGCTTTTATCTTCGTGTATTCTTGAAGAAACATCAATTGTATTGTTACTTTTCTTATCACCATCATGTATGCATTGAAACTTTTATTCTGCATAAAGTCACGCTGTTTGATAAGCTGCATTCTTCCAGATTGCAAAAGTAGCTTTTGAGTTTTATATATTTTTCTACTGATTTTTCTCTTCTTTGCATATTTATTCTTCTCCTCTTTTCATCCCCATTGATAAAAAACGAATCGTTCTCTTTGAAACTTAAATTTCCATCAAAGTCAATCTTTTCTTCCTTTTTACAATAAATTCTAGTCATTTTTGACTTGGCCAATTTCTGAAAATGCTTTCAAAGTATGTGAATAAATCAATTTTTTTACGTTATAATCATGAAAATTATTTTCATTTCTTTTTTGTTTTAAAGGAAAAAAAAGAAGGAAAAATCCAAAAGGGACATGTTTTTTTTTATTGAAACTATAATCAAGTTAATAAAGGACTTGATTTCAGACTATACTTTCAGACCTTTGACTTTTAGTCAATATCTATTATAGAAGGATTAAATTTCAAGTTGTCATTGATCCATTCTGTGCAAGTTAAAACTTTCAGCATTAATTTCTATAGTTTCTATAATTTACTGCAGTTAAAAATAACTCTTTTTATCAACTAAAGACCAAGATAACTGATCTATTTAATAGTCTTTCTATTTCTTTTAATAGCAGTATAATTACATCTTCATTTGCATTCTAAAATGATGGCTACAGTTTGTTATTCAGCAGTGTACATTGTTTATGTCTGGCGCCTTCCATGTTCCCTACTGAAATGCCAGATTTGTTTTAACTTGAAACCTTATCTGTATCTTTTATTTTCTCATTCTTCAGTGGCTGCTAACTCTTTTTTTCTCTTTTTATGTTTATATAACATTTTATTTCAGGACATAGAAATAGAAAACATTACATGGAAAGGTTTAAATGTGGCCTGAGATTCTTGAAATCTAAGAAACAATATTTCTCACTGACATCCAACTTTTCCAGTAGCTGACCTCTCTCTTATTGGTCATGACGTTAAACAGATATAGCATTGCTTGAAAGAAACCATAGCAACTGGCATAGAATCAGGGAAACTGTATGAAACATACAAAAGCAATAAGAGTTAAGGAAAGTAAAGGAATAATGCAGTATATTACTTTGACCAGTATCAGTAATATAACAAGCATAATGAAAAACATTTCCTACTGGGTTATGAAATGAGAAGAATTAGTAATTTTATATAAAAATTATATGTAAACTGCTTTATAAAAATTGTGCAACAAGATTGTTCTTTATGCCTCACAATATCCATATATCTATGGATGTAAATACTATGATGCATCATGACAGCTGTATTCTGGAATCGTTGGATATTTCAGGCTTTACAATATCCACCTTCATCTAGGTGACTCAACTGAAGTTGATCAAATGACAGGTTGTATTTATTCAACTGACTCCACTACTGGTCATCTTGTTTTAGCTACAACCATTTAGATTCTCTCTCTGCTTACTATTATTTCTTTGTTGTTCTTGATAACTCTCCTCCTCCTCAATTTGTAATGCTGGTGTCCCAAATGCTATATTAAGGAAACCATCTGTTGACTTTTAATTTCCCACTTCCATGAATAGGCACCTGTTCCTCCCTTCATTCCAATTTCAGGTACTTTTCTCTCCTCCTTTGTCATGACTGTATCATATTTTCCTTGCGGGTAACAATTAGCTCCCATTAAATAAGATGTCTTGTCACTTAAGAACCCAATGTTATCTGATTTCAACAAGCACTGATGAAATTTTCAGCTACCACTTCAGCTCTGGTCACCTAATTACATGCTGTGGAAAGCAAAGGAGCAGAGTAGTTCTTGGGTCTTTTCCTTCCTTAACAAAGGCAATCTTCTTGGCTGTAGTGTGAGTGCATCCATTTTCACTGATCCCCTTATTGATTACATCAGTAATGATCTTTAAGATCTGATCATATCTCCACTGATAGCACTCCTCACGTTGTGCTATGCCCCATAAAAAACAGATTGGATTGGTAGAGGAAAACATCAGAGACCACCTGAATCAAGAATTTGATTCCCAATTAATTCTAACTCCAGATGTCCTATATTTGTATTACTACAGCTGTACTTGCTCACCCTTTTTCAACTGAAGCTTGCACTCCTCACAGATTTGTTAAAATATGTTTTCTATGGCTAGATGTCCTACTTATCACCGACCACTTGGTGATAGCTAGGACATCTAATAATAATAATTGTTTCTACTTTTGGCACATCCGTAAGGATGAAAGGCAAAGGTAACCTCGGCAGGATTTGAACTCAGATCAAAAAGGACCATAACTCTTTGCTGCAAAGCATGGCATCCGACCCTACCACATCTAATAATAATAATAATGGTTTCTGATTTAGGCACAAGGCCAACAATTTTTTGGGAAAGGTAAAGTTGATTAATTCAACCCCAGTGCATTACTGGTACTTTATTTTATTGACTGCGTAAGGATGAAAGGCAAAGTTAACCTTGGCAGGATTTGAACTCAGAATGTAAAGGACCATAACTCTATGCCACAAAGCATATCTGATACTCTACCGATACTGCCAACCCAAATAATAATAATAATGAGTAGGAATCAAGTATCAAATAACATCATTAAGCTTATTTATATAAGTCATGCGTTTCGCAAATGATCATCTTAAAGCAATCAGTATAGATCATGCATGACCCTAGAATTGATAGTCCAGCAGACTTATGAAGATATATATATATATTGGGAATTTTACCTGCCCTATATATATATATATATATATATATATATATATATATATATATTGTTATACTTGGGGAGGGTCATATTGTAATAATATTGCCAGAAATAATAACAATATTTGTTTCGACACACGATTTCATATCAAAAACCTCGCAAAACAAATTCATCACCGTCATATATATATATAGATATATATATGTATATGTATTCAGGAATTTTATATCAAATAATAATATTTGATTCATTTTCAAGCAAATAGCCTCATTACACTATGTGTTTTAGACGATCTCACCATCCTTTTGTTCTAGTAGTGACAGAGAGAAACAATCGACAATAATATTGTTTCTGGGTTGTTGTCTTTCGTCAAGATTATGTATCTCTTGTCACTCACTAGAACTCATGGGAATATATAGTATTCTCTAAAATATATATTGGCTGATTAGCCTAATTTGCATACCGAGTGATTTTACGGCTGAATTTGCCAAAAATTAAAAACAAACTTAGTTTCACTCTAACATAGTGGATAAATAAATGCATTCATGAGTTTTATGTTGAATAATGATAATATTTGATTTGTTTGATTCGTTTCCTGAGGTGCACACATCCACAAAAAGAAATAGGACCAATGTTTATCTATACCCAACATCACATCAATCATGAAAAACATTATCTTTTTTGTTGAATCACCAGTTTAAAGAGCAGATCAATACTAGAGTTGAGTCTATAACTTCTATGGAGGACCTTGAGCCAATCCTCTATGAAACGCACATAACATATATATTTATAAATATTAATATTTATATATATATATATAAGACTTTATTTATTTCGGATATATATATATATAAGACTACATTTTTCAGGCAAGCAAAAGAAAGTATGAGTCTATGCAGTTAAAGGCAATGTGAAGTTTTGATTTAGATTGTGAGGATGATAGAAGGGGAGATTTCTTTTCAGTTACATATATATATAAGCCATAAACATTTTTTTGAATAAAATGACAATCAAAATTCTTTTATGCTCTCGATGCATATAGCATGGTATAAATTCTGCTATTTGGTTTTAAAAGCAGTTTTCTGTTGAATAAGGTTTCTTGGTCATTTTTGTAGTTTATATTATTTTAAAAACATCGCAGATATTTTCATCTAGAAATCAATTGATAACATCCATACTAAGTTGTTTATCTCATTTTCTTTTGCAATTTTTTTAGTTTCAATTTCAAATGCTGTAGGTTGTTGATGTATTTCTGTAATAAAGTTCAATCAAAACCCCTATAAGCTATAATGCTTATACTTCTATAAATAATCAAAACATATTTTTAATATATAAATTCAGTTTTGAAGATTATGCTTTTGCAGAAACATTTAAGGAAAATCTTGAATTATATATATATAATTCCAGAGGTTATATCAAATTAAATATATATATAAACATATATATCCCACCCTTGCAAACAGGGAAAATCGGACGTAAAAAGATGATGATGATGATGATGATATATATATATATATATATATATATATATAAATTTAAGTTGACCCAAGTAAAACATACAGATATTAGTAGCTAAATAAAGAGGCCAACCTTTAAAAATGTTGCTAAATCTACCTTACTAAATACCACTATATCTGAAGAATGTCTTATATGACTACCACATGGATGGTGTTATGAATTTGTTATCCCATAGAATATGGAATAAATACCAATAAATCAAATTCTGTGCATATGTATGCTTAAATATATAAATTTTAGAAATGTACATTAATGAAATTTATATTTATATTTTAAAGAAATTATGTATGCAAGTCACTAGAAGCTTATTTTATAGATTTTCCTTTCCATCATTTGAATATTTCAATAAATGGCTTAAAAACATAAAAGTTTGTCTTGTGTAAACATTTTCCATATTTCCCGTCGTACAATAGCTCTGAAAACTATTGCACAAGAGCCACTCTCTAGCAGACAAATCAATATCTTTAGTATTGTCAGTTCTCACATTTAACCACTCCCTATGGCAGAAAGAATTGGTTATTATTTATTTGTTACTGCAAGAGAATGTTTTTACTTTTTACATTATGCTTTCATCACTGGTTTTGCATCCCTCTTACTGCCACTAACACATTTCTATTGAATATATTCACTAAAATCACTCAATAAATTCAACATCATCATTGGAAAAGTACATACATACCCTGGTAGGTTCTATGATAACAAAATAAATAAATAATGGAAAAAGGTAACAACAACAACAACAACAACAAGAGTAGTAGCAGCAAACAAATGTTAAACAAATGACTTGTCAAAGAAATATTTTGATATTAAAAAAAGGGGGGAATATAAAAAAAAAAAAACTCTTACAAAGAATATGTTCGAGAAATATCTTGAAAGAATTATTTTAAACAAGTTTCGATCTATAATCTGAACTGTACTGTTAGAATCATCAGTACTATCATTTCTATGTTGACTTTAATATACTGACATTTTTACATTAACATTAAATACTGGTGACTCATTTATCTGTTCATATTTTGAACTCTAAATTTCAATAAAACTAAAAGCTTAGCTTTTATGGTATAACCTGACATCTTGTTGCTTATTGATCATTGACCGCATTTTCTTGAATTTTGAGATATTGTTTTATAAAATAGCTAAAAATAATTCAATTCAGTATTTGTGCCAACTCTTATCTATGGTCATGAATCTTGGTTAATGCCTGAAAGCATGCAATAGCGAATACAAGCAGCTGAAATGGGGTTCTTCTAAAGGTCTTTTGAAGTAATTTTACCCAATAGAGTGTGTAGCTCAGAGATGAGAGATTCACTCCAGGTAGAGTCACTACTTCTCTGAATTGAAACATCCCATCTCCAATAATACAGGTATGTGTTTAGAATGTCTCAGAAAAGAATTGCTGGACAGATTTTATGGCCAAAACCAACCTACAGGAGATTCTAAGGCAGACTCCGAGCAAGGTGGTTGGATAACATCCATGAGCTCTGCTGGTCTTGTTTGGGGACCCAGCTGGATCGATTGGAGATGATTGCTTCTGACAGGACCTACTAGGTGTGCTTGAGGACTCGGCCTCCATGACCCTCCCAGGAAAAAGTAGGCAAGAAAAAGGGAGAAGAAGGTGAGGAGGAGAAGAAGGAGAAGAAGGAGGAGAAGTAGGGGGAAGAGGAGAAGGAGGAGATAAAAATAATGAAAATTAGGACATTCTCATCAGTTTTATATACATAATTACATGCTAGATTAAGTAGTATGAGACTATCGAGGAAGAATTCTATAGTAAAGTATGAATTCCAGAGTAAAGTATGAAACTTTGCATGTCAAACCACTGAACAGTATAAACAAATATCATTGCCTGCATTTGTTATATCAAATGGAAAGAGACAAACAAATAAGCACACACACACATACACACACACACATGTATATGTAGAATTGTGAAACTTCTAAATTACTGCCACTTTTCTACTAAAAAAAAAGGCAATATACAATCTACTTGCATGTATTGAATGCTCATTCATTTAATGTTTTAAGTACTATAATATGTTAAACACTCATTTTAGTACACTTTGTATGGTTATAGGGCTGGCACCACAACAAATGCACCCAGTCCATCCACTAAAACAGTTATGCTGGAGAAACAACAAAACTTTTGCTAAATTCTAAATACTTTCTTACAATGTAATTATTAAAATTGTGTAACTTGTAAAGTTTGTTCTAAATGCAGAAGCCATACATTTTCTACTTTTTTTTCTATTTGCTCTTCTAAAACTGCTTGATAACTATTTTAGTAAATCATAAAGTAATCGTTGCTGCTGTGAAACTGATATAAACAGCCATTTTTGTAAAGTTTAAAAGAAGGTTCATGTTAATAAAACATAAAATCTCTGCTATCATAATAAAATCTTGAGTAGTTACAATGTTAGTAAAACACAAAGCTACAGCCATTTTTGTTACAACCTTGAATGGCAGCTATCTTCATAAAATTTCGAATTAGCATCTTTGTAAAACCTTCAATGACAGAAATTTTACTGAAACATACACTGGCAGTTATTTTAGTGAAATTTAAAATGACAGCCATTTATTTATAGAGGAGGAAACAATTATCTAATAATGTGGGTTTATAATTGACTCACATGAAGACAAAAATATTTTCAGTGAAGTAATAAATTGGATAAATAAGCTGATCATTAGGCAATAGATTTAAAGAAAAACCAAAATATTTGTAATATTTTTCATATTAACTCACAAATAATGATTTTGCATTCAATCAAATGAAAAAAATAAAACGTTTTTTTTAAATTTCATTGTATGCAAAATAAAAATAACAGCTTTTCATAATTTCATTCTTAGTAATGGAAATGAGCTCAGCTTGTGAGTAATAAAATGTTTCCATTCTGTAGCACAATATTACCCATAGTTTCAAGGGGACCATATTGAACAGCTCTCTAAATTTCTATGAATAGAAATTTGAAGAAAGCAGCAAAGAGAAGATTTAAAGAAAGGAAAAAAATGAATCTTAAAACATGGAAATGGTTTATATTTGCATTTAGACTAACTATATAAAAACGGTAAATAAAAAGACCAAAAGTCTATATACTGTTTAGACCTCAAAATCCGTTTGTATTAAAATTTCCCTTACATGGTTATATGCACAAACAATTCCACCATAAATGTAATTTTGGATCTTTTTTTTTTTTATAGCTGTCAACAAGGAACCAAGATAACTATCATATTGAAGCAGCTAAATACAAAACTGTAAAAACAGAAAACATGCATTGGATAAAACTTTCTACAGATGGCTTTAGTAATGTGAAAATAAATATTTTGCTCCTGATATAGTCTATTGTTTGTTAGGATAGAATTAGGAAAGAGAACACTATGTAAAGTTTATTTCTTATAATGGCAGAATATCTAGATGGAAAGTAGTTTAGCTTGACTGTGTGAACAATAATTTTGAATTCAAAGTTATCTAGGCTGATTTCCTTTCTTTTGTGATGTTGATACAAAGACATACTATACATGTAGCCAAGTTAGGCAGTACTTACACAAACATAAACTATAAATATAAATGATCAAATATAAATGGTAAATTTCATATATATATATATGTATGTGTGTGTGTGTGTGTGTTAATGTACTGTTGCCACAGTGCAGATAACAATAATAGATGTGATAATTATAAATAATAGTTGAATATAAATCATGCATAGATATATATGTATATATATAGAGCGAGAGAGGGGGTGGAGAGGTATGTGTGTATCTATGTGTGTATATGCATTACATATATATATATATATATATATATATGCAAAAGTTCTATTTAAATTGTTGGGATACAACAAGCAAATATTTTTATAACTGATATAAAGCACTCGACAAGTATTTGGAGTAAATATACGATATTAACAAATGGAAACTATATTTATAAAACCATATTTATTTCATTATACATATTTCAAGGATACCATGTTAAATTATGGTATGCCTTCATCAGTCAAAATACAATATATACCAGTTTTATAAATAAACATTGACGTACCCTTTCAAAATGCAACCATTACTTTTGGAAGACATCATGATGTCTTCCAAAAGTAACGGTTGCATTTTGAAAGGGTACGTCAATGTTTATTTATAAAACTGGTATATATTGTATTTTGACTGATGAAGGCATACCATAATTTAACATGGTATCCTTGAAATATGTATAATGAAATAAATATGGTTTTATAAATATAGTTTCCATTTGTTAATATCGTATATATATATATATATTTTTATTAAAGGTCTAGTCCTCCGAAAGTATAAATTTATTTTGGACTCACTGAATCCCAAATCATTGTATAATCATTTATTTATAACGTTACTGAAATTGCATAATATTTAATAATTGTTTCTACGTTAGGCACAATGCCAGCAATTACCCAGTGTATTACTGATACTTTATTTTATCGACCCTGTAAGGATGAAAGGCAAAGTTAACCTTGGCGGGATTTGAACTCAATGCTTTGTTATATGTAATATTACTCCTCTTTAACTAAATTGGAATAAAATATGCATTAATGTGGTCATGTTGGTGACATGAGAGGAAGCACCCATCCCACAAAGTATAAAAAGACAACACTATTAAGTGATGATTGAAAAGACTATTTGTATCAGGTCAGTTTAATATTGTTATGATACCTTACAGAAAGATGTTTATAAGAAAATGATAGAAAAACAAATACTGTTTTTCTAAATAGTAATACTTTGACAATGTGTAAGTGGAATTACTTGTTAGACTTTTTTTCTCGTGTAACAAATAAATGGCAATAGTTATCAAATGATTGACAAACAAAATAATTATTAAGAAAGAGGATCTATTTATAATTTACACATACATTTGATTTTTGTTAGCAAAGAAATATTTCCTATAATTTTTTCTTTATAATTAACCTAGGTGTGTAGCATCATTAGTGAAAGTTCTTATGCTTTTGGTATTTTTTTGTTAATATAATTTGTGTCATTAGAAAATATATTTTTTTCTGCTTTCATTCCATTTACTGCTGATTTAAATGGCAAACATTCCTTATTAACTGCATCAGTAAATACTATCAATATCAGATAAAATAAACAAGGTTTTTGATTTTATTTTTATAACTACTTTGGACTTTTCCATCTAAACAACATAGTTCGCTTTTAGCTAGAGTGACAATTTACAAGTCATGTATTCAGGAAATAGGTGAAATAAATAAATAAATATATAAAACGATAAAAACAAATATAATGAAACATAATCAGCAAAATCAACAAACAGTAGCAACAACATTGAAACTATTTAAATTACATGCAGATCCAATTCTGCTTCTACGACAATCTGAAATAACTAATTTAAAATTTCTTTCACAATGATTCCAAAGAGCTTAATCCCAAGAGTGTAAGAGCTGACATTAAGACACTTTCTATATATGGAACTGAACAAAGATTGTGAGGATTTAGTTAGCTTCAAGCTATAAAGACTGAACAAATTAAAACATTAGAGATGAAACAATTAGAAATACTAACTCGATACAAGATGTCAGTTCATATTACTTCTGTTGTATTGTTAGAGTGTCTACTTGAATTGGGAAATTGAAGATGTGTTTAAACATTACATAGATTGACGAAACTCCCTGTGGATATTTCAATGTATAATTGGACAGATCTCTCAGTCAGTAAATGATGTGCTTGTTATTTCAATCTACCCCAATTCAAAATTGAAAGGTTGTTAATTTCTAATTCCAAACTCTCCTTCTTGTATCTATTAGTAAAGTTTCTTGTTAAAGTTTTATAATTTTAAGAAAATGTAATATTTGAATTTCTTTCGCTTTAAATATATTTCATTATTAGAACTCCTAAATATGGTGAATAGGCAGAATAATTAGTGTTGGTGATCTACATGATAAATGCACCCAGTACATGTTATATATTGGTTGGTGATATGAAAGGCATCCAGTTGTAGAAAGATTGACAACGAAAAAATTGGAAGTACTCTTCATCTGTATCAAAGACATGACAATCTCCCTTGTGTTGGTGATCTAAATAAATCCACCCATTACATCAAAAACATAACCTCCCTAGTGTTTGCATCATGATAAAATGCATGTGATAGAGCAGAGGATAGTATATTAGATGCAGATGACTGGTGAATCTCAGGGGTCTGTAGCCCCACTTGGTAAATGAAAACCCATGCAACTCTTGCTAGCAGTAAAAATGAATATTAAATGATGATGATGATGATGATGATTGATTATACAAAATGCCTTGTGGCATATTTTCCAGATCAACTTCCTGAGTCCATGAAATATAACACCAGCCAAGTACTGTAGTCAATCATCCCAGCCCCATGTTTGTAGTCAAGCACCTATTTTAGAAACCATTATATATAATTCAAAATTATCCTTTTACATCTGTCAGCAAATTATAACAACAAAAAGGATTCTTCACTCATCGGAGTATACACATGATTTCAATGAGGATTACACCAACTGTTGCTTTTTTTATGATTGCATATGAAAAGCAAGATTATTTTTTTATATCAGGTAAGTCTTCCCCATAGTCTCATAAATAAAGCTTTTTGCAGGTAATTTGCAAATTGAAAGGTTAGTAGTATGTGGGAGAGAAGAGGATATCTATGGATCATCAGAATGAAGGAGTATTCAGATTGTTTGATACAGAATTTAGAGGTAGAAACAAATTATATACCCAGAAAAATTGGGTTTCCTCATAAGTAGCATGAAGTAAGTATAATTGCCATGAAAGAGGAAGATGAAGGGATACAGGTTTTCAGTAAAATATTCTTTATTGATAAGGTGGGCAAAGAATCATTTTCATTTTGTTCAGAAATATTAGTGATCCTTGTTGTATGGCATATAGAATTATGCAGCTTAGACATGTCTTGAATCATAACATTTCTTGATTTCTAAGGAAGGCAAAAATATGTCTCCTTGTGGTATTGTTTTTTAAATTAGTTTGTCAGGAATGAAGGAAAGCACTCATGATCTTTGGAAGTACTCCAAAAACTGGTTAGATTGACACAATAGATGCTTAATTTAAACTTCTCTTGTCTGATAACTGCAAGAGAAACATGAGCGAGAGATGTCAAGAGGATGAGAGGTGGTATGTTGAATTAGCTTAGGTAGAAGAGGTATGTAGCTATATAATTTAAAGGACTAGGTGTTCCATGCTGTATCTAGCAGGCAAGATGCAATAGAGATGACAAGAGGATGAGAAGTGTGTTGAGTTAGCTTAGGGGAAGAGTTATGCAGCTATATATTTTAAAGGAACAGAAGCCTTTGTAGTAGCAGTAGAACAGAGAGAAAAGAGCAAGTAGCTACTGCAATTTGTTCACTAAAATAAGTGACATGTTTGTGTTTAAACTATACTGGATTGTCAGACAACCATTAGAGGAGAGAATGATGGTTGTTATTGAGGAAAAATAGTAAATGCCTGGTGGAAGAGGCTAACACTAGCAACAGACAGAACACTGGGTTTATAGAACTTACAAAATGCATGAATGTATCATCTTGTCAATGTTTTTACTTCCACTAATGCTAATGTGCTCTATTATCCATGAAACTACCATTTCTATGTTTGAAATGCTGTTCATAATAATAGATACTCAACAGAAGAAATAAAATCTTTGTTTGAAAAAAATGATGCTTCAGATTGCATACCTTAATGGGAAAGCTATAGCAATTTGTGGGTTTAGCCTGCAGTCTTGTCATTATTCTATATTGTTATTATTATTCTATATTGCTATAAGGGCGGTGGATTGGCAGTATCGGTAGAGGATCGGACGCCATGCTTTGATGCATAGAGTTATGGCCCTTGCCATTCTGAGTTCAAATCCTGCCGAGGTTAATTTTGCCTTTCATCCTTATGGGGTTGATAAAATAAAGTACCAGTAATACACTGGGTAATTGCTGGCCTTGTGCCAAAAGTAGAAACAATTATTCTATATTGTTATTGATGATTTCAAGAAATTATATGGCATTTGGTGGCATGGCACTTATAAATGGCATTTTAAAAATATAATTTAAAAATAAACGATAATAAAACAAACATATAGATGTTGTTCCTTTATCATCGTTATCATCATCATCATCATTCAACTTCATTGCCTTTGCATTATTGCCTTCTAAATACCTTGTTGACAAGAATAAAGCTAATGATGATGATGAAGATGATAATGATGATGATGATGATGACACCACCACTGTTGCTGATGATGATTACAATGATAATTCTGATAAGGTAGTGATGGTGGTGGTGGTGGCTGTTGTAGTGATGGGGACAGTGATGGTGAGGATTCTTAGGACTGATGTTTCTGATGATAGTAGTGGATTTTTGTCAGTTATAATGCGATGGTTTTATAGGCTTTTAAAAGTTAACAACTTCTAAGAAACATTATTATTATTATTATCATCATAATTTTGTTGTTTTGTTTCATTTTCTTTTCTTTAAAGAATTTAATTGTTTGTAGCAATATTGGTTAATTCCAGTTTAGAAGCCATTAGTTTATAATTTCAGACAGAGCTATTTTTATTTCATATGATTATGTCTGCTTTCTTTCATATGGGAATTATTATAATATAAAAAAAAGAATATTTAAAAATAGTAATAACAAAAATAGAGATGAAAAATAAATAAAATAAATAAAATAAATAAAATAAAAAAAATAAAATAAAATTTCAAAAACCTGTGATGGTTCCAGAAGCTAATTGATATGGTAATTATTGTAGCAATTGCCTTTCTGTTCCGAATCAAATAATATTAAGCTGTTTTAAACATGTGGCCTTCATTGCACCATTCTCAATTTTTATCTTGCAAAAACTTACTCTTAGCCTGTCACATGGTTTTTGTGAAACAGTTGATACAGTACAAATCTATATATATATTCATGTCAGCAGCATACATTATTATAATACCCAAGTTTCATAAATGATGTGCATATATACATACACACACAAACTTATACTTAGCCTGTCATGTTTTATAGTGAAACAGTTAACATGGTACAAACCTGTATATACATTCACATCAACAGCATACATTATCATAATACCCAAATTTCACAAATGACGTGCACTTACACACATGTACACGTACACACACAAACATACACATACACACACACAGTGAGGCTTAAACACATCAGAAGGAATGATTAATTGTCCATTAATTATTGACTGATTTGAGAAATTCCAACAGTAACTCATGCTAATATTTGGACTATCTATTACACCTCTAAACTAGCCTGGACATCAGCTCACCACGCCCCCTCAATCAGTGAAACATGAAAGTCAAATACTCTTTGTTTTCAATAAAATCATGGCAGACAGAAAAGAGGGCTGGAATGAAATTTGCATAAATTCAAAAAAAAAAATGATTTATTGGAAAACTTCTTTATAATTATTGAAGAGAAGGATTTCTGTCTTCCCATTCTTCAATCTTCTTCAAACAACAACAACGATGACAGCAGCAGCAGCAGCAGCAGCAGCAGCAGGAGCAGCAACAACAACAACAACAACAGCAACAACAACAACAACAACAACAACAACAATAATAATAATAATAATAATAATAATAATAATAATAATAATAATAATAATAATGCTAACACTTATTTTTATTATTATTATCATCATTATTATTATCATCATCATCATCACCATCGTTATTATTAATCAATATTTTCCAAATATATTTCTGTGCCAGCAAAATTGAAAACCAATATGAAATCACAGTTACTTTGAAAATCAATAGAGATTCCTTTTGGCTAAGTATGTTTTTTTTGTTTTATTTTTTTTTTACAAAAGAGAGTAATAGTAGATTGAATTTGATTTGGTGTATTACTGGTACATATTTTTGTTGACCAAAATAGATATATATCAACTTAGACACAATAATGTATCTAGCTTGTTGTTCTACATTCTTGACTACCTGCTATGCTTTTTCATGAAACCAATAATAACAATAATTTCTCTATTAGCCATGCAAGGATCACATTAAGGAAACATTAAAGACGGCACAGGATGATACAGTGTGAGGATTTCTTTGTGTAAAATAATATAACCTCTAAAACAAAGCTTGCTTGTTGCTCAGGAGATCAAACCTTTAGTATAACGATTTTACTGTGTCCTAGAGTAAGGCAGATCACTTTGCTTTTGTTTTGTTTAACAGAAGAGAAGTTCTACTTGAGTAGCTAATTATTTTTACAACATCCAACTGCCAAACAACAACAAAAAAGAAACAAAATATATGCTCTAACATATTGTAAATATTCAAAGATGCAGAAATCATCTCACATACTAACATGGAAAAATGTAGAACAGTAAAATAAAAATTGCTACCAATGGACAATCATTTAAAGTTAGACAAAGTAAACTCAGACTATCATGCATTATCATGAATGGTATTTAAGTTTTTGAGTTCCAGTATTGATTTTAAAGCAAAGCCTAAGTAAATAGTTAATGTATTCAAGATGTATTAAACATGAGAATTCTAATATTCACAAGGAACTCATAAATTGCTCTCTGACTACAGAAGAATTTAATAATAATTGATAAAGATTTTATGTTATTTAAAGAAATACTTAAGACTCTATATCAAAGAGAAGACAGTTTCCTTTGAAATAGGAGATTCAATATTAGTGTTTTCAATAAATATGTGATTTAAAGAAGTATCCAATGTTATTCAAAGAGCGGTCAAGTTGATATAAAGCTAAATACATACACAATAATTGATATTTGCTGGGAGAAAATTTAGAGTTTGGTTTTATGGTTCAAATCCCACTTGGATTGACTTTTCTTTCCATTGCACTGGGACCATTATATTTCTTTTATCATGTCACAGACAAAGTAGTTGATAAAGTCAAGACTTATTCCTAGATTATTTTGTATTGAGAAGAGTAATGGTTTAATCTTTATCTGAATAAGATGCTGTGCTGGTCTGTCTCAAGTAAGTTTTACTGAATAACTTTGTGCCTAGTTTATCACGGAGGCATATAGAATTCATAATCATTACATAAGATATAATATTCAATATATCACCTCATTTTCAAACTTCTATTTATATCCACATTTCTTACAGAGTAATGCTCTACATCACATAACATACATGAATTAAAAGAAAATATCAAATCCTTATGAATATACTTAAACCCTCTATAATGTTACACTTCTATTCAAGAAGGGTCTATATATATATATGTACGATAAGTTTAACCCATTATCGTCTTTTGAAACACTATCGATACAACTAACCCTTCTAGCTATAAACTAACAGTTCTGTGTCTTTCCAACAGATAGTAAGAAACAGCAAGTTCACCTTTCTCTCCTTCATCAAAACTTCCAGACATATCAAAGGAGAATAGTATGTTAATTAGATGGAACATGCCATGACTATCACACTGTAACAAAAATAGAGAGAACAGGCAAGAGAAACAGAGATGGTAAGTAAGCAGGTTAAAAGGGGAGAGTGTGCTTAAGCATAAGAGTTAAAATGTGTATGTGATTGTATGTGTGTGTGTGATTCAATAAATGTTAGTGATTACATGTAAGTACAGATGCTTGAGAAAATGAAATTGTGTATATGAATCAATTCTGGGTATTGTATGGTTGTGAGTGTAGTATGTCTTTGTATGAGAACTGTGTGTATGTGCATAGCATGCATGTATGAGTAATGTATGACTAGAAAATAGGTGAAAATAATGTGTGTTTGTAGTGGATATGCACTGCAAATACTAATAGTGTGTGTGCATCAATAATATGTGTGTGTTTGTGAGTAATATAATTGGTGAACTGGTGGATGGGTGGATAGAAATAGTTGATGGGGACAGTGAGTTTTATTGACTCGTGCTCTCTCTCCCTCTCTTTCTCCCCCTCTTCCTCTCTAACTTTCTTTCTGTCATTATCTATTATGTTTGTGAGTACAAGAAATTTGAGCTGACAGGAGTAAAATGGGGAAAGTTTCATGAGAATTACCACAGTTTTCTTCTTAACAGTGATGATCACTGTTAATCTCTATCCATAAATCATGCTTGATACTAATGCAATAAAGGGCTTTCTCGATTAGTCATATTTGTTTATACATAAATTTGAAAAATTGCACTCAATTTCTCCTTTGTATTGTCTTAAAATACTGTGAAATCAATGGTGAAATTTCCCTTATTTCTGAGTTCAAATCCCGCCGAGGTTGACTTTGCCTTTCATCCTTACGGGGTCGATAAAATAAAGTACCAGTAATGCACTGGGTAATTGCTGGCCTTGTGCCTAAAGTAGAAACAATTATTTGCTACAGGAACATGTAGGAACATGTCCCTGCTGCCTGATTTGACTTTGACAATGTAAATTTTAACTTATCTTTAATTTTGTCAGTGGAAATAAAATATTTTCAGTTTTGCCTTGCAAGTTGGCATTTATATCATTTAAATGTTCAAAGATATCCAGTAAGATAATTTTACAGATCAAGTGTCATCTGCAAGCCATTCATAAAGCTGTTCATAGATAAACAAATAAAATAACAAAAAGTTGAACAAATAAAATAACAAAAGGATAAATAAATAGAATAACAAAAAGATAAACAAACAAAATAATAAGATAAACAAATATACAACTTATCTTTTAGTTTGTACTCTCACGTCAATGTTTTGTAAATGAAATATCCATGATAAATTGCTTGAATTTTCAATAGACCATCTGTTGATGTCTTGTTTGTTTGCAAATTCTGTGGGTTAGGATAATAATGATAAATGAATTACTGTTGACATTTGAAAGCTTTTAACTATTGAATTTAAAAGACAACAATGTTTCAATGGATTTTATTTACTATCAGGAAAATAAAATAGAAAAACCATACAGTTTATATCATTTATAAAACTTATCTCTGGTGATCAAATTTAGTTTGATTTTTATCAATGTTAAATGTGAACTAAGTTTGTAAACATGACCATATATTTCACACTTAGGTTGTATTCCTCACATTTTAAGTTGCTGCAGTATTTCAGTTCAAAATGTACTGTTTTTTTATATAAATCTTTTATTGTGGTACCATATTTTCCTCCTACTTAATTTAATGAATGTATTTCTACCAAACTGCCTGAAATGTATCCTGGTTTTACAACAGAAAACTGTTTGTTTTAAAGTGTTTATATAATATTTATCTGAAAACAACATTTCATCATGATTTTATGTAAAAACCATTTTCAAATTATGTTCCAAATGTTATATTATTAAATCTTCCTATTAAAAAATATATATTTTGAAAATTATTTGAAAATTAGAGGCAGTGATTTTATTAGATGAATGGTAACGGATGGGTTTAAGGAACACTATTCCTCTCACAAACTATCTACTCTCTTAATAGTTTCTAATTTAGGCATAAGGCTAAGAATTTGTGGGGTGGGGAAAGTCAATACCATCTATTGATCTCAGAAGGATGAAAGGCAAATCTTACCTGAGTGATATTTGAACTCAGAACATAAAGCTACATAACTAAATGCGGCAAAGTATTTTGTCTAATGCTCTAAAAATTCTGCCAAACCACTGCCCTTACCATCTTTAAAAAACTGGTCATAATGGCCTAAATCTTGGAACAGCAATTTTTACAACAAAATGGAAGATGGGTTGGACTGTGTTGAAACACAAAATCTAAATTGAAGCTAATGTTAGACAACTTGTGCCTGCATTTGTAAGCAATTTGATTTGTAAATTTCATTCATTTTAAAGGTTTACCTTAATGAAATATGTCAGTTCAAAGCAAGATGGTTAGCACAAGTCAACAATTACAACTACAGCAATTTAATCCTTTAGCATTTAAACCGGTTGTATCTGGCCAGAATTTTCTCACCACTTACTGTTCAATCTGTGAAATCATACTGATGTTAAGGTATTCTTCTCAAATACATAACATCAAAATCTCATACATTCAATATTATGTGAGATAATTATGTAAGATAAAGCCTTTACCACAAAAATACAATAGTATATATAGAGTAATGTAAATGCTAAAGTATTCAGTATAGTGTAAAATGATTCAATGTAGTGCTGTAACAAAGTATCATCTCTATGTCTGTCTGTGTGTGTGTTGGATTTTTATGCATTTCCACATTTCTCTACCGATTTTGATGATTTTTTTTCCAATGTGCTCCAAATTTACCAATGATAGTCAATGCGTAATAAACTTTGCCAAAACTTTCCTGCTTCTATGAAAAAAATCGATAAAACTAAATACATACTGTAACCCTCTCTCTTATACACTTATTGACTCTCTCTACTACCCAATGGCGACAAAACTTCGTTCAGGAACGCAACATAAACTTTGAAAACTAAGCAACACATCATTTTATACAACAACATAGTCATAACACTCTCTCCGTTGCTCTTCCCTCTCTCTATAATAGATCATTCCCCCTCTCTATAATTTAACTGCTTTACTCTCTTCATGCTTTGAGGTTTAACACACTTTCCTATAGTTTCTTAGCTTTACTCTCTCCGTCGCTCTTCCCTCTCTCTATAATAGATTATTCCCCCTCTCTATAACTTAACTGCTTTACTCTCTCTGTTGCTCTTCACTCTCTATATGACAACACTGTTTTACACACCTCCCTATAGTTTCTTAGCTTTACTCTCTCCATCGCTCTTCCCTCTCCATAATAGATTATTCCCCCTCTCTATAATTTAATTGCTGGGGGAGTCATTGGAGTTCTGTATTGACATGGCTTTTCTGGGGTATTTTAAATTGGCTTATTGCAAATAACAACCCGCAAAATAACACTTCATATAACAGATTAATGCTATAAACATATGAATCGGAATGTTTAAATTATTTATTTTTTATGACTTTCATTGGTTAAATATTAATATGACAACACCCATAGTGTTGTACTTCTGGCAATTCTGCCGAATACACTGCCAACGATGAACCTTTTCCCCTCGGTGTCAGATATCCTGTCGATTTCCGGTGAGACCATGTTTTGCCATGTCCATTAACAAGTGACAAGGGCAAACCTTGTCAGTGGCGGGCATCCATTTGGGGGAGCCATGCTTCTCCCATGGCCAACTTTATGTTGCCTGTTCCCGCGAGGGAGCAGGAATGGACTTTTTGCTTACACTCCTCAAGGGATGACACGCAATAACGTCTACAAAGAGGTGCTATAGATGTTGGTGCAGGTGTTGGAGTTATGCCGTCTCGAAAACTATTTCCTGGTAGGGTCACCCATGGCAGACAGATCTGACACCCAGTGGCATCAGGCCACCATCTTGCAACTTTCGTCTGCTAAATTCGCTATTGGAAGATTATTAACCCATCATTGATTGTCCAAAATGCTAATTGGTTCGTAACTTTAATAACCGGTTCAACTGCTTTATGCATTTAATTGATAAGCTTATTCGCTTTCAAGCCACGTTTACCTGTATGTAACTTTTCATAGCAAATGAATAAACCCGAGCAATGCCGGGCTAAACTGCTAGTAATAATATATTCCAGTTTGGTGCAATGTAAGACCTTGTAGTTTAGTTTTGTTATTGAATTGAAATGTATGTTAAGAATAATAATAAAAATAAACACAATGGTGAAGAAAGAAAAAATATATTTAGACCACATTTTAGACTTTAATAATCCCTCTTCATGAAATTAAAAAAATATTATGAATAAAATAATAACTGTAAACACTGTAAATGTCATTAACAACAAACACTACATTCAATGTAAATGATATCCTAACTGTAAATAACACAATAAATGTAAATGATTTTTTAACTGTAAATACTATATTAAGGAAATAACAAATGCTTAGGGTAGAACAAATTATATATAAGAATATGTAAGGTAAATATAACAGAGATATAAGTACAGATTTTTTTTATTAGAAATCTCAATGTGAAAATAATTGTTTCTACTTTTGGCACAAGAATGGCTAGGGCCATACCTCTATGCGTCAAAGCATGGCGTCCGACCCTCTACCGATACTGTCAATCCACAATGAAGTGTAAGCACTTTCCATTATTCCATTTGTATACTAAAAAATGAGATAAGCTTTATGTATTTCAGAGTCTGCTAATCGGGACATAACTACTTCTATGATTCTGTCAAAAGTGGAATCTATTTATAGAGTTGTTATATTTGTCAAGCAATAGGTAAGATATAGGTGAAATGATCAGTCTAATTTGCATGTATGCATTAATTTGACAACATAATTATCATCATCATCATTGTTTTTATGTCTGTTTTTCTAATATGAAAGCATTGTGCAAAACATTTATTTTCAATTTGGTGTTAGGCATTTCTCTGCTCATTGAAAGATAAGGTTCTAGATCTCTATCAAGGAAGCCTGTAAAGTGCATTCTACATGTGAATGGAATTCCACTGAAGCAAGTAGAAAGGTTCAAGTATCTCGGGGCTGTGTTTATGAACACAGCGCCAAGATACTTGAGGCTAAATTAAGTGCAAGAATTGTTGGAGTTGGTGCAGTAATGTGCCAGCTTCAGCATTCAGTAATTAGAAGAAGGGATGTAGGCATAAAAGTCAAACTTGCTATCTTAAAATTGGTTGCCAATTTTCGTGCCAACCCTTACCTATGGTCATGAATCTTAGATAATTACTGAAAGTATACGATTGCAAATACAAGTGGCCGAAATGGGATTCCTCCAAAGGGTCTTTGGAGTAATGTTACTTGGAGATCAGAGAGTCACTCCAGGTAGAGCTGCTACTTCTCCAAATTGAGAGATCACAGCTCTGATACTATAGGCATGTGGTTAGAATGGGACAGGAAAGAATCACTGGACAGATTTTACAGGCAAGACTAACTGGCCGGAGACCCAGTTGATAGTTGGATAACATCCATGAGCTTGGCTGGTCTTGCTTGGGGAGCCAGCCAGAGAGTGTTGCTTCTGACAGGACTCGCTGGAAGGAATGTTTGAGGACTCTGCTCCATGGCACTTTCAGGAAGAAGAGGAGGCAGAAGAGGAGAAAGAAGAAGAAGAAAAAGAAAAAGAAAAAGAAAAAGAAAAAGAAAAAGAAGAAAGGCAAAGTTAACCTCAACAGGATTTGAACTCAGACCGTAAAGGGACGTAATTATGCTGGAAAGCATGGTGTCCGACCCTCTACCGATACTGCCAATTCACCAATAATTTTTAACTTTAGACAATACATTAAGTGTAAATGATATGTTAACTTAAACATGACATTAAATGAAAATGGAATGTTAACAGTAAACACTAGATTCAATATAATATGTTAATAATGACAACTACATTAAAGTACAAACAACATTAAAATTCATTGGAATAAAACAGAACCTGTACATGATAGCTGAAACTTCTAGAAATAGCAGCTAAATGTCCCTCTTATTACATGCTACATACTTAGAAAATAGATACATGAGATAATGTAATTCAGGATACACTATTCCTGAAAAAGAGGTGAGATTGTCATGGCTTGAGCTACTTGATATTGGGTTTGGTAATTAACAACAACAGCTAAGTGGAAAACCTACTCAGCTATGCACAGTACAGTATTTCATTTGGTAAAGTACATAGCAGTATAGTATGACAGAGAACATAGAGTACAGTACAATATATCAATATATTTCAGTACAGTATAGTACATTACATCATCATTCAGTTAATACAGCATACCATAATATTTCAGTACAGTACAGTATGCGTATTTCATTTAGTATAGTATATCATTATATTTCAGTAAAGTACAGTATATCTATTTCATTTAGAAAATATATCATGATATATGTGGCGAATTGGCAGAGTCATTAAGACATCGGATAGAATGCTTTACGGTATTCGTCCCACCTCATTGCATGCTCTGAGATCAAATCCTGCCATGGTCAACTTTGCATTTCATCCTTCCGAGGTCGATAAAAAAGTACCTGACCAGTACTGGGGTTGATTCTTCCTCCAGAGGGTTGGGCTCCACCAGGTTTAAAAGTGCCCTAGGCACGCCACAGGACAGTGCTTCTATGACTCCACAAGGAGTTATAGTATCTTTATCCTTATCTTTTTTGTCATGATATTACAGTACAGTACAGTTCAGTATATGTATTTCATTTAGTATAGTATATCATGATATTTCAGCATAGTACAATACAGTATATGTATTTCATTTAGTATAGTATATCATGATATTTCAGCATAGTACAATACAGTATATGTATTTCATTTAGTATAGTATATCATGATATTTCAGCATAGTACAATACAGTATATGTATTTCATTTAGTATAGTATATCATGATATTTCAGCATAGTACAATACAGTATATGTATTTCATTTAGTATAGTATATCATGATATTTCAGCATAGTACAATACAGTATATGTATTTCATTTAGTATAGTATATCATGATATTTCAGCATAGTACAATACAGTATATGTATTTCATTTAGTATAGTATATCATGATATTTCAATATATTACAGTACAGTATTTCCTTTGGTATAGTAAGGCACATTATTACAATGTAGTACGGAATAGTATAATACTGTATTTCATCCACTACAGTACAAAACATAGCAAGGTATTTCAGAACAGTATAGTATAATATATAATGAATGCAGCAATAGATTTTAAGTATAGCTGAGTGTAACACAAACTTATTGTACTGTATAACAAAGTATTCAAACAGCTTTAATATTGATTTAAACAGCAACAACAACAATAATAATAATAATAATACACATTTCCAAAATACTATTAAAGCAATAGAGAAGTGCAGCTGATTTCACCATAGAAGAAATTCATTGAATACTAAGAGCTAATATTACACAGTACACATTTTATAGCACACATCTGTCCCCTTCCATCTCCACACAAACATATATATATATATATATATATATATATATATATATATATATATATATATATACATATACATATACAAACACATAAACACATATATAAACATATGTATGTATATAAGTGCATACATATGTATAGTGTCTGTCTCTCTCTCTCTCTCACTAGAGAGCGGTGCGTGGCTGAGTGGTTAGAGAATTGGATCCGCAATTGTAAGGTTGTGATTTTGATTCCCACACTCAGCAATGTCCTTGAGTAAGACACTTTATTTCACGTTGCTCCTTCTGCCTGGATTTGTGACTGATAGATAGTATTATCAATTGGAAAGATGAATGGAAACATCATTTTTTGGGTCCGATTTTATGAGCTCCACCCCACTTTTTAAGCAAGTGAGGTCTGGGGTATTGTTGATCAACTGCCGATATATATATATACTTGGTATATTTTGTGTTAGTTAATCAACCGAGACTTGTGTATCTAGGATAGATCACTTGACAAAGTATACTTGTAGATCTGTGTACTACGGAGTATTGGTATAACAATGAAGTAGAAGCCTGTATGTTAAAATTGATTTCATTTTATTGATTACATAATCACTTTGCTGTTATTCATATTATGATGGTAACTAGGGCGGTGGATTGGCAATATTGATAGAGGGTCGGACGCCATGCTTTGCAGCAAGGGTTACAGCCCTTTATGATCTGAATACAAATCCCGCAGAGGTTAACTTTGCCTTTCATCCTTATGGGGTCGATAAAATAAAGTACCAGTCACACACTAGGGTCAATTTAATCGACTTTCCCGTCCCCCTAAATTGCTGGCCTTGTGCCTATATAAGAAACCATATCATGATGGTAACTGTTATGTTACAGTTACCATCATGATATGGTTGATAAGGTTGTAACTGTTATGTTACAGTTACAACCTTATCAGACAGCAATTACTTGAACAGAAAATTACATGAATAAAATAACATGAACAAAAATAAAATGAATAAATATTATTCAGGCCAGCAGGGCTTTGAGGAAACAACATCAATAACCTGCCTGTGGAATATCACTGAATGGAAACTGCTTGAGTAATAATTATTCATTTTATTTTTGTTCATGTTATTTTATTCATGTAATTTTCTATTCATGTCTGACGATGTAACTGTTACATAACAGTTACCATCGAAATATAAACTTTCCTTCTACTGAATGACCAAGCAGACAATTTCACTGGGGACCTGAAATGTCGGTTAATCAATGGTATGAAAAACAAGATAGGTAAAATCAGCAATTGCATTCTTGATGATATAAATGCCAAAATTAGGGCTTCTGCCAACCTTAGGCAATGGAACTACAGCATAGCTAATATCAAGTGGTGTAATAACATCAAAGATGAGGGTAACTACAAATTAATCCATATCAACACTTGATTTCTAGCCCTCCAGATCTGGTGACTTCCTCTTCCAGATCACTGAGTTTATCAAAAGCTATGTCACTACTTCTGATAAAGATATTTTCTGGTCATTCTTATCTGATATTCCTGTGAACATACAAGAAAAAAAGGAGACACTAACTCAACCTTATAACATGTGATGTTTAAGGTTATTTACTCATGTTTAGATAACATCTCTTCAAATATTGCACTTTATAACAAAAATATACCCCAAAAAAACAAAACAATACAAGCCCCAACACACATACCAACATGCAATTGCCAAAATCCCGCCAACTGTCCTCTAGGTGTATCCTGCCTCTCTACAGAGCCACATTCATACTACAAAGTGGTTTTTAAAGGAACTCTATGGGCCTAACAGGCAATGAGTTCAAGGGAAGATTTACACTCATTACGGTGCAACAACCACAAGAACTCTATTGCTCTGTCCTGTTTCTTTTGAAGATTCTGTGACCAAGGGCACATCATCCCTAGCATTAAATGGAATATTCTGGAACAGGAAACACCCATACCACCCATCCACCAACTATAAAACTGACCTAATATTTTGTTGCCACCAGAGAAGCACTCTATTAGCCAACTTCAAACCACTGGCCGTGAACATCTCTCAAAGACCATCTTAGTTCCACCTAACTTGCATGTAGGTGTGGAACAGACAGTTAAAAACAGCCCACACACTATGAAAACAGTACCATCACACCCATCAAAGGTCAGCACAACCATCAATTGCACATTCAGTTCACCAGCAAGGCCCCCAAACTCCATTTTTCATCTTTGTTTTACTTTTCATAAATGCACAATGCACCTTATGATTTAGATATGTTTTCATATATATATATATATATATATTGTTTTTAGACCTCTACCAGCTCATAATATTCAAAACAAAAATAAATAAATGAATGAAGAAACATAAAACCTTTGGCAAATACTTTTTAAGATTTAGAATATTCTTGACTTAAAAAAAAAAAAAAGAGATAAATCTTTTATGTGCAGGTTTTTGCATTACTCTTCAATTGTGCTGTTGCACATTCATCTGATTGTTCAATGTATTTATTTCATATGTCACATCAAAGGGAAATGGGTTGGGTTTTATTCTACATGGATTGCCTCCTGGTGGGAGAAAATGTAATATCTCAGAAGGGTTAGATGTATTTGTAAGAGGTGAATAGGAAGGGGTTGATATTTTCTTTTAATTTCTGTAGGTTAAACGATTGTGGTTGAGGAATAAGGAGCTGGGAGGAGGGTTCAGAGAGAAAGAGAGAGGGAGGGAGAGAAACAAACATACTTTCTAACATTGTTATAACTCACATCACCCATCGATTCATCAACAATTCACCAATTCACTACACATACATATATATGCATGCATATATACATACATCCAGTCATTCATACATTCATAAATGTATACATATATATATACATACATGCAAACATACATACATAGAAATATACATATATATATATACACATGCATGCATACCTACAAAGAGCTGAAAAGCAGAGGAAGGCAGGGAGAGAGAGAGAGAAAGTAAAACAAACATACTTTCTAAATATGTTATAATTACTAACAGCCACCTATTCTTCAGCAATCCAACAATTCCTTACACATACATTCATGCATATATGCATGTAAACATACACACTCACATATGCATACATACATACACATATGCATACATACATACACATATGCATGCATACATACATACACATATGCATGTATACATACATACACATATGCACACATGTGTAAAAACATGCAAATGCAGTTGTTATACTGTCTACCCTAATGTATTAATCAGACACATATCTACATGTACACTAAATACACCCCCTACACAGACACCACACGAAATATTTCCCACACACACACACTCATATTAGTTACACTGAGAGATAGATAGATAAAGAGAGAGAGAGGGTGTTTGTGTGTGTGTGTGAGAGAGAGAGAGAGGGGGAGAGCAAGTGTGATAGAAAGAGAGCAAGAAAGCCAAGTGAAAAGCAAGACAGAATTCATAAATTATTAAGGAAGAAACAAGAGTTTAACTGTCAAGTATCCCAGCCTGACCCCTTTTAACAAAGAATCTGCAAATTCCATCAATGTCTAATGAAATAAGATGCATAAAGCATATTAGTTTCAGTTACTTTTGTTTGTTTCATAATTATTTACTAGACAATAGTTATTTAGCCCTCAATTTGTTCAGGATCACTAACAGTTAGGTATGGGTCTGAATGGAAGTCATTTTCTCATTGTGTATAAGTAATAAGAGTTTAAAAAACAGAACACTCCAATTATTAATGATGCGTCAAACTAACATTTCAGTAGGTCTGTCAGTTAAAGAATTTGGAAAGAAGATCTGAAAGAAAAACAAACTGGGTTTGCTAACATTGACAAAAATATATTACTTTGTGATGCCAATGTTGGAAAACATTTGAAAAAGTTAATAAAATATGGGACTATATGCCATATATTTGTGTGTGTGGTGGTGGTTGTGGGGGAGTGGGGTGGCTTTAACACTTTAGCATTTACATTACTCTATATTTATTATTATATTTTCATGGTAAAGTCTTTATCTCACATAATTATTTCACATAATATCGAATCTATGAGATTTTGATATTATTTATTTTGAGAACAATACCTTAACATTAGTATGAGTGGCCAGTTACAGCCAGTTTAAAGAGGAAGAGGTGAAAGAATTCTGGCCATTTATGGCTGGTTTAAATGCTAAAGGGTTAAGATACACAGGTGTATAAGATAAACCTTTATTTAAAAAAAAAGTTTAAAAAGTTAAAGTAGTATTTAAAAGGATTTTTATTGAACAAATTGGAAAAAAAAAATTTGTAGTGTTCAAGAGTTAATTTGTGCAAAATTTCAACAACAACAACAACAACCATATATTTAAAACTGCTTTCACTCACATCTATTATCTATAATTCAATTCATTAACTAGTGTTTTTTTTTTCTTTTTACCAATTAGCAGTATTTTCGTTAGAAGAAAAATGTGAACATTGGTATTAATTAGATAATAAAATAAACTAAATTTTACTTGCCTATTCTAATATAAGGCTATACTTAAACAGGGCTTATATATTGCTGTTTACCAGTAATGCACTGAGTAATTGCTGGCCTTGTGCCAAAAGTAGAAACAATTATTATGAGTCGATTGGCAGTATCGGTAGAGGGTCAGACGCCATGCTTTGATGCATAGAGTTACGGCCCTTGCCTTTCTGAGTTCAAATCCCGCCGAGGTTAACTTTGCCTTTCATCCTTACAGGGTTTATAAAATAAAGTACCAGTAATGCACTGGGTAATTGCTGGCCTTGTGCCAAAAGTAGAATCAGTTATTATTATGATAGGGCAATGCTTTGGCCATATTGGTAGAGCATTGGAGAACATGCTTTCTGGCATATAGTTATGTCCCTTTACTTTCTAAGTTCAAATTCTGCTGAAGTTAGCTTTGCCTTTCATCCTTACAGAGTCGATAAAATAAAGTACCAGTAATGCACTAGGGTTGATTTAACCCGTTAATGTTCAAACCGGCCAAAACCGGCCAGAATTCTCTACCTTTTTCTGTTGAAACTGGCTGTAGCTGGTCACTCAATCTGATGTTAAGGTATTGTTCTCAAAATAAATACTTTAAAAATCTCATAGATTCGATATTATGTGAGATAAATGTGAGATAAAGCATTTACCATGAAAATATAATAGTATATATAGAGTAATGTGAATGCTAAAGGGTTAATCGACTTTCCTCTCTCCCCAAATTGCTGGCCTTGTGTCTAAAGTCATCATCATCATCACCGTTTTACGTCCGTTCTTCCACGCTAGCATGGGTTAGACGGGTTGTCCTGTTGTGGGCAGTGTCTGGTCGGCTGACCATGCCTTGCTCATACAGGAACTGATCTGGCTTGATTTCTACAGCTGGATACCCTTCCTAACACCAACCTCATTTACAGTGAGTGCTGGGTGCTTTTTCGTGGCGCCTACACGTCCACTTTACAGTGTGGGCTGGGTGCTTTTTTACCGTGGCACCTCCACGACCACCTTGCGGTGGGGGGAGTGGGGGCATATTGTTTATATGCTTCAGCATGTACCCATGGGAGGTCGGGTACCCTGTATTACTGCGTGACGCCAGAAGTCACGGTCGTGTGTCATTGACTTTGAGAGGTGTAGTTGGGTAAGGTCGGCTTTTATCACCTCATCCCAAGTCATCTTGGGTCTCCCCACTCCGCGGTTTCCATCAACTTCTAGTGCTCTGCACCTTTTTATGCAGCTGTCATCCTTCATACGCATCACATGTCCATACCAGCGTAACCACCTCTCCTGCACGCAGCATTTGATTCCTCTTATGCTCAGTCTCTCTCTCAATTCCTTTATGCTTTGTCGTTCACGTATATTACTGTTACACATCCATCGGAGCATGCAGGCTTCGTTTCTCTCTAAATCTACGTAAGTCTTCCACCTTCAGCGCCCAGGTCTCACTACCATGCAACATCGCTGTTCGGATACACGCATCATACAGTCTGCCTTTCATTCTGAGGGAGAAGCCTTTTGCAGCTAGCAGTGGTAGTAGTTCCCTAAACTTCTTCCATCCCGTTCTTACCCTAGTTATTGTACCTTCTGAGCACCCACCTCCGTTGCTAATTCGGTCACCTAGGTAGCAGAAGCTGTCTACTGTTTCTACAGGGCCCTCCCAGAGATTGGTGGTACTTGTTTCCTGTGGCTGTTTGCTTGCTGTTTCAGCACAGCTGCTGCATGTGAATCCTACATTCTTAATTAAGCTTCCTGAGATCCCGTAGCTATCATTATTATTATTAAGATTTTGATATACTTTCAAGGTAATATTTTGTAATATAGTGTTTATGATGAACAGAAGATTTTACATTTTGCACAGTAAATATTCATTTCTGTTAACAATGAACAAAACCAGTTGTTTGTGTTGTTGTTTATCCCCAGGGCAACTCTTATTGAACAAATCTATGTTTAAATTCATTCCAGGTATGAGTACTTTTTTTTTAGGAATAGTATATCTAAGATTATATTATGTAATGTGCTCTTCCTTTTTTTTAAGACACTAGGCTGAGTTTTTAGAACAATTTGGCTGTTATTACTAACAGACCAAACAGCTGTATAGAGGATATTTTATTGGCTTGGCAAAGTCAGATATGTAGAGAAGAATATAATTAATTCAATGAAGTCTAGTATATTACTGGTATTTATTTTCATTGTTTTTGTTGAAATATAGGTAAATTCAACCAATGGAACTGTGAAAACACATATGTATGGAGAAGGAGGGATCAATGTATATATTGCATGGCATTTAACTTAGGCCTCTGGTATTTCTGTTAGCCTCATTTGGCTAGAATGGCAAAAATTGATTTAGTTACACCAAGCATAAATTCAATGTTTTGAGGGTATAGGGTCTAGTTGATTTAATAAAACCCATTAGTTTACTTGTATCTATTTTATTGTTATTGTTTGTAGAGGGATAAAATATGAAACATGAAGTACTCAAAAGGATTTGAGTACTTCACTTTGACCTTGCTGTTTTAAAGTTGCTTTTTAGTTGGTAGAATTTCCAGTATTATTAGCAAACCTCTGTTACAAATGATTAACACGGTCTGGTATGTGAACACTTCAAATATTTGTTTATATAGTTCATACAACATTAAAGAATTATTAAAGGGACAATTTAGCTCAGAGATTAGAGAATTATTCCAAGAAGAGCTGCTACTTCTCTGAATTGCAAGATCACAACTCCGTTATTACGAACATATGGTTAGAATGTCTCAGGAAAGAATCACTGGCCAGATTTTACAGGCAAAAACCAACTGGCAGGAGACCCAGGGGTAGACTCTAAATAAGATGGTTGGATAACATCCATGAGCTCAGCTGGTCTTACTTGGGGATCTAGCCAAATCAATTGGAGATGGTTACTTCTGACAGGACCCACCGGCAAATGTGGTTGATGACTTTACCCCCATGACCCTCCCAGGAATAAGTTGGCAAAGAAGAAGAAGCATTGAACCCTTCCATGGCCATCTTTCTAGAATATTTTACCTCTGTGTTTTAACTGCCAAAAAATCGATGATTATATGAGTTTTAGTGAAATAAATAACACTGGGTAACAAAAAAATTTAATTTTCAACTTAATAACAAAAGACAAATATTTAACGAATAATAAGATTTCTGTCATAGATTGAAATTTAAATTTAAACACTTCAATAGGGGTATTCTGGGCAGGTTTTGTTTAAGGGTTAAAATCTATTACAACTGTTGCAAGCAATAGTGTGAATAGTAACAATTTACTAAAAGTTTAAATGAATTATTGGAAATATATATATCATTTGATATTTAGTTGATATAAGTACAGTTAAATTTAGAATATTTGAATGATACTTGGATAACTGATAATTGATTTGATTGCAAACATAGGAAGCCATACTGTACATAATTATGTTAAAAGTATATATACAGAGAAGATGTTGAAGTTGTTAGGGTGTCAAATTTAATATACCTCAATATTTGTTCTAGTTCACTGCTCTCTAACTTTTCATCTCATCCTTTTGAGATTGATAAATAGAATACCGTCAAGTACTGAGTTCAATTTTTCTTCTATATCTCTTTCTTTTTCTAGAAGACAACTTCTGTTACAGTTTGGGGATTGGGGGTGGGCTTATATATATATATAGAGGCTTTGTCATTCAGTAGATAAAATGTATTTTTATGGAATCTTTAATGCTTTTCACAATGATCAAGTACTATCATGTAAAATCTCCATTTCTATTCGATTATCAATGGTATTTATTTTATCAACACAGACATGTAACAGCAACAGATATGATTATTTGAAATAAATTCATACCTGAAAGAAATCCAGGAATACTGCGATGCATATCTGTAATTTTTATGCATTAAAGTTGTTTTAACACTATTTAAAGTGATCAAACCAACTAACACAGAGTATTTATAACAATTGTAAACAACAGATGTAATCGTCATATCAATATCAGTAACACCTCTCTGTTGCAACATTCTTTCATGTAAACAAAAGACAAAATGGTAGAACCAATGTTATTGTCAAGTCCAGGTTACACATATAGCTAACTTTATGTTTATGGTACCTTGAAATTTTGTTAGGATAATCTTAAATTGAGATAATTGATTTACTGAGGTTTGATTGCATTTGAAAAATAACTTAATTATTGATGTACTGGGGTAAGTTATCAGTTGTGATACTTATGATATAAAATATATGAACCACTCAGATGCCTCAATAAATACAGTTGACAGTTTCTGTTACAAATATGTTCTAATTACTGCTGAGGTGGTTGCTGCAACAGATAAAATAATGAAAAGATAGATGTTCAGACACTGTAACAAGAGAAGAAGGTTTCTCTCTTTGTGTAAACTTGTGTAATAATAATGAAATATTGTGTACAGTGCTCAGGTGCACTACAACTCATCAAAAAGTGTATGTATAGTACATAGGGTAATTTACAAACATCAGAAAAATGAACAGTGCATGAGTCATGATACACACGTGTGCATGTGTATGGAAGGGGTACATCAGGTGTAGTTTTGGTGTATTTCGGGAAGCATGAGTGTCTTAAAGGATGTAGTGTGTTCCATGCTTCAGCAACTCTGAGCATGAAAAAATGTCTACGAAAGTCATGGGAGCTGTGCTGTTTTCTGACTTTGTAGGCATGTCCACGTGTGTTAGACACATGGAGATCAAAAAGGGTAGCAATTGGCAAGATGGTTAATAGCTTTGTGGGTATTTACCAAGTCCATTGCCAGACGTCGGAGCTTCAATGAATCCATGCCCAGGGAAGCAAGGCGTTCAGAGTATGGTAGGTGTCTGATGGAGGGTATGCGCTTGGTTGCACGTCTCTGAACAGTTTCCAGGAGGTCAATGTTCTGAGCAAGATAGGGGTTCCAGACTGATGATGCAAATTCCAAGTGTGGTCGTACCATAGCTGTATACAGTTTTAAATAGATGGCTGGAGAGCGGCTAACAAAGGTCTTGCTGAGTGATGCCAAGACACCCTCGGCCTTCTTGAAAATCTTAGAGACATGCTTTGTCCAACGCAAATTGCTGCTGACAGTAATGCCTAGGTCACGTTCACAAGAGGACTTCTTGATATCAGTGTTGTGGAGGGAGTATGTGGACGCTGGATTTTTCCTCCCAAAATGCATGGTGGTACACTTGTCCACAGCCAGCTTCAGTTGCCAGTCTGTAATCCATTGCTACATTGTGTCCAGGTCTGATTGAAGTATGTATAAAAAGTGTACCAAAGTAGGATAGTGAGACAGGAATTGAGTACAAAATATCTATTGATACTGAAAAGAAGTTAGGCAAACAGGATCTTTTGGATTTGTAATGTTGAACAGCAAGAAATGCAGATCATAAATGAGGTGAGAGAACAAATGGACATTAAAGACATCAATCAATACATGTAGGAAAGATGGTTGCACTGGTATTGCATGTAATGAAAATGAATGATGAGTGCTGGACAAAACAGTAAATGATGTTAGAGGCAGTGTGATGAAGGTCAGACGGTTAGATAGTGAGGTCACATTTAAGGATACTGCACATCACTGATAAAACGAAAAGAAATTGTAGTAAGAAAGAAGTGTATCACAGACATGTTCAATTCATGCCAGTTCAGAAAAAGTGGGCATTAAAATGTTAATGACAGAATGTCACACAGTTTTAACTAAAATACTCCAAATTAATTTCCCATTAAAATATTTTCACAAATTTATTTCCCCTTGATCAAAAGCATTCTAGCCTAGGTAATACTCTCTTTGTAAACATTGTGTAAAGTACAATATTGATGACAGAATGTTTTTTTCTGTTGCATGTTAGCAAAAGTGTCATTTCAAAAAATACTAGGATGTGTTTTGATGGCAATTTGGCTGCTATTTCAACCAGGTCGAGTGAGCACATAAAGGTTCTCTTGGATTGCCAGTAATCATGGACGATACTCCAAATAATGCATTTATGTTGTACAATTATAGACAATATATATTGCAGGATGTTGCAGTGTTTATAATTTCCTCAGGATTAATACAGTAAGTAAAAATTATGAAAACAAAATTGGATTATGAGTTTTATTTTTTTATGAAGCTACTTCTATATCACACATACACACATTCCACAGAAATGATTATAAAATAGAATATTGTAGAAGAGTGAGGTGGATAAAATCTTCTCTGTACTCATGCAGACACACATCTGCAGCCACTCATAGATACACTCATGGATATATATATATATGTATATATATATACATATCATCATCATCATCATCATCATCATCATTTTACGTCTGCTTTTCCCTGCTTGCATATATATATATATATATATATATATATATATATATATAGTGTATCTTCCTCAAACAACTTGTTAAATTTCTAGCCAGCCAGTCGTCATTTAACCACTTTAATGTGCTAGATTCTACTAAATAAAACAATACAGAATATATATATTCTGTATTGTTTTATACATATATATATATATACATCATCATCATCATTTTACATCCGCTTTTCTCTACTTGCATATATATATGCATACATCGATATAAATGCATATATATGTATAAATAATTATATACATGCATATATATATATATATATAGAGAGAGAGAGAGACATTCAGACATATATATGTATAAATATATATATATATATACATATAAGTATGTATACGTGCATGTATATATATAGAGAGAGAGAGAGAAAGGGAATGATATACAGACATATATGTGTGTATAAACAAATAAAATAAAGAACAAATACCAGTCATATTTTATTCATTCATTTGCAATATCAACATGGGACAGAACTGAGAATTTTATCACATTTTGTTCAATCTCAACAATTCTTTTCTTCTTCTTCAGCCACCTACTCTGAAACACTATATTTCAGATTTTTTCTTGCCTAAATATTCATTGTATAGAAACCAGCTGAATGAGTATGTAGTTTGTGTGTGTGTGTATGGATGCATGTACTTAAGTATGTATAACAACATTTAATGGCTGCTGTTTTCCCTGATAGCATGTGTATAGACATACATATATATATACACACACACACACATATATATATATATATATATATATATACCATTTATGTGGGATGGTTTAACTAATAGGTAGATCTAGTCATTCCGTTCAACGGACTGTAATACAATAAGTAAATGCACTCAACATTATATGTATGATCCATCATGGTTATGGTATCTTATGGTTGGTGAAAAAATGGAGTTAAATACTACAATGAAAATCCAATGTTGCACTATTACAAAATACATATTTCTATAACTGGCTTATGTCATCAATTGGCAATGTCATCAGATGGAATGAACATATGAGATTTATTTCAGTAATCCTTACTGGGTTACAGCAAAATATAAACAAAGAATAGATATGGCGACAGCCCAGCTAGTGATGCAATTAATATCTAAACATAGGAATGGTAGTGTGGTTAAGAAGCTTGCTTCACAACTGCAGGGTTCTGGATTCAGTCTAACTGCATGGCACCTTGGGAAAATGTATTTTACCATAGGCTCAATTTGGATAATGTCAAACACACACACAAGCGCCTGCAGTTTCTGTCTACCAAATTAAAAAATAAAAAATCAGATGATTATATGAAGTGGATATAATTAAAGTTAAGAATTATCAGTAACTAGCATGTCTCGAGACTGAGGATACTTATAACCCTTCCTATCACCTATCCTGAGGTCCCTGAAAAGCACCACAAGTGCTGCCCTTCCTCTACTGAGTAAGCCATTAAAAACAAACAAACCAAAAAATAGTGGCCTGATTTTCCATCATTAACTAAATTGCTAGTATTGTAAGGAAATCTAAAATAAAGCTTGGTAAACAAAGCTGCGATGAAACAATAAAAAACTAACTTCAATGATGTTTTATAGGTGAAGAGGTTTGTTGATAGCTTTAAAAAACCTTCTGGATTTAATGATAGGAAAATTCAATAACTATTTTTGTGCTTTCCCAATCATTCTTCTTAGTAACCAAAGCATAAATGTCTAATAGAGTCATTTATCAAAGAACCAGTTAAGGTGAAACTATTAGTTGTAATATAACTGAAGAACAATCCAATTATTGGATAGGAAAATTTAGTGAGCTTAATATGGATAATAAAAGTGGCAAGTGGCTAAATCAATTGTGAACCTGACAATCTGCTAAGAGGATAGCAGTCAGTACCTTGTCATTTGTGTTGATCTGCATCAAATTAACTGTAAATAGCCTGGTACTCTGGATGTTAAAGTCCCCTACTGTACACAGCATCAGCTCTCTGCAACTAATATGGGCTTCCTTATTTTGCTGTGATGAGCAACAAAAAGAGGGATTAGCTTGAGAGGGGCTTGCTATCGATATTATCTTAGATATTCTTTATGAATATTGATGGACAGTAAAATGTGGAGAATATTTCAATAAATGTGTTGGATTTCTTAATGGAAAGATTTAGATTTGATGCAAAATATTTGCTTATGTTGTTTAAGGCAAGATTTAGGAGAGACAGATGTTTCATGGTGTGGGGAAAATAAGTGAAAGAATTAATTATAGATAGATATGCCACCAGTAATTTTAGAAGACATTCATTTCCATTGTTGCTGCTGTCGATGCTTCTATTGTTGTTCTTGTGGCAATACATCTTTCTTCTAGCATGGGTATTGAATACTGGAGACTTCACAGTCAACACCAGGCTCCCTGTCATCTATGGTAGCAAACTATATCTCTTTTCCTTCTCTCTCTATCTCTATCTCTTTCTTTGTCCCTCTCTCTTTTGAATTACATATTTTAGCTAGAAGGCAAGATTGGTATTGCTAAATTTTGGGACCGCTTTCTGTTATATTTTTTATAAATATAACTCTACAATTCTTTGTGATTGATTCATCAGGCTTTTGCTACCATTGTTTCTGAAAGTATCACAAGAGCATGTATTTTAGAGCCTAATGTCCCCCCAATACTCTAGTTCCATTAGTCACTCTAATTTGCAACTAGCCTCTAACAAAACTTTAGCCTAAGGCTACTCAACAATTACTTCAGGAATTCAATAGTTCCACTCTCCCAAGTTGACTACATGAGTAAAAGAGGTGAGTTTTTCAATCTCTCATCATGTTAGATCACTGTTTTACAGTAGCAACAACAGAAAGAAGTAAATAACTGTTTATTGGTGTGCCTGATACTCTAAGTTGTCAGAAAGAATTGTTTTTAAAATGTTTTCTAACTATTTCCAAGAATACATAAAAACAATCACATACAAGTGGATTAAAGCCATTTTCCATGCTAAAGAGGAGTTAACCTTTACAGGCACCATGGTAGACTTCATACTCACCAAGGGGTCTTTTTTGAGGCAATGTTTTGTAGCTAGATGTTATTCCCAGTATCAGCCCTTTTAGTCACCTTTACAAAACACAGGGGTATGATGTACTGATTCTAAACCAAATACACACAAAAATACAAGAGAAAAAATAAAACAAGCATAAATAAAAACACGAATATAGCAATAAAACCGTTGAATCAAAGATAAGAATGCAGTATTCTATAAGTATTTGGTATAAAGTATATTTTGATATTGAAGAGGACCTGAAGTCATCATTGATACATTATTTAAATAAAAGAAGAAAAAAAGAGTTGTGGATTGGCATAATTGGTAGTATGTCAAACTAAATTACATTTTTTTGACATCCTCAGTTCAAATCCAGCCAGAGTTGCTGCTTCTTTTCATTTTCCAGGGTCAATAAAATAAGTACCTGCCACATAATGTAAGTATTGGCTGGGATTAATTAAATTGACTAAACACTTATCCCAAATATGTGACCCTGTAAAAGAGATCATGAACATCCACAAGGGAGTCTCTTTATTGTCATTCAACTTGCCAGAAATAGTAGCCAAAACTTTCTGAAATCACACCCTATTATTTTAGAAATGGCAAGAATATATTAGATAGTGTAATCCTATATTACCCCTGAAACGTAAGGGTGGTCATTATTGGAACATCTTTGACCATAGATCAAAGATCTTCCAAAAGATCTCATTTAAGGTTCAACTGGGTCTAAACAATAATGATTTCTAATTTAAATAAAAATTCAGTAATTTTGGGGAAGGGAATGTCAATTACATCAACCCAGTATGTGACTGGTATTTTATTTTATCGACCTCAGAAGGATGAAAGGCAAAGGTGAGCTTAGTGGAATTTAGTCTCAGACAGTAAAGAGCTGTCCAATGTTCCAACAATTCTCCCAATAACAGCAATATATATAGGAACTTGTATTCTTCAAATTGGGAGGTGTTTGATGCCATAAATAAGTTTTTAAAGGTCTCTGGGGGAATAGCAAAAAGATTAAAATGACAAAATGCACCATCAACAAAAATGGGTGACACACAAAATAACTGTTGATTGAATAAAAAGAAAAATTCTGGAATGTATGAGTTGATTGAGGAGCTTATAGTATGAATGATGAATGTAGAAAGTAAGCAGTAAGCTAAGAAAGTACTTTTACCATTTGGTATAAATGTCTAAGGAAAAGAAAGTATTGGAAAACTTAGAAAGCATGAGGGTAGGAAAGTAGTGGCTTGGGTGGTATAAGTCCTTATTCTATTAAATCTTGTTAAATTATGTTGTTTGAGAAATCAAGGTAGATCATTGAATCAATGAAATAAGGGTTAAAGGTTAATTCCTTACATGTATGGAAGATTAAATTAGAAGTCATACAATCAGAAAAGTCTTGAGTAGAGTTTTCAGAATGTGTATCATTAACAGTAGGTGGCAAATTGGCAGAGTTGTTAGAACATCAGATAGAATGCTTTATAGCATTTATTTCGGCTCTCTACAGTCAGAATTCAAATCCCACCAATGTCAACTTTGCCTTTTATCCTCTCACACTCAATAAAAACAGTACCAGTCCAACACTGGGGGACTTTTTGTCACTCACTGCCTCTCTCTTTCTCTGGAAGAAAATTGCTGTGTTCAGATATGGAGAGGATATGGGCTCCACCAGGTTTTAAAAACGTTCAAGAAATGCTGTATGTTACTAGGGTGCCCCTTGACTCCATCAGGAGTTATGGGTTCATATGATATGATCATTAACAGTACCTTCAGTAACAAAGAATTGGAAAAATTACTTTGAGAAAGACAGGAAGTACTAATAGCCTCTAGATGCTCATCAAAGATAGAGTTTACAGATTACTGAGAATGATTGATAAAAGTAAAGGTAATTTAAATGATATCCAGCACTCTGTATTCTGAACAATGTTGTATGTTTGTTTATGATGTCACTGGTTAAGAGCAGTTATTGTTTATTATAAAACAAATATATGTAAGTAGTGAGTATTGGCTGTTGTAAATGCCATAAGTCCCAGAGGTGTGCTCAAACATAGCTGCCCCAATGATATGGGCCTGGGTTGTGCAAGGGAGAGTACTTTGGTATGTGGTAGCTCAGGCACAGATCACATTGTGGTAGCAGCAGACAGAATAGAGAAAACATTGCCCCTGAAGTACTCAATAGAAGTGGATTTTGCAGCTTGAAAAATTGAGGATTGAATAATGTAATGTTCTCAAGAACAAGATGGTTTAGCTGCAGTTAGCAAGTTCAGAAGAAAAAAGGTAATTGAAGGATTGTCTAAAAAAGAAGTTCTAAAGTCTGTCTTAAGCCAGAAGGCTCGTTAGGTTGATGCCTTCTCCTGGTTTCATGGAGTGAAGTGGCTGAGAGTACAAGACACCAGTCCATTGCAGTGTTAAACTGCCAGCTATTACTGGTACTCATTTTCAGTTGAGTATACTGGAGCAATGGGAAATGAAGTATTTTGCTCAAGAACACAACATGCCCCCAGCCCAGGAATCAAACCCACAACATTATGATTGTAAGTCCAACACCCTTGCCACTAGGCCATATGCCTCCACTAATTGAAGGATTGTACAGGAGAGAAAGAAGACAGAATACTTGTAGAGGATAAGAGGCAAGTGATTGTATATGAACAATTGATATTTAAACAAATAGCTGTTTCTTAGTATGGTACAGATTTACAACTAAGTGTGTATGTATCCATTAGTGAATGCATTGTCTTTAATGTATGATAATTAGGCCATTGTAAGGTATTACAGTAGCATTTTAAAATTGAATTATTTCTACCTTTCAAAACAAAACAGTCTTTCTCATACCTTCACTGGTACAGAAATGTCTTGTCACAAAGAATGGTTAACAAGTTTCAAAGCCAAACATTTTCAAGACATTTGTCTACTTATAAAGTTACGTTCCCATCTATGCAAGGATATAAATCAAGCCAAGTACTTGTCTTGTATTTTATTTGAACTCAGTGATTTTTGTGGCAGTTCTTTGTAAAAGTTATAACTGAAGGAGTTAAATAGTAGGTATTTAAAAGCAAAGTCATTCAAGTTCTGAAGATTTTCATTTTTGTCTTAGCAGCTGTTTTGTAAGTTTTAATGAACCACTTAGGTGAGAAATATCTCTGGTATTTTGAAAAGTGTAATACAGTTAACAGATAGATAGAGAGGTGGTTTCCATAACTGCTTCTGTTGCTTAGTTGGTATAAGGCATAAAGCATATTTGTTGCCATGGACAGTTGGCATCTGAGAAAAGTGTATCCAATTAGTCAGAATCATATTATCGTTTCCTAACAGAATTGACTATAATATAAAGAGGCTATTTTGTATATATGCATCCAACTTGTATCAGCTAGAAGAAAATGTTGATATTGATGATGAAGATGGTAAGGATGCAGTGATGAAGGAGTGGAAGAAGAGAAGGAAAAATGTGGTAGGATTGATTTTAGTATGGTTTTTAACACATCATTATGATGCTTATAATTCTGTTTGGTCATAGTGATGATATAAGAAAGCCCATGTTTGTTTATAACTAATATACCTTGAGATGTGATTTGGATATCAGACCAAAGAATAAATATTTATTTAAGATAGGGATAAAAATTATGATGCTGGCAATGAAGGAAGATGCCAATGAGAATGATGACAATGATGATGATGATAATGTAAACAATAACAACAGCAAAATTATTTTCAGAATTATTAAACAGAAACTTGATTAATACTATGACTGTTTTTATTCTTAACAGCTGGTTGTCTTAAGAGTTGAGAGATATCAGCTTTGCTTAATCACAGATGGTGAGTGAAGTAGTGTAAACACAACACTTAATACCCATCAAAGAAATAATGTGGGTGGTGTGGGTATATTTCAAAAGACAGTGGTTGGCTTACTTGCAAAGCAGGTGTATTGTAGCAGTGTTTCAGTGATTCATTTTCTTATAGCAGTGGCAGTAGTAGCATTCATTTTCTAGATTTTCTCAAGCAACTTTGAAGGTTCATGGTTAAATTTATTCACCATTTAACCTTTAACTGAATATTTTAGCATTGCCTAATTTGGTTAAATGTTATTCTGTTACTGTGTGGTTTTCTATGTGTGTTCAGGAATTCATTTATATTAAAGTGCTTGTGTTTATGCAGTTATCTGTGAATGGTTTAATTCATTCTCATATTTAACACATGCATTCTGAAATACATGTTATTTTTAATGTTTTAATATGCTTTCCAAAACATGGTTATTTATAATGTTTCAGAATATTGTAAATAACAAAATATAGAAACAAATTTGAATTCACTGCTATAACTAGTAAATACTAAAATAATGATGAATAAACAAATGTATAAGTACATTTTATATTTTTGTTTCCTAACAAGGTCTATTTTCAGATGATTTAGTTTCCTTCTCCTTACACATTTTAGTAACTTCAGTGAATGTTTAATGATTTGTAGTAGAAGATTGAGAATGTTGGAAAGTCTTTGAAAGAAAAATAGAATCATTCAACTGAAAATAGAAATAATAATTATTTTCCACAGTAATATATGAGCAGTTAACCTTACAATGTATAACAACCAATTTATAGTATTTAATCATATAACATGTAATTACTTACATAGCAGAAATATGACAAGAGCTTAGTTTTCTCATTATGCTTGCTATGTATGAATTAGAACTAGCAAACAACAAATTGGTCCAATGAATAACAACAGTCAATTATGAAGAAAGTGTGTGTGTGTGTGTTTTGGCAGCAATTTTACATTCCCTATATTAAAAAAAATGTAGGTTTTGTTATCTTGGTCATGATGCATATGACCAAAGTTTCATGATATCTTATTATTCCTGAGAGGGTTGTGGGAGCAGAATCCTCAAACACTCCTTCCAGCAGGTCCTGTCAGAAATAACCATCTTGATCTGATCTGGATGGATCCCCAAGCAAGACCAGCCAAGCTCATGCTCTGGGTCTCCTGCTGGTTGGTTTTGCCCTTAAAATCTGTCCAGCAATTCTTTCCTGAGACATTCTAACCCCATGCCCATAGTATCAGAGCTGTGATCTCTCAATTCAAAGAAGTAGCATCTCTACTTGGAGTGACTCACTGATCTCCTAGCTATGCACTATCAAGTAATGTTACACCAAAGATCCTTCAAAAGAACCCCTTTTCAGCCGTTTGTATTCGTGATCATATTTTTTCTGTTGTTATCCAAGATTCATGATATTGTGTTTTTGAATAATACTTAAGAGATCTCTATATGCATTGTTTGCTTTCTAAAATCAGGGTAAAAATTGATGCTTTTATTTTGCTTGTAATGTTATTTTGACAATGTATCACAGGACTAATTTATGAAACACCCCTAACAATAAAGTCTGTTAATTTTTACAAGTCCTCCTTCGTTTGATTGTGGAATGAATCTATCATTATCGTTCATGAGTGTTCCAGCTGTTCAATCTATGGTACAGCTTTCTCATGAAATTAACCTCTAAGTGACTGAGCATTCTACAGATACTTGTACTCTTACAGTAATTCCCAAGGAGATTCAGCATGACAGTGTATGACACGGCAGGATCTTTGAAGTACAGGTACAATTAAACTGACAGGCTTCTAAACAGTTTCTGTCTACACAATTTCACTCAAAAGGGGTGGGTCAACCCAAGGCTTTGGTAAATGACATTTACCCAAATCAGTTTCTACATTGTTGTTTGACCTGCTAAAACAGAAGCTATTTTTTCAAATCACACCTATCACCTTAAAACAGAAAGGACACAAGACACAGTTGTTATAGAAGCGTTAATTGAAAGATAAAATAGTTGAGATTTAACAATCATCATCATCATCATCATTTAGCGTCTATCTTCCACGGTAGCGTCTATCTTCCACGTGAGGCAAGATTGGTTGTCTTGCTCGTATAGGACTGTCTGGGGGTTTTCTACGGCTGGATGCCCTTCCTAACACCAACCACGTTTACAGTGTGGACTGGGAGGTTTTTACCGTGTTACCTACACAGCCACATTACAGTGTGGACTGTGTTTTTTTTTTGTCGTGACACCTACACGACCTCATTTGTTTAGGACTGGATGTTGTGGCACCAACATAACTTTACAGAGAAAGGGGTGGTGTAGATGTGGGTGGGTGTAGGGGTAGTGGGATGGGGGTGTATGTTTGGTTAGGAGGTGCCTACTGACTGTAGGTTTCGCTTTGTACTTAGGCAAGGCAGGTCTTCTGTATTACTGCGTAACGCCAAAGATCTCGGTCCAGTAACATTGTCTTGGAGAGGTGTAAGTGTGTAAGGTCGGAATTTATCAAATCGTCCCAGGTTTCTCTGGCTTTGCCTACTCCATAGCTTCCATCTATTTTGATCGCCCTGCACTTTATAATACAGCTGTCATCTTTCATGCGCATCACGTGACCATACCAACGTAGTCTTCTCTCGAGTAAACAGCATCTGATCCCTCTTATTCCTAATTTCTCACTTAGCTTTGCCGTTCACGTATATTACTATTACACATCCAACGGAGCATGCAAGCGTCGTTCCTCTCCAGTCTGCACACAATGCCCATGTAACATTGCTGTTCGTATGCAGGCATCATACAGTCTGCCTTTCATTTTTAGGGAGAAACCTTTAGTGGCCAATAGTGGTATAAGCACTCTGAACTTTTTCCATCCCGTTCTCACTCTAGCTACTGTACTTTCAAAGCACCCTCTACCACTGCTGATTTTATCACCCAGGTAACAGAAGGTGTCCACTATTTCCATAGAACCATCTGGGCAATGGAAGGAGCTAGTATCCTGTGAGCACTTGCCACTACTTATTGCACCTAGGCACCAGCCACATATAAAATCTATGTTTTTATTTAGTTTACCTGTGATCCCACTACATCTTTTATGCACCCATACTTTGCATTTGGGACATAAAATGGAGTTTCTGCCTACTCCTTTCCTACACACTGAGCATGGCCATTTCCCTGAAGGGACCAGTGCCCTATTTTCCTTCCTACATACTAGAACTTTAGTCTTAGACAAGTTAATTTTAAGGCCTTTTGATTCTAGGCCAGCTGCCAAGTTTGGAATTTCTTCTCTAGTTCAGCCATTGATTCAGCTATGAGCGTTAGATCATCTGCACATAGAAGTTCCCATGGGCAGCCGGTCTTGAACTCCTCTGTTATAGCCTGAAGGGCAATAATAAATGGGAGGGGGCTAAGGACAGAGTCCTGATGAACACCGAATTTTACACTAAATTCTTCACTGTATTCATTGTTAATTCTAACCTTGCTGACTGTTTCTTTATACATGGCTTGTATAGCTCTCACAAGCCATTCATCAACACCTAGTTTTCTAAGAGTCCACCAGATAATGGAGTGGGGGGACTTTGTCAAAGGCTTTCTCCAAGTCAACAAAAGCTAAGTACAGGGGTTTACTTTTAGCTAGGTACTTCTCCTGTAGTTGTCGTACAAGGAAAAGAGTGTCTGTGGTACTTTTACCTGACACAAATCAACAACAATAGACCATTACCTACTTCGTAGGTAGGTGCACAGAAAAAAACTTTCGTTGCACTTGTTAACATTTGAGCCAGCAATACTACCTTTATTATAATATAGGTGTATCATCATCATCATCATCATTTCATTTTACGTCCGCTTTTTCCCTGCTTGCAAGGGTGGGACGGGAACTGATTCTAGCTTCCCTTCCTAACACCAACCTCATTTACAGTGAGTGCTGGGTGCTTTTTTGCCGTGGCACCTCCACGACCACTTTGCAGTGGAATGATAGGGACCCCAGTCCCTATCATCTCATTTCTACAGCTGAGGAAGCTGGAGTAATGTGAAATAAAGTGTCTTGCTCAAGGAAACAACACATCACCCGGTCTGAGAATGAACTCACAACCTTTCGATTGCAAGGCCAATGCTCTAACCACTAAGCCATGTGCCTCCATATATGAAGGCAAATACAATATGCTTATGCATAATGGTTTCTGATTTAGGCATAAGGCCAACAATTTTTTTTGGTGGGGAAAGTCGATTAAATCAATCCCACTGTGTCAGTGATACTTTGTTTTATTGATCCTGTAAGGGTAAAAGGCAAAGCTAACCTTCTCAGGATTTGAACTCAGAATGTAAAGGGCCATAATTATATACTGCAAAGCATGTTATCCAATGATCTACTGATGCTGCTAAATCACCACCCTTATATGCTTATATATAATAAACATATATAATCTCACTATGAATGATTTAAGCTGTGATCATATTACAGCTATCTCAGTAGCTATGTGAGGATGCTAGAGGTTAGTGTTTTAGGATTGTTATCCATCATCAGCAACGGTACTTACTTGGTACTGAGATTAGAATAATCTATAGCTTATATACGTTTTGCATATAAAACATCTGCTGGAGAAGTTCATAATCAAAGCCATGTCAAGCAAGCACTCTGCATATGAATTTCTCCAGTTTTATATGCAAAAAGTATAAGCTATAGATTCTTCCAATCTCAGCACTAAGTGAGTAAATGTCACTGATGATGGATGGATAAGAAAATCCTGAAACACTAATGTCTGAGATAGCTGTAACATGATCACAGCCTAAAAGTGTTATAGTGAGACTTATATGTGTTTATAATATATAAACATAATATATGTCTTTGTATACACTTCTATTATGAATCACACTATACTAGTGTTACTGCAAATTTTATTTCTTAATATTTTATTTCTTAATATTTATTTCATAACAAATGAGAAGTTATTTTTTTTGCATTAATTTAATGAGCAGGTGTATCTTATTTGTATGCCTGGTTTCTGCAATAATACTTCTGATTCTTTATCAATTTCCATGAAACATAATTAATGGTTGATATCACCACAGCAGGTATATAAAGTAGTTGCTGTGGTTATTTTCCAGATGTAGTGGGCAGGTGTTACTGACTTCCAAGAACTTCTACACAAATAGCTTGGTTGATCTCTGTTATACCACTGCTTACCATCTTTTAGAAGATTTTATGTCAACCTGAGGTTTACACTTCTATCTTAAAATATCAATCGGTGGCCTGGAACACTTAGCCTAATGGCTTAATGCACTCATTTGGATTCCATAAAATGCAGCGTTCCATACATTCTTCTTTAAGGGTACTTTGTCCTATTTTTTCAACTATGATTTATAGTGATTGACTATTATTATAGTCATCTGCATTGGGACAACATTTCAAATTCTAGCTACAGGCTTAAAATAAGCATTGCTTACAAACCAATACTTGACAGAACTAATTTGTATAGCCTTGACAACATATTGTCCAGATTTTCGATGACACAGCCAAGATGGAGATGCACAACACCTCTACTGGCAGTAAATAGCAACTTTTATAGCCTATGCCTGATATTTGTAGCATTGTTTGGGGTTAGGGGGGGGGGGTCTTGCTGAAAGTAGAGGTTACAGTGACATGACATGAGCCTAAAGCAATTACGATAAACTCGTGAAATAACTTAAATCAGACATACATTACTAGGTGTTTTTATTAGTATCCAACATGCTCCTGCCACCAGACTCTGGGCTTTAAATAGTGAAAAAAGGAGTCCTAATAAAGAGAAACAAGTAGAATGTGCTGTGATTGGCCGATTTTACTGGCCATTCAAATTATGTTACACCTCTTTCGTTTTGTATATGTACCATACAATCAATATTTAAAGTATATTAACAACTGCTGTAAATAAAACAATACAGCAAATGGTGTGTAAAAAGAAAACACACATGCAACATACTTATGTTACTGAATTATGCTATAGTGTTAAGAAAGCATCAGTGTTAAATATTATTAAATACTTCCAAAATAATAAATCAGTCAGGTTTGATAAAACAGTAGTATGCAAGCATGACACCACATGTACAACTAGATGTTATAGAAAATATTAAAATTTTGTTTGTGTATAGATATAGATATATATATATATAGAACTTTATGGTTTTATTCACCAAAACATAGTATTAAATACATAAGAGACAACTAGATCTGTATAGAGTTTTTATTCAAATATATTTGGATGTGGGTCGTTATAAGTTTTATCTATAAGGGGCTTTGGCATTCTTCCAGAGCATATTTTGCCAGATGGTATTTGTACAACCTGCTTATTGACATCCTTAACACTCCCTAAGATTGACTTTAAGGATGGAGTACCAGTGGCATGGTTTCCACTTGTAACTCTATCATGTTTGTCAGCATATTCCATGGCAGCTGGTATGTCTCTCACTTGAATCACTCGTGGAAAATCTTGTCTTGAGGATGTTTGGGTTGGACTAAGGTTTTTCTGTTTGGGGATATAGTTGTCTCTTTCTCTGTTTGAACTAAACATGAACTATCCTTTCTAGCAATTACTTTCTCAGATGACCATCGTTTGTCCCTATTGTCTTGTTTGATATAAGCCATAACAGTCAGCCCTTCTCTCAACCTGGTTCTTACAGATTTTTCTGCATGATTGGACAGATGGTCACTATAGTTCTCAATTTTCACACAGAGTTTAGAAACCTGCGCAGATCTGAGCTTTCACCTAAATAGAAGTCGACCTGAACTGGGAACATTAGAACCATCTGGTGTGCATATTTAAGTTCCAATAATTCAATACGAAAATTGTTCAGATTTGGTTTTTGAAGTAGATTCTTAAAAGTCTGAACATGGGTTAGACTAATGATGGTTAGCACTTCTAACTACAGTTTTTATGTCTAGTTCAGTGCATAATTGTACAAATTCTTCTGCTAGTAAAATTAGTGCCACAATTACAAGTAATCTGCTCTGGCAGACCAAACTGTGAAAATAGGCCAGAAAGAACCCAGTTTGTTTTGGCACTTGAATGATCAGTGTACTTTACTGTGACAAAATGACTATAATGGTCTACTGCAATTAGCAAAGATAAACCTTCGAACTCAAAAATATATAAGCAGATGGTCTGCTATGGACATGCAGCAATATTTCTTTACTCCTTTGAGGCCAGATAACAGGTAATGCAAGGCACTGTTGAAAGACAAGTTTCGAATGGTTAACTCTCCTTGTCCAAAGGCAAATGAAAAAAACCCTTTATCATATCTACAACAGTAATAAACTTGGCATCTATTAATTCATCCTGTAAATTATCAAAAGTTGGCATGTCAAATATAGGTTGAATAATTGCCTTATTTTGAGGCATAGTGTCAAGACAGATGTGCAAGTCACCATTTGGCTTCATAACATTAACAAATAATTCACTCATTCTGTTGGTTGCTTTATCAGAACCTAATTTTCTCATTATATCAGAGCTTACCATATTTTCAAGTTCACTTTTAAATTTGTCTTTGATTGTGGCAGGAACTGTGATTGTCACTAGTCTTATATCAAATATGCTTACACCATGGAAAAGGTGCTTTTACTTTGAGTGAGACAGGATATCCTTCTTAGTCACTCACTTTATTGCTGATTCAATTGAATTCACATCAAAGCTAGAAACTTTTACCAAATTTGGTAAAGGTAATGACCAGTTTGAAGTGTTACCTAACGTTTCTAAGTCAGGCAGACCAAATATTAAACAATACTTGTCAGAATCCACATAGAATATACACCATTTTCTCTAAAGTGACATTCATTTTACATGTACCATACTACTTCATTTCAGATTTGTTGTAAGCAAGTAAAGTGATATTTTTGTCTCTAGTACCACTCACTTTAGACATGCTTACATCAGGGTACAATTGCTTCAAAAATTACAATAGTAACAGGTTGTCTGGAGCACTTGTGTCTATTTTACACCTTTATTTAACATTTGTTTGATGCAACTAAGTCTGTTAAAATTCTAGTTTTACTTGGCTGATAAATTTCATCAAATGTAATATTACTGAAATCTTTCTTTGCTCAAGTGTCAACAGTGAACTGAATCTTTCTGATTATTTTAATCATGTCAAGATTTACATCTAAACTATCTTTTCCATCAAAATATTTATGATCAAAGTCAATCATTACACTCGACAACACTAACCTATTCTTCATGCGTCACATGTGATTTACAAACAAATTTATCTCTTTACTCACCAAATTGTGATCTGCTTCTACATTTACTCATTAAATAATTTGGCTTCTTGCATTTATTTACACATTTTCCCATATGCTGAGCAGTCCAGGAAAGTGTTTAGTATCACAGTTTCTGCATTGTTTGCCTGTGTTTGTTTCTGCAGACTTGCCTATCATTTTTCCTTTCTTTATGAATTTACATTGTGCAGCCACTTAGGTTGTGTACAGTATTAATGTCTTTCTTGGCCCCTGAATCATGCTGAAAACTGGTTGTGTGCTTCTGTGGCCAGTCCTTGGCAGGATCTCTTTTCTTTAATAATTGTTCATGCACATGTCGGTGTTGATTGTGGACCAAGAAAATAAATTTGATCACTTCATCTTTGTTGGAGAATCTACATTTCTCCACAAGGCATCTGATAGTAAGCATAAAGTTTGTTTGAATTTTACAATAGGGACTGAATAGTGATCCTAGTTTATACCATGACTGTATGGTGTCTTGTGTGGGGTGGAATATATCCTTAAACATGGTATTAACATCATCCAAATTTTCTTCACTTTTACCAGGTGTCTCTAAATCACCAGAGAGATGGGCAGCTCATTGCCCATCCAGTTAATTAAAATCCCATACGTTCATCTTGGAACAGTCTTTTGTATGGTCCATGTGCTAGTTACTAGCAGCTAGTATAATGCTAACATGTTTGCAAAAATTACAAAATGCTTCATATCTATTCTGACTTTCCTCATTGAAAATGTGGTTTTGGACATTAGGTTTAATCCATTGCTGCTCATTCATGATCAGGCTGGGTAAATAAAACTCCATTGCAGTGCAGGATGTGAAGAAAATCACACAGGTTACTGATAAAATACTCCAAGAAACATCATTGGAACACAAGGATCACTTGTTGGTCAATCTAACTAGGATATCACATATCATGCTACATGTGGTGTGGGTCAAAAGCACAGTGTCCTATAAAATGTCCTGGCTGTGGTATCAAAACTGAAGTCCAGATTCCTGTTCTGGTATATAAACACCAAATTCTTGCTATTGTAAACATCAGGTAGATATCTTGCAGAGTGTGGTACAGCACTTCTGACAGCATGAAATAACTAAGTACGTCAGTTGGCAGTATCGGACGCCATGCTTTGCAGTATAGAGTTACAGCCGAGGTTAACTTTGCCTTTCATCCTTACGGGGTGAAAATAAAGTAGCAGTAATGTACTGAGAGAATTGCTGGCCTTGTGCCAAAAGTAGAAAGAATTATTAGGTGTCTTTATAAGTATCGAAGATGGCTGCCAGTAAAACAAAGCGTCCTAATAAGGAGACAGTAGTAGAATGTGCTGTGATAGACCGATTTTACTATTCATTAACATAATATTATGGCTTGCATCATTGGTTGGTATAGCATGTCTGAGCTGTAGGCAGATATGATAATTTTCGGTCAGTGTCTGGATAGGTAGAGTTTTACAGATTTATCTCACTTGATAATAGTGAAGATTAGGTCGTATATAATTTGATTGGTTTTGACCAAATATTTACTAAAATAAATAACAAACTTGCCAACTAAAAACCCAAACAGGGAGTACCATGAAAAAGAAGGGCCCCAAAACTAGGAGAAATGAGGCAAAATGCTTTAACATAATGAAAGCTATATCCAATTTTCACAAGAAAGTGGGTGTGAGATTTCTCTGCCCGATGGGGAGAGTTGACAGGTCTGAATAAATATAATTAAAACATGTATTTTTTACTTTTTATTTTGTTTTTGGCAGTCTAATTTTATGTTAATAAAATGCAAATTCGACCATTTTTCTTAGATGTTACTGTAGTTCAATACCGTATTAAATATGCTCAATATAATTAAAACAATCATCAGTCGATATCTTGAAAACATTTTATATATATGTGTACTTTGTGATGACTGATACTAATGCAAATTAAGTTTTTAAAAAAGTGCATGCATAAATAAATATTGTATAAATATTTTGGCATAAATGCAGTTCTTAATATTTGTGTGAAAATTTCTGTAACAAAACGTGTATGTAACAATATGTAAACGTATGTGTAAATTTGCAGAAAAACATTCTTCAGTAGGAAATTGTTCTTTTTCCCCCATGTTTTCAACGAATTTGATCTGCAAATTCGTCGGAAGTAACAATAAATACCAGTTTACCGAAAACTCTCTCTCTCCTCCACACACACACATATTTGTGTGTATGTATATATATTTTTCAAGTTTAAAAAAAAAATGAAATTGGAGTTCCTTCGTCTTAAGTTTACGTCATGGCTTTTGAACCAACTTGACCTCCAAATTTACCTGAAACGTCTTGTTTTTTTTAATGGTGTTAATGGTGGGGAGGGAGAACCCTCGGAGTTTTCTTTACAATAATTTTTTCTCCTGAGGCCTTTCGTGTGTTTTCAACGAATCCGACTTTTCAAACCGTTGGAAATTCTTCTTCGTTTAGCTAATCATACCTCACGACAAATGTCGGAAGGTTGGGGGGTGTGTATATATATATATATATATAAATGAAAGGTATAGAAAACACTGCAGCGAAAAGCGAACAGCATTCCATAATATATAAGTGACTATAGCGTCAAAATGGGAAAAATAGTTAACGTAAGATGTGGGGAAAAATAATTCAAACTCATCTCAGAGAGAATCAGGATATAAATTCATCCACAGAATTTAGTGAAATCCAGGGAAAAATCAATAGAGCCTTAACTCATGATAAAATAAAGTCTAAAATACTTATCCTTCAATTTGGAAAAAACTTCAAATGCTCTGTATAGTCTTAAAGACTATTTCATGAAAACTTTCAGTGGAGATGGTCACGGTTGGAGTTCATCATCAGCAGAGCTCAACTCGATAACCAGGACTCTCACAGATTAATATGTCAAAAAGGGAATTTTAAAGCTGGCTAGTTCAACATCATGCATGCGTGATTATGAAAAACGCACACGAGGAAATACATGGCTAGTGACGTCAGAATGAGACGAATGTTTGTTTACAAGAAACAGCAGTCAAAAACATTCCGAAAAAAAATCTACAATAAGGAGTTCAGCAAAAAGCAATATTATCGCATTTTTTTATAAAAAAAAACAAAAAAAAAAAAAAAACCGGGAATAGTCACAAATAATTTAAGCACTCGAGGAAAACATCCGAGTATAAATATATAAATGAAAGGTATAGAAAACACTGCAGCGAAAAGCATTCCATAATATATAATTGACTATAGCGTCAAAATGGGAAAAATAATTCAAACTCATCTCAATGAGAATCAGGATATAAATTCATCCACAGAATTTAGTGAAATCCATGGAAAAAATCAATAGAGCCTTATAGCGAAGAACTCGTGTGTATGAATGTAACAAGGAGACATGGTTTGTGTGTATAATATTTAATCAACAATTTAAGAGTATAGTTGAAATGTCAAAGAAATAGATGAAAGAATGAAGCAAAGTTAGTAGTTACCGTTTTGATTGCCAGGCAAACGCAAGCTGGCAGAAGACGCCTGGCGAAGGGCAAATGAGAGGGTGAGAACTTAAAGTTGTTAGTTTTATAGGGTTCTGACCGGAAGTTACAGAAAGGGTTCTACTTCCTGTCTAGATGGTGTCACAACAAGGGAGACAAGGGAGGCAACTGCTACATAACCTCCCGCCAGAATTTTAGAATATAAAAATCGAATGAAATATGTAGCAAGTTGGCGAGAATGTTGTAACAGGCATGAAAATTACGACAAAAGAATGTTTGCAAAAATCAATGGTAGATATCAAGGTAGCCAACCGCTCTTGGCCAGAGAACGACTGGATATCTATCTATCCATCACCCAAAGATACAATGTAATAAAGTAAGAGAAGAGCTCAAAGTTCAAATGTACAAAATATAGTTCACAGGTGTGCAATCACATGACAGCAGGAAAGAAAGTGTGTTCCAGAGAATCAATGCAGGTGGTTTGTTCTGTGGTATATCGGGAAATTTTCAACCTCCGAATGGATTTTCTCACAGGAAGAGTGCTGCAAAAATAAATTCTCTGGCTTGTTCTGCTGGTTTTGGTTGTTGGTGAAGCTGTGTTGTTGTTGATGTTGTTGTCTCGCAGAGTGAGCGTATTCGGTGTTTAAATTCACAGTAAAAAAATTTTTTTCGGAAAAAATGAGTTGCGCAAAGTGCTAGAAATAACAGCCGAAGTTGATGGTCGATGTTGAGAATGCGTTGACCTGGAAGGATCAAGAGGCCAGCGACCAAAGAAATAAGCATTCTGAATAAATGCGCAGTTTTCAACGGCAAATTTACGTGGTAAATTTTTAAACCGGCAAATAGGAGAATATAGCTTAAGGCTGAAGAATCCTTGGCGAGAAACGTTATCTCTGGCGTGCGGCTATCTCTGTGAGTCGAGAATTTGTGCTGCCTACACGTGCCAACACAAGGTTAAGTTAGGTTTAAAAAATAATATTTCTAACGCGCGAGAAAATGATAGTGCAAGTGTGAAAGTGACAATGATGAAAAAGAAAGGCTTCACTTAGCATAATTATTGGTGTGAACTTTTGAAAAAAAAAACTTGAACGATGAAGAAAACGATGAAAAAAAAAAAGGCAATGGTTCATCGAAAATAAATGTTCCTGTTGAAATGTTTAAAAAAAAAATATCAAATTTCTTTTTTTTTTTTTGTTTTGAAAGTGTTCGTTGTAAGAAACGAGAAACATATATATATATCGTGAAATGCGACAGTTAGTTGATGCGTGAGAGAAAAAGTCTGTCTGAACGCGAATTTCACATGTGCGTGGTGTGTTCGTTTCTTTGACTGAGTATTTTCATAGTTTGTCAATAAATTTGCTGTGTATTCGTAATGTTACTCACACAACACCAGATTCTGCTATTTTTTATTTTTTTCGGGGTGACCACTTATAACAATGAACGGCTGCGTGTTCGTATCACGTCAGGGTTACCAATATAGCGAAGAACTAATGGTGTATGAATGTAACAAGGAGACATGGTTTGTGTGTATAATATTTAATCAACAATTTAAGAGTATAGTTGAAATGCCAAAGAAATAGATGAAAGAATGAAGCAAAGTTAGTAGTTACCGTTTTGATTGCCAGGCAAACGCAAGCTGGCAGAAGACGCCTGGCGAAGGGCAAATGAGAGGGTGAGAACTTAAAGTTGTTAGTTTTATAGGGTTCTGACCGGAAGTTACAGAAAGGGTTCTACTTCCTGTCTAGATGGTGTCACAACAAGGGAGGCAACTGCTACAGCCTTAACTCATGATAAAATAAAGTCTAAAATACTTATCCTTCAATTTGGAAAAACTTCAAATGCTCTGTATAGTCTTAAAGACTATTTCATGAAAACTTTCAGTGGAGATGGTCACGGTTGGAGTTCATCATCAGCAGAGCTCAACTCGATAACCAGGACTCTCACAGATTAATATGTCAAAAAGGGAATTTTAAAGCTGGCTAGTTCAACATCATGCATGCGTGATTATCAAAAACGCACACGAGGAAATACATGGCTAGTGACGTCAGAATGAGACGAATGTTTGTTTACAAGAAACAGCAGTCAAAAAAATTCCGAAAAAAACACTACAATAAGGAGTTCAGCAAAAAGCAATATTATATATATATATATATATATATATATAGGTAAGTAAAAAACGACAACACAGGAGTACAAGTATATATATATATATATATATATATATATATATATATATACCCACATACATAAATAGAAAGAAATATATATATACACGTGAATGTTCGGAAAACAGAATCGCTCGCGAAGATTTAAAACAAATGATCCCCAATTTAATTTTACACACAAGTGATGATAGCAAGGTTTTGGTGGTGGTGCAATAAGTAAGTACACTCACGTGCGTTACATGATACGTCGGTATGGCGAGCCGCTAACGGCGAGAAGAACTTCGTTATCAGCGAATCAGCTCCCCCAAATGTGTCGAACGTCACACTCAAGAAAAAATAGATTGCCGATAATTCCTGGTATTTTAGAATTTTATTTCACCAGATTCAAATCACTACCTCGAAGCTGCCGGACTGAACTCCTAGTTCTAATAATTGTTTCTACTTTTTGGCACAAGGCCAGCAAATATCCAGTACATTGCTGGTACTTTATTTTATCGACCCCCGTAAGGATGAAAGGCAAAGTTAACCTCGGCGGGATTTGAACTCAGATCATAAAGGGTCATAACTATACTGTTATAAGACAATGTTCATTAACTGCTATTATATACTCCTAGAAGAACATAATGGTTACGGCTGGAATATCGGCGATTATAACCCTGCTCGATCAATCTGGGAGGTGAGTACGTTTTTTTAAAAAATGCATAGAAGTTGTCTGAAATCTCGACAAATTACACTATCACATTCTCAAAACATACATTGGATATTAACATTTCAACATTTTTCAAATCATCAGCAGTTTGAGAAATATATAGCAATATTGAATTGATACTTCAGCCGGGCGACAGACTGGTAGTCCATATTTTATTTTTGTAAGATAAGAATAAATGTGTGTTTCTTTAACGAGATGTAAACAGGCTAGTTGTTAGAAGGCTCGCAAGGGGATTGCTACTTATGTCGTTATTTGCTAAAGTGTTGAAGGGTGTACTTCAGAGGACAGCGTTGATTTATTTTATCGAAGTCTTATGTGAACACATAACATCAAGAAATCCGGGTAGAAAGAGAAACTGTTTTCAGTGTAAACTCTTTGGCTTAGGAAATATGTACATCATTTCAACGATAACAAGCCTTTTGGGTATTGGTCTGACAGAAAGATTACTAAAGCTGTCTCGGGGGGACAATTCGTTTGCTGTTGGTATTTTCTCGTATTTTGCCACAAGCATTAGTGCAGAACACCGTAAACTACTTTCTTATGTTCTGTGAGAAAATAACATTGTCCATAGATCTACGGTATTTTCACTTCTCATTATTCACTCTCCTATTCATCTAATATGTTAACAAGTGTTTGGTGGTGGTATTAATATTATGATGGGGCGGTAGATTGGCAGTATCGGTAGAGTGTCGGACGCCATGCTTTGACGCATAGAGTTACGGCCCTTGCCATTCTGAGTTCAAATCCCGCCGAGGTTAACTTTGCCTTTCATCCTTACTGGGTCGATAAAATAAAGTACCAGTAATGCACTAGGATAATTGCTGGCCTTGTGCCAAAAGTAGAAACAATTATGTATTTAGGTGGTGGATAGGCAGTATTGGTAGAGGGTCGGACGCCATGCTTTGCAACATAGAGTTACGGCTCTTTATGGTCAGAGTTCAAATCCCACTGAGGTTAACTTTGCCTTTCATCCTTACGGGGTCGATAAAATAAAGTACCAGTAATACACTGGGATAATTGCTGGCCTTATGCCAAAAGTAGAAACAATTATGTCCTGCAGTTGAAGATTTTGACCTGAGTGTATATAAAATACTACTCGAATATAAGTGGACCTCCGCTTCAATGTCTGAGAATTTGGCAAAAATCCAAACCTCATGTATGTCGAGACAACTAATCAACACATTACATTTCGAGGGCGTGGTTTAGAAATGCCTATGAATGGAGAATATATTTATGAAGTTTTGATATTTAAAATATTTTAAGTGTCATTTAGAATAAGGTTTTTGTCTCCCAACTCCATTACATAAATGTTTTTTTGTTTTTTTACCAATTTCTGACTTGTTTTGAAAGCCATATTCATTCTAGCCACATCAAAAACAATAGGAACAACAAATTCCACCTCTAAAATGAAACCAGTGTAATATTTCCCTCCAAAACGAAAATATTTCAATAATTTATTTACGTAGAATTTGAAGTTGAAAATCGGTAAAATATTGACCTCTAATATAAGTTGACTCCATTTTACCATTGATTTATTTTTTCATATCTTTCTCGGCGTATGTACGAGTATATATGGTAAGTATCAATTAAATACTACGACAATTAAATTGATTATTCCTATATGCAAGACTTGCATATGGCCTTGTGTCAATGATAGCAATCAATACTATTATGAAAGTAATTGACTGATCAAAATTCTTAATGAACTTAAATTTCAACCACCATTTATGATGTGCAGCTGATTGTCGCACTTGGTGGTGCATCGATGGTCGTTTTCGTTTTGTTTTTGCTTCCCCGTTTTGTGTATTATATTTGTGAGGTTCTTAGCAATAATCAATTATATTTTTTTTAAAATACGTGTTTATATTTTCATTCTGTAAAGATTTGTAATGATATTTATTCAACTGTGAATTCTCTACATACATTTGAACTTTGTATATAAAGTTTTACATTTGCTCCCATCTAAAATATATTTTATCAATTTATGTCTGTCAATCATATGTACGCATGTTTGAATATTCACCCTTGGTAGTGGAGTAGTTGTATATTGTTTTGTTCACTTTCTAATTAAATAGCTCTGTTCTATATATATCACCACTAATCTAAGTATTGTAAATTTTTTACACATTACCTTCAACTTAATCATGGACAAATGCAAACCATTTATTCAACGCTGACATGGTTATCTACAAGTCAAAGTTTGTCTCCACCAAACTTGTACATCATGTCTAAACATGATGTAGATATTGTGGAAGTTAAATTTAGGCAATGATATTTCAGAAATATAAAATGAAGAAATGCAACTAAACTATACAATTTGTCTACCAGTTGAAAGAACATACTACTACATTTGATATCAAATAGCAGAACCCCAAAAAGATGTAGACCCGACAGAAATTTTATAAAATGTTGCAGGTTATGCTTAATTGAAAACAGTCTTATACACAACAACCATACTAAATCACAGACTGTCTGAATGTCAGATTAGATATCTTTAACAAATGTCACTATTTCAATACATATTTACTGAGATATAAGAAGATTATACCACCATCTGAGTGAATGAAGCAATATTTAATTATCTGCCAGGAGCAATATCTTCCTCTCTGCATTTCTCTACTTGGTTTTAACCGAATATGAAACACTTCTGCCATTTATACCACTAATCCCTTCTGGTAACTTAATATGCACTCACTGATACCTTCATAATTTCAGCTCATTAGTTTTATATATTTTCTATCATGTGGCAATTTATTTTAATTCTTTATTCTTAATTGATTTACCCCTAACAATATAATAATGAGATATACCTCTCAGCATGTTTTCAAATTTGGAAAATGTGCAGGAAAATTATAATTCAACGAAGTACCAAACTATATCATATAGAATATTTAATTCTGCTTCATATACTCAGCACTCTGATTTTGTTCAGGTAACCACCTATAATCCATTGGATATATGTTTGTGTTGGACCTCAGTCATCTCTGTGAATGAGTGTTCCCATTGTTTGATCAATGGGACAGCATGCTTGTAAAATTAATGTGCAAGTCGTTGAACATGACATAAACAAATCTACCTTTAACATAGTTCTCAGGGAAATTTAGTGAAATAAGGCAAATAGAAAATAAAATGTCTTGCTTAAGGTCGCAATGCACCTTAAGCAAGAATCAAACACATGACCTTATGATAGTATGCCAAAAACCCTAACCACTAAACTATGTGCTTTCACATATATGTGTATTATATATGTATGTATATGTATGTATGTATATGTATATATGTATATATTTTCACATACATACATACAGGAAGGTCTGTATGTATGTGATGTGGTTGGTGTTAGGAAGGACTTCCAACCATAGAAACCTACCCGAAAATGGAGTGGACAAGCAAGATGTAGTCACCTGACCAATCTAGCTTTAATACATTACATCTTGTTTAACCTATGCAAGCATGAAAAATAGACATTAAATAGTGATGGTGATGATACATACATACTATACTAGAATGTAGAGAGAGAAAAAGGAATATAAAAACAGTAAAACATAGTTTTTGTCCATTCGTCATACAGCATAATTCTGAATGTTTTTCCCTGCAAGGAACAATAAATGAGGAAAATATTTGGAATTATAACAAAAAATAATGTTGCATCATCACCATTTACATTTTTACCGTTTAACATCTATTTTCTATGCTTGCATGGGTTGTCACAGTATAAGGGTAGAAAAGTGAGGTAACCATATCTTGTTTATACAATCTGTTTCTAGCTTGGTTTTCTATGCTTGGATGCCCTTTGTATGTGAATCACTTTACAGCATGTACTGGGAGCTTTTTTTGTGGCACCAGTACTATCACCCTATATGGTGGATTGGGTACTTTTTATCATGTCACTAGTATGACCAATTTACACTGGGGTTTTTCATTGTGGTACCAATAGGCCTGTTAATTAATTACATACTATGCTATTTGTTATAATTTTAACTCTAGGTGTACCCCCTCCCCCTACTAGGATCTTTCTTTTCTTTTTACAGTTGCTTCAGATGATGCATGGAGACCATCAAAAATGAAGATTCTCATTCATATTACTCTTGATAAAGGCAAATATATACACTGCTCCTAAGATAAACTCACAAATAATTCTTCTACATAAGTGGTAGTCATTAAACCTGTAGCAGTGGAGACCTCTGGCATTCTTGACCTCTCATATTACCACCCAACTAACTACTATCAGGGCAGAGTTGGCCACACAGGAATAAAGGCTGCAAGTTGGAATGGCTATTTTAATGTATGTCCTTCACTATCCTCTGGAGTAACACAATCTCCATCTGTCTTCTGAGAACACAAGGCTACTTATGCCTGAAATTCTGCATGCCAGAAAGCGTTCTTCCACATTATCCAGGTTTGTATCATTGCTATAGGGGTGGTACAGATTGCTGATTTCTACAACATCAGTCAATACATGTACATGCTCACACACATACATGCACACACACTCAAATCTTAGTTTGACATAATTATACATAAAGTCCTAGTAATAACATTTAGCTTATTAGATTTTCAAATGATTATTTTATAGCATTGTATCTTTTATTTATATACTAGATCCCCATTGCCATAGGGGATGTCCTCCTAACTCCATATTTCCATACTGTGTCATTGAAACTCCCCAGTTCCATAGTGTGTCCCCTAGCTCCACAGTGCCATAGTGCGGCATCCTAGTTTCAAAGTGCCATATGTTCCCTCACTATCTCACCATTGCCATAGGTGGGGTCACCCTAGCTCCATATTTCCACACTGTGTCACTGAAGCTCCCAAGTTCGATAGTGTGCCACCCTAGCTCAGCAGTGTCATAGTGTGGCACCCTAGCTCCGACGTGCCATATTTTTCCCACACTATCTCCCCATTACCATATTTTACCATCCTATATTCCCAGTGCCATACTGTCCCTTAACAAAATCTTAAGACGATGATGATGGTGATGATGTTGTGGATGATGACGAAGATGATGATGGTGATGATGATGACAATTATTTACTCAACAGTTCATTCTCATTTAGAGACACTTACACTCACAGAGAGCATAGTTTTTTTACACCATTCCCCTTCATACCTTTTATACACTCATACAATCACACACACATGTATACATATATACACACATATATACTCACATAGAGCTTTGTACAAAAGTTGAAATGCTGTTTGATTTTTTTTTTTCGCCGTAGAATTTTCACCATCCCCCTTCCTTCATTTTAACTCATTCATCTCATGATTGGATTGACACACGGACGACATGATTCGACTTTTATTTACTTTAGTTAATAATATGCTGAATATGACCGAAAATAATATTTTATGAATATTCCTTATTTAAAAAAAAAGTATTTGTACTTTGACACTGAGTGTCTGATTAATTGGAAATGATTCAGTTTTAGTTAATTGTAATCTATCTTTATCTCGGTGATATCAGAGATTTCAAGGAAAATTTATTAATTTTATGATCATTACAAAAAAGTGTAGCACTGTCAAGCTTGCCTATACAAAGTAAGAAACGTATTTCTGATGTCATTTTACACTTTCTAGTTTTGATATTATTGATTAAATTTTTTCCTATGCAATCAGATCATCAAAGACGTTTTAATGTGAAACAGTCATTGATGATCAACAAGTAGTTATATTTAATGGGTAGGTATCCCAGTAGGCCATTCATATAGAACAGAAAAAGAGGGATCCAAGATTGTGCCTGGCATATCCTGCTTTGATACATATATGTGGATGAAACATGACCAAATGTTAAGAGGTTTTCCTCATAATCATTAGGTCCCTGGTTCAATCCCATTATGTGGTATCTTAAGCAAGTGTCATTTATCATAGCCACGAGTTGCCCCATGCCTTTTGAGGGAAACTGGGTAGAAAGAATCTGTTTGGAAGCCCATCTGATGGACTTCACCTGTAATTCAAAGGGGCAGCCTTGTTACAAATTGTCATGCTGAACTTCCCTGAGAATTATGTTAAGAGAAAACCTCTCTCTGGAATGTTGATTTAATGAGCAAGCTGTTTTGATGACCAAACAACTTGAATACTTATTGTCAAATCCAATGAAAAACCATTCCAATAATGATGACATCTATAGCTATCACTTTTTGTTTGTTTAAGAAGTATAAATTCAATTTTAAAGTTTACCTCAAATTCTCTTGACCTCAAATTTCTGCTCATAAGTTTTGATTATTGACTTTATCAAAGACTTTAAAGTAAGATTTGATGATGTAATGTATCTGATTTCATTTTGGCAACTATGTCAGGTTATAAATATGATATATATTCTATGTGTATGAACTCTAATTTTGGAAATCTCGCAACTTCTGTGAATATGAAGAGCATAGGATATTATATCACTACCAATTATCTGCTCTCTTGTCTCAAAAACAATTGATTAGTATTTCTTAGTCTTGTGCCTATATAATTTCAATACTTGAAAATTCAGAACATTATAGTTTGCTTAATTTCTTTGAGTACCAAACAATATTTTATTGGAAATAGCTAAACCAGCTGTATCCGGCCAGAATTCTGACACCACATCTTATTCAAAGCAGCCAAAACTTGCTACTCATTTATGTTAAGGTTTCTCAAAATATCATAGATTCAATATTAAGTGAGATAATTATGTGAAATAAAGTGTTTACCAAGAAAATACAATAGTAAATACAGAGTAATATAAATACAAAGAAATGAGGAGAAATATTTTCATGCCTATTTTTGCTATTTGATATCTGCTACATTCTTTTCTCCTTTCTGGAAATGTGTTTGTAATATCTGTCTGAATAGGATTGATTTAAAACATTTACAAAGACAAACATTTATAGGATGCACAGAAATCTGTGTCTTTTAAGTGTTCATCTTTGAGACATTATGGGCATAATTTTAATTATTATCTATTTGTGACAACCACATTCAATGCATGTGAAATACTTTATTTAAGATTTCAGCAACAGATTAAACAGAAGAGACTCTGCTATGAAGAAGGTAGAAGAAGATTGCTATAAGCTAAATAATTTATCAGATTGTTCATACATGCCACCTATATATATATACTTATTTACATAAAGAAATTATTGTACTATATTATAACCTTTGTTAACAAAAAATATCCTACACAGCAAATTAATTCATGGGAAAATGTCATATCTCTCCTTTTCTCTGCAGTAAATTAGCATATTCCAGTTTGAAAGCTATTTGTGAGACATCCTTAGTTTCCCCAAATTTCACTGTTTTAGTTGACTGATGATGGATTGATAAATGTAATTTATTTGATTTAATACCAAACTTTTTGGTATGTATAAATATATGCATATATATATATATATATATATATATATATATATATATATAAATATATATAATTTCCTGTGGCATTTGGGAAAAAGTATAGTGCTTCATATAGCACACAAGTCATGAATAAAACAAAGGAAAAGTAAGAAGAAAGTAAGATATTGTGTTAAAAAATGTGAGCCATTGAAATAAATGAGGGGGTGGTGGAGAAGAGACAACATATACGTCACATTAGTATTGAGAAACTTTGTATATGTATATATCATCATCACAATTTCTCCATGCTTGCATGGATTAGATGGGTTGTTATGAGGTCAGTATGGGTTGTTATGAGGTCATATGGATCTGTAATTTCGTTTGTTTCCTACAGCTGGATGTCCTTCCTCACACCAACCACATTACAGTGTGGAGTGGGTGCTTTTTCATCAGGTTATCAACATGACCACCTCACAGGATGGACTGGGTGCTTTGTTGTTGAGGCACCAGATCACCATACTGCGTGTTCTGGCAGGAGAAGTATATCAGGGGTGAGGAGTGAAGGTTGGGGGTAGTAAGCAGGTTCGAGATGGGTGTGCATTATTTAGCTAGTATGTGGGAGGGGGATATATATATATATTTACATATATATATTTTCATATATATACTTATATATAATATATTTACACACACACAGACACAGATACACACACACAATATACTTACATATATATATATATAATATATTTATATTTATATATACACATGTATTTATACACACACATAATTTTATGCATAATTAATATCATACAAAGCATACAGCATATATTAAAAAAAAATATATGCAGCCGCATAAGCTATCAAATTGCGCAAAAATGCATGCCTGGATCATATATTGATTGTATGACAAATGTAAATGCATTGCCACTGAATATGTGTATATTTTTATATATATATATATATATTTTTGTAACATTTAAGAGATTATCTAATGTTTGTATGCCAGTTAGATGTTGAATCAATCTCTTCATATAATACAGCTTCATAGCATTGAGTATTATGTAATGGTGTTTTATTCCCTCCTATCTCTTACTCTCTCTGTTTCTCCCTCACCCTCTCTCATTTCTGTCACACTTTCTCCTTGTCTTTTTCTTTCTGCACGTTATTCTTTCGTTTACCCTCAAGGCTATATAAAGCATGATTTAATGTTTTTAAAAGTTAAAAAGGACAAGCACAGAGCACCATTATACTAAATCATTCATAGATGTTTGTTTTTGTATCTTTTGTGAATGAATTTGTGGTAGGACATGGAATTATGATAATATTCATACACACATACATTCAAACATACATACATATATATTGTGGGCTCCTTAAGCCACAGAGAACAGTTCCTCTATGAGAGCAGTCACTCTGAACAAATAAGACTGCATGATGAGGAGAGGACTCCCCAGTCCGATCAGACAACTTCTCTAGTGCTGGTGGCATGAAGAATGCACCCAATCAATACTGTAAAGTGGTTGGTGATAGGAAAGGCATTTAACCAAGAAACTATGCCAAAAAATTATGACCAGCACAGAATCATCATCATCATCATCATTCAAACCATGCAAGCTCTGCTTTCTCCTTTGTGGATAGGATATATTATCACTTTCCAGGAAGTATACCAATTGTTGGGAATCCATCAGAGCCAACAGTTGCATTTGATCTCATTTCATCTATTGCTGGTATTATATCTTCCTCCCTTTATTTCATCTATTGCTGGTATTATATCTTCCTCCCTTTATTTCATCTATTGCTGGTATTATATCTTCCTCCCTTTATTTCATCTATTGCTGGTATTATATCTTCCTCCCTTTATATGTTGATGGTTGCAATTTCTTTGTGTAGCACTGTCAAAGAACTTACTTGGCTTATTTATTTGTATGTGTCTCATTGGAGGGGTGAAAACGCTATTATATTACTTGTTCATTACCTCACTTATCCCTGCAATCACTGAATTTTTGGAAAAGTGGCTCTATCCTGTAGTGTACCAAGGTAGTCTCTCTTGCAAATTTAAAGAAAGCCTTAGAGTTTGTGTTATATTTTCTATAGACCTGGCTTCTCATTCTTACCTCTCCATTTCTTGGGAAAGTCTCAGTTCAGTTTCAATTTCATACAGTACCTACGTCAAATGGAATTCCTTCTTGTTCTGTAGTTGTATATTTAGCCAGTTTGAGATCTTTGTTCTCTGTCTCAAGGATTTTTCTGTCTCTGGAAATAATATTTTTGTTTCTGTTGGCCTTTCTTTCTGGGACAATTGCAGAAGCCCTTTGTTGTCAGCAGAGGTACCAACTCCCTATGCTTCTTCTAGCCCATTCTTATCCCGGCTATACTGTGCTGGTGAAGACCTGTATACTAGCCTTGAACTTGACCTGACCTGACCTATTCATGTATTGCGCCCCCCGACCCCCATTGTAGCTACTCTCTGCATCATTGTACAGTCACACCCATCTTAGATCCTAATACCCGCAACACATCCAGGGTCACCACATACCTATCACCTCACTTCCTACGTGCTGACACACCAAACATAGCCCCCTAGTATCTGTTATGAGCACAGTACCTCCCACACTATTGGAAGTCTTCCCTCCAACCCACCCTCAATTTGCCAAAATCCCTCTACACTTGGTACCCAAGACTTACACCCTGGCTTCGTCCATAGGATAGAGATGGCTCTTCACTTGAGTCAATGACAACAGCCATTCTACATCCTAGGCCATGATAAATGCTCCCAGTACACTTTGTAAAGTGGTTTGTGATAGGAAGGATATTTAGCCATAGAAAACCTGCTAAACTTAGGACCAGGAACACTCTTTAGTTATGCCGATGACTTGACAAATTCTCTATTGTAGGTGACATCATAAAATGCACTTGGTATATAGTACAGGATTGTATGTCAGGCCTCTGTCTCACCTGAAGGTCAGTTTTGTTTGAGTAGGAACCAATCTGTAATGACGGGTCCAGCTCTCAGTAGTGATGATGGTAATATATGTTGGCAGCCTGTCTGAGGAGGGAGCCCCGCGAGGTTGGGTGGCTGTTGAAGCGGATGTCACTGGCCATTGTCTGTGGGAATGTTTTGCAGACTTGTTCGCGGGGTGCAGCCCTTCTGCCCTAGACCCAAAGCCCAATCACCTTCCCCTCTCTTCTGCGACGCTAGAGTTCTTACCATCCCTCCCCTTCACGTTCCTTTTTTCTCTATATTTTCCTATTCTTTTTTTATTTTGTTTCCTTTTTTTTTATTATTGTTGGGAAAAACTCTACAGGCATGGAGGTGCCATCAGCCGGGCATGTCCGAGATGCGCGCAGGGCGACAAAACCGTCCTGCATGCACTCGTCCAGTGTCCGAGCATTGCTGACTTGTGGGTTTATGTCGAACACCTGCTGTCGCGTGTAGAATGGATCCGACTATCAGCTGAGTCCATCGTGAGGATTGCCCTGCCCTCTTCCTTTAGCCGGGAAGGGCAGGCAGTTTTTATCTGTCTGGTGGCCATGGCAAAAGAGATAGTATGGTGGATGCATCTGAAAGGGCTAAAGACGAGCACTTACCTCTTTGGTGATGCTCTGATTAACTTTTACCAATTTCATTTGAAAAGGAAAATCAGGGAGGTGCTCTCTTTCCAGCTTTTTGTTGAAAGATGGGTGAGAGAGGCAAGAATGGCCCGAGTGAGTGTAAATTGAAGGTGGAAAACTGGGAGAGGACAATTGCCCTGGTGGTCAGGGTCACCGTGACTTTTATTAATGGGCTTTCTCCACGATGGCCCTCGGAAGCCTCCCCCCTATTGGGGAATTTTTCATTGTTCTATTATTACATCCTCTGTTTATTTTGTTTTTTACACGCAGAAATGCCCATTTGTACCGTCCTGTATTGTCCTGTACTGTCCTTAATGTCTACTTTGTGTAAACCCTTGTGGTTAATAAAGAAAGGATTATTGTTGTCTCGATAAAATAAAGTACCAGTAATGTACTGGGTAATTGCTGGCCTTGTGCCTAAAGTAGAAACAATTATTATTTGTGGTTAATAAAGAAAGCATTATTATTATTATTAAAAGGGCGGTGGATTGGCAGTATCGGTGGTGAGTCGGACGCCATGCTTTCCAGCATAGTTACGTCCCTTTACGATCTGAGTTCAAATCCCGCCGAGGTTGACTTTGCCTTTCATGCTTACGGGGTCGATAAAATAAAGTACCAGTAATGCACTTGGTAATTGCTGGCCTTGTGCCTAAAGTAGAAACAATTATTATTATTATTATTATTATTATTATTATTATTAGAAATAAGAGGGATCAGATGTTGTTTACTCGAGAGAAGGCTACGTTGGTACGGACACGTGATGCGCATGAAAGTCGATAGCTGTATAACAAAGTGCAGGGCAATAAAGATAGACGGTAGCCACGGAATAGGCAGACCTAGAAAATCCTGGGACGAGCTGATAAACTCCGACCTCACACACTTACACCTCTCCAAGACAATGTCACTGGACCGAGACCTTTGGCGGTACTCAGTAATAGAGAAGACCCGCCTTACCTAAATACATAGTAAAACCTACTACAGCCAGTAGGCATCTCTAACAAAATACACCCCGTCCCACCACCCACACCCCCATCCACACCACCCCCTCCTATGTAAAGTTATGTTGGTGCCACAACATCCAGGCCGAAACAAATGAGATCGTGTAGGTGTCACGACAAAAAAACACACAGTCCACGCTGTAATGTGGCCGTGTAGGCAACACGGTAAAAACCTCCCAGTCCCACACTGTAAATGTGGTTGGTGTTAGGAAAGGCATCCAACTGTAGAAAACCTGCCAGACAGTCCTATGCGAGCAAGACAATCACTCTTGCCTCAAGTGGGAATACCCCCGTCCAAACCCATGCAACCGTGGAACACGGACGTTAAACGTTGATGATGATGATGACTCTAAATAAAATTTCTCATAATTGTAAAAAAAAAATTTGTATAATGCTTCTGGCTTAGAAAAGAAACAAATCAATAAAAAGGAGACAGAAGGAAGAAAAGATTGATAAAACATCTATACTCATTAGAAAAGGGAATGCTGGTGGTGTCCTCCTAAACTTTTTGAGGCATATCAAGCCATAGGATTGGTGTAGGTGATAGCATTGCTAAGGTGCTGAAATCACCATGCATTCTTATAAGCATCACCTGATATTTCAGTAAGACAAACTGCCAGTGATGATAAAAACAAATTATTATAGAAAGATTAAACTCTCTACATAATTAATACTGAACCGAGGTGATTTAGTTTCCCTTTCAGAGCCATTCATTTTTAGTATATAGGTACTGACTTTTTCATTTTCATCTTTGAGACTCTCTCACCTAAATATTAAATTACACCTAAGATCAAAACACCCATATGATAAGAAAATCCATTATTATAAACTTCTAATATTTTGCTATCAATTCAGCTGTGCTCTCTCTGTAATTATTCTACTGAGTTACAACACAACTTTGTCTTTTCTGATTTTGCTTACACAAACTGTTTTCTGTCTTAAACTCTCCACACCACAGTTTTCTATTTTCTCTCTTTCTAAATACCACTTAAAGCATTTTGCACAGTTCTCTCTCCACTGAACTGGAACTTAACTGCTTTGGCATGTGTTTTCATTAATTATTATACTTTAACCCTTACAACACAAAATCAATGTCACTGACCTCAACTATCACACTCTTTCTCTCGGTTTATTCATGCAGGTGATAACCACTGTTCCTCTTCTCTGGAGTATAAAATTAAACAAAACTTGCTTAGATGAAAATACAGGAAAAAAGAGTGCTGTTATACTTTTTAAACAATTCCTTTAGGAGCTTCTAATGGTTAGAGGGGTTATTTCAGAAATTACTTCTGAATACCACTACCATTACCATCACTTGTGAAATAATTTTCTACTGAACTTGATCACTTGTTGGCATGCAATTATATCTTTATATCTAAAATTTACATGTACATAACATTATGGACAATGTAATGTATTAGTTCCCTTTTCATAAGATGAAAATTCTTATATATTTGTGGCCAACTATTTATTAGTCAGAAATATTTTAGAGTTTTTTTTTTAACCTTAGCTATGTTATTGTTTTTAATCAACTCTTACAAAGCAATTTTTTGAATATTTCTAATCAATAAAAACAAAATAAGCTACAACTTTTGTATTGAATTTCATTGTATTTTATTGCCTTCCTTCTTTTTCTGTGTTATAGTACCACCAACCCAACAGTTGTTCAGTTATTTACGATAAATGAATTTTTTCTTTCATATTTTGGCTGTGCTGATTACTAATATTTTTTTTCAGGCATGACTGCTCTGGTAGAATGTGTTAATAAATTAGAATTTCAGACATGAAAGTAAATCTTCAGTCTGCCTGAAGATACTGGACTAAATTGAAGCAAAAGCAATATATATCATATGAGACTTCATCCCCATGGATCTTCTCAAGCTCATCTTTATACTATTACAAGGCATTTGGGAAATCTATCTGATGAATAGCACTTAAGTGTTGCTAGTGTTATTGACTTGATGACAGGGCTAATATCTTAAAAACAGGGGATATATAAGGCATCATCCCCATTCTTTTTAATCAGATATTCCAAAATAATCTTGCTGAAACAGCTACCTATAAAAGTTCATCTGGAAGAGCTAGCTAAGAGATTATGGTAACAATGACAATAGCTAGCTATGATTGCCATAGCTTTACTGGCAAAATATACATCTAGTCACCATTATTACTCGGTGGATTGGCAGTATCGGTAGAGGGTCGGACGCCATGCCTTGATGCATAGAGTTACGGCCCTTGCCATTCTGAGTTCAAATCCCGCCGAGGTTAACTTTACCTTTCATCCTTACGGGGTCGATAAAATAAAGTACCAGTAATGCACTGGGTAATTGGTGGCCTTGTGCCAAAAGTAGAAACAATTATTACTATATAATTTCATCTAACATCTGATTTTCAAATTTAGCTTATGTTTGGTAGGTTTGCAAAAAATATATTTATAACCAACCACAACATATTTATATTGCATGACAAAAGAAACTAATCCCTTTGATTAGTTTGACTTATTTCAAAAGATTTCTTAGCTACAAGTCTACCCTTGTGGAGCAGACCTATTGTTAAAGATATTCTAGAAATGGCCATCTTATCTTTTTCATGCTCTGTGCAGGTATGATTGTGTTTAAAATGTTATTTTTTGCAGTCACATGATTCTGGTTTGATCCACCTACATTGAATCTTTGGAAAGTGTGTTCAATTAAAGACTCAAGTTGTCTAATATTGTGAAAGAGGATTTCATTATATATATGAATGTATGTGTATATCATTCAAGAATTTATAACACTGACTGATGTAGAGAACAGAAAAAAAAAAAGAAAGTGAAAAGCTGCCACTTTTCTAGCAAAGTTCTTTGCAATATTTGTTCTGCAGTTGGTTAAAGTGACTCCTTTGTCACTTTTTCCAGAAATACAGTAAGCCAGTGATTAGCGCATTGAAAACTCCAAATCAATGATGCCATTGTTCCACAATTGCAATGTGAAATAGATGAACAAATTGCCTCCTGTGTTCTGTTTGTTCATTTTCAACTATATATATATATATATGAGCTGGCCCATCTAGAACCAACAACCCTAATCACTGGTCCCTCGTATCACAAACATTTTGAAGTTGTTTGTTTAAATATTCTATACCATCTGATGAGATTAAGTAGGAATAGCACTATCTTGTCGATCCCCAGTGAAATATATATCATGAATATATAAATCAAATTACACACAACTGCATATGACCTTTCATGTATTTAATATTCTATAATACTCCAGCTTGCACTATTTATCATTGAGCACCACATTTTATATCTGCATCACCTCTGACTGACTAGAGTATGGATTGCTCAACCCTGGTAGGGTAACTCCCTATTAAGATGATATATGTATGTATGTATATTTTTGTGTGTGTAGATGTTTTTTTATGAAAGATTACCAGTTGACCATGTTTGCAAATTACCCCTCTCCATACCATTGATAATTGGTAAGGGCTGATACAGCTTGTTAATAATATAATCTTTAGTGATTGTTTCAGAACACACAAAACTGGAACAATTACGACTAAGCATCTTGTCTGGTGCTTTGGTGCTTTAAAATTTCCAACAATCCACCCAAATGGAGTAATATTTTATTTATACTGAATGTATGAAAGGCAAATTAGACCATGGTCAGACTATAGAAGGATTGATCACTAAAAAAATTAGCACATGCTTAGCACATCTAAGAATGTGGAGCACCATATTTCTGAATTAAATGTCTGTATGAATAAAAAGACAAAAATTGCTGAGTATATATGTAAGGGGCACAATAATCTTTTACGTGTTTAGGGCCTCAGAAGGATTTAATCAAGCGATGGGTAGGACAAATATATCAAAGTATATCAAGGTATTCTACCAAATGGCAATTCATGTCTGCCAATTTACCAGATATGCCATCCCAGCCCACACAATTATACATAAATTCAGATATACATGTGTTGGAAGTAATACACTTCAATGTCTATTTTGAGACTTGAAAATCACAAAAGAGCTTCAAATATAAATAAAAAAAATGTGTGTAAGTATGTATATATATAATAGATATATATGTGTATGTATAGATATATATGTGTATGTATGTGTGTGTATGTATGTGTATATATATATATATATATAAATATATATCTATCTATATATATATATATAGAGAGAGAGAGAGAGAGATTTACATACTCAGTGACACACACACACACACATATATATATATATATATATATATATATATATATAATATCTATTTATGACAGTAACATAGATAGGCTATTAGTGAAATTCTCTGCTGTCCAGCTGTCATCAATAGCCTTCATAGAGCAGATAGAATGAATTCAAGGGAAAATACTTCAAATACATCTGCTAAACGTTTTTCTGAAAGGTGCAATTAAATTTCATATACTTGCCTAAAAGCAATAAGCACCTTCGTGAGAAAATGCTGTACAATGTTTCAGTCGACCAGCTAATTTACTTTCAACACATACATATATGTACACACAAATATACACACATACACCCATATACATAATTATAACTATTATTATGGGATTCTGTCTCAGTTCATAAGGGTTTGCATACAAAAAAAAAAAAAGTTAAACTGAAAATGGCGATGGTGATGATAATCATATATATATATACCTTTGGCGGTACGCAGTAATAGAGAAGACCCGCCTTACCTAAATACAAAGTAAAACCTACTACAGTCAGTAGGCATCTCTAACAAAATACTCCCCCCGTCCCACCACCCCCACCCCATCCACACCGCCCCTTTCAATGTAAAGTTATGTTGGTGCCACAACATCCAGGCCGAAACAAAGGAGACCGTGTAGGTGTCACGACAAAAAAACACACAGTCCACGCTGTAATGTGGCCGTGTAGGCAACACGGTAAAAACCTCCCAGCCCCACACTGTAAATATGGTTGGTGTTAGGAAGGGCATCCAGCTGTAGAAAACCCGTCAGACAGTCCACGCTGTAATGTGGCCGTGTAGGCAACACGGTAAAAACCTCCCAGCCCCACACTGTAAATGTGGTTGGTGTTAGGAAGGGCATCCAGCTGTAGAAAACCCGCCATACAGTCCTATGCGAGCAAGACAACCACTCTTGCCTCAAGTGGGAAAACTCCCATCGAAACCCATGCAAGCGTGGAACATGGACGTTAAACGATGATGATGATGAGGATGTATGGTCGTCAAGTATGGAATTTGTAAAAAAAACAAATTTCTACAAATTTCATACTTGATAATATATATATATATATAAATGGAAAAAATGAAACGAAATTTCATTTCTCACTCTTAGTATGGCTGTTACTTATACATACAGCTGTTACTTATACATACTACTGTACGTCTGTTATATATACATACTACTGTACGTCTGTATACATATATGTATGTACGTATACATACTTATATATATATATATATAATCATTATTTAATATAGAAATGGCTTCTACAGGACTAGAACTGTTTTATTTGTATGAAATCATCAGGAATTCCATGATGATTTCATATATATATTTGAAATGTGTGGTTCCCATAATAATAGTCAATCGCAATAAATGAGGAAAATGTGTGTGTGTGATATACATGTAATGTCAAGGGTTTTTATTGATTGGATGAAGGAAAAAGGGCACTCTGTGTTATCTACAGAGTTGAAATATTAATGTTACTGAACACAGTTGTGTGTTACTTGTATATGTCATATAGTTATCTTTTGGTCTCCCTAGACTGACCATAAGATAACTTCATGGCCAATACAGTTGCAGGCTTTGAAACCATAGGTAGCATGCAACTGTGTTGATTACCATTAATATCATCATCATCATCAGCGTTTAACGTCCATTTTCCATACTAGCTTGGGTTAGACGTGTTGTCCCATTTGAGGCAAGTTGGGTCAGGTGACAGTGTCTTACTCGTATAGAACTGTTTCTGACTAGGTAGGTTTCTATTGCTGGACACCCTGCCTAACACCAACCACATTTACAGTGTGTGCTCCTACATGACCACATTACAGTGTGTGCTGGGTACTTTTTATTGTGCCACCTACATGACCACTTTACAATGTGGGCCAGGTGCTCTTTATCATGACACCTACACAACCACTTTAGTGTGGGCTGGATAGGTTTTGTTCACAATGTACTGGTGGGTGGGGATATGGTGGTTAAGAGGTACCTACTAGATATATGTTTGAGTCTGTGCGCATGGGAAGGCATATCTTCTGAATTATTGCATAACGCCAAAGATCTCAATCTTGTGTTATTGTCTTTGAGAGGTTCAGTTGCGCAAAGTCAGCTTTAATCACCTCATCTCAGGTCTTCCTACTCCATAGCTTCCATCAATTTTTATTGCTCTGCATCTTTTTACACACCTGTCGTCCTTCACACACATCACATGACCATACCAATGCAATCTTCTCTTTAGCATACTCTATCTGATCCCTCTTGTACCTAATTTCTCTCTTAGTTCATTTACACTTTGCTGTTCATGTATATTACTATTACACATCCATTGGAGTATGCATGCTTCATTTCTTTCCAGTCTTCCTTCGCAGGTTGTCTGCACACAGTGCCCAGGTCTTACTAACATGTAACATTGCTGTTCGTATACATGCATCATACAATCTGCCATTCATTTTAAGGGAAAAACTTTTTGTATTTTGTAGCTAGTAGTGGTAGTAGCTCCCTGAACTTTCTCCATTCCGTTCTTACTCTAGCTAATGTACTTTGGGAACACCCTCCTCCACTGCTGATTTCATCACCCAGGTAACGGAAAGTTGACTAGTTCTAAAATACCACCTGGGCATTTGAAGGAGCAAGTATCCTATGGGCAATTGCTACTTACTGTGCCTGAGCATTGCCTGCATATAAAACCTACGTTCTTTGATAGCCTGCCTGTGATCGCACTATATCTCTTATGTAACTATAGCTTGCATTTGGGACATAGAATGGAATTTCTACCTACTCATTTCCTGCACACTGATCAAGGCCATTTCCCAGGTAGGATCTGAACCCTGTTTTCATTTCTACATACTAGAATTTTAGTCTATGACAACTTAGTTTTGAGACCTTTTGATTCTAGGCCATACTTCCAGGTTTGGAATTTCTTCTCTAATTCTGCCATAGTCAGATCGTCTGCATACAGAAGTTCCCAAGGGTAGCCAGTCTTAAACTCTTGTTATATCCTGTAGGGCTATAACAGGAGAGGGCTAAGGATGGAGTCCTGATAAAAACCTACCTCTATGCGTATAATAAAAAGATGTACGAATAAAACTCTGTTATTCATGATATTGAAACTCCAGTTGATACCTTACTGAGAAAATCGTAGAGGAATACAAAACATAGAGTGCTTTACGTCTGTTTACAAAAATGTCAGCAGATTATATGATCAACCAACTTTCATCAATTGAATAGTATATATATATATACACACACACACACACACACACACACACACACACACACACACACACACACACACACACACACACACACACACACAAAAGTATCAAAGAAAATTCAATCTTCTTTCATCAAATAATTGTTTTTAATCTCTTTCAAATTTTTCAGATGAACTGTGACCTAAAAAAAAAAAAATATATATATATATATACATATATATCACACTAACAATGTATGAGGAAAATTACTTTTTATTCTGTTATATCATTCTACAAACGTTTAAGTACTTCATTGAATTCCTCACGTGCACGTATGTAATTATAAAGTCTAAATTGCATAACCTTTCATGTGTAAAATGTTTGTCGCAGCACATTTTTCTGAATTTACACTTGTAAAACTTAATGGCAGATCAGCTTGAACAACTGTTATTTACACATATATAGACTAAAGAAGTACACAAATGGCTAGACAAAAATGTAATATACATAAAGAATTTAAAAAATATAAAGTAAATACCACACACAATATATAAAAACATATCACACACAAAAAAAAAAAAATATTAGGACAAGATTGTTACTAAAAATGGAAGTCAATGATTGAAAGAGAAGTGTGGGAACTACACTTGATTGAGGTATAGTAAATAAATGAGAGGAATTATCTGGTGGCAGGACTGATAGGGAAATAGGCCTAAATAAGCTTTGATTAGTTACTTCCTCTGCCATTCTTGTTAATGAGTTTGCTTGTTTTATGTTTAGTTTTATGGCTTAAAAGTTATTGTTTTAGCTTTTAATTTGTGTTTTTACTCATTTTATAGCTATCCATACCCATTGGGGCATCTTGGAGTTTGGTTTTTATAATTTTATGTGAGATTATTGTCTTTTTCAGGAATCTCCTGTACTTATCTTGTATTTATTTCGTTTATATGCTTCTATTTTTATGGGTAGTAGTGCTAATATTTTCTTTGTAAGATATAATTTGATTGTTATTGTCTAATCCAACAACCTTCATTTTGTCAAGTCCTCCACCCCACAAAATTAATCTTGAAAAATGTTCACTGTTTTAGTGCATTCCCAAGTGATTATACTAGTTAATTTAATATTGAAAAGACATTAATATAATGATAAAGGTAAATAAATAAATAATTCTGTATGCATAGGATAAAAGAATAGAAATGTAAATATGTGAAAAATAAATAGTTAATTATTATCAATGATATTTAAGTAATGTTTCATACTACTTATAGTAAAGGTTAAAACAATTCAAAATCATTATACAGAATTTTATGAATAAGTTAGATATTTTATATAAACAATTGATTACCATATATACTTGTATATAAGGTGAAAAATATGTGACTAAAAAGTATTGTAAAAAATGGTGACACATAATGCTGGAGAAGACTTAAACATTAGAGCAAGTATGGTAGAATGTTAAATAGTGGTGGTGGAGGAGGTTAAGATATGTAATATATCTACATTGAGTCTCTTACTCACCATATTCCTGTTGGTATCCACTCATCTATGAGAATACTCACCCTACTCTTTTGTTTACTATTCCAAGCTACTTGCTTAATGTGGAATAGCTCTATGAACATTATAAGTCCCAGGTTGCCAGATCAATTCCATAAAAAAGCATAACATTTAAAATATGTATTGGATTGTGGTAGAATGTAGCCTAAAATGAAAATATTGTTAGTAAATTATAAATATATATAGAGAGAGTTTGCCTACAGATGGGTTCTAATTTACTTAATTGAAAATTTAATGTGATATTTGATATGATTCTTACCTTTGAAATTTAAAATTTTAATATGTCAAAAATTTTATTTTCTTCTTCAGTAATTTCTTGATTTGAGTCTGCCGCATGGCTTCACTGGAGTTAAAATCATAGCAGCAAATATTTTGTTCTCTAAGTTTCATTTTTAATCTTAAAATTGACAGTTCAACTGCATTCTGTTTCTTTAGTTTTAGTGGAGGTTACACTTGAAAATACTCCTTTAGTCATTACTGAGGGTTATCATGCTGTCAACAGTCCCTTTGCCATCATGAGTTATTACTTCACATCACCTCTCTATCATTCTATCTCTCCTGCATAATACAGGGGTAATAAGGGATGACATCGAATCTTTCCATATTCAATACTTGTTTACTCCTAGTCAGTAGCCTCTCTTTCCTATGTAACTCTTCATTGCAATCTAGCATCATCAATTACCATTGTATATAGAGTAGAGAGGACAAGACCACCTTCCTTGTGCTGGTGCTATGATAAAATTCACCCATTACACTCTGTAAAGTAGTGGGTGATTGGCGGCAACATGGGATAGAGAGGACTCTTTAGTCTTGTCAAAGACATGACAATTTCTCTACTGCTGGTGCCATGATAAAATGCACCCAGTTCACTTTGTAAAGTAGTTGATGCTAAGAAGGGCATCCAGCTGTAGAATTCATGTCAAAAATGGAGAGTACAAGCAAGATATAGTCCTTTCATTTGATGAGGAGGGTAGTACCTAAAAAAAAAAATAAAAAAATCAGACAGTGACAACCCATGCCATAATAGAAAACATGTAAAATGATGATGGAGATACACACACTATGTATTTTATATGTGTCTGTATATATTTATGTGTGTATAATATACATCCACACTTACACACAGTTTTCCATTAACTGAGTAAATTATAAAATAAAGTAAGTATTAGAATAGCGTGCTATAATCAAGGAAGCTATAAAAATAATTTTCTCACTTATAAAAATAGATCAGGGGAAGAAGGAATGAAAACAAAATCAGATAATTGTTAAATTTTATTTATTTCATGTGTTATATTTGTGTTATGTATGTTTGTTTTATTGTTGTTATTAATATTATTATTATTATCATCATCATCCTGAATGTTTCCATTTTACAATGAAAAAAAAAATCAAGAAAAAAATGTAGAAAAAAAAACAGAAACAAAATAATAATCTAATTTGCATATTCCTTACATTAATGATTTATATATGATATTGATTTATTGTATTTGGCTGTCGGATATTATTTGAAGAATATTCAAAGATGTGGCAAGTGTGGTGTGAGAATCGATAAGGAATGCTTTACTGTTTGAAGAATTGCGTACGAAGGGAGGTAGGTAAAATAAGGAGTGTTTGCTTTCCTAAGAACTGTTAATTGTTGCAATTTTTCAATGCTGTCATGTTCTACATTTTTATTTATTTACTACTACTACTGCTGCTGCTGCTGCTACTACTACTCTTGAAAACACTCTTCTCTTTCTTGAGTATATGTCTTCTCATGTGCAACACAGTTTGATACATACCTACTTGCTACATCATTCATATATAGACGCATACATGTATGCATAACAATATATACATAACCATATATGCTTGTTTTAATGCATTTTTCAACTTTTTGCAAGTACTTTTCTGATCAGCTTCAAACCTTTTGCAAAGTTTAATTGCAACCAATGTTGCAGTACATATCTAGAACAGTGCCTGCTTTTGTACACACAAACACTGTAGAATACAACCAAAAGAACACCAATTGGCTGATTGTCAATGATTTATTTACCAACACACTGCAACTGGCATCTTGTGGCTTCTCTTTGCTTATCTATCCTTGCTGCTGTTCCTCCTCCAACTTAATATTTTTTATACAAAGTCTGCCCTATCTCATGTGATATACTCACCTTTCCTTCACTTGTCATTCATACAGTTTTTTCTTACACTATCAGATTCTGTACTAAACAGCCCAAATATTCTTCCCCAGTGCTCAAGTTCTAGGAAATTCACTGAATCCTCAATTATGCTTTTATTTCTGATATTAACCTACTGAGGTTCAAACAGAACCACAGTCACACCCATCTTGCCAGTCTGTGAGGGCCTACAGAGGTCATACTTATTTCTCCACCCTTTCTCATGAATTAGTATTTGAAAAATGCTGTCTGTGAATATTTTCCACCAAGTTGGCATAAAGCAATTAAGGCCCTGTTACTTCCATCAAGAATAATATACAATCCTTCTTAAAAGATTCAATAATCTGTATAATAAACCTTCTATCCCAGTAGAAAACCATAAAAGGACTTGTATGTGGTTGTTTAAGCTGGTAGGTATCACATTCAACTTCCCTAAAATCACACCATATCATCTTAAACAAGGAAAATAGTCACAAATATCTTTCTGAAGTACAGGATTATCATAACTGTATTGCTTCTGATGATCAGAAGTAATCTGGAGCTAAAAATTAAATGGATGGCTCTCTGGTTAAGAAGTTTGCTTTGCAACCATGTGTTTTGGGGTTGTATCCCATCATATGGTACCCTAGTCAACTATCTTCTATTATAGCCTTACGTAGACCAGTGCTTTGTTAGTGGATTTGGTAAATATAAATTGCATGGAAGCCTACCACATATATGCATGTGTGTGTTGGTATCCATATCTTTGCTCTGCATATTACAAGGCTTGCAGTGCAGTGAAGGCACGTGGCCTAGTGGCAAGAGTGTTGGACTTACGATAAAAATGTCATGGGTTAGATTCCTGGGCTTGGTTGCGTGGTGTGTTCTTGAGCAAAATATTTAATTTCATCTTACGCCAGTATAAGAAGCTGAAAAAGGAGTGCCAGCAATAGCTGGGAGTTTAACCCTGCGATGGATTGGCATCCTGTCCAGTGGGGTGTCTTATACTCTCACTTGCTTTACGCCATGAAACTGGGATTAGCACCAGCTCAACGTGCTGCTTGCATTGTATAAGGACATGCATGCATACATGCACTTGCAGTGACATTTGTTTTTATGTCTCACATAAACAATATATCCCATGGATCAGTGATTCAATGTGTAAATATTGCCCTACTTAAATACAAGTAAAGGATGGTATCAAGCAAGGCATAGAATACTACCTCAGAATGTCTCATCCAACCCATGTCAGCATAGAAAAAACAACAACATAAAAATGATAATGATGATAAACAATAAAACAATAAGAAAAACAACTTCCTGTTCCATATATTTATTTACACGAATATACACAAATGAATACAATTTTACATATTCTGCAAATATCGTAAAAAAAATCAATTGTGTGAGTTATGTGTGTGGTGCGTGTGTGCTTATGCTGTGTGTGTGTGTGTGTATCTGCTAGACACCAAAATGAGATAGGTAGTAAAAGGTAGTGAAAGAAAGAGGCAGCTAAAATACGACAGTAAGTAAAACTACTTTCACTGTTCTGTAGTTAGACTATGATTGTACAACAATATCTTTTTATCAAGCAGTTTTCAATACAATACATAATGTGAGTTATGCAGTAAAGGTTTTCTGGTCTTTTAAAAAGGATGAGCAACTGTTCTTTTATTTGTTTATTGGTTTTAGTGTTTGGACTGCAGCCTTGTTGGGACACCACTTTGAAAGGTTTAGTTGATCAAATCACTCCCAGAACTTCTTTTTAAATCCAATATTTATTTTATTGCCCTCTCTTGGCTGAACTGCTCCATTATTGGACATAAACAAATAACACCATTTTTTTTAGCAGTGTCAATGTACCGACAAGCATGGCGACACACACACATATTTCGTTGATATAAAATCATCAAAACATTCTTGATGATTTCACACAAATGAAGCAGTTTTAGTCCCGTAGAAGTCATTACTATATAAAAATAACTATACTCTACCAACGTATTGAGTAACTTTTCAACTGTGGTTACCCACCCACTCCAACACAACATATAAATATATATATCCATTTTATTAAGGCTAAATAGTGAGTCTTGTTACTCTGGAGTTTTGCAGCCGAAAACACTGCAGCTTCCATCCACTGAGATTTCTTGGCACTTTTGCACCCAGATCATCATCCATACACATCGCATTTCCATACCAGAGCAGTCCTCTCTTGCACACTACATCTGATTCCTCATATACTGATTTTCTCTTTCAGTTCATCCGTTTACGAACATCCATTGAAGCATGCTTGAGTCATATCTCTCCAGTAATTGCATATCCTCTGCAGTCATTGCCCATGTCTTACTCCCATGCAGCCTCATACTTTGCACCCAAGCATCATACAGCCAACCTTTGTTGTCAACAAAGGTAGTAGTTCCCCACATCAAATATACTGCTTTAGGTAAAAGTCAGATATCATTATAAATCATATAATGCGCATATGATATTAGCATCTCATAAATCTATCCATCTAATCCCGTGTCATATGCTTGTCTCAAATATAGGTAAGTTTATATACTGTGTTAGCGGAGATGTATTTTGGCATGGCCACTTATTTCTGTTTCTCTTTCCATTTATTTGTAACAACAGCACTACCCAAAACACTGGAATTCAGGTCTTTTCTCCTGCAAATACAAATTATTCATACAAATTATGCAACATTTCTGTACTGGTTTTTTTAAAATGCAAATCACAAATTATTCCTTTAGATTTTGCATTTTATTTATTTGCTGTTGTTGTTTAGTCCCAGGATGGTCATAATTAAACAGAACTATAATCAAAAGTATTCCAGCCGTGACAATTTTCTCTTTTTGTATATACAGAACTATGTTGTCCAGTTTATCCTGCCACTTTTAAGATAGTGGGGAGTGATTTGAGGGAAATTTAGCTGCTATTTCTATATAAGAGCTTTCTCATTGGCTCAAGTTCTTACTGTCATATATGGGGCTTTATTCAACCAACAATAGCCCTTCCCTAGAAACAAATATACATAAATTGGTTATCTCTGCATATCATCATCATCATTTAACGCCCATTTTTTCCATGCTGGCATGGACTAGACGAGTTGTTCTGATGTGAGCAATGACTGATCAAGTGACCATGTCTTACTCATACAGAGCTGTTTCTGGCTTGGGTTCTACAGCTGGATGTCCTTCCTAGTGCCAACCTCATTTACACTGAGCACTGGGTGCTTTTTGTCATGACACCTACATGACCACTTTACAGTGTGGACTGGGTACTTTTTGTCATGCCACTTACACAACTCCTTTACAATGTGTGCTGGGCACTTTTTGGCATGTCACCATCCTAACCAGTTTATAGTGTGGACTGGGCACTTTTTGTTGTGTCACCATCACAACCACTTTATAGTGTGGGCTGGGTGCTTTTTGTCATGTCACCATCATGTTGTGTTGCCATCACAACGACTTTACAATGTGGGCTGCGCGCTTTTTGTCGTGTTGCCACCATGACCCCTTTACAGTTAAACACAACAATGATGGAACATATCCAGCTTGTACTGCCTAAACAATCTCCACTAGTCTATCTTATACTTTAAAACAACAATATTAAATTTGGAATTTATTTGACAAAGAAATCCATCTAAATTTAATTCCTTTCCCTCCAGCAACTATTTATTTATTAAAATGGTTGTCTCATATAGCAATATTTGACATTGTGACTAAATTTCATTTTAATATTTTATCAAATTTCAATTGTTTTTAATCTTTTTTATATATTTCTTTACATTTTTGTAATTGATTTCCCCCACCCCCCAAAAAATAACATAGATGGTATATTTTCTTTCATTATTTTGAAAATTTGGATATCTATTTATCAATGTTTGAAAGAAAGTGTTTTCACAGCCTGGAAAGTTTTTATAACACTAACCAACAGAGAATGACTATAGTAACTGTTTTCAACTCAATGATTCAAAAAATTTTTCAGTTCATCTTTTCCTCAGTTCTGTAACTCATCTCCATTGCTTTCTACCAAATTCAGAGGAATGGGATAATTCAACGTTCTCCTTCTAAGAAAAACTTCACTTATTTTTGATATCCTCATCTGTTCCATAAAATGTTTTGTGCATGCAATGCTAGCCAATAAACTTTTGCCACTGGTCCCTAACAATGCCAAGATCAGCAGTTTGACTAGATCTAATAATGCATTTAGCTAAATCATTATCTATCTGATGATATATATATATATCATCATCATCATTTTATGTCCATTCTTCCATGCTAGCATGGATTAGACGGGTTATATATATATTTTAATCACAAACAAACAAGCAATATATATATATCTATATTAATAAAGCTGACGTATGTAACAAAGCTGTATGTATGTAACAAACTTTTGGCAAAACGGCTGGACCAAACAGCACCAAATTTGCACCATAGATGTAACCTTTTCCAAGAAAGAAAGTGAGGGTATTTTTGTTTACTAAATTTCATTATTATTGATTAAAGATATTTTATTATTTATCTAAAGATTTACTTCTTTAAAATTTTCAAATGTCAACACTTCTGGTTAGCGATCGCTTAAATAAACATTGATATATTTTGCAGTTTATATATAATATCGTCTTTTTTTTTAATGTATCGCGGATTAAATTTCTGTGTATATTGTCAATCTCTATCTATATTAACAAAGCTGACTACATTACTGGTACTTTATTATATATAATGCATATAATACGACAGTCTTTTTAGATAGATACATAGCTATAACGTTGCGTGCTTATAATATCTGTCTGTCTGCATTGACTTCGCTTCTAACCAACTTTTAATTAATTATATATATATATAATTATATATTCGTGTACATATTTTCAACAGTAATACTGTACTATATATTTTCAACAGTAATACTATATATTTACAACAGTAGTACTGTACAACAGTAATAATGTACTACATATTTTCAACAGTAATACTATACTATATATTTTCAACAGTAATACTGTACTATATATTTTCAACAGTAATACTGTACTATATATTTTCAACATTAATACTATACTATACTATATATTTTCAACAGTAATACTATACAACACAGACGGCTTATTGTCTGTTTATCCAAGCAAAGCTAGGTACGTCAGCTATATGGATGCTGTAGAACACGTCAATGGTAGACGGGCGCCAGCCGGACGGGCCAGCTAGTATATATATATATATATATATATATATATATATATATAGAGAGAGAGAGAGAGAGAGAGAGAGAGAGAGAGAGAGAGAGAGAGAGAGAGAGAGAGAGAGAGAGAGAGAGAGAGAGAGAATTAATACATCTACCAACATATGCGTACAGATGTACACTAATACTAGTAAATATATAAGTTATGTCAAAGTACCTAGGTGGTTCAATGCAGAGGGATGCAGAACAATTATATGAAAGACGTAAAATAAGAAAATTTTAAAAATTAAAAATTAACTTATTCTCGATAGTTACATTGTTTAACTATATTTATCCCATTACAGAAACTAATTAGTTGGAGTGAAAATTTTAGTAAGTAAGTTAATTTTTAATTTTTAAAATTTTCTTATTTTACGTCTTTCATATATATATATATATATATATATATATATATATATATATATATATATATATATATATATATATATATATATATATATATATATCGCTTGTTTGTTTGTGATAAAAATGAGTGACTTTCTGTGATTTGAAGGTCTGCTCAAAGCATGTCCAATCAAAAATAACCCTTTTGGAATATAAAATGGTATCAGCTAAGAAAATCTTCACTCTTGCTTCTAATCATTCATAATTTATGCTTTGTGGAAATTATACTTAATCAATCTCCAAATACTGCTTTGTCCAAGATATAATATAAACGACAGGAATTACTGCAGTAAACATGCTGAGATTAACTGAGTCATGTATCCCGTCAAATGATCTACCATTATGATCGAAGCTGATATTGATATCATCTAACGAAATACAAACTTATGAAGTTGTATTCTGGTCCTTTAACATTAATCTTTACAATGTGAGCTGTAGTTAGTTAGTGAGGCAAGCAGGAATATAAATTTCTAATGCTATCTACTGGTCACAACTTCTAGCATAAGGAGCAACATGAAATAATGTGTCTTGTTTAAGGACATAACACATCACCCAGCCTGGGAATCAAACTCAGAACCTCATAATTATGAATACAACTCTATAACTACTAACTCAACAACATGAGCTGCAGTTAGGACAGGAATACCAATGCACTATAAACAGTGTTTTTTTTTGTATTTAATTATGACTCGCTATGTTCTGAGTTCAAATTCCACTAGGTTAGCATTTTCCCTTAATCGTTTAAGAGTCAGTAAAATATGTACCAGTTATATACTGGAATTGATTCAGTTAACTATAACCTTTTTCCTGTGGTTTTGTAGTAATGTAAAAAATCAATATTGTAAACTAAGAAGGGATGATGAAATGCCTTGTTTGGTTTTACACATGTCTCTTAATATTTTGCTAGGGTTGATACAAATCTTGCCAGATATTCACTAGAATAAATTCAATTGACTTACTCTGCTGACATCTATTCAAACATTTCAAATGCCTCTCTAAAGCAAGATATAGTGCCAACATTAGAAATCTCTGATCTAAATAGTCTGAAACAATCTGAGTCATGTTTCATATGATTGTAAGAGACATTGATATTATATAAGCATTTGTGGCTTTCTGCCAATATGAGGAAATAACATGAGGAACTAAACAATACTAAGTCCTGAAGAGGTAAGCCCCCAGTAAGCTGAGTGTACAACCTAGTTTTGATTCCTAGTTGTAGCAATTCCACAGCCTATATATTGTTAAACCTCTTGAGAAATGTATAAACATTGAAAAGTCTCATTTCCTTTCTCCTCTTTAGATTTAAAGCATTGTAGTTATATAAGAAATCAATATTCTGAACTGGTTCTAAAAGGGACTTTGTTAACTTGAAGCTATGTTAGCAGTTATTTTTACATTTCTCATCCTCATAGTCATCATTGTTATCATCACCATCACCACTGCTCCTACCACTGGTATCATTTGCATCATTATTTTCCCTGCCACTAACACAACCACCAGCACCACCAACACTTCTAAACAACTCCACCACCACAATTACTACCACTAACACCACCACCGCCACCACTACCATCGCTAGTAACATCAATAATAACAAGAATTCCACCACTACTACCACTGTTGCTGCCCCTGCTGTCACCACCACCACCACCACTACCATCGCTAGTAACAACTTCAACAATAACAAGAATTCCACCACCACCATCAGTGTTACCCTTATTCCTACCATTATCATCATGGCTAGCAATATTTGTATTAACAACACAATAGCACATTGGTTACGCGAGGAATTCATTAGCTGGCTCCCATCAATAGAAAGATCTTGCATTCTATAGTTTGACTTTGGTGAGGTGTTTTGGCATTAGCATCGTTGTTTAGTCTCATCATATATTGTTATGTGTGTGTGTCAGCCTTATTAATTCTTTTGTCTGAAAACTGCTACTCTACTACCCTAATATGATGTCCACCAGATGGTCCCCATCGGTCTAGAGAGCAGTGAAGTCTGCACTGGTAGCTGAATGCATCAGGTTGCATGCTACAAACACAAACCACACCTATCATCTATTCAAAAAACAAATTATCAATGGCTTCTTACATAACAGGATAACTTTTAATACCCACTTTTTTCTATATTTCCAACTACATTCTTAACTTATTTGAACTTACCTAAGCTTTCCAATCTTGCCGAGGCCAGTCTGGACAAGACATAAATCTGTAAATATTGTAACTGTCAAATAGAAACCATTAACCCTTTAATTAATGAGGAATTTTGAGGATTTACTAAAATTATGCATTCTTTCACTTCTAAATTAATAGCTTAACATATGGTTCTTATATAAAATTATGTTGGATGATTTTAATTCATATAGAGACTTTTTTGTTCTGTTTCATAGAACCAGGGTTGATTTTCAGCAGGTTTCTATCAAAAGTTTTTACTTTTGTGTAACCATACTTCTAAGAAGACTATACCCCCTCCTCCTATTTTCCTCTCCCTCTTTCCTCCTGTTTTTCTCCTAGCTGCTTTCCTCTGCAAAATCTGGAAGACTACATCCCATATAAGGAAGGAGCCTTGTGAAGTAGGGTGGTTGCAAGTGTCACTGGTCATTCTGTGGCAATTGCCTTCTGCCATTTTCTCTGCAGGGGCACAGCTGAAGTATACTGCTCTGGCTGGGATGTAGTCTCAGTCACTTTATCCCCACTAGGGGCACAGCTGAAGTATGCTGCTCTGGCTGGGATGTAGTCTCAGTCACTTTATCCCCACTAGGGGCACAGCTGAAGTATGCTGCTCTGGCTGGGATGTAGTCTCAGTCACTTTATCCCCACTAGGGGCACAGCTGAAGTATGATGCTCTGGCTGGGATGTAGTCTCAGTCACTTTATCCCCACTAGGGGCACAGCTGAAGTATGCTGCTCTGGCTGGGATGTAGTCTCAGTCACTTTATCCCCACTAGGGGCACAGCTGAAGTATGATGCTCTGGCTGGGATGTAGTCTCAGTCACTTTATCCCCACTAGGGGCACAGCTGAAGTATGATGCTCTGGCTGGGATGTAGTCTCAGTCACTTTATCCCCACTTTCTTTTTTTTTCATTGTTTAATTTCTTTTTCTTTTTTCTTCCATTTTTTTTTCTGTTTTTCTTTCAATCATCATCATCATTTTACGTCTGTTGTTCTACACTTACATGGAGTGGATGGGTCCTTCTCAGAACAGCATCTCTCCATTTTATTACATAAACTTTACTATCATATTTAAAAACAAAACAAAAAACCCCCCAGCTAACTGTATGTTTAAACATTTATTATGTTATATTTTGATGGTGGATTGGCAGTATCGGTAGAGGGTCAGACACCATGCTTTCCAACATAGTTATGTCCCTTTACGATCTGAGTTCAAATCCCGCCGAAGTTGACTTTGCCTTTCATCCTTACGGGATCGATAAAATAAAGTACTAGTAATGCACTGGGTACTTGCTGGCCTTGTGCCTAAAGTAGAAACAATTATGTTATATTTTCATATGGGATCTGACAAATGTGCTCTTTTGACTCATTAAAACAATAATAATAATTTGCCAGCGAGAATAAAATATTTGGCAAATTTTCTGATGCTTAGTCTAAAACAAAAAATAAAAAGAAGCAAACTTATATTTTTAATTTCAAGCTGTTTTTTTTATTTATTTATTATATTATTTAAGTTCTTCTTATCTACAAAAATCAGACACACATGTTCTGTGTAATGGTAAAGCCCAATAAACAAAAAAACATATTGGTCTCTGCTTCTGCTGCCGCAGCAGCCAATAATAGCCGTCAATATTGGTTTCTCTTTTATATTGCCTAATATTTTGTTTTGTCAATTGAATTTATGCTAGAATAATTTTAGAATAAAGAAGGACAAGGATGCTCAAAGTTCCAATTGAACTCATAACATCAAAGCATCAAACTGAACACTATGAGTCCAGGGATAAATTTGAATATCTTAAAAACAGCCCACAATTTTCAACATGTATTGGATTGTGGTAGAAATGAAAATTTGTTAGCAAATTAAAATATATATATATGTATATATATATATATATATATATATATATATATATATATATATATATATATATATATATAGAGAGAGAGAGAGAGAGAGAGAGAGAGAGAGAGAGAGAGAGAGAGAGAGAGAGAGAGAGAGAGAGAGAGAGAGAGAGTTTGCCTACAAATGGGTTCTAATTTACTTAATTGAAAATTTAATGTGATATTTAATATGATTCTTACCTTTGAAAGATAGAATTTTAATACATCAAAAATTTCATTTTCCTCTTCAGTAATTTCTTGATTTGAGTCATACTTCCGCATGGCTTCACCAGGGGTAAACACAGAGCAGCAAATATTTTGTTCTCTAAGTTTCATTTTTAATCATAAAATTGACAGATCAACTGCATTCGCCTTCTCTTTTTCTTATCTTAGTTTTGTGGAGGTTACTTGTGAAAATCTTCTTTCAAGAATGGTATTACTTAGGGCTATCATGCTGTCAACAATCAGTGCATATTCCAACTAATCTGACAATCCAGATATTCCAGATTCATTTTTAAAGTTTACTGCTTTACCCCTAACAATCTGATCTAATTTCAGAAATATATTCAAGAAATATACTTTTCCCTTTGTTAACATTCTGCACCATTGGTTCTCTATTTTACTAATTTTAGATTTATCAGCCTAAATTAAAGGAAGAACTATGAACAATGGACAAATATGACTAAACTCCAACTCTCAGGGAAAAAAAAACTCTTTTGAAGGCTTTCAGTATTTCCAATTTTCAAAAAGCTTAGTCTGAATTTGTTTTCTGTATAGACAATGTAAAGATGCATCTTTATCTAAGATACAACAGTGATCCATCATTTTTTTTGAGGGGCCAACAGCAAATTGATTTTTTCAAGTTCACTCAAAGCAGTTATCATAAATGTTAAATAAAGTTCATTAGTTACACCAGAGATCATTACATGTCCTGTCTTTACATAATACTTACTGCAACTAGAAAATGCTATTTGAAAACGTAATTTTAATGCATCCTCCTGACTAAGAACTATTTTTACATTTACATCTGGCTAACTATCTTGTGGCTAAAGGGAAACATTTCCTCTGATTCTTCATCACCAATGATTAATTAATATATTTCCATGCAAGATTCTCTTTGTTGTACAGATCTGTGAAACAAGTTGTACGATTCTTTTAACAGATATTTGATGCTAGAAAGACTTTCTCCAGCAGTATAGGAATGTACTAAATGGAGAGAGTGGCAAATGTATTTTATAGGAATCATGTTTGGATTATCATGTAAAGAGAATTATTTATATAACAAAGGTTTGTGGTGCTGTGAATTACAATAGCAAACCAGTCTTTAATATTAATTCTCACATTACATCACTGGAGAACCTTTTCATGACTTGATGCATTAATTCAGCAATAGTTTTTCTGAGAGGGATTAACTTTGAAAAGTGTGATACCATTATATTTTGTCATTTATTGTAATATCTAACACAAACATATAGATGGATTTCACAAGTAATATTAGCTGACTCATCCAAAATCAAGGAGAACTGACTATTACTTTTGTCTTCAAATTGTACTCTCAATAACGATAGAGCAATAACATATATATGCTGTACAGTTTGTTCTATACAGTTTCAAATAGCTACAATTGATCATGAAGGGATTCTTTTATTAACAAATTCTCTGAAATGATTGATGCTGCAAATACTTGCATGACAAGCTACAAATAATGTTAACTGTAGTTCTAATTTCAGTATTTTGCATCTGGAAAAAAATTGCTTTGATAGTTTGTTGCAAATTTGAGTTTATTACAGCACTAATTCTTTTATGTTTAGCTGTAGAAGCATATTTTGCAAAATCAGTTATGTAAGCTGATATTTCAACACTGCACACTTTACATAAAGCTTTATTATTATCATGTTTTCTCTTATGCCATTTGAAAATTGTGTATCCATTAGCTAGGATTTTTTAAACTTATCATAATGACCACTCACTTGCTCTTTGCTTAAATGGATGTAGTTTTTGAATAATTGGGATTTATTAAAAAAATATATTTTTTCAAATTCCTAACATGTGACTGAGTAACTGCTGCCAATAATTTCTGGTTCACCTTATTATACCAATAAGCCTCTTTTTGGTCTCTGAAAATGCTTGAAAGAACAGCCAAAATATCCCCAATTCACATTCTCCTCATCTTAAATAAATAGTGATATCTTGTAAAAATTTGATCACCACACTATATAATTATGATAGTAAGTTTGTACTAATGTAAATTTATTAATCTTTTTGGTGCTAACCCAGCTCTGGTACTATCCATTTTAAAGGGTTCCTATTTAAATGAAGATACTCCAACATAATTTTATATAAGAACCATATGTTAAATTGCTATTTTAGTAATGAAATAATTAACAATTTTAGTAAATCCCTCAAAATTCTTCATTAATTAATTACAATAGAGTGTATATCAATAGAAATATGGTTTAACAAGTACCTGTCACACCACTACTGGTAAAGTTTAACCCTAAGGTCAAATTTCTACCAAACAGTGTTACTAATAGTTTCAGTCTAGGACTCCATCATTGTGTAACATATATACATGTACAGGTTGTAGAAAGATATGATCCACATGTATTTCTCCATATATAAGATACAAATGGTCACAATCCTTGTAGGCTTGATTGATTTTTGCTTTTGTTATTATTTAGCCCCAGGTCAACAACGGTCAAGCAGACCTATGATCAACACTGACCCAGCTATGACCATCCCATATTTTATTCAAACAGTGTATCTAATCTACTATTCCTCAATGTGTCCTACATTTCTTTTAAAGATAATATGGAATGATATGAGGAAGATTTTGTTTCTATTTCTTGCAGTTCAAGCAGTCACATAGAATCTACTTTACTGGTTTATTATCTTTTGTTGGCTATAATAAGTAGGTCTCACAATTTTCAGCAAACTTGTCTTGACAGCCAAGTTAATACCATAGATTTTCTTCTCATTCAGCATTTTCTCTCTCCGAAATGGCTATAAGAGATTTCTCATATTGAAAATGTGATTTTAATGTATCCCACTGGCTAAGAATTTGTTTTACATAGTTACTTCTTGCTAACCATCTTGTGGCTAAAGGGAAATCATTTCAACTAGTTCCTCACCATCATTGATTAATTTATATATTCTCATGTAAAATTCCATTTGCAGCGCTCATCTGCAGAACCAATTGTATGTTTCTTTTAACAGCCTTATTTCCACAGGGCTATACAATTGAGGTTTTGGACAAAAAAGCTCTTTGGCAGTTAGCAGAGACATTTGTGTCTTTCTATGTTGCCATTGCTCATGGTTGTTAAAATATTGTTTCTAGAGATTTCAAAATTTTCACCTAGATTGAATTAAATGACACCAAAAATAAGGAAAACTAGCTTAAAGTTAGCTGCTCCAAACTATTTGGTTTATATACATATTTTTTGCTGGCCTGATAGTACAGAAGAGAATGAACACAATTCCCTTGATATGAAGGTTGTGTTGTGGTGATATATTCTATAGATAGCAATATCTATTGTGGTGCTGTGCTCTATAGCTAGCAGTATGTTTTGTTGTGGTAAACTCTATAGTTAAAGAAACATGTGTGCACACACATGTGCATACCCACACATGCATACACATACACATAGATAGCTGATGAT
>OZ024746.1:41773627-41776127 GCA_964016885.1 Eledone cirrhosa
TGTGGACGCTCAGCGACAATGCCAAAGATAAAGCCAAATTCACCTCGTGGACGAGAATGCAAGCACTCCTCCTTGTTTCGGCCCAGGATGGCTAACATAACCCCATCCCCCCCGCGCCCCACCGCTCCCACACTCCAAACGCAATCCAAAACTTCAGAGTTGGTACCATGAATGTAGGCACCTTAAAGGGTCGCTCTAACGAGGTTGTAGAAATGCTTGAACGTAAGGAGGTCGATGTTTGTTGTATTCAAGAGACCAGGTGGAGGGGAGGGTCGGCTAGATTCATCGTGGGTAAAGAGCGATGCTATAAGCTTTTCTGGGTGGGAAATGACAATGGGTTGGGTGGGGTAGGAATCATGGTAGCAGAAAAGTGGGCAGATAAGATAATAGACGTAAATAGAGTGAACGACAGAATAATTAAAATAAGACTTGTCCTCAATAAAACTACGGTGACAGTAATATCTGCGTACGCACCCCAATCCGAACTGCCCCGCGCTATAAAAGACAGATTCTACGAGACACTGATGCTCGCTACCTCCCAAATAACCGACAGTGACTATATAGTTATTGCAGGCGACCTAAATGGTCACGTTGGACAACATTGTGACGGCTATGACGGAATCCATGGAGGCTATGGGTTCGGTACTAGAAATGAGGAAGGCTCCAGAATCCTGGAATTCTGCGACGCAAATAACTTAACTATCTGTAACACTAACTTCAAAAAACGAGACAATCACTTGATCACCTATAGATCGGGGGAACACACAAGCCAGGTAGATTATATCCTTACCAGAAGACGTGACAGAGTGTCTGTTGTTAACACTAAATCCCACCCCCATGAAGAATTCACCTCCCAACATAGACTGATAATTAGCGACCTCATAGTCAGGACGAGACGTACTAGACAGCGGAAGAGGACTATCCTCAGGAGAAAAATATGGAAGCTAAAGGACCCCATAGCCAGAAATAAATTTCAAAGCAAATTACTTGACGCTTTCGATAGTAAGGAAGAGCAATTAGAGTCGTATAATATAGAGGAACAGTGGGAATTCCTGAGAGCAAACCTGCTGACGGCGGCAGACGAAGTCTGTGGCTGGAGCAGGCCTGTAGGTAGGAGGAGGGTAACATGGTGGTGGAACAGTAAGGTGGAGGAGTCAATTAAGGCCAAAAAGCAGGCTTGGAAAGTATGGCGGGATGGGGGAAGTAGAGAAGACTATCAAGTGGCCAGGAGGGAAGCTAGGAGACAAGTGTACTTCGCAAGAAGGGAAGCAGAGGAAAGAAAGTTCAAGCATGTTCTACAACGTGAGGACCAAAAACGTGACGTGTTCAGGATTGCCAGGCAATGTGTCAAGGAAAACCGTGATATTGTCGGGGAGAAGTGTGTACTTAACGATGATGGCATACTTGCCATCACCGACACTGATAAGAAGGTAGCTTGGAAGTGTCACTACGAAAGGCTTCTAAATGAGGAGAACAAATGGGAGAAAGACAGTCTCCCCCAGATCGATCCAATAGAGGGACCAGCAGTGTTAGTTGAAGGTAGTATAATAAGTAAGGCAATCAAAGATATGAAGACGGGTAAGGCGGCTGGGCCTTCGGAAATAGTTGCTGAGATGCTGAAGGCATCTGGTTCGGTGGGACACACCATGGTCACCCGTATAGTTAACCAAGTCGTACAGAATGGGGTTGTTCCGAAGGAATGGCGTAGCAGCATCATCGTTAACTGCTATAAGGGAAAAGGAGATGCCCTAGATAGGAGTAACTATAGAGGCATTAAATTAATCGACCAGGTCATGAAGGTCACGGAAAAAGTAATAGCGCAACTAATCAGAGAGAGAATTGATCTAGATGAAATGCAGTTCGGGTTTGTGTCAGGCAAAAGTACCACAGACGCTCTTTTCATTGTACGACAACTACAGGAGAAGTACCTAGCTAAAAGTAAACCCCTATACTTAGCTTTTGTCGACTTGGAGAAAGCCTTCGACAGAGTCCCCCGTTCCATTATCTGGTGGTCTCTTAGAAAACTAGGTGTTGACGAATGGCTTGTGAGAGCTATACAAGCCATGTATAAAGAAACAGTCAGTAAGGTTAGAATTAACAACGAATATAGTGAAGAGTTTAGCGTAAAAGTTGGTGTCCATCAGGGCTCTGTTCTTAGCCCCCTACTATTTATTATTGCCCTTCAGGCTATAACAGAGGAGTTCAAGACCGGCTGCCCATGGGAACTCCTATACGCAGATGATCTAACGCTCATAGCTGAATCAATGACCGAACTAGAGAAGAAATTCCAAACGTGGAAGCACGGCCTAGAATCAAAAGGCCTTAAAATTAACCTGGCTAAGACTAAAGTTCTAGTTTGTAGGAAAGAAAATAAGGCGGCGGTCCCATCGGGGAAATGGCCATGCTCAGTGTGTAGGAAAGGCGTAGGTAGAAACTCCATTTTATGTCCCAAATGCAAAGTATGGGTGCATAAAAGATGTAGTGGGATCACAGGTAAGCT
>OZ024746.1:41788627-41793345 GCA_964016885.1 Eledone cirrhosa
CCTAGCTTCCCTCCTGGCCACTTGATAGTCTTCTCTCCTTCCCCCATCCCGCCATACTTTCCAAGCCTGCTTTTTGGCCTTAATTGACCCCTCCACCTTACTGTTCCACCACCATGTTACTCTCCTCCTGCCTACAGGCCTGCTCCAGCCACAGACTTCGTCTGTCGCCAACAGCAGGTTTGCTTTCAGAAATTCCCACTCTCCCTCTATATTGTCCGACTCTAAACGTTCTTCCTTACTGTCGAAAGCATCAAGTAATATGCTTTGAAATTTATTCCTGGCTGTGGGGTCCTTTAGCTTCCATATTTTTCTCCTGAGGATAGTCCTCTTCTGCTGTCGAGTACGTCTCGTCCTGACTATGAGGTCGCTAATTATCAGTCTATGTTGGGAGGTGCATTCTTCATGGGGGAGGGATTTGGTGTTTACAACAGACACTCTGTCACGTCTTCTGGTAAGGATATAATCTACCTGGCTTGTGTGTTCCCCGGATCTATAGGTGATCAGGTGATTGTCACGTTTTTTGAAGTTAGTGTTACAGATAGTTAGGTTGTTTGCATCACAGAATTCCAGGATTCTGGAGCCTTCCTCATTTCTAGTACCAAACCCATAGCCTCCATGGATTTCGTCGTAGCCGTCACAATGTTGTCCAACGTGACCATTTAGGTCGCCTGCAATAATTATATAGTCACTGTCGGATATTTGGGAGGTAGTTAGCATCAGTGTCTCATAGAATCTGTCTTTTATCGTGCCGGGCAGTCCGGATTGGGGTGCGTACGCAGATATTACTGTCACCGTAGTTCTATTGAGGACAAGTCGTATTTTAATTATTCTGTCGTTCACTCTATTTACGTCTATTATCTTATCTGCCCACTTTTCTGCTACCATGATTCCTACTCCACCCAGCCCATCGTCGTTTCCCACCCAGAAAAGCTTATAACATCGTTTTTTACCCTCAATGAATCTAGCAGACCCACCCCTCCACCTGGTCTCTTGAATACAACAAACATCGACCTCCTTACGTTCAAGCATTTCTACAACCTCGTTAGCGCGACCTTTTAGGGTGCCTACATTTATGGTACCAACTCTGAAGTTTTGGATTGCGTTTGGGGGTTGGGGGCGGTGGGGGGCGGGGGGCGATGGGGTTATGTTAGCCGTCCGCGGTCGAAACAATGAGGAGTGCTCGCATTCTCGTCCAAGAGGTGAACTTGTCTTTATCTTTGGCATTGCCGCTGAGCGTCCAGATTTTTCTCTCTCTCTCTCCTCCACTTTCCAGGATTCCGCAGTCCATCCATCCATCCCATCATATATCGAAAGGCAAGCGATAGTATAGGCCTCTGGCTTCTGATTGGTCCGCGTAATAATAATACTGGTGATGCGTGGGGGCTCTGGCTTATGATTGGTCCACGTAATAGCAATGGTGGTGCGTGGGGGCGGGAGGGGTGTTGGGTAACTAGATAGAAGGTAATGATTGAATGGGGTCCTTGCATTTAACAAGCTATTAACAAAAATACAAAATTTGTTTTGTTCAATACGACCAAAAACTTTCGTATCTAACAATTAATGGATACAAAAAATGTAGATTGTTTTAGCGATAGATTGGTTATTTGGACTTGATACGAATATGGTTTGTGGAGGCAGAGATGAAGAGAAAAATATGTACATTACGTTACATGTAAATCGTGGTGTAGTCAGCAAAGCAATGGAATTTGGCGAAGTGAATTATATATATATATATAGAGAGAGAGAGAGGGGGGATGTGGCTGCATGATGATTGACCGTATGTATATATATATGTATATATGTATATATATATGTATATATATATGTATATATACATATATATATATATATGTATATATACATATATATATATATATGTATGTATATATATATATGTATATATATGTATATATGTATATGTATATATATATATATGTATATGTATATATATATATATGTATATGTATATATATATATATGTATATATATATATATGTATATATATATATATATGTATATATATATATATATATATATGTATATATATATATATATATATGTATATATATATATATATATATGTATATATATATATATATGTATATATATATATATATATGTATATATATATATATATATGTATATATATATATATATATGTATATATATATATATATATATATGTGTATATATATATAACTATATGTAGTTAGAGAAGCAAAAAACTGCTTAATGTGATCCAGTTTTTGGTTAAGAAAGCCAGTTTCATGGATGGTTTCAACGTATGGTTAGGGGTAACTCCACAGGTTTGTAAGAATTCAATTTATTGTAACCATAGACTCAAAGAGAAGTTTTCGCACTACAAATCGAACCCTTCACCTCTTACTACCAACTGCAAAACTGCACATACTTAGACTTTATAACCTCTTGTATCTAAACCCTTTAATTACCCACAAAACCAATACATATATCCCCCTCTTCTCCCTCATTACTCTTCTATTTCTTTGTTTTCTTCCTTCCTTCCCTCCCCTTCTTCGCTATCTTTTCTTTTCTTCTTTCTCACCCCTTCTGTGCTTTTATTTTTGGCATTATTATCTTTATCTTTATTTTATATATATATATATATATATATATATATTTATCTCTTTATATCTCCCCCCCCACTCTCTCTCTCTCTCCCTCTCTATCCATCCCTCCCACTATGATCAATTTAATTCTCTTTAACTCACTACACTCCAGGACATAAAGTCTGCTATCAAAACTGACCAAAGAATCCTTCCACCTCTACCCCTCCCTCCATCTCAGTTTGTCATTCTACTTCCTACCTCTTCCCCCTTCCTCTCTCTCTCTATACTATTCCATAGGTCCCCTCACCTCCTGATTCCTCTCTCTCTATACTAGTAAATACAATTCCAAATAAATGTTTTTCTCTATATATTAAGAATTATTTCAAGAGTAACTTACTCACTATTTTGAAAATTTGGACTGTGAACAACAATTATAATTGAGTGGCTGCTATTTGCAGTATAGCAATATAAGGTAGCACTTACCAATGAAACGGTCATAAATACCTGGATAAAATCCTTCTCTTAATGCTTACCTGTGTTTTCTCTTTTATATATATATGTATATATATATATATGTAGAGAAAATTGAGGTTGGTAATGGCACATGGAATATATAAGAGACAAAATACTTTTTTGTGAAAAAAAAATTTTATAAGGTAAGGAAATAATAAGGGTATAAAAAATGACCGGTTTCGATGGGTCTGCCAAAAGCCATCTTTTCAAATGTTGATTAATATTAAGAAAAATTAATAATACGAAGAGTTAAAATTGAGACTTGAAAATTCAAGTATAAAATTCATTGTGGGATTTCATAGCAGTTTTCATCTAGGTAGCAACAACAAGACACCCTTATCTTAAGAGCCTTTCCACTTGAAATAATCAACAATGGAATAGACAGGGCAAAACACCTAAATCCCCATCAACTTAACAATCCAAAACAGAAAACCACACTCAACACCCTGCCATATGTATCCACTTTCAACCCAGAAATACCGAAATGTTTGATCACCTACACAAAAACCTCCCCATCTTACTTAAGATGTAAAAATGAAGTCTATTCTTGAAACACACAAGATCCTTAAAAGTAAAAGACAACCCAAATCACTTAAACGCATTCTCACTGGACCAAATATACCCAAACCAATCCTCAACCCTACAGTTACCAAATGTGGTGAACAAACTGTGGAACGTGCCTCTACCTCACTGAAGGACAAACATTTACATTCAAAGATGGCCAAACATTTACAGTAAAAAACAATTTCACCTGCAACTCGGAGAACTTGATTTACGCAATAAACTTGCGGTGGGTGCAACACAACTACATAGGACAGACGGGCACATCATTACGCAAAAGAATGACCATCCACCGCCAACAAATCCGGGACGCTAACACAAGAAAAATCCCTTGAGCAGCCATATTGCGAACTGCGCAGAAATGACACTACCAACTTTAAAATCTTCCCCTTCTACAAGTGCTCAGATTCGTTCACACAGCAACAAAGAATAAACAAAGAAAATCTATTCCTCAACAAATTTAAACCAAAACTAAACGGGTTATCACCCCAATTAGAATTGTCATAAAATATAAACACACATACGCACGGAATCACTACTATTAAAGACCAGAGACATTCTGTAGAATCAGGTTTATTCATTGACAGACCATGCCTTTGTGTGACCAACACATCCATGTTAAACCTTGCACGTGCACACACATATATCTATATATATATGCGCACACAGAATTCACCACTGTCGGTTGCGGGGCCCAATCTACATGAAGAACTCAATGTGATCAGAATGACTTCTATTTTAATTTCACTGCCCCAACTTCTTATATTATGGAAAAAATATATGTGTCTGTATGTATATATATATATATATATATTTGAAGGCCATTTCCTCTGTGTGTGGGTGTATGTATGTGTATGTGTGTGTGTGTGTGTGTTGTATGTGTGTGCATGTGGATGTATGTATTGTGTGTGCGTGTGTGTGTGTGTGTGTATATATATGTGTGTGTGTGTGTGTGTATATATATGTGTGTGTATGTGTGTATATATATGTGTGGGTGTGTGTATGTTTGTATGTGTGTATGTATATAGATATTTGTGTGTGTGTGTATATATATATGTGTGTGTATGTATGTGTGGG
>OZ024746.1:41808545-41811045 GCA_964016885.1 Eledone cirrhosa
CTCTCCCTCCCACAGTCCACAAAGGTCGTCAAATCCTACCCAAACCATCATCTACACCTCTCACAACACCCACACCCACATACCCACCCACTCGAAACCCCATCATTTGCCGCTACTCTCTACGCTATAGAATATGTACGGATAGTGGCTGCAAATTCACCCATTTACCTAGGACAAAACGATCTATCCCCACAAACAGCCACCACCATAATACATACTCTAATTTAACACCAACACAACCACCAATAACTCAAACAAGGAATCCACAAATCTGCCGTTTTTCCCTGCGAGACAGATTGTGTTTAGACCGGGATTGTCCCTTTACCCATCTCCCGGGGACCCGTCGGATAAATGAAAATAAAATTAAAAATAAAAGCAAAAACAAAAACCATAACCTACATAAAAATAACCACTACCACAGTCACCAACAGTCTTCTAAACAGGAAACTTCTTCCTCTTTTTTAGCCATAATGAATCTGGCAAAAGAACTGGAAAAAAACATTCGAGCTATCACCCAGCACCACCCTCCACTATCACCCCACTGCACAAACTCCCATTGCTGCCATTAACAAACAAACAAATTAACAACACACCAAAACAATTAAAACCATCCACTCTCGCCTCTACATTTTTGCTTAACGCCCAAGGCATCAGCCCTTCCACCAATACTCAAAAATGGAAGATCAAATTCCTGGAGGACTGGATTGATGTCCATCCAAACCACATCCCTTTCTTCGTCCTCACTGAAACCCATCTCAGTAACCTCCACTTGGAAGCCGAGGTGAAAGTGAAAAATTTCAAAGCCATCCGTGCTGATCGCGCTGGCAGAAGAAAGGGCGGAACTGCCATTTATGTCCATAATTCTTTCTCAACAGAGGCTATGAACATATTCACTAATGGATACTGTGAGGCAGTCACTGTATTCAGTCAAACCAACAACCTATTAGTAGTTGGGCTCTATAGGCCACCCCAAACGCCTGTACCATGCTTCAAGGAATGCCTCAACAGCATAAAGTGTTTCATCCAAGAGTGTCACCCTGACAACATCTTAATGATGGGGGACTTCAACCTCCCCGGAGTTGACTGGTCCACAAACACCCTGCCACCAGGTTCTTCTGCCTCAACCTCTGACAGGGAAGCTGTGGAATCGCTTCTTGACTTCATGGATGATTTCTTCCTATCCCAACTAGTGCTCGAACCAACGAGGTGCCACAAAAACGTCCTAGACTTAATTTTCAGCAATCACACTGACAATATCCACAATATTGCAGTGGAGAAAACTCTACTCTCTGATCATGACATGGTTCTCTGTGATCTGAGATTCCACCGTCCAATATACAAACCCAATGTCATTTCTCCTGTCCATCCGTTTGACGCTATGGATTTCCACAATGCAAACTGGGAAGCGATCAGTCATGATCTTGCACATGTCGACTGGTCCTTCACGCACACTCATACACCCACTAACATCAAAAAGTCCTGGCAGACATTTGTGGACACTGTTACAAACATATGTGCTAAACACACCCCATTAAGAATTATAAACAAATCTAAGAGCAGAATCCCTAGAAATAGAAAAACGCTCATCAGAAAAATTAAGAGAACGAACAAAAAAATCAACAATCTGAAATACTGTCAGCAGCAACACATCAACTTGACTGCCATTTCATCACTAGAGATTAAAAAACATAACCTCCAAAACAACATAATGTCCCTCATCAACAATCAGAGAAGAGCTGAAGAGGCCTGGGCCATTGAGAAGATCAAACTCAATCCCAAAGTGTTCTTTTCATTTGCAAAAAAACACAAAATCACTGGCTCTACTGTTGGCCCTCTAATTGATGAAAATGGCACTCTTCAAGACAATGCTAAAACCATGGGTGAGATACTGCAGAAACAATACTGCTCTGTTTTCAGCAATCCTGATATGGCCGATCTGGGCTGTATCGGCGATGTTACTCCCCATTACACCTTATCGGACATAACGTTTGGCGCCCCTGATGTCTTGGCGGCAATAAAGGAAATCAAGCATAATTCAGCAGTAGGTCCCGATAGGTTCCCTGCTTGTGTCTTGAAGGCGTGTCAACACCAACTTGCTTCTCCTCTTGCCAATCTGTGGCGGAACTCACTGGATGCTGGATATGTGCCAGAAAACCTTCTATCCCAGTCTGTTGTCCCAGTTTTCAAAAAGGGAAACAAATCCCTTGCCGTGAATTACCGTCCAATCTCACTCACCTCTCATATCATTAAGGTATTTGAGCGAGTGGTGAGATCGCGAATGACCCACTTCCTTGAGAGTAACAATATGCTGAACTCCAACCAGCATGGATTCCGTAATGGAAGGGATTGCCTGACGCAACTACTGCATCACTTTGATGACATTTTGAGAGCCTTGGGAGAGGGTTCCAACACTGATGTTATCTACCTTGATTTCAGCAAGGCCTTTGACAGGGTTGATCATAACATTCTACTGAGAAAGCTGTCCAATATTGGTGTCACT
>OZ024746.1:41841045-41881045 GCA_964016885.1 Eledone cirrhosa
TTAACCCTTTTGATACCAATCTGCCCCAAACCAGTTTTGGTGCTATTAAAGAAAACCACTTACTTTAAAGGGTTTCTGTATAAATGAAAATCATCCAACATAATTTTTATAGAGGAATCATGTTATATTACTCTCTTAGAAATGCAATAATTAATACTTTTAGTACGTGCCTCAAAATTCTTCATTAACTAATTGAAATAACTAATTCATTGCATAAGACTATTTTTTATTAGAAATTCGGTCACAAAATGGTTAACACTTTTGGAAATGTTTGAGCATCTTTTATTGAAGTGTAACTGAGATAAATATATAAGAAATCAAATTTTACATCATAGAGAACTTGTGAGATGATGTAACAGGTTGGAAAATTGAATGATATATAATAACTGCAGAAATTAAAATTGTTGTCAAAACATATATATAAATAACAAACCAATCAACCACAGTAAACTTAAATAATTTTGTGCATAACTTGTTGACTTGTTAGTGCCCAAAGAATATAAAGAATTAATGCTAACTAAAGGAATTTTGTTAGGTCTTTGCAAATATTTAATCTTATTTGCATTAGTTTACAGTTACCAGGTGTTTTGGGAATGCTCAGAAAGTGTGCCTTCTTTTCCTTGCTTCGGCATTATAGAAAATGGTATTATGTATCTATAATGATCTTTGTCTCTGTCTTAAATATATAGTGTATTCTATCAGATAGTTTCTTAAAAGCATACCTGTTGTGTTTTCATATTTATTGCACCATCATATTTGTTACATCTTTATGTTTGTTGCATACAGTGTATAATGTGGTTTGTATTTATTTATCTAGATTTAATCTCTAGAAATGAAGCAAAGATATGAATCCTTGTTTATATTTTCATACTATCTGAGGAAGAATTACAGACCAAACATCTAGAGCTTATATTCTATCACTGGTGATGTATTGTTTTCATTACAAAGACACTTAACTCTTGCCACCTCTATCTACCATGTAATAAAAAACTACAATGAAGAAATACATCTTACAAGTGAAATCATTAGGCACAGATATTATTTTATATGATAAATATTTTGTTAGTTTGCAAAGGTAAATCAAATTTTTCTATTGGTATAATTTAGATAAATAGATAGATAGAAATATATATCCTCCTCCAACTCAACATCATCACCATCATCATCATAATCACCATAATACATCTGTTTTCTCTGCTAGTAAGAGTTGGATGGGTTATCACAGACCAAGTCATTACTCAAACAGAGCTACCGACCTCACTGATGAGCTGGTGGCTTACATCTTGCTTACTTACATTCCATACTCTACTGAGTAGTTGGTTGGGCTGGAGGCCTGCATCTCATACTTTCCTGTGGCACTCTACTGAGGGAATTTTATATATCCAATCCAATCCCTTCTCATTTCTGTTGGAGTAACCCCTCCCTGGTTTACCTCCACCACTTTCTGTTTGGTTTTGGTCATGTCAGGGGTGTAACTATACTCACCACGCTTAGCCAATTGCAGGTTGGTGAGGTTATTTAACCCACAGTTGGAGTGGATGGACATTGATTCCAAGAAGTTTATTCACCCTTTTACAGCTCATTTTATGTGCTGCTGTTATTTCACTTACCCTCCTCACCAAACTAGGGTCTGTTGGGGGAGCCTGTTACATTGCCAACAACTCTACCATGAAGCAGATTGTACTGGGTTACATGGTACCAGTAGCAGGCAGAAGCCTGACCTGACCTATATATATATATATATATATAGTGAGTGATGTACTCCCCAGGCTGACATACTCAAGATACACTGCATATAGACAAAAATCTTTAATGCTACTCAAACAATGCAATGGGTAATGATGTATATTTATCCATTCTGAAATTTGAAGATTTGAGTATATTTAGATGAAAAGAATTGATTAAAATTGACTAGATTTTACTAAAATCCTAACCAATATTTTCAACATGACCATTGTTTTAATATAAGCTTGAATGAAACAAGAAAGTAAGAAATAGAATCGAAGAATAAATCCAGCATAGAAACAACAATGTATAAAAAAGAAGTCTAAGTGTGTGTACGTATATATAAAGACAAGTATGTGTGTAATAATATATAACAGGAGTTACCTTTGTGTGACTTGACAGTGAGGCGTCAGTGTTTGTGGTTAGCTTCTGATATCTTAAAGAAACAAGTTTTCATTTACTTGAAAGGTTGCTTGTGTTTTTTTTATGTGCTGATATATTTATATTTCTCTTTCATTTCTGCTGAGATTCAATAAATAAGATCTAATTTATTGGTTATTGGTTTATGCCTGACATTGTTTTTTTTTATATAGCAGTGTTATATAATTAGCTACAAAGCAGCTTTCTTTGTATGCTTTCTCAGTTGAAACCTTCTCCAGTGCTTATTAAACTCAGGCAAGAGATAGTATGTCTGAATGTATGTCTGGATATATATGTGTATGAAAAATATACAAACAATAAAAATAAAAATGGTGTCTAATTTAGGAACAAGAGCTTGACTGATACATTATTTTATTGAACCTGGAAGGAAGGATGAAATGCAAATTTGACTTCAGTCTGATTTGAACTCAGAATATAAAGATTTGAAACTAATACTGCAAATCTCTTTATTCAAGGCTCAAACGATTTTGCTGATTCATCATTTTGCACCACCAATCTAATGGCTTTTTTGCTTTGCACCCATAATGTGGTAATGCTCAAGGATGACACCATGACCTTCATGAGTCATCAGGATCTTTGTGTCCATGCTGACAGTACTCAACTATATGCCATTTTTGTTACATTTGTTACTCATATTGCACCATAAATGCTTTGATGAGCTATGAGTAAAGCACCAAACCAATATCCTTAGTTGTGACTCTCATATTCTTCCATTACATATAATTTTGCACAAGCCTGTGAGCATGTCAGTGGTACTTGGCTTTGAAAAGCAGGTAAATGGTTCTGTATTCTCAACCATGTTCGTTGGAAATGGCTTTGTTCTGAACATTGGCTAGGACTTCTTTCAACCTTCCTTTTAAGGGAATGTAGAAGCCATCTCCATTTTTAACAAGACAAGTATTTTACTATTCTCCTTTTCCATCCCTAAATGTATCCTAAAAGAGGCTAGACACTGTCCTTTGCAACAGACCGCTCTCTCGTCCTTTTCTTCTCTAGGAATCAACTTAAATCATTTGGTTTATTCAGAGTTGCTCCTCTCCCAGATGAGTCAGAGTATTGCATCTTACTTGTATATTCCAAATAGAGATTAACCAAATTAAGGAGTTTTGACTGTAAGACAAGATACTTTTTACCATGAAGTAGATTAAATATACTTACCATATGTCCAGCTGAGTATTACAAATAGAGAAATATTATAGAAGAAATATAGCAGGACTAAGGAAGTGCCTAACAGAAAACCAGAAATGCTAGGAAATGTTATAAAAATAAGAAATATTTTCTGCAGATAAGGAAGCAATAAGTATAGTATAGAAACTGAAGATACAGCAGCAGAAGATAAAACCAAACACTAACTGACAAAATAAAGAAAACAAAGAATGATCTGAAAAAAAGAAAAGCAACAACAAAACACTTCAATGTGTAACCAAAGAGATATAATGAAATATAACTTTATAGGGTCAGCATCCATCAAAATAGTACAGAGATGGCATTAGAGCTGACTTTAGAGCTGGAGAATATATCATCATCATCATCATCATCACCCATTCATATACTATATATTATATACTATATAAACTGATTTTACATTTCATATGTCAGATGTTTTAACAATGTAGAATATATACCAATATATGATATGATATATATATATATATATATATACGTGAACGGCAGAGCATTAACGAACTAAGGGAAACATTAGAAATAAGAGGGATCAGATGTTGTTTACTCGAGAGAAGGCTACGTTGGTATGGTCACGTGATGCGCATGAAAGATGACAGCTGTATAAAAAAGTGCAGGGCAATAAAAATAGACGGTAGCCACGGAGTAGGCAGACCCAGAAAAATCTGGGACGACTTGATAAATTCCGACCTCACACACTTACACCTCTCCAAGACAATGTCACTGGACCGAGATCTTTGGCGGTACTCAGTAATAGAGAAGACCCGCCTTACCTAAATACAAAGTAAAACCTACTACAGTCAGTAGGCATCTCTAACAAAATACACCCCCCCCCCCCCCACCCCATCCACACTGCCCCTTTCAAAGTAAAGTTATGTCAGTACCACAACATCCAGGCCGAAATAAATGAGGTCGTGTAGGTGTCACAACAAAAAAAAACACACAGTCCACGCTGTAAGGTGGCCGTGTAGGCAACACGGTAAAAAGCTGCCAGCCCCACACTGTAAATGTGGTTGGTGTTAGGAAGGGCATCCAGCTGTAGAAAACCTGCCAGACAGTCCACGCTGTAATGTGGCCGTGTAGGCAACACGGTAAAAACCTCCCAGTTCCACACTGTAAATGTGGTTGGTGTTAGGAAGGGCATCCAGCTGTAGAAAACCCGCCAGACAGTCCTATGCGAGCAAGACAACCACTCTTGCCTCAAGTGGGAAAACTCCCGTCCAAACCCATGCAAGCGTAGAATATTGACGTTAAACGATGATGATGATGATACATGTATACACAGTTGTCCCTTGGTATTTGCGGGGTTACGTTCCCAGGGCACCTGCGAAGAGTGAAAAACCATGAATATTGGATGTGGTCCATAAGAATGCCTATAAATGTCAAAATATAATGTAAAATATAATAAAAAAGTAAGGAGCACCTTATGCGAAGGGGCATCCAATAGGCCAGCAAATACGGTATATTGTTATTAATAATTTATTGTTAAAAAATATATATTGCCACAAAAAAAAGCCATAAAAAAAAATCACAGAAGATATTTACAATTCTGTGAATATGCGGTGGTCTCCACAAATTATTATTAGTTAGGTTCTATGGAAAATTCCATGAATAACCAGGACCATGAATGTCGAGGGATACACTGTATAACTAAAGGAAGAAGAATGAGAGTAAGCCTTTGAATGAAAAATGCCAGATACTCTACCTTTTGCAGAAAAGCAGAGAGAAATGATGGCAAGCATGGTTATTTCTAGTCAAGATGAACTGTATTGGATTCTCCACTCAGAATAGGGAATATTCACAGCCATTAGAATGACAGAGAGAGAAGACAGTAGTTTCCAGGATGGGGAAGGTAGTAGAAAAAAAAACCTCATGTTTGTTTTGGATATTTTGTCTACTAATTGCAAGGATAATCTTAGTTAATTGGTGTTTTGCAGTCCACTATATTACATATGTGGGACCTTGCTATACAAGAGTGAGGTAAATGTGATAAGTCAAAATTTATTTGCCAGGCCAGGTTGGAAAGCTGTACAATAACAAACTTAATCTGCAAGAAACTAATAGAAAAATATGAACCAATTAAGAAACAGTAAAAGTAGACTATGGAAATAATTCACCACATTGCCTCAGTCTGGCCAATCTTAGCCATATCAGACACATACACAGTCCTGAAAAACTAGGTACTTATTGATATGCACTGGATAATATGTACCCCCCCCCCCCAAAAAAAAATGAGGCCTTCTCACTATCAATCATATTATTCCCTCTTCCCTATCTTTCACCCTGTCAGCCAACCTATCCTCTGGACTATCCTCCAGAATTTCTGTTTCCTCCAATCTAAACTTGCTATATTCAAAATCACCATCATCATCGCCATGTTTTGTTTGTTTGACTTGCTTGCACAAGTTAGATAGGTTGTTAGTGGCTGGAAAGGCATGCTAGATAATTGTATCTTGCTCATATGTTCTATTTTGGCATGGTTTTTACAGCTGGCTGTCCTTCCTCACATCAACCATTTCATGTTGTGTACTGGGGTTTTCTTTTCTTAAGGCACCACCACTACCACCTGACAACAATATTCTCTTCATTCATTTATACATAATTAAAAACTGTGCAACCTCCTGGTTCATAGTTTTTCATCCTTTGCCATACCAAACCTGGATCACCTGCTTGTTCCTGTAATTCCTATCTCTTTATCTAAAACCTTACCACTTTGCATGTTCCCTAGGTTCAATTTCCAAGTCACTGATGTGTTCACTTGTTCTTCCAAGAATGATATATGTATATATCAAATTAAATGAAAACTTTGTGGTCTCCTATATGTAATTAAAATCAGGCAAGGATTAAGTGCTTGATTTAGAGAGCATCTGCTGGATGTGTGTTACAATAGCTGCAGATCCCGAAATTCTATTGTACACCCCTTCAACTCACTTGAACATTCTTATCACATGCTTTCCATCTTTAGACATCTCTGGAACCTTACCTTATCTGGAAGCAAAGAGCAATCGTCTAGCTAAGGGCAATATTTTTCTTGCAGGAATCAATTTATTTTGGCACTCACATCATATTTAATTCCAGTCTAACCATCACACTATTTGAATCATCTTCCTACATATACATACTGGCACTGTTTGCCCTTCTCTATTACCTACTCATTCTTTTGTTTGCTGCCTCTTTACTATTCAACCACTCTTTTACTTCTTTTCATCCCTTTCTTTTACTTATGCCTTTCTCCTACTAACCCTTTTACACTTGCTATTGTATCTTGTCTGGTACCAGAGTCCACTCCACTGCACATGCTTTTTCTGCCACCATATATTCCTTTATCCATTTGCAACCATGCTTCGTCAACAGCACATGTAAATTAATTCTTCAAACTATTTCATTTTTTCTTCTTTATCTTAACAAATGTCTTTATGCTCCAAAAATTGATGCTCCATTCTTTTCTTGTAGTTCTATTGTGATTTTTCTTACCCCCCAAAATGTCCCTGAAAATGATCAGATTACAATAGTGAGAGATATGTCAGTGCAAACTGATACAGAAATCAAAGAGAACTATTGAAATATTTTAATTATAGATAAAATTAGAAAGCAACATTTTTTTATCAGCATAGCACACCTTTCTAAGCAGAACATTGCTCAGAAAAATAATGGGAAACCATAAAAAATATAAGGATCTATAGATAACGATTAACACCAATGTGAAAAATGACAGCAGCAAATATTTCCATTATAAATGAAACATTAAGAATGGTTAAAACAAACATGGAAATCTACACACATGTTAGAATACAGGAATCATACATTTTCTAGCACAGTACACACATTTTATGTAAGGATCTCTCTAATAACCAAATACATGAAACATTTATTTCACACAAAAAACAAAACAAAACAGAATCATGCATTCATTTTATTTTTTAAAGAAAAAAATTGGATAAAAGAAGGAAACAACAATGGTGATAATGAGAATGATGACGTCAATGATGACAACAATGAAAGCAATAACAATAATTTAATTTCTTATTCATCATCTTTGTATATTTGATTGACACTTGAATTTTTCTTATCTAGATTAATATATATTTGTACAGATTCTATCACATCTATTTTTCACTTCTGTTATCTCCATTTCACTTTATCTGACAGCAAACACAACTCCTCTGTTATGGAATGTTGATAAGAACTTATTGTCAGCTACATAAACCAAAAGGCATGAGAGACACTATGTAAACATACAGCTTTCCCAGTGGGCACATCACACAAAAATAGTTTTCTCTCTCTCTCATGAGATACACAAGGACAGATCCCCTGATAGTTGGTGCCAATTGTTCTGATCCATAATGATCCGTTACATTTGCATTGATAAGTGTTTCAGCGTGGATTCTATAGCCTGAACTGAAATTCCTATGGGATATTTTCTACAGCTGGTTTGTTTAAATTTATTTCTCCTCCTGAAAGACAAACAACAGATGCCACACTATAAGAAACTGTCTAGCTTTAATTCTCATTCATCAATTCCCCTTTGCTACTTTACATGTAGTTGAATGCAGACTGATATTTTTAGTAGAATCAACAATTGTAGATTTTCCATACAGCAATTTTTAAAATGCTTTCTTCAGAAAAATGGTTTTATCTGATTTGAAAGAATAATAGAAATAGAAAAGCCATGAAACTGATTTTCTCAAGAGAAAGTATGTTTGAGCTCTTTTGACTTTATCTTTTTCTAGTTTTGAAAATAATTTTTTTCCTTATTTTCTCAAATCTCTACATTTCAGAGAGTATTAAAAAAGAGTATTAATCAATGAGTAAAAATATTAATATAATGGAATTTGTCAGAAGATACTGATTGAGACACATTATCTGTAATAAAAAAAATCTTTTCATGGTGACATCATGTTATTCTTGAATATAAAACATTCATGTAAATGATCAATATATTTCAGCAGTAAAATAATCTGATTATGGATATGTCATCATGGCTTATTGAGTAATATAGTTAAATATGTAAATTTCTCCTGCTTTCCTTTTTTGTGAAATTGTAGTTACAGTGTATATAATATGCAATAATTGTGGTATAATAACTGCTGAAAATATATCTAGACAGACCATAACAAACTAAAAAAAATATTTTAAATATTTAAAGAACTTTAACAAAATTAAAAACTTTATTTGCAAGAAAATGTGTTATTGGGTGACAAATTACTTCTTATTTGCTATCTGATAGATTTTTTTAAATTTCTCTAAAATTGTTGGATTTATAATATTAACTTCTATAAAATAGAATACCAGTGAATTAGCAGAGCTGTTAAGGTGTTGGATTAAATGCCTTGGTGTTTGGTCCAGTTCTCTGTTATCTGAGTTCAAATACCATTGGGATCTACTGTGGTTTTCATCCTTTTGAGGTCAATAAATGTTCAATAAATGTTCCAGTTCAGAGGCAGTGGATTAGCAAAATTGTTTAAGAATTCAACAGAATGCTTTATGGTATCTGATATGAATGGGATGCAATTTCTTTTGCAGATTTAAGTATTTTTTTATTGCCAAATATTTACTGATATTTTTGCAGTTAGATTGATACTTTTCTTGATACTAAATGTTGAAGCATGAAGTCACTGTGGTTAGAGTGACTATTGCACATGATATTCAAAATAACAATAAGCATTTTTAGGCCATGACAGGCATCATCATATTTATCATGGGCACCTTCTGAGGTAATATTTTATAGTCGGATGCTTTTCTTGGCATCAATCCTTTTATGATATGCTGGGATGCAGTGTACCTATCCTAAACTGAATACACACAGTAATTACAGGGTTTATAATGTGATTTTTATTTACTTATCAAGGCAGATCTAGAAAAATAAATTTCTGTAAAAGCCTTAAAGAGGTTAAGAAGTGAATTTATCTTTACTCATATAGAGCTATTATAGAGTATAGAAGTGCTTATAAGCAAATTAGGTCGCATAATAGAGGCAACAGTAAAGTTTAAAGTTATGGACATGTAATCAATAATATGTTTGACATTTTAACCTTACACTTATTGTTCCATTAATAAACCCTTGTAAATGAATTTTTATGTAGAATAACAGGAAATAATTTCTGTATCTTGAATTAAGGACATTTCCTATGGGAAAAAAAAGAGAAAAATAAAAGGAAGAAAATGAGGAAATATAGATAAGATGAAGTGACTAGTTTCTTGTTGAATTACTAAATATTTACTTTATCTAATATCTCCATCTATGTAAATGACTGGTGATATGATATATCTCATGTAACAGTTTTGACTAAAATGAAATCTAACAATATATTCAATACCCTTTGTCTTCATACTCTTTTTACTCATTTTACTCTTTTACTTGTTCCCGCCAACTGGCTGGGGCCATGCTGGGGCACCACCCTTGTTGCTACATGTTCCATATCTAGCCTGCGTTGGCCGGCCATTGATGTAAGAGGGAATTCCCTATGGATAGTCTCATGTGATTTGGTATTAAGTGGGTAAGGCCTTCCTTCTTTTTAAATATGAGGGTTGGCTGAGAAGTTCATATGCTCTCATGGAATGATTAATGAGGTTTATTTTTCAACATAGTCTCTGAAAATAAACAATGTAGTTAATAATAAGAAGAGTTGAAATTAATGCATGCAAGATTTTACAGCTCTAGCTTCATTCCTTCATATTGACCCTATGAACATTTCAGCCCACCTTCGTATGTCAATAACTATTTTTATAATATTTCGTATTTATCCAAAGTTCAAAATTCTAACTAACTCAACTTAAATTAGGGGAAAATAAGAAACAACTCCAATAAATTGGAATTAATAATATAGAGGATATATGAGTTATACAAATTCATAAACCTGCAATTTATTTTACTTCTTTGAAGTATGGAGAAATGTTTATTTAGTTTGTAAATACCATTGTTCCCATGAAAAAGCACACCCTAAGAATAGATTATTACAACATAGAACAATTATTTCATTGTTGTCATTTGTTCTGTAGCCTTAAGTTATCCAAACATCAGTGAATGTGTTAATAGCTTAAACATATTCAACATACATAGAAAAATTGGCATTATGATGTTAAAATGGTGTTAAAATGAAAGCAACAATAACAACAGAGGCAGTAACAAAAACCTACATTTATATTTTATATCCTTCTCCAAAACCTGAATATTAACTTTAATCTGTAATTTTATTTGCGTCATCTGGCTTTGTTTTTTTATCTATTATAGTGAGTCTATCTACTTCTCTATCTTACACTTTCAACTTTCATCTAAAAATTAATCTTGTGTAGAATGATCTAATAAATCCTATATAAGATTATCTTAAGGACATCAAAATAAAAACTGCAGTTTTATGTGTCTCTAATTGGATATTGTATCAGTAAGTTAAACTAATAATGTTTTTGAGGAACATTCCAGTTTTATAATATTACAATTAAGAGAGTTTTTATCGAAGTACTTATGTCGATATACTTAATGTTAACTTTCTATATAGAAAATATCTTCTCTTCCACTGTAGTTGATAACTGAAACAAAAGAATTCATCAGTTTATCATGCATGATAAATCTAAGATTATATCATTGACATTTATATTTGCACTTGCTATGCAAGTAACATCATATATAAAAAAAAAAATTAATAAATTTTCTTGAAAATCCTAGATATGTAATTATCTATGCTGTAATCATTAAAGACTTTAAAAAAGCATAATAAATGGAATAAAATGATATAAATAAAATAATTCAAATAAACAAAATATCAATGTATAGAAAGTATAAAACAAAACAACATATTCTATTAATTAAGCCATTTACTATACATACATACATTTGATTATCCAAGATATCATGTTTTGAACAAAGCATGATAGAAAAGTATCTTTTTTATAATTGGATTTTCAAAGCACAGCTATATGGCTACAATTTTATATATATATATATATATATACACACACACATATATATGTGTATGTATACACACACATATATGTATGTATACACACATGTATGTATATGTATGTGTGTGTGTGTGTATACACACATATATGTATATATATATATGTGTGTATACACACACATGTATATATATATATATATATGTGTATACACACACACACATATATATATATCATCATCATCATTTTACGTCCGCTTTTCCCTGCTTGCAAGGGTTGGACGGGAACTGATTCTGGCTTGATTTCTACAGCTGGATGCCCTTCCTAACACCAACCTCATTTACAGTGAGTGCTGAGTGCTTTTTTTGCCGGGGCACCTACACGTCCATTTTACAGTGTGGGCTGGGTGCTTTTTTGCCGTGGCACCTCCACGACCACTTTGTAGTGGAATGATAGGGACTCCAGTCCTATCATCTCACTTCTACAGCTGAGTAAACTGGAGCAATGTGAAATAAAGTGTCTTGCTCAAGGAAACAACACATCACCCGGTCTGAGAATTGAACTCACAACCCTTCGATTGCAAACCCAATGCTCTAACCACTAAGCCATGTGCCTCTATGTGTATACACACACACACACACATACACACCTTGATTACCTGTACAGGCAATATCTATTAGCATGCTGTTGAAATGTATATACATATATATACATATCATCATCATTGTTTAACATTTATTTTCCACACTGGTATATATATACACATACACACAAATGATCATCATCATCGTTTAACATCCATTTTCCATGCTAGCATGGGTTAGATTGGTCATTCTATTTAAGGCAAGTTGGGTCAGGTGACTGTCTTATATATGGCGGGGATCATTTAAGAAAAATCTTCGTCCAAGTGAGTTTGATTCCTGATGATTTCGAAGCTCGAGAATTTATCCTTGATCGGATATTTCCAAAAGCGAATGAAACCCTAAGGGGTAGAAACGTAATCCTGGTATGTTTATATACAGTTTTTCTTCTAACTTTAATTTTATACCTAATTGTGTATGGTTGACGATATATTTAATCGATTTCCACGTGCTATTGAAATGCTGGGTAAATATTCTATAGCTGTTGATCGCAAATAGATGGCTGTCGTTTATTTATCTATTATTTCTTCATAGGTGCCTTTTAATCTTATAACCTAGTTTAATTGGTTTTTTGTGTGGTTGATTATGCTAATTGGGAGAGGAATTGGTGTATATATCTTATCAAATGATTCTATGGACATATTTTATAGTATATATATATATAAGTATAGATTGAAGATGTAGCCTCAGTGGAGCAGATATATACATGTGTTACTGATACTGAGAGACGCGAGAATGTGTACTCAATACTGAAGTAGAGTTTAAGTATTCTTTATTATGGTTAAATGGTGAATCTAGTTACTCTAAAGTTTTACCTTTTTTCTTTTTATACCTTCCTTCTTTATCTCCTTTCTCCTCTCCTCTCTATCACCTGCATGCACCTCTAATATCCACCTTCCCCAACCCATTCAACCTCATCATCACTGAGTTTTCTCCAATTTACACTGTCTCTGCTATTGAAAGTTTAGTCTTGTCTGTTAGTGCACAGCTGAAAGCACTTTTTACTTTTTGTTTGTTCATTGATGTATTTCCTGTACAATTTCCTGTACATTGTTTTTATTTATAATTTGTGTTTCATTAATGTTTAAAAGGAAGCTTTTGGTATACAATTTTGGTATTTGTTGAGGGACTGCAATCTGTTCTGGGATAGATGCACAAATATTGCATATCCCAAGACCCTAAAGATGGTTCAGAAGGGAGCAAACCATGACAATTGGAACCTAGAACATCACAACTCTTACAGGAACTAGTGGGAGGCTAGATGCTACCGACGAGATATAGTAGAGGGTTCCTCAACAAAGTCCCATGGCTCTGTTACGGTAGATTTTGGATTGGATGGGGGATGGAAACTCCATTATTCAGGTGTGGCATCAGAAATAACTGCACAGGCCAAAGTGGGGATACTCAGAAGTCCCCACCTGTCAGTGAATTATGGACTGGATCCCATTAGAAGGAAGGATTTGCCTCTTGAAGTTTAGGCTATATATAATCAATTATAACAGTGGCATATGCAGATACTTTAGTTTTGTTGGGTTATTACCCCAACTCATTCTGTCTACCATATTGTAATGGAGTAGTTTCAGTGAGATTTTTGATAGTATAGGAGAATTCTAAGGGCAGGGGATCCTGAAAATTTCAATTAGTTAAATAAATCAATTACGGTACACCTTATTATATATGTAAGGGGGATAATTCTAACAAGAAAAGGGGGTTCAGAAAAAGATCAAGAGTTAATTCGAAAATTATAAAATTTTAGTCTGGTCTAAATTGTTTCTTCAGAAAGAATTTTGCTTTATGAAGTCATGATTGAAAAAAAAATCCATCGTGTATTTAGGCAGTGTTTTTTAGTATGTTCCACTTTTTGAGCTGAACAACTGATATGATTTTGGTTCAATGATGTACAGGTGGATTTCTTCAGTATCCTCCATTTTATGGAGGATGCTCTGCCATTTTCTTTGACACATGGTTTGCAAGCTGAGGAGTATATTTCTTGTCCGGTTGTCTGAAAGTCATTTCTTGGTTTATTAAATGGATTTTAAAATATCTCTCTGACATACCTACTTAATTCCAGACTTCTGTAAAGTTGTTCTGGTTGGTGGAGGTCACTTCTGCTTCATATACTACTATATATTACTATACTCTTAAGTATCTTTTTTAACTATGCTCACCTCCTGGTACACATCAGGAATCAACCTATTATATATATATATATAAATGAAAAGTATAGGAATTATTGTAGCAAGAAGCCAACAGTATTCCATAATATATAAGTGACTATAGCATCAAAATGGGAAAATAGTTAACGTAAGATGTGGGAAAAATAATTCAAACTCAATTCAAAAAGAATCAGGATATAGATTCATCCAACAGAATTTAGTGAAATCCAGGGAAAAATCAATAGAGCCTTAACTCATGATAAAATAAAGTTTAAAATACTCATCCTTCAATTTGGAACAACTACAAATGCTCTGTATAGTCTTGAAAAGACTATTTCATGAAAACTTTCAGTGGGGATGGTCACGGTTGGAATTCAATCGTCAGCAGAGCTCAACATGATAACCAAAATCTCACTGATTAATATGCCAAAAAGGGAATTTAAAAGCAGACTAGTTTAACATCATGCATGATTATGAAAATAAAACGCACATGTGGAAAAACAGGGCTGGGGACGTCAGAATGAGACGAATGTTTGTTTACATGAAACAACAGTCAAAAACATTCCGAAAAAAACTCTACAATAGGAGACGATCTGAAGGCCAGGATCACAAGTGCCTTTAGGGGCCTAAGTCGGGGGACAGTGACAAAGGCCTGTAGCCGGTTCCGAGGCCGTCATCAAAGCCAATGGCGGGTTTATCGAGTGAGATCAAAAGAACAAGTCATGAAGACAAACTGACCCAAGTTTGATAAATATATCTTAAAAAATAAAACTACTGTGTTATTTTTTCCTAGACAGTAATCTTGCGAACAAATATCATCTGCACCCTGTATATATATATCACAGAAAAAAAGAGAATCAGTGTTGCGATGAATGGAGTTTATTGGACATATTACAATCGTTGCTCTGGCGACCAGCTCAAGGCACTATCAATGTGATGATCGAACCTGACTCTGAAAATCGCAAGGTCCTCATATATATATATATATATATATATATATATATATGGAGAGAGAGAAAGAGATTGAGATGGATAGAGATGTTGTAAGAATGATAGACAGATTCATTTAACACACATTGTAAATTATTTTTAAGTATTGTAATATTTTCAGTTAAATATACAAAATGTTTTATTTTATTAATCATCTAAAATTATGTTATTTTGGCATATTGATCACTGTTTGTTATATTCAAATGGATATATGGGTAAACATGGGTGTAAATTGATAAACCGGATATATATTTATTAGTTAATATGTTAAATATTTTTCTGTATCTTTTGTATCTTAATTTAGTTATGCATCTGGATGTGTATGTGTGTATCTGTTTGTGTGTGTACAGTATAAGTGGAATATACCAAAGTTGTATATAAATAATTCTGCACTAAAACAACAAGACTGATTGACTGTTACTTGAGATTTATTAGCTACAGCTGTTATCATAGCCAGAAGCTACTTTATGTTTCTGATGAAGACTTTCATGTGCTTTAATGGTTGAAAAGTTTAGAATAGCTCTTATGTTATAAAGTATTGTAAATTTATCTAGTAGATAGAATTGGCAAGTGAATCTGGTGCCAGCTAAAGGAAATAATTCTATCTGAAGTAGAGCCAGCTGGAGGTGAGAAGAACAAAAAGTGTAGGCTACCTAATGAATTCGTGTTGGTTGTTCAATCAGATTTCATTAGCTCATTGAATGTTTGTATACTTTGGGTGTTTGATTGCAATAATGATAACAATGGCATTAACTGCAAAGAATAATACCACATCTCCCACCTTCCCTGTATAATTCATGCATGCATTATACCAACTATTACTTAGACAGGTACATAATAATATTTGAGTATAGATGTAATTTTCTTCTCTCTAATTTCTATAGCCCAGAGATTTGAATACTCTTATTAATAACTGCACTCCATCTTATCAAATTGTATTATTTTTGAATACCTTTTTTCAAAAGCTTAAAAGAAAATTTAATCAATATCATTAATATCATTATTATTATTATTATTGTTCTTTGAGTCTCAGTCATTAATGTTATTTAACTGGAAGGTTTGTTGAAATGAATATCAACCCACTACCTGCAGCCTCAGACATTCAGGATATATCGGAGGGTTCTTGCTGTTCCCAGCAAGCATGCCTTTTGAAGTGTTCCAAAAAGCGGGGCTGGACTAATCTTCTTTAACCATCCTTGGAAACTCTTTGAGATAGTACCTAGTGCACCTATGACAATCGGGACGACCTTGATTTCATGGCAGTTCCAAATCCTTTTTAACTCCCACTTTAAATCCTGGTATCGGTTAATTTTAAGGTCTCTTCTTTTTAACCAGTTCCATGTATGTGGATCTCTAAATTCTGTTTTCTTAAAGGTGTTATGAAGGGATTTTTCATGAAGGTTGCTCTTCCTCCTAGTTGTTATTTCCTCCTTGGACATCCCCTGGTCTATTGTCTTCTCCTTCAGTACAATTTTGAGCATTGGCTCCCTACTGTCAGCCACATATTTGTGCAGGTTGTTTTTCTCCATCTGAACACAGTCCTCTATGCTGATAAGACCTCTTCAACCTTCAAATCTCTTTAAGTAGAGTCTATCAACATCACTCCTCTTGTGGAACATATTGTAGATAGTCATTAGCTTCCTAGTTTTCCTATCCATTTCTTTTTGTTCAGCAACATTCCATTTCAGAATTACCGCACTGTACCTAATAATTGTTTCTACTTTAGGCACAAGGCCAGCAATTATCCAGTGCATTACTGGTACTTTATTTTATCGACCCCGTAAGGATGAAAGGCAAAGTCAACCTCGGCGGGATTTGAACTCAGATCGTAAAGGGACGTAACTATGCTGGAAAGCATGGCGTCCGACCCTCTACCAATACTGCCAATCCACCGCCAATCCACTGCCAATCCACCGCACTGTACCTAATAATATACACAGCTCGGGAATTTACTGCATTTATGGCATTCCTACTATTTAGATGTGATTTTAATATGTTCCTTACTCTCCTTATGTATTCAGATCTTATCAATTCCTTCATTTTTTTTTGTTCTTGATGTCATCTGCCTCCAGAACACCTAAATATTTGTATCCTTCTTCAGTGTCAATTTCCTTTATCATCTCACCTGTTGGTACATGGATTCCGTTGCTTCTGCTCAATTTACCCCTCTTCATCACAAGGACTCCACACTTATTAACACCAAATTCCATACATATATCATTGCTTAAAATACAGACAGTGTCAACAAGTACATCCAACTCCTTCTCACTCTTCCCAAAGAATTTAAGATCGTCCATGAAGAGGAGGTGGTTGATGGTAAGCTCTCCTATTCCCAACGTGTATCCTGCTCTCACTTTTCGCAATATGACGGACAGGGTTATCAGGGCAAGGACAAACAACAAAGAGGACAAACTATCTCACTGGAAGATACCTCTCTTGATCTTCACGCCTCCCAAGGATTCTCCACCTGATGTTAACTCTGTTTCCCAGGACTTCATACTTTTGCTTAATAGCTGTCTGATGTTATCTGCTACCTTGAAGATCTCTAGGCTTTTGGTTATCCAAGAATGAAGTACCATGTCGAATGCCTTTTTGTAATCTATCCATCCCATGGCAAGACCAGTGTGCCTCCTCTTACAATTCCTCATTACCATCTTATCAATAAGTAACTGGTTTTTTGAACCACGGGACTTCTTTCTGCATCCTTTCTGTTCATCTGGTAATAAGTTGTTTATGTGGAGGTGATAGTAGATTTCCTCAGACACAATGCTTGTTAACAGTTTCCACATTACGGACAGACATGTGATAGGCCTATAGTTGGTAACATCATTACCCTTGATTCGGTCTTTCATTACCAGAACTGTGGTACCTTTTGTCAACCACTCTGGTACTTCACCCGACATCAAGCACTCATTGAACATGGTTGTCAATTTTGGGTGGAGGGATGTTATATTTTTAATCCAATATCCTTGCACTCCATCTGGGCCTGGTAATTTCCAGTTGGTTAGTTTTTTGGCCTGACCTTTAAGAGTTTCAACTGTGATACACAAATCAGGTTGTTCGTGTGCTTGTTCACTAATCTCCTTTTGAACTGTCTCAATCCACACTGTCTGACTATTATGTTAAACATCCTGCTCCCATATTCCTCTCCAGAATGTCTTAGTCTGTTCCACCTCAGGGATCAAGTCGTTGCCTCTTTCTTTCCCTTCAAGCTGTTCAAATAACATCTTCTGTTTGTTGTCAAACATGCGGTTCTGTCTATACTGACTAACTCTGTTCTCATACCACCTAATCTTTGCACTTTTTGCTAAAATGCGTTGCTTCAGTTCCTCTATGATAACATTTAGCTCTTTCCTCCAGTTTTGTACTTTATTTTCAATCTATCTTTAGTGTCTATGTTTTGTAATGTCCCATTCAGTAAAGACTCAAGCTTTCCAATGTCATTTCTCATTTCCTTGATTTGACCTTTCTTCCACCAAGGTTCTGATCTTTCTTGTTTGTTGTTTCCTCTCGTTTTTATACCAAGTAATTTTCTCACCACATTTGCCGTTGCTTTGAGGATATTGTTGCATTGGTTAAGGTTCCTCTTCTCAAGGTATCGGATGACCTTGTTTACCTTAGCTGTTGTTTCTTTTAACTTTTTCCTGTCTACAAATCTTAGGTTCATAGGTTTTCCTCTATAATTGTTCATTTCATCTATCACTAAGTTCAGGATATCAACCAAATCTTGCCCTAGCCCGTCGGCATTCATTTCCTCAATGGCCGTATCTTTGTTCCAGATGTTATTTATTTCAGCATTGGCCAGTGGATTGGCAGTATCGGTAGAGAGTCGGACGCCATGCTTTGACGCATAGTTACGGCCCTTGCCATTCTGAGTTCAAATCCCACCGAGGTTAACTTTGCCTTTCATCCTTATGGGGTCGATAAAATAAAGTACCAGTAATACACTGGGTAATTGCTGGCCTTGTGCCAAAAGTAGAAACAGTTATTTATTTCAGCATTCAGATCATTGTCTGCTTCAGGTGCTTCCTCAGGTCTCTCAACTCCTTCGCCATCATTTCCCACTGGCTCATTTGCCTGATATACTCCACTCTCCATTTCCAACTTAATCTCTCTGCTCAGTTCCTCCAGTTCCAACTCGCTTATCCATCCATTAGTTCTTATTACACGAGCCTGTCCGGCCAATTTTTGTTCACCTAATTTAAATAGACCAATCTCGTTCCAGATGTTATAGCCTTTTTCCATTGGGTTTCATGACATATTATTATTATTATTGTCATTATTTCCGGACGGTGGATTGGCAGTATCGGTAGAGGGTCGGACGCCATGCTTTCCAGCATAGTTACGTCCCTTTACGATCTGAGTTCAAATCCCGCCGAGGTTGACTTTGCCTTTCATCCTTACGGGGTCGATAAAATAAAGTACCAGTAATGCACTGGGTAATTGCTGGCCTTGTGCCTAAAGTAGAAACAATTATTTCCTTGGATATCTGTATATTCACATATATCCCAGGCCTCAACGAGGGGCCTGGGTTAGGTGATGGTTTGTTATGACAAAATATATAATGGATAAAATTCACCATTTTCTTCCTGGGTACAATGTGGTTTGCCCTCCTAACATTACATTGACAATGCTCTATGTAAAATGTGGGCAGTACTAATAAGTGTGAATTTTTGAATTTCCTTTATACAAGGTTTACTTGGCATGTGAACCAAGAGTTTTTCAGTTACCTTGTTTATCAGGCCCAGTGCTCCAACTACAACTGGAATACTGGTGGCCTTCATACTTCACATTCTTTTAATCTCTGTTTCAAGATCCTTGTACTTGGAGATTTTTTCAAATATTTTGAAAGACACATTGCAATCAACAGGTACTGACATGACTACCATATCATTATTACATTACCAATATCAGTTACCGAGTCAGGAAGATGTTGATACCAGTTTTTTGTTGCATATTTTCCAGTGCATGTACTGCCCCACACTGTCATGTCGGTTTTTGTATTCATACAGAGCTAAGGTGGTGCATGCAAATATTGGGTTATTATTATTATTATTATTATCGGACACCAGGCTTTGTGGCGTAGAGTTATGACCCTTTACATTCTGAGTTCAAATCCTGCTGAGCTTAGCTTTGCCTTTCATCATTACAGAGTTGATAAAATAAAGTACTAGTAATGCATTACGGTTGATTTAATTGACCGGTCTTGTGCCTAAATCAGAAAACATTTTGAGTGGGGTATTGGCAGTATTAGTAGAGCGTCAGACACCACACTGGGGTCGATGAAGCACCAGTAAGTACTGGGGTTGATTTAATCGACTTTCCCCTCCCCTTCAAATAGCTGGCCTTGTGCCTGAAGTAGAAACAATTATTTAATATTATTAAATCTATAATAGGTTATTGTTGTCCATCTGATAATCCTACTAGAGTCCCACTACAATTCCACTAGAGTCCCACTAGCACTATTATTAATATTCTCAAGTGCTATGTCCATTTGACTATTTAATTGAGAAACATTGACATAACTATTCCTTGTTGCATTAAGCTAGATTGTAGTGTGTATTTGTAGTGAAACAACAAAATGAAAAATAAAATAATGAAACAAGTTTATTCTGGTTAAATGTGGTTGATTTGGCAGAGTCATTAACCCTTTAGCATATACATTACTCTTTCTATATATATACTATTGTATTTTCACAGTAAACACTTTATCTTACATATCTCGCATAATATCGAATCTATGAGAACAATACCTAAACATCAGTATGACTGGCCAATTACGGTCGGTTTGAATAGAAAGGTGAGAGAATTCTGGCTGGATACGGCTGGTTTAAATGCTAAAAGGTTAGAGTATTAGATATTTGTTCTGGGTCTCTGTGTTTGGAGTTCAAATCCTACTGAAGTTCATTTGCCTTTCTGGCATCAATAAAGAAAGTACCGGCTCAGTGCTGGTGCAGCACTCTCTCCTCCAGCTGTCATGTCAGGGATATTCTGCTGGATTAAAGGAAGGAAGATTGAAAAGGTCTGCTCATGACTGCAGAGGCATCTAAAACCGTTAGTGAAAATATGGGCATACTCAATTGTGAGTAGCAGCTGTAGTAACTAGGGTAACACTAATTATTGAAAATTATAGCAAACCCAGATGCTCAGGTCCAGTATATTTATAACTTACCTGTGTTTTAGGGACCACAAGAAGAAGAAAGTAGCAGGATTTGAACTTTGATCCTTCAAAACATCAAATTAAACACTGTAATGTAATTAGTTTAGTATCCAGTAAAGCTATTTTGACCATGTTTAAAAATACAGTATAGTTAATTAACTACTTTTCATTTAAACCTGAAGAAAATTATTAGCCCTAATTTCTTTATCAATTCATCATCTGATAATTCTTCTAACTCTGTATTCTATTTTACAAAATTAAACAGGATCAGTTTCTTCCATTTTTAATTCAGGTCAAATGTCATTCCTCATTACATGGGTGGCATAGTGCAGTGAATAGAAGTGTCAGAGAGTTGAGAGGGTCAGATATTCAATGACATCCTTAGATCCTTAGTTGCACAAATAGCATAGTACAAATAGGAGAGAGGGGGTGAGTGATACAGAAATGAGAAGGTATATATATATATATATATGGAGGCACATGGCTTAGTGGTTAGAGCATTGGCCTTGCAATCGAAAGGTTGTGAGTTCAATTCTCAGACCGGGTGATGTGTTGTTTCCTTGAGCAAGACACTTTATTTCACACTGCTCCAGTTTACTCAGCTGTAGAAATGAGATGATAGGGACTGGGGTCCCTATCATTCCACTGCAAAGTGGTCGTGGAGGTGCCACAGCAAAAAAGCACCCAGCACTCACTGTAAATGAAGTTGGTGTTAGGAAGGGCATCCAGCTGTAGAAATCAAGCCAGCATCAGTTCCCGTTCCACCCTTGCAAGCAGGGAAAAAGCAGACGTAAAATGATGATGATGATGATGATGATATATATATATGGTAAAATTATATCTAAAAATACGTGTGTAACTGAGAGTGCACCAACATGTGCATATATATATATATATATATATATATATATATATATATATATATATATATATATATATTATACTTTGGGAGGGTCATGCTGCCAATAAAAACACGCGCACCAGATGGTTTTCACTTCAGGTTATTATAAATTTCTGGTTGGTTCAATAACTGGATGGTTGTTTATTTATTGTTATACCTCTTTTGTCACACATTCTGTGACCTGCTCAGTGACTAAGCTTTCATTTTGTGTCTCTCCTTTGTTTTGTCCTACACCATCTTGTTTTTGTGTGTTGTGTGTTTAGTTTGCGCATGTGTTACATCTGTGTGTGTGTGTGTGTGTTTTTATTTATTCATTTATGTGTTTATTTATTTGTCATTAGTTGGTTGTTTGTTCTATCTGTGTGTGTCTGTATGTCTTCATTTTGTGATGTTGCTATTCCACTCATGTTTTCTGTTTAATTTTGGTTGGAGTTTGTTTATGTTTGTCGCCTCTGTGATTATAAAAACAAGAAGTGTAAGTGAACAGGTTAAAATTAACTTCGTTTATTCATATTTGCTGTTATATATATTTCGGTGATAAAAAATAATCCCAAAGAATAATTAGATCATTGATACAATTTCTGAAAAAGAAAAATTAAAAACAAAAAATGGATCATGACTACCTGATCTGGTCTGAAATATAGCATGTTCAATATGTTTTTCAACTCAGTATCAGGGGGCTGAATGTAGTTGATTGGCTGAGTCATTACAGCTTCAAATATAATGTATTGTGAAATTTGTTCCAGTTTTCTGCACTCTAAATTGAAATCTTGCTAAGGTTTACTTTAATTTTCATTTTGTTTTAATCAATAAGGAAATTACCAGCTCAGTGTAAGTAAAGTTCTCTCTCTCATCTTGCTGACTTTTCCTGGGTGTTCAACTTGATGAAAGGTGAAAGAACCAACAGTGTGTAAGTGTGTGCTCTTCACTACAGTGGCATCTACATTTATTTTAGCAAAAGTATAGTAATATAATTGTTTCTACTTTAGGCACAAGGCCAGTAATTTGAAGGGGAGGGGAAAGTCGATTAAATCGACCCCAGTGCATTACTGGTACTTTATTTTATCAACCCTGTAAGGATGAAAGACAAAGCTAATCTTGACAGGATTTGAACTCAGAACGTAAAGGGCCATAACTCTTATTCTGCTAAGCTTGTTGTCCAACACCCTACCGATTCTGCCATAGTAATATAATGTAAATAAGCCTCCATTGGCCTCAGCAAAATGTCTTTAGTTATTTGATCAACAGTACAGCCTACTCATGAAATAAATGTTTAACTTATAAAGAGATTCTATCTATCCAATTCCACTCACATTGCTTGGGCCAGCCTGAGACTGTGGTAAATGACACTTGCTGAAGATGCCAGATACTGGAATCAAACCCAGAGCCTTGAGATTATGAAGCAAACTCATTATCCATTTAGCTATGTCTATGAATCTTCCATTGATTTCAAGTGATGCCCATACATTTTTTTTTAGATGTGAATGTCTCACCTAAGTAGCAGAGAATAAAATCTACAGCAACCTGTAACCTTGGTACTTTGAATAAAGGTTCTCATCCTGCAACTAATTATTAGTGTATTTTATATGTATTATATAAGGCTATTACCATAACCTGAAGATATGTATTATTAGTCTGATACAAAGAACTGCTTACATACTAAAGCTGAGATACTGAGGTTCTGTAAAGAAAAACAATAGATAAATAAATAGATAAAAAGAAAATGCTGAGTTGAAGGCAATAAATTCAATCTATCATTGAAATAGATGAAGTCTGTTAATTATTTGCATTCTCTGAAGGCAACATAAACATGGTCATGAGCAAGCACACACACACACGTTTATACACACAAACATATATATATATACACACATATATATATACACCCTCATATATATGTTTGCACACACACACACACATATATATATATATAAAGTATGTATGTATATACAGACATAACTTGTTATTATGTTAAACACAATAAATATGTCTTGCCAGTTTGTAAGTGACCTGCAGGAAGCACCTAAATAAATATTAAAACAGACCATATACTCATACATACACACCTAGATTCATGCTTACATAGTCACTCACACATTCACACATGCACTAATGTGCCTACATACATAATGTACATTGTATACATACACATATAGAGTGATTGTGTTGGTTGTTGCTTGCGATGGGAATGCCAGCCATTCTCCTTGCTACCATGAAGTGTATCTTCAGTGCAAGTTGTTATATGACTTCATTTGTTTTGTTTGTTTTAAGATAGATTGCCAGAGTGTATGTCTACATAAACAAGTGTTTTGTTTTGTAATGGTCCAGCAACATGATAAAGGCTAGAACACAAATAAATAATCAGTAAGCATGGCTGGTAGGTTTGCCTTTGGGGAATTACCAAGGAAAGATAATCAAAGAGAAGGGAAGTACATTGGAAAGAGTAATGGAAGAAGGGAAACCAAAACAAAACAAAAATATAGCCTTCTGCTGCCCCCACAAATGACATTTACAGGAAGTGGGTGAGAGAAGAGCTACTAGATAGATAAATAGATAGATAAAGAGGGAGAAAGACAAAGATAGATAGAATGAGAGGAAGAGATTAAGAGAGTGATAGAATGAGAGAGGAAACTTACCAAAGAAAACACTAGAGACCATTTTTTTTTCAAAAACTGTTTTTTGAGGAAAGATACAACACTGAGTGTACTTATGTTTAGGGAATGTGTGTATGTGTTTATGGATGTGTGAATGTTAATTTTTTTATATTTATATTTTTATACTTTGCCAGGCAAATCTGAATCTCATTTCTGGCAGACAGTTCCTGAATCTCTCTTTCAACCTTTGTTGGAGTTAATTACCTGTATAGTACTCACTTAACCAGGTGTAGCAGTATACATACAGCTTGACTTTAGTTGGTAAACGTAAGTCAATGTATCCACATAGGATGTAAAATAGTGTTTAAGTGGGAGGAAAATAAATAAACAAAACAAAACAAACATGGATAAAAATATTTTGTTAATAAGATATACTACTTTCAACATAATTATTTTTAGACCTTATTTCTTAACAGAAAAATATGCAGCCACCTGGTTATAGTCAATAGAGCCTTAATTGTGTATGTACATATTTGTGAGTATAAACGTTACATGTGTGAGTGAATGTGTTTATGTGCATGTTCACTGTATATACAATGTACATATTATAATTCCCTAAATTTTGAAAGCACATATGGAGATCAAGTCACTTTTTTTACCCTTTTTCCACCTCCTCCTCCTCCTCTCTGTAGCAACTAGCTATGTGGATTAATTTGCTACTTTTCAAAATCTACACATGAATAGCATAATATTAATATAGAGATGTACATTTGAAATGAAATGAGATAACATTTCAAGACAGAGAGGTTTCATATAGGAAAATAATAAAAAATATTTAAAAAATAATAATATTTAAACATAATGAATAAAAGAACATTCAATGTTTCATGAGATTATTAACATGGGAGGTAGAGAGTGAGAGAGAGAAAGAAAGAGAAAAAACTTTCCTTATGGAAGTATTAAAAAAAATTACTTAAAATGTTTCTTCAAAGAGAATCCATTTAGAAATTTTCTTGAGCGTCTTCAGTTAAATACTCATAAATATCACTATAGTGATATCAATAAATTATCATAATGCTAAGAAAATATTATTATTATTAATATTATTATTATCAATATTATTATTGTTGTTGCTGTTTTGATGATGATTATGATAGATGTTATCACTATTATTTAAAAAAATTGGTGGTGTGGCTGAAATTGTAGAGTGTGAAATTTAATGTAATATACTCTTTACTCGCAAACCCTTACACACTAAGTTCAAATATCCTTTATGTCTCTGGATTTTATCAGTATAGGTACTAGCTTATGTAGAATTAGTATTAGATAATCTCACATTTACTTAAAACTGTAAACATATTTATCCTGTAATCTGGGATCTGGGAGAAGTCAACAAATATTGAGTAGAGGGGTTTGCTTTTAGCTAGGCACTTCTCTTGCAAAGAAGAAAGCATCCATGGTACTTTTAGCTGGCACAAATCCAAACTGCATCTCATCTAGTTTAATTCAATCCCTAACCAGATGTACAATTACAATCCCTGTAACTTTCATGACCTGGTCCATCAATTTGATGCCTCAGTAGTTTCCTCTGTCTAGTGCATCACTTTTGCCCTTGTAGCAATTAACGATGATGCTGCGACACCAGTCATTGAATATAGCATCATTTTGTATTACTTGGCTTACAATATGGGTGGTTATAGTGTCACCTATTATGCCAGAGGCTTTCAGCATCTCAGTGAATATTCCTGATGGCCCAGCTGCTTTGCCTGTCATCATATTCTTAATTATTTTACGTAATACATTGCTGTTGACTTGTACAGCTGGTTTCTTTATTGGATCCACTTGGAGTAGGCTATCTTCCTAGCACACATTCTCTCCATTCATCAGTCTCTCATAATGACACTTCCATGCTGCTTTCTTTTGTGTCAATAAAGGCAAGAGCACCATTTTCATCTCAGAAACACTTCTCAACAACATCACAATTATCCCAGATACATTGCCTTGCAATCCTGAACACCTTACATCTTTAGCTCTCATGTCACATAACATGCATAAGCTTTTTTATTTTCTGCTTCCCTTCTTGCAAAGTACACTTGTCATCTAGCCTCTCTCCTGACCTCTTATTAATGTTATCTGCTTCACCCATTCTGCCATTCTTTCCATGCCTGTCTCTTGGCTTTAATTGTTTCATTAACCCTACTATGCCACTAATGAGAAAAATTGGTTGTTCCAACCTGTCTGGTCTTGAACCATAACACATTCAACCCATGCCAGTGTGGAAAGAGGCCATAACAATTATGATAATGGTGATATCATCATCATTATCATCATCATCATCATCGTTTAACGTCTATCTTCTACGCTAGCATGGGTTAGACGGGATTGTCCCACTTGAGGCAAGATTGGTCAGGTGACCATGTCTCGCTCATATAGAACTGTATCTGGCAGGTTTTCTACGGCTGGATGCTCTTCCCAACACCAACCATATTTACAGTGTGGACTGAGAGCCTTTTTACCGTGTCTCCTACACTTTACAACGTGGATATATGCATATCTATTTATATATATCTATAGATATACATAAATAGAGATACATATAGATATCACCATTATCATCATAATATTATGTATATAAATAGATTATATATATATCTATGGATGCATATCTATTTATATATATCTATATATTATATATATTACTTCATATATTCTAATTATTACATATAACATGCATATTATGTATGATGTACACACTGTCATGTATATTTATTATACATCTAGTATTTGTATGCTGCATATACTGAGCATAATATTTATAACATATAGGCTACAGGCTTTCTATTGCATATTTTATTATATACATTTTATAAGATATGTTAATTTATTTAGCATTCTTTTGCATCTTATTTTATTACATAATTTAATGTTATGTATTTTACTATATATTTTATTATATATCTATTATATGTGTATATGTAAATATCATATGTTCATGTATGCACATGTATGAATGTGCATGCACACATGCATACACATACATCCCTCTGCCACAAATATAAGGAGGTGTTAGTATTTGTCAATGTATATACATATATATGTGCCTGGGCATATGTCTGTATATGTGTGTGCACATGCATGTGGGCATTTATATGTATATATTCATAATCATAGATAAAGCAGTCAAATTTAGAAGAATATAAATACATACTTAGAATAGGGAAGTAGATATACATACATACAAATACATATATATTTCTCTCTCTCTCTCTCTCTTTCTATATATATATATATATATAGATTGAGAGAGAGAGAAAGCAATACATAGATATATAACAAAGGGCAACTAAATGATTACAAAAGGAAATTGATGGCATATGTATGTTTATTTATATTTCTGTGTATATGTATAATACAAAAACTGACATGTTACATACATAGAAAGGTTAAATGCACCTGTCAATGCAAACATTTATCTAAGCTCTGCATTGTAAGTTTTACCAACTTACCGCTAAATGTATCATACTACAATATCTAGACAAAACCTTTCTTTCTTTACATGGCATCTGAACATTCTTTAATAAATTCCTTATACTGTATCATCTTTAGTACACTTCTCCTTACAGTCTTTTGATGTCTAATATGATTAGAACCTGCCTGGAGTTGCCCCTTGCCTATAAAGATCAAATGCTTATTCCCTTTAAATTATGAAAATTAATTTAGTAAAATTAATTCTTAATTTCCTTTCTTCTACAATCACTAACAATTATTGTTTTTATTTCTTTTAGGAGTTATATTGTCACAGTTGTTAGGGTATGGATTAAATGCCTTCCCATTTATTCTGGTTCACTGTGCTCTGAGATCAAATCCAGTTGAGGTCAACTTTGCCTTACCTCCTTTTGGAGTCAATAAATAAGTTCCTATCAAAGTGCAGGGGATTAGCAGAATTGTTAAAGAGTATGACTGGAAGCTATGCAGCATCTGATCTGAGTTCAAACCCCATCTGAGTTCAAATCTCATCTAATTCTGTCAGTTGTGATTAGTGGATAGTATTAGCATTGGAAAGACCAATTAAAATATTGCTTCTTTAGTCTGATCTGACTATTGGTTCCTTTAGTTTTATTTTAATTATTTTTTCTCCAAGTAAAAGGGAAATTTTAATCAAGAATTATTATGCATAGGTCATTCAGGATGTAACCCTTTAACTTATTTACACAGGGAAAGTATCATTTATGAGGGAAGCTTAATTAAAATTAATCATCTATATAGCTCTGTTTTCCAGAATATATTCATTATTGCTGTATGTAGCACCAATTATAGGAGTACTTTGTCCATGTAGTTGTGCATTTATATGCTTTGCAAGAATTTGACATGTTGAAATTACACAAAGATTTGATTAGTTTCAGTCTTTGGAAACAGCAATAAAATTTCATTTCAATTGATTTCAGTTTATTGATTTCTAATATAGGTGCACAATTTCAGATATTTAATATTAGAGAGAGAAAATGTGACTGCATGGTTAGGTTTGTCCCTTATCAGAGCATAGATCTTTTCAAGGGCATTACTAGATGCACTACAATCCCCCTGTAGCTTTCTAGCTCTCTAATATTCTTCTTTCATGTCTTCCTTCTATGTTACTTCCACTTGGATTATAATAGCCGCTGCTCCTTTGAATTTAGCCATCGGGAAATTCCATTCAGCCCAGGCCGACACCAGCGCACCCTAGTATCATGCTTCTGACTATATACTTGTCACCTATTATGTGTCTTGCACTAAACATTGATCAATGCTCCACACAACTACTATGGCCATTAACTTTTCTGCTCAATCATTTGTCTGCCCATGTGTTAATCCTCCGTCAGTTCCAATCACTGTGTAACAAACATTTTTTTTTTCTCTGTTCCTGGCTTGTAATCACTTTTTTGTGTTGCTTAGGTCCCAAATAAATAAAAAAGTGCTATTAAACAGTTAAAAGTTTGGGTTTGTAAAAATTCTAAGCTATTCACTAGAATTATTTGTATGCTGGATTTTACATTGTATGTAAGTTTAATTTGCTTATGTTAAATGATTTTTTATATATGTTTCAGGTTAAATTAAAATGATAAAATAAAGAGTAATACCTAAAGAAAATGATAAAAGTGCAATAAAGTATAAATTGTTAAAAAGTGGATTAAAGAGATTTATTGATACTGGATTTTCGCACCCTGAATAAAGGGTAAGTTGTGTTTTAAGCATTCGTCTCCAGGGTGAAGCAGTGGAACTTGGTCAAGGAGGAAGTGCAGGTGACAAGTCAGAGAAGTCGACACAAACTTTTCTCAGGCTTTTACACTCTTAGGGATGGCCTCTGCTTCTGCCACGACGTGCCTGGACTGTTTGACGTTATTGGGGTGCCGTTTGTGCCCAAGGAGTGGCGGCTATTTATAGACAGCTCCACCACAAGTTTGAAGGCTGTCCTCCTCCACAATGGAAACAAGTTCCCGACACTGCCCCTAGCTCATTCAGTCTGCCTGAAGTAAGATTACTACAGTGTGAAAGTCCTCTTGGAAGCTCTGCAATACAACCAGTACAATTGGGAAATCATTGGAGACTTCAAGATGGTGTCTTTCCTGCTTGGACTCCAAGGAGGCTTTATCAAATTCCAATGCTTCCCCTGCCTTTGGGACAGCAGAGCCACCTCTGACCACTACAAAAGAAAGAACTGGGAGCAGCGAACAGAATTTGTAGTTGGGACCCGGAACGTCATGTGGGAGCCACTGGTTGGTCCCAGGATTGTGCTCATGCCACCACTGCACATTAAGTTGGGGTTGATGAAGCAGTTTGTGAAGGCTCTCAACCAAGAATCAGCCGCTTTTAAGTACCTTCTTGAGTTCTTCCCCAAGTTATCTGAGGCCAAAATCAAAGGTAGAATTTTTGTTGGACCTCAGATAAAGAAGGTGTTTGAGTCTACCGAGTTCTCCAATAAGCTCAATAGGATTGAGAGAACAGCATGGAACTGTTTCAAGGCAGTTGTTAAGGGCTTCCTGAGCAACTACAGAGCTGAAAACTACCAGCAACTGGTGCAGGATCTGATAAAGGCTTTTGGCGCCATGGGATGCAGGATGTCGCTTAAACTCCATATGCTGGACGCTCACCTGGAAAGATTCAAGGACAATATGGGCGCCTACTCAGAAGAACAAGGCGAACAATTCCACCAAGATGTGAAAGAGATAGCGCGGAGGTACCAGGGTCACTACAATGAAAAAATGATGCGGGACTATATCTGGGGGCTAGTGTGGGAATGCGATCTGGACAACAACCGCAAATCCAGGAAATTCAGTCATTTCTGACGTGTATAAGTTGCTTTATAAATGTTATTTGTTTTTACTTGTTTGCTTTTGATAAGCTTGTGTAATAAAATAAATATATACTCTGTTGATTTAATTATATGAACTGATAAATAAAAAAAAAATGTGTTTTTTCTTGAAAAATATGAAAATTTCGAAATATCAAACTTCTGACCACAAACCCAAACTTCTCATTAAATAATAGTGTCTTTTTTATAATAATGGGATATAACAAACCATGAAATGACACTTAGAACTGGGGAACAAAAAATATGTTACACGGTGTAATGAGAGTTCCAGTTATATTAGAACAGCCTGCTCAAGAAATTTATGTACAATTGATTCATCACTATATAGAGACATGTACACTTAATATAGTTCTCTGGGATATTCATCGAGACAGAATGCGTGACAAGGTTTGATCTTCAAATTCCAGGTACAACACATTTTAGCTAGCTGAGGGGTCTGAAGCAATAGAAAAAATGTGCCCTGCTCAAGAACACAATGTGTTGCTTTATCTATATCTCTGGAAATGTATATGTATGTGAGCCTAATGGGTGCATTTTAGCACATCTGTGTGTATATGTGTGTGGCTACTTACATATGCTTCTATGTGCAGGTATGTATATGTGTGAATATATATATCATAATCATCATCATCATCATCATCATCGTTTAACGTCTATCTTCCACGCTAGCATGGGTTAGATGGGAATTGTCCCACTTGAGGCAAGATTGATCGGGTGACCGTGTCTTACTCGTATAGGACTATCTGGCAGGTTTTCTACGGCTGGATGCCCTTCCTATATATATATATATTAAAGTAACAGATTAAAGTTTAAGCAATGAATCACTGCTTTCACCCTTAACGGGATCTTATGGTTTTACATATTTTTATATATATATTATCCTTGTCAAGCACTCTTCGGATTTTAGTCTTCACATTTATTATTATTACTATATATATATATATATATATTTGTGTCATCATAATCATTACTTTATGTCCATTTTCCTGACTAGCAAGTGTTGTACATGTGTGTATCTATGTATGTGTGCATTTATATATATATATACTTATCTCTTTTGGCTAAGCTACCATGCACTGTTTTTATCTCTCTTCCTTTACAGTTGATACATTTTGGTTTGTAGCATATTTTCGTTTTTTTATCTTCATGTGTGTTATTTACTGAAAGACAACTTGTTCCATGTCTACCTCTTTTGTTGCATTCCACTGTGTACTGGAATGAAATGTATCAACCTTGATGCACTGTAGCGATAGTGATTTCCAGAGATTGACTGTTGAGAAAGGACTGTCCTTTTTTCCATTTTCCTCCTTTTTTTCCCTGTTGTCTTTGCTCTGTGTACTCCCACTATATATATACATACATAAAGAGAGAGAGAGAGAGAGGAGGGCTGTGGTGCTGAGACTCAGGAGACCAGTAATCATGGCTTGGCACCACGGTGTGTGTGTGTGTGTATATACAGGGTGTGGACGATATTTGTTCGCAATTTTCAACTGCTAATTTTATGCAAATTTTTTTTACTTCCGTTGTCACTCTTGTCTTCATAAAAACAGTGACTATATTTCCATTATTTATTTTCAGAATAATTGATTATGAATAATTTTGAGCCTCCAAATTTGTGGAAGAGACACGGAGTTCTTCTTGGAATCCGCGTCGGGAGGACAAATAAGGAAATTTCAGACTTTCTCAGCATCAGCAGGAGAATGGTGGAAAAGGTCAGAAAGGAATTGGAAGATTCAGGATTCGACTACGAAGAAGCAACATCAGAGAGGAAAACACATGATCGACGATCTGACGCCTTCAGAACGCCTGAGTTCGTCGCTGAAGTTCAGGATATTATCAACAATGAACCTAGCAAGTCGATGCGTGCAATTGCAAGGAAGAAAGGCGTGGATGAAAAGCTCATTAGGCTGCTGGTACATGAAGACATTCGCTACGTTTCATAAAAGATGAGGGAAGGACAATTTCTGTCAAAGGCGATGCAAGAAAAGCGACTGAAGCACGCAAAGAAGCTGATCAACAAGTTGAAACACCCACTGGAGCCAGACATGCTGTTGTTTTTTTCCGACGAGAAAAACTTCTGCCAAGACCAGAAGATCAACTCTCAGAACAGGTGGCTCACTGTCTCATCCAAAGACGTGCCCAGAGTCATGCAGACAAAGTTTCCAGCGACAACATTGGTCTTAGGTGTCGCCAGCAGTCAAGGTGACGTCTTGCCACCTCATTTCTTCCCTGAGGGCCTCAAGATGAACACCGATGGCTACATCCGCGTTCTGAGCGAGGTAGTAAAGCTCTGGATCGACCAGGTAGCTGCAGGTAGGCCGTACATGTGGCAGCAAGACTCAGCGCCCTGCCATACCAGCCGAAAGACCCAAGCCTGGCTGTCAGAGAACTTCGTCGACCACACTTCACCTGACATCTGGCCTCCCAGCTCGTCTGACTGCAACCCCTCTCGACTTCTTTGTGTAGGGCGCAGTGGAACGAGATACCAACAGATCTAGCTGCAATACGAAAGACGATCTGAAGGCCAAGATCACAAGTGCCTTTAGGGGCCTAAATCGGGGGGACAGTGACGAAGGCCTGTAGCCGGTTCCGAGGCCGCCTTGAGGCCATCATCAAAGCCAATGGTGGGTTTATCGAGTGAGATCGAAAGAACAAGTCATGAAGACAAACTGACCCAAGTTTGATAAATATATCTTAAAAAATAAAACTACTGTGTTACTTTTTCCTAGACAGTAATCTTGCAAACAAATATCGTCCGCATCCTGTATATATATATATATATATATATATATATATATATATAATTGTTTCTACTTTAGGCACAAGGCCAGCAATTACCCAGTGCATTACTGGTACTTTATTTCATCGACCCCGTAAGGATGAAAGGCAAAGTCAACCTCGGCGGGATTTGAACTCAGATCGTAAAGGGACGTAACTATGCTGGAAAGCATGGCGTCCGACCCTCTACTGATACTGCCAATCCACCGCCCTTATATATATATATAGAGAGAAAAGAAAATGCGATGTTCAGTGTAGATGTTAATCATTATCTCTATCTATCTATATATGTTATAGGTACAAGAAGAGATCAAGCTCTGCAAGGAGCTGACAACCACCACAACTATCATGTATATATATCTTTACAGGTATCCCCAGTTCATGGGGCTAGTGATTAACCTTTTTATGTGTTTGACATTATGCAATGAGATAAAAAGAGAAAGAATGATTAAATGGATAGGAGAGAAGAATATATATATATATATATATATATATATGTATAATGTATGTTTATACGTATGTATGTGTTTGGAGAGATAGAAAGAGAAAAGAGAGAGAGAGATAGATACAGATAAGTTAACAATTTATTGCAGATTAATTTTCTTATGGGAGGAATTGAGCACAGGATTGGTAACTAATGAATTACTCATGAAATGTAATATGTAGCAATTGTTTATAACTGGGGATTATAAAACCCAATGGTATCTGTTTAGAGCAGGTAGAGACAACCGATGAGAATTAAGTGTCTTGGCAATAAAATATCAAATTTATAGGCTCTGGGTATCGGGTCATCGTTGTAGTTGCAGACTTAATGTCCAATCTCTATTTATAAATATGAAACCTCTTCTGTGGTTATCATGTCTAATGGTCAGTGACTCTGAGTATTGCTAAGTTAATTTGGACATATAGATGAGATCACTGTAAGTGAACTCTTTTATGGCTATACCCATAACAGATTAGACAGTCGCCCCAGGTAGAGCTGCTAGTTCTCTGAATTGAGATATCACAGCTCCTATACAACAGACATGTTATTAGAATGTCTCAGAAAAGAATCACTAATCGGCAAAACTAACTGACAGGAAACCCTAGGGTAGACCCCATGCAAGATGGTTGGATAATATCCGTGAGTTTAGCTGGCTTTGCTTGCAGATCCAGCTGGATCTGTTGGAGACAGTTGCCTCTGACAGGACCCACCGGAAAGTATGTTTCAGAACGCTGCTCCCATGAGCCTCCAAGGAATAAGTGAGCAAAAAAGATCTATACCAGAAGTTGTACTCAGCACTGCATGCAAATGAAACAATTGTTAATTTTCCAGTTTTGTCGCTATTTCTTGCAATGTGGTTAACTACATCCTATCCTAGTCTCTGCTTGCAGTAAAAATTATTGGGATTTTAAGAATTAAGCTTGTGACATAGTGGCTAAGTTGTTAACTAAGCATAGTTTATAACAATGGGTACCCTTCAAAAAGTAAATTTTTGTGGATTCGAAATTAAAACATAGCACATATAACTAACTATACATGATTCATGAAAATATAAGTATTGAAAGAAAAGAGAGTTTAAGAGTAGAAAAAACAGTTTCTAATTTGTGGAAATTATAGCAATATCATTGGTATGGGTGTGATAATGAGGATGATAATAAGACAATGTTTTCCTGAGAAATCACTTCAGAAAGACTTAATATTTTTTGTATGGGTAAGTGTTATTTAACATCCAAGGATCACTAAACATTTTTTGAAAGATTTGATGCTGATTACTGCAGCTAAATAATCATATGACTTAAACATATTTGATAAACATTGAATGAACATATTTGTCTTCTTAGCAGCAATATCTTGTATTTGATATTCATGACTGATCCAATTTATTTCTATCAATGATAAATATAAATTAATTGTTATATTGATTAACCTGTGGCTTTTGATGATATCATCAGTAGTATTCTATTCCTTATTCTCATGAAGATATTGTATGCGGTTTCTCCTTGAAGTATTTCAAGTTCTTTTGTAAAGGATTATAACAGCCTTGTCAGAACATAACTTCTCTTGTGGCAGTGCCACAATGAAATGCTCGCAGTACACTCTGTAAAGTAGTTGATGATTCAATAGAGACATTGTTGAGTAAAGAATACTCTTCAGCTAGTCAAAGACATGACAACCTCTTTCTAGTACATGTATGATAAAATGCCCCTAGTACAATCTACAAAGTGGCTGTTGTTAGAAAGAACATCAGTTTATAAAACCATGTTTGAATTGGTATGTACGAGCATGATGTGGTCTTTCAAGCTATCTATGAAGGCAAAAGCTTTGCATAATAACTGGCTAAAATCATAACAGCACATGAAACCCATGCTAGTATAGAAAACCAATATAACAATGATTTTGATAATGATGAGGGTGTCATTGCGAGAGAACTTTTTCTTGAGAAATCACTTCATATAACACAAGATTTGTTCTTTTTTATCAGGGGTAAGTGTTATTTAGCAGTTTCTTGAATCATTGAATTTATGATGTTTTATTGATGTTTGGGGAGTACTGTAGTATCTATGGAGACAATTATTGTAGAGATTTGTTTGTTTCTTATCCTCTTTCCACATTGACAATTACTTGAGAGTCTTGTTAAGATCAAAAGATACATGGAATCCCTATCTTTTTAAGATAACTGAATCTTAAGATAAACAATCTATAATACTTTGTGTGAAATCCTTCCAATATTTCTCTCATATGCTCAGTACTTTTATTATAAAAAGTATGTAAAGAAATGAAAAGTAATTATTTCCCTTTGTTGATTTCCCTTTCCCTTTACTTCATGCAAATCCTACTTTGTGTTATTTTTCATCATAGTATTGACCTCAAAAACATGCACCCTTGTAGCCAATAGTCATCATCATGATTATTCACCAAGGGCAGTGGATTGGCAGAATCGGTTGAGCATCAGACAAGCTTTACTACATAGAGTTATGGCCCTTTATGTTCATAGCTTTGACTTTCATCCTTACAGGGTTGATAAAATAAAATACCAGTAATGCACTAGTGACACTAAATCTTAAACCATTACTATTGATATCGTTGCTTTTGTTGTTATTATTTATTCCTTACCCAGAGAGGTTTGCTGCTTGTTTAGGACAAGCTTTTCAGGCATGGTAATCATCTTCACTGGATGTAGATGTAGCTGAAATCTGGTGAGAAGGATAAAGCCATCCTGCATATACTGTCCAACATCTAGGGATCTCTGATTTGTAGAGTTATATTGAATGGCTCTTCCTTTTTTCATCAACGCTACTTTATCTCACTCTCTAGACCTTTCCTCTAAACACTGCATGCATCCAATTATTCCTTTCTAGAGAAGAGATGTAACCTTTCAAATTCATATAGTTTCCCACAGGGATCAACCAACAGAAACTTAAACTGAACATGAATTGAGCTCTTTGGGAACCTACAAGGGCCAAGGGCATTGACATGTTAAAAACAAAGTTAAAAACAGTTAAAAATCAGTTAAAAACAAAGATTGGATTTGTAAATAGGGTGATGAATTGGCAGAGTTATTTGAGCAGCAAATAGGGTGTCATTCAGTTTTTGTTCTGGATCTCAGTTGAGTTCTTCTAACTCTACTGAAGTTAACTTCACCTTTCATTCTTTTTAAGGATCAATAACTAAAGTACCAATCTAATATGGTAGATTGCTAGAATTATCTGACCATTAGATAAGATGCATAGCAGTTTGCATTTTGAGGTCAGATTCTGCCAAGTTGTTAATCATCTGATCACAAAGGCATCTCACCCAACTTAAAATTGGCCAGTATGTAAGACAGGTAGATCTAAAAGCTGTATAGTCGCAGACTTTATCTAGCATTTGATTGAAAATGGCTGGATAGAAGAAAATATGTATTCTTTGTTTATAAACATAAGTAGGTTAAATATTAATAGAAATGTGTTCAGAATAAGGTACTCTATATTATATTAATACATAAGTGGAAAATTAGCAGAATCATTAGAGCATGAGACCAAATGGCCTTCAGTATATGTTCTAGCTTCTTGCATTCCAGGTTTTAATCCAGCTGAGGTCAACTTTGCCTTATATCCTTTGGGTGTTGATAAAATAACTACTAATAAAATACTGAGGTTAACCAACTATTCCCTTCCCACAAAATTGCTGGCCCTAAGCCTAAATTAGAAACCATTATTTTATTACAGCTCTTTGATAGAATATGAGTAGTAAATCAAATCCTTCTGTGGGTCACTTGTATGGTGAATTTAAGTGGTTACCTGGTTTAACACCACTACAAATTCTTTCAGCGCCTTTAGTGGAGTCATCTCTGTTGCAATCATTTGGGGAAGGTTTTTCTTTGAGGATACTTTCCCCCTCCACGATCTCACTTGAAGATCCTGTAAAGAATCACTAGCTCTGTTCTTCCTCACTAAATGATGAAATATAAAGAAACAAAAAACAATCAGCTGAGAGAATATGAAAGATTGCTATCCAAACCTTTCATAACTGAATATTTATCAGAAAATAGCATGAACACTTTCCTTAATGATGAATAATGTGTTCATAGTCTTGCATATAATGTTTCTTTTTTCTTTCTATATTAAAGACTTACCAACAATCGCCGTAGATGCAACTTCAATTTTGAGCTGCAGATTTAACAACAAACCATCCTTCATATATGCATTTTTATTGATCTCTAGCTGATTGATGCTTTCAAATATTACACCATGTTTTAAACAATTCTACAACTTCTATAGCCTTGAGAATCAATCACATCAGTCATGATCCTTTGATACATACTGAATTCAAATCTATAGACTTCACTTCAATACTGTCTTGCTTTGTTGAATTTAAGCAGTTGTAGCACTTTTAAACATTCTTCATTCATTCATAAAACCATTTCATATAACATAATATACAAAGGGGGATTGAAAGAGCTTTGAATCTTGGTGGATAGCTATTGTAATAATTGCTCTTCATAAATACAGCCAAACAACCTCAAGGGAATAGTGTTTGGTGCCATGAAGGGTATCAAACAATAAAATATAATCCAAGACTAAAAGGCGTATGAAGCTTTGCATTGTACAACTATGAAGCCCCTAACAATTCTATTATAATGGGATACATTTAGATTTTATCTGTTATATCAGTGATCTGAGTTGCTGTTTGTTCTCTAGCTTTCCCTTGATCTCAAGCTGGCCATTCAACTGCAATAGTCATAAATCTCATCCTCTTTGTTGCTTGGTTGATCTTGCAGCTCCTATTCATTTATCTCTATTAAAATGCATTTTCAGTGATAAGTTGTATTTGACATGCCTAACAATTTAATACACTAGGGATTTCAAATATTTCATAATACTGTTAGTGAATCAGATTTCTTGTATTATTAGTACACTGCTTTTTTTGCAGTTCACTTCTGATTAGTTTCTTCAAATTCTAATAGATTTTATTTGTATCAGTTAGTATTTCTCATGCTGTTGTTGTACGATTGTGTAATTTTAATTATTGGACAGATGGTATTTCTTTTGTTTCTGTCTCGTGATCACCATGATTAAGTTACTAGATTTATTTTTCTTTCTTTCGTATTGGGAAGATCCATTTCTGCCTTCAGATATTGAGAGTTGAAATCAGTAGTAATATGGCTATTTATATTTTGTTTCATGTTTCTTTTTTTCTTCTTCTAACACACACATACACATATGTATATATATATGTATATATATATATATATGTATATATATATATGTATATATATATATGTATATATATATATGTATATATATATATATGTATATATATATATGTATATATATATATGTATAGATATATATATATGTATAGATATATATATATGTATAGATATATATATATGTATAGATATATATATATGTATAGATATATATATATGTATAGATATATATATATGTATATATATATATATGTATATATATATGGATATATATATATATGTATATATATATGGATATATATATATATGTATATATATATATATGTATATATATATATATGTATATATATATATATGTATATATATATATGTATATATATATATATATATATGTATATATATATATATGTATATATATATATATGTATATATATATATATGTATATATATATATATGTATATATATATATATGTATATATATATATATGTATATATATATATATGTATATAT
>OZ024746.1:41898545-41901045 GCA_964016885.1 Eledone cirrhosa
TTGGAATTTGCCAGCATTAAACTGCATGTTGTTTTCTTCCGCCCATTTGTATATGGCATCCAGATCCTGCTGTAAAAGGGCAGCGTCAGCCGGGTTTTTGATTTCCTGTGCTACCTTAGTGTCATCAGCATAGCTAGTGAGGGATGTTGTTGTTAATACTACAGAGGGTATGTCTGAGAGAGCCACCAAAAACAGTAGTGGTCCCAGGACTGTCCCCTGGGGTACCCCACTTGTTATTGGTGTTTCCTTTGAGAGGGACCCATTTGCTGCGACTGCCTGGCTTCTATCCCTTAGGAAGCCATGCAGCCACTCACCTACTTTTCCAGTTATGCCGAGTCCGTGTAGTTTGTGACTATCATTCCGTGGTCGACCTTGTCAAAGGCCTTCGCAAAGTCAAGATATATCACGTCCACATGTGAGCTGTCTAGTAGTTGTCTCAGTACCCAGTCATAGTGATGTAGCAGCTGTGTAAGGCAGCTTCTTCCTGGGCGGAAGCCATGTTGCGTGCTAGTCAGGCGGTCATTTTCCTCGAGGAAAGTGATCAGTTTCTTTCTGATGACTCGCTCCATGACCTTACTGATATGTGACGTCAGGGAGACTGGCCTATAGTTTTTGGCCTCCGCTCTGCTACCTCCTTCATGGATAGGGAATATTGTGCCTCCTTTCAGCTCCCTGGGTAGTACACCGCTAGCCAAGGAGCTTCTGAAGAGCATCTTCAGTGGAGTTGCTAAGGCCCGCTTACATATTTTTAAGAGAACTGCTGGGAATCCATCAGGTCCAGCAGCCGAGTCTGTTCTAATTTCATCAATGGCGTACACCACATCCTCCTCCGTTATGTCTATGTGGTTGATGGTTGCCATTTCTTCATGTAGTGTTGTGGCATCAAAGAACTCCTCTGGCTTCGTTATTTGCATGTGCCTCAGTGGACATGTGAACACACTTTTGTACTGTTCGTTCAGTATTTCACATATCTCTTGGGGGTTTTCGGTTAATGAACCGTCCGTATGGAAGAGTGGCCCAATCTTGCAGTGTACTGAGGCAGTCTCCTTTGCAAATCCAAAGAAGGCCTTAGAGTTTGTTTTAATGTTTTCTATGGCCCTGTTCTCTTTCTTTGCCCTCTCATTCTCATGGGAAAGTTTGAGTGCAATCTCGGTTTCAAGTAGTGCACGTTTCAAATCGGATTCCTTCTTGTTTTTGTTTTGTTGACTTTTCAACTGGTTTGAGAGTTTAGTTCTACGTCTCATAAGGATTTTCCTATCTCTGGGAATAAGATTTTTGTGTCTGTTTGCCTCTTTCTCCGGGACAAACTTTTTGCATATAGTGTGTATCGTTGTCATGAAGTGTTGAAATTGTGTGTTAGTGTCTTGTGTGGCGGTGTTTTCACTCCATGTTTGCTTCCGAATTTCTCTCTTAATCTTTTTCCAGTTAGCCTTGTAGAAGTTAAGGCTGGATAGCGTCCCGGAGCTTCTTGGTGGTTTTGTCTCTGTTGGTTCTCTTGGACCACATATCATTAGCTCTACTAAGTTATGATCCGAGAGAATTGTTGGTGTCACCTTTAAATTGTGGATGAGCACTTCGTTGTTTGTAAAACAGAGGTCCAGGACATTTTCGCCTCTTGTTGGGAGGAGTATTGCTTGCTCCATGAACAGCCTGTGTGTGAGGGCGAGCAGGGATTCCGTCTGTCTCTGTTTTATTGACGTCATTCCAGGGAGGAGGTGGCCCTCAAGCCATTTGACCATTGGTAGGTTGAAGTCTCCACTCCCAGCAGTAGGATGTTGAGACCCTGGTCCAGTTTGTCAAGGACCTCTTCTATCCTACTTAGGCTACCCTCAAATTTACCCTCATGACTGGGGACATTGGGCGGCCGATATGTGACACATATTACTGTCTGTAGTTGCTTCATATGTATTATCAGTGTGTCACAGACTGAGTTTGAATGTGTCAACAGTACAATTGGTGTGACATCTTCACGGATATACAGAGCAACCCCACCATGAGTTCTCTCCTTCCTGTCCGAACGAAATACAGTATATTTCGGTATATGTATTTCTGCATCTGCTATACTGCTTGTCAGATGCGTTTCGGTTAGTGCCATGCATAGTGCTTGATTGCTTATGGCTAAGTCTCCCAGGTAGGAAATTTTACTCATGTTACTGAGTTTCACCAGGCCTCTGACATTCAACAGCAGCACTGGTGTGACTTTTGGGGTGCCAGTAGTGGCTGTCGGTATGACACTTGGTCTGGTGTCAACGGCGGCCACTCTGGGTCCCTTAACTGTGGTGGTCTCAAGTGCTGGTGTGGATGACCCTGGCTCTGGAGATGATGCAGCCAGGTCAGCTGTCCCACAATCTTCTCTGCCATCACTAAAAAAATTTCTGCTCTGCTGCTGCCATCTGTATCTCGTCGGCATGTGCGTGCCTTCTCCTTGTTGGTGCGGCACGCGCGACATCAGCATACTTCTGGAGCGGCTTATTTCGGCTTTGGCTGGGGCATGTTGAAC
>OZ024746.1:41906045-41956045 GCA_964016885.1 Eledone cirrhosa
ATATATATACATATATATATACATATATATATATACATATATATATATACATATATATATATATACATATATATATATATATATATATATATATATACATATATATATATATACATATATATATATATATACATATATATATATATACATATATATATATATACATATATATATATATATACATATATATACATATATATATATACATATATATACATATATATATATATATATATACACTTTATGCTTAATTAAAAGCATTTCTAGACTGTCTGTCACTACTCTAAAACAATAGCATAAGGTCCTCGAAATGCTTTTAATTAAGCATACAGTGTATTGCAAAATACACTATATATACATTCATATATGTATCGCTATTTCAGAGCACCAATTCTAATTTATATATATATATATATATATAAAAAACATGAGAAGAAAGAAGAATACTGCGTGGTTGCACATGGGTTACATATCATAAAAATAGTCCTTTGTCAGTGATTTTCCAACCATCATTGGTATTTCATCGCATTAAAAATCATATACCTCAGGTTGGTGCGAGCAATAACTAAAAAAAGTTATTGGGACCAGTAAATCGCGTAAAGCGAGGGGCACAAGTAAACAACATAGAATGATAAAAGCAAACCAAAGATATATACATATACATACACACACACACACACACACACACACACACACACACAGACAAGCATGCAAGCATGGAATAACGGATGTAAAAATGATGATGATGATGATTATATTGCATGCCGCTCCACAAATGCACAATTTTTTCCTGCTAATGGCATCTTCTACAATATTTAGCCATCTCTACTTACTGACTATACAGAGATGTAAGTCAGTATGCCATTGATGTTTTCATAATCTAAAATGTTTGCAATTTTAGTGTTTCTATTGTTCTTTGATTTATTGTTTATCTACAACTGTTGTTATCTCTGTTATTATCTCTGTATCTGGTAATGATGATTGCATTAGCACTGCAGATATCAACTGCTTATATTTCTATTTAAGTAATTTTTAAAGAAGCCCCCCCCCCCCCCCAAAAAAAAAAATTATAATAAAAGTACTCAAGAAGAATTATGGATAAATGTATCGATTGAATTAATTATTCTATATGTAGGAATTGTTGTAGCCAGATAGACCATGATATCACTGCTAGATGTAACAAATGGCAGGAAGGTAGTATATATATTAAACAAAACATTGAATAAATTTTGTATATGCTGTTGATTTGTCATTTCTGTGAAAGTATTCTATCTTAGCATTTAAAATTTCAAACATGTTTCCCAATGTAGAAATTATAGTAAATTTATAGTTGATTTTGCACTACATTTCACCAAATGAACAACTAATCAGTACATATAATTTGGCATTTATCTAGTGTCTAAATCTCTATTATATACAGCAGTAAAAATCCCAACATTTATTGTTTCCTAAATGTTGTGTCCCAAAGCTTAATTTATCCTGCTACTCATTCCCTTTAAATTATAATGCATTAACACTTCCCACATCAGCAGACAGCCTTTATATCTGATAACATTAAAAATCTCATCTTATTATTATTCTCTGGGTACAGCCATATATCATACCAACAATACATTTGCAAATTAAAGTCTTGACAGCGCAGGAACAGATTAATGGTATTACTGAACTAATCCCTTGTCATGCCAGCAATACTACAGAAACTTGTCTTTTTTTTACCTTGCTTTACATTCCATAATATTCATCATCACATTTAGCTTTCATACAGCACATAAATGATTAAGCACAAGTATAGCATTCAACTTCACATCCATTCAAAGGCCCATTAATTAAACAAAATAAAGAACTGTAACTGGTTTACAAGCAATATATGGATTATACTAGCGTTTTCAGACCCTTAATCCCACCCACATAGACCCTGTCACAACCCTAGTTAATTATACACTATAAGAATACTTTGGAAAACTCTTAGCTGTGTCAAAGACATGACAACCTCTCTAGTATTGGCGCTATGTTAAAATGTATTTGGTAAAGTGTAGGAATACTTTTATAAGCGAGATGCATAACCCATGGCATGCTTGCACATTTCGTACAGCATGGAAATATAAGGGAATGATATTCAAACCTCTCGGATAAGACAGAGGCATGGTAAAACAAGTAGAAACTATAATAGTAATGATGAGGATGATGATAATGATGATATTAGCCATCCGAACATACATTTTGAAGGAAGACATAGTTGATTAGAGTGATCCTTGTATATCACTGGAGCAAAAAATGTGACTGTCAAAAGGCAATGTTTTTAAAAATGTGTTTATCAAGTTTCCATGCTTTTATGGTTTGGAAGCTTCTATCAGTCTAGATATTTTCCTGAATTCTTTGTGTTTTAAGCTGCTCCTTATGCAATCTAATATTGTATTTTATTTAGGTTGATTGAAGAAAATAGATTAATTTGTATTTCTATAGGTGAATCTGAAGGTCAAATTCACCTATTTATAGATTTCTTGTTCAAATCTTTAGCACTGACATATCTTTAAGAGAATAAAGTTAGTGGTAGGCAACCATTAAATAAGTCTTTTACTTCAGAATATTTCAGGAAGAGGCTAGAATCATTAGTTAGCAAGATTTAAGGAGAACCTTGCTAGTATGTATTGGTTGTAAAATAATCTTTGTGGGATCTTATGTAATTAGATGAAAAGTCAATACTTTTAGTACATTATGTGCACTGATGCAAGCAACATATGACTAAAGTCAATAGATCCACTAGAAGTAATTGATAACTTTTCTTATCTTACGTCAACTAGTTAATATTAGGAATAGAATTAAATCAGAATGGTGAATGGCGAGGGTATAAAGTGTGTGGAAGAAGATTAAAGTATGAAGCATATCTCAGATATACTAAATCATATTTTGACAGTGAAATATGAGCAGTACCAGTAAAGTACATTCAAGAATTACATAGGAACCACCTGAGTATAACTTCTTGCATGGATGATGGAAATTATTAGTTATGCATGCTAAAGTAATTACTGCTCCAGTGTAAATAAGTAATGTATATATGTATATATGCACAAATATATGACAACAACGGTATTAGTGGGTATTGAATCTGTCTCATCTACATCTTGATAGAAAAGGTATATTATATATTTTTTTATCTTCTGATCCTCAGAAGATAAAAAATGTTATTGATTATATATATATATATCATCATCATCATCATTTCCATTTAATAGTCAAAACAACTGCTTGCACTCAAAAATCTCTCCAACGTTGTTGGTGTTAGGAAAGGCATCCAGCCAAAGCAATCATGCCAAAAATAATGATTGAGCCAGACACAGTCACTGATTCTTCAATAAGAAGTGACTATGACTAGTCATCAACTGATGCTAGCATGGAAAAACAAGCAAAAAAGATGATAATTGTTACTACCTTTGGCACAAGGCCAGCAATTATCCCAGTGCATTACTGGTGCTTAGTTTATCGAACCCGTAAGGATGAAAGGCAAAGCTAACCTCAGCAAGATTTGAACTCAGATCATAAAGGGCCATAACTCTATGCTGCAAAGCATGGTGTATGACGCTCTACTGATACTGTCAATCCACCATGTATGTGTGTAGGGCGGGGGGAGGAGGCTGAGTGGTTAAGAAGTTTCACTTGCAATCAGACAGTTCTGTGTTCAGTCTTACCGTATGGCATCTTAGGCAAGTGGTTTTTACTATAATATCAAGTCAACCCAAACCTTGTTGAGTAAAGTTAGGCAGAAAGAAACTGTATGAATGCCCATCAAATAGGCTGTGCTTGTAATTCAAAGGTGCAGCTAAGTAATAACACTGTGCTTTGCTCATTCCACCTAAGAATTACATTAAAGGTAGATGTGTCTGTGGAATACTTAGCCACTTCATACACTAATGCAATAAATAAGTCTTTCAGTTAGATTGAACAGCTAGTTGCTCATATGCCAATCTCAATGGTAGAATCCATCATTATCATATATATATATATATATATTGTCTGAGTGTGTGTGTATGTGTGTGTGTGTCATCCACCTTTTCATCATCATCATCATCATCATCATCATCAATATTTTCTTTTCACACTTGTTTCTCAATACTGTGCATATACTATTATAAACAATTTCAGAAATAATATGTCAGTATTTTCTTGGAAAATGGTAACCATGAATTTGAGAAGCTTTTGATTCTTTATTCAGGAATCATCTATGATTACAACAAGATTTTTTTCCTGTCAGTATATGAAGATATATACAATAATATGGTTAAAATTGAACACAAGAAGATACATAGGTTATAGATCATATTTGTTTTCAGAGATATGAAAAATGTTGTTATGATATGCATGTCCAGAGTATATATAATATTTAGGGAATGCTCTATTATACAATATGACATAAGGATTTGGCTAATGGATGGTCTTTCTTTGAGACAACAATATAGATTAGAAAGCATAACGATGTAAGTGGCATAAAAGGAAAGTGGTATATATTTAAATGAGTTTTAAAGAATGATGTTATTGACAACATTCACAATGCTCTTGGTGAGAAAATGAAAAATGCTTCTACATACAACAGCTAACAAAAATCCACTCAGAGCCGGAAACAATGCATTAATACTATATCTCTTATTATATGTCATACTTCTATCATACCGATCAAACATTATGAACCATCTATTATAACCTCTTAAACTTCTATAAAATATGTGTTACTGTTAGCATGCTCATACAAATCTTCTCTCCATTTCCTTTCCATATGTGTGTATGTATTTGTTTTATATACATTTCCTGTTCTGTTTTCCTAGAAAATACCATTTGAATACATGGTAACATATTAAGAATCGGTAGCTGTCAAGCAAGATACACAGTTTGACCATTTAAAGTAGGTTAGGACTGTGTCCAACATAAATATTCATTTTCTAAATTGTTATTGTTGAATCTGGTATAGAGAAATTTATCCTAAGACAATATAGTGTAGAAAAAAGAAAGCTTTGCTATATGTTTCAACTGGTTAAATGTTTATATTAGATTAAGCACATGGTTTGTATATTGGAAAATTGATCTAAGGTTACCGTCTTAAGCAACATGCATTACTTCACTCAGCACTGATTGAAAATAAGTGTCACGTTTTGTGGTTAGTAAGACTATACATGCAAATAGTGAAGTAGCAGGCTTAATCAGTGAATAATTTTATATGAAACCATTAAATACTTTCTCGACAGACACACATGCAAGCACACATACACAATCTTGTATACATACATGTACATACACACACAAACATACAAGCACACTCTGTATGCTTGATTTGTTTTTCAAAATAAACTGCCCATATACACAGTAAATAAACAGACTTACAAATATATCCAATACCTTAACACCTATTGGTTGAGACGAAAACTGTAAGCAGTTTTACTGCTTAAGATGCGGAGAGCTAGCTGGCAACAGACATCTCGACCAGCCATAATATGTGCCGACTGAGAATTTTCCAAAGCACCCTATCCCCAGCACCAAATGCTGGTGACAGGCCTGCATAAAACTATATATATATATTCCTTGGATATTCTAGCAAAATAGTAGTACTTTAACTTTCAAAATTGTTTATATTTTGGATCTGTAGATATAAAAGGTCAATGGTTTAGTGTTTGTTTTAGTAGTATTGTTTCTGTTTTTCTCCTCTAGATAGAACAACAAACAACAACAAATCAATCTGATTCTTCTCTTTGCTAGATGAAATCATTAAATTTTCATCTCAGAAAAGGATAATTTTCTCTTTCATTTATCTAGATTTATTTATAACATTCTTGAATATCGAAAAATGGAATAAATAAAGAAAATATTTAAAATAAATAAAATGTCAATTATAATTACAAAATATATCTGGAATGATATTGGCATTTTCTGTCTCATTTTCTTATAACACATTCAAGTATTAATTATAACTAAATCATAACAAAATAGTCATACTAGCCTTACTGTGATGATGTAATAACCATAGCAGAATATAAATTGGTAACCAGTAATAATGCTTTCTGATTTAGGCATAAGGCCAGCAATCTGGTTAAATCAACTCCAGTACTTGATTGGTATTTTATCTTATCAATGCCAGAAGGATAAAAGGCAAATTTGATCCCTTAATTAGAAAATAATGTTTCTACTTTAGGCACAAGGCTAGCAATTTGAAGGGGGAGTCGATTAAATCGACCCCAGTGCATTACTGGTACTTTATTTTATCGACCCCCATAAGGGTGAAAGGCAAAGATAACTTTGGCAGGATTTGAATTCAGAATGTAAAGTTCAAATCCTGCCGAAATAATAATAATCAAAATATACATGTTGAGCAACTAATATGCATTGTTGATTTCTGTGTTCTTCATAATTACTGCTGTTTATAAACCTAAAATACTGTTAGTTAAACATATTTATTTTAGAAAACCATTTTCATGTTTTCCTTATGATAATGTCCAACACAGCCTCTATGTAGTTGTCTGACCTTCTAGAAATAGTAGCTAAATTTTCCTCAAATAATTTTTAAAGATAATATGAAGAAGGACACATTGTAATCCTCAATATAGCTATATCTGAAAAATAACAACTCATATTATTTTGCTAAAAATAGCAGTCAAATTTCCCTCAAATCCTGTCCTACTGTCATAAAAAAAGGAATGACACATTGAATAATGTAGATCTAGAAATGCTATGACTGAATAAAATATTTGATATAAGTTTTAAGTACACTGTATTCATATTTTTCAGTTTAATTACAATCACCCCCAGATAATATTGAATAAGGCAATTCATCACAATTCCCTAAATTATAGCTAAATGAAAAGGAATTGACACAGCAACATCTTTTCACATTTTTCCGAGAAGTTTTAAATTATTAAGAAAGCTATAAAAATAAATAGTTAAAAAACAACAAAAAAACAACAAAACGAATAAAGACAAATAAAATGATTATTTCAAAGGCATTTATTTAATTTAATAATAGCCTAAGGTATAGGTGATTTACATTTTCTGGGAAAATGATTGACAGAAGTATCAATAGGAAATTACGAAGCATTTCAGAACTACTTGTGTGCTAATGCTTAATAACGTGACATTGGTTCATTTTTAAATTGGTTTAATTTCTAATATTTTCAAAAATAATTCAGTTAAATGGTGAATTGGTAGAATTGTTAGTATTTGTCCAGGCTCTCATCCTTCAGAATTCAAATCCTGCTGCAGTCAACTTTGCTTTTCATCCATTGATAGAATTGTTTGAAAAATGTGGTATATATTCCTGCTTCTTATATTCTGAATTCAAATCTAACTGGTGTCTACTTAGGTGGTAGACTTAATCTATAAGGCTTTTTTGTTACTTAATCAAGAAAGAAATTACATGGTTCATTTCAGAACCTAGTGAAAGAGGAGAGAAGTGAGTATCCTCAAACAGAAAACCTGGCTGAAATGCTGACAATAGAGTGAACCAATACAGCAGAACAACCCATCTAACATATTAATAATTTTACCAGTCCACCACTCTAGACTGTTAATTTATTGAAGCAGAAAGGCAAAGGTAACCTCGGTAGGATTTGAACTCAGAACTCAAGAAGCTAGAATAAAAACTGCTATGTATTTTATCTAATGTTCTAATGCTTCTGCCAGTTTATTGCCTGTTTGTCTGATGATGTTTAACCCTTTAGCATTTACATTACTCTATATTTACTATTGTATTTTCATGGTAAACACTTTATTTCACATAATTATCTCATATAATAATGAATCTACAAGATTTTGATATTATTTATGTTGAGAACAATACCTTAACAAAAGTGTGAGTAGTTGGTTATGGCCAGTTTGAACAGAAAAAGATGAAAGAATTCTGGCTGGATACAGCCAGTTTAAATTCTAAAGGGTTTACTTGAATATATGTAACTTAACATTAGTAGGATAAATGTAGGAAAGGAATTTGAAAGTGATGACATCCTAGGATGGATTGAGAATGGTGGTTAATATTGGAACTTGGCAGTAAGACAGAATAGAGTGTAGCCAAGTGAGGTTTAGTAGTGTTGGTATGTAACTAGCTACTTCAGAGGTTACTGTAGTAATTATAGAACTGTCAGAGAGAAGAGGCAGCACATGTGGGACCAGAAGTTGTAATATGTTGTTGAGTGTGTATTTGTGTGTTTAAGAATCAGTTAGATGGGATTCTATTAAATGTGGTTTAGACTACTTTTGTGCACTGTAGCAACAGTTGTACTGTCATATATATGGAAGTAGTACTCAATTGCAAATCTTACTTGAATTTTGTAAGGAGTAAGCTATTGATCAGAGTAGAAATATTCTCTGGACTTGAACCAGAAGGGTTTCAATTTTAGCTATGTTATTTATGCATGTGAAGTCATCATCAACTTTGAAGATGTTAGTTGCAGATTTTCCATGGCTACAGAGAGTGAAACATAAGTTGTATCTTTGATATATGCTAGGGATTTTGTTTTAATGCTGCTGAAATATACTAGATTATTGTTAAAAGAAGTGTTTTGGATGACACTCTTCATAGAAATGGGGAAATGTTTTATGTATCGCATGTTGGTGATGTTTGGAAATGTTTTATATATCGCATGTTGGTGATGTTTGGATGAATGAAGAGTGATGATTAAGTAACAACATTTGTTCCACATACAATCAAGTGCTTTGCTGGTGTTACAATGATATTGCTTTCGCCAAACTGGTGAGCATTGTTGAATGACATTAGAAAGCATGTCTCCAATAGATTTAACAGAGCCATACTGATGGTCATTGAGTGGGGAAAGAAGCTGAAAATGTTGAAAATGTTGAACAAGTTGATTATTAACATTTTCTGCAGAGATGTTAGAAGTGAGAATGATAGATTGATAATTAACAGGGGTTGAGAGACTACCATTCTTTTGAAAGGGACACACTGTAGCATGTTGCTTGTAGAAAAATTAAAGAGTATGGAGAGGACAGGGGATAACTCTAGAGCTCAATATTAGTGGCTGATGGAAAGGACATTGTGAAAGCTATTTTCTGTATTATATATACATTTTTGACACCTGGAAGCTTTTTCAGTGTTTCACCCCATATTTGTTTTGGTAGCATGAGAAAAAAGCACCCAGTCCACTGTGTAAAGTGAGTGTGTTGGTGACATGACAAAAAAAAAACACCTTGTTTACCCTGCTGGTGTCCTGCTGGTGACATGACATAAAGTGCCCAGTCCACCATGTAAAGTGATCATGCTGGTGATATGACAAAAAGCACCCAGTCCACCCTGTTGTGCTTGTGACATGATGAAAAAGTGCCCAGTCCACACTGTAATTTAGTTAGTGTTAGGAAGGGCATCCAGCTGTAGAAATCAAGTCAAAATACTGATCTGTATGAGCAAAAAGTCATCACTTGAATTGACTTATTTCATAGCATAAAAACCCATCTAACCCATGTAAGTGTAGAAAAATGGACATTAAATGATTTCTATTTACTATTAAATGAATTGTTAAACAGGTGCCAAGATAATTCTTTGTCAGTGAATTTGTCCTTGGTCAGTTCATCACCAATTCAATTCATGGTTGCTCAGTTTGTAGCCAGATCAATTAATGATCAGTATACAAGACCCAAAACTGCAACATAATTTCATTCTGTTATCCTGTTTACAGGTTTTATTGTTTATTTGGGTTTCAGTTCAAATTACACATGAAAAAAGGCAATTATTTCTTAACTTAAGAAGTGAAGTAGGTGCGGATTTGTTGCTTTGAATGGTTCTCTGAATGTTTTGAGCTGTTTTTGTTTAATACAGACTGCAAACAACGTTAGCATGTGGGTGATGTGTTAACCTGAAAAAAAAATTCACCTGGCCATGAATTGACATATGACAAATTGATTATTGACAAACTAACTGACAAGAAATTGATCAGATGCTGTTACATACAACAGCTCTTATAGTTTCACTAAAGTATTCTGAAATTACCAACTTGACTTATAATTAAATTAGTTATATAGCAAAGACAAATGTCTGCAAGAGCAATATTAACATCCTAGCAACAGTATTCGATTACCTGTATCATTTCACATTTCTGTTAGAATTATGTTCTAACAGTATTAAAAACTAGACAAATATTCCAAAATATATTTTGATAGCATCAATTTCTATGCCAGAACATTCTAATAAACTACAACTGTCAATATTGAAAACCAATGGGTTTACTCTTAATAGAGAAAAATGTAAATTTTTATCAGAGAAATCGATTATCTGGGTATCATATCTCCAGACAGACATGTCATATTATCACACAAAATAAATAATGAATTAAAAAGAAGAGGATGATCCTCAAGATGACCTCATGACAGATTAACAGGCTCAGCAATTGTTTGAAAAAGCAGATGAAGAAGATTTTCATGATTTTAACTCACCTGAATAAATTGCTTAATGAACTGCATAATCTGTTCTTTTTGTGTTTTGTAATAAATAAATAAAATTTGACACTGAGTCATTGTTTGTGAGACGTTAGAACATTGGACAGTATGATTAGTAAATTCATTCCAACTCTCTGCACATTGAGTTCAAATCCCACTCTGATCAACATTGCCTTTCATCCTTTTGAGGTAAATAAGAGTACTATGGCAGTACTGCGGTCGATTATACTATATGTCTTTCTCATTTCCTCTTTATCATTCTCTCTCTCTCTTCTCTGGAAGAAATCAGTTGTGTTAAGACCTGGAGAGAGAATGAGCTCCTGAAGGTTTAAAAAATGCCCAAGGCATGCTGTATGTCACTATAGCAGCCCTACGACACCATCAAGAATTATAGGTCCATACATACACATATAGTTTGTGACTTTGGACTTGTTTATATATTTGTCATGTGATTGCTGGGTTTTTGTCTTGAATTTGCTTATCACCTTTTTTTCTCTTCCCTATCTTTCCTTTCTCCCATTTTTCCTCTCTCTTATCTTTCCTCACTCTCCCTCTTCCTTTTGTTCTTTCTCTCTCTTCTGTCTTTCTCTCTTCCACCCTCTCTTCCTCTACAGAATGGTGGGAAAATATAGTTACTTGCAAAACAAAATGGGCGGATGTTTTTTTATATGCATACAGAAATATATATAATTGAATTTAAATATATTGTTTGCTTTGCACAGCAAAACAATTTTTACCATTACTTGTCTGGCAATGTAGTGAATATATATATGCTGTTTTGTGGGTGTTCATTCTCTAATTTCTGAGTACAATGCGAACACACACAGAGACAATATTTCTTTATATATAATATATATAAATATTATCACCACCACAATTTTACATCAATTGTTCTATGCTTACATGGTTAGACATGATGATGATGATGCATAGTTTTGGCAAGATTTAACTGGCTGGGTGCCCTTCCTATCACCAACCACTTTACAGCATAGATTGGATACATAATTCGTACCACCAGCACTAGGGAAGTTGCTTTACAGGACTTAAGGGTCCTCTCTACCCTGTATCAGATTTTATTCAGAGTGACTGCACTCCTAGACAGGTTGCCTACATTTCATCTTAGCGAGCCCATGTGTATCTCGTGTAGTCATATTTTATTCAGAGCCACTGCCTTCCTAGACAGGCTGCCTTATTCATGGCTTACAGAGCCCATGTCTGCCGCTGAGCAGTCTTATTTCATTCAGAGTTATTCCCTTCCTATATATATATATATATATATAAATCACCATCATAATCATCACCGTTTAACATCTGTTTTTCACACTAGTATGGGTTAGACGAGTTGTCCTATTGTGACTGTGTCTTGCTTTTACAGAACTGCTTCTGGCTTGGTTTCTATGGCTGTAAGCTCTTCCTAATGCCAACTACATTACACACACACACACACCACACCTTGCCATGCCACGCCATGCCATGCCACGCCACGCCACAGGGAGGTTATATACATAGTAAGTAGAGCACTCAATTCATAGGACAAGTTTGGTATAAAGTTAGTTCCTTGAGTATGGTTTGCTAATTTGTTGTTTAACTAACTATATATATGCAGTATATATATAAGGGTTGGTATGACCATGGGGTTCCGAAGTTCACTCTGCAACCACAAGGTATTCAGTTCCATCCTACACAAAAAACACCAAGTTGAATAATATACAACATACATCCAGAAAACCAATACTCACCATAAATAAATTCCACCACTAAATCTTCCACATTTTCTCCAACATAAAAACCAATAAAAATAAAATTAAAACCAAGCTACCAAAGACACAAAATAAGCATATATCTAAAAAAAACCTAACACAATTTTACAACAACCACACAACACCTACACAGAAAACTAACACTCACCACAAACAAATTCTATTAAATCATCTTACATTTTACCACTATAACTATCAATGTCAATATATATATATATGTGTGTGTGTATGTAAATGTGTATAATCTATCTATCTATCTATATTTATTATCTTCATAATTTTAAAATAATCTTTATGATGGCATAAGTTGGACGGGTCACTACAGACCAAATTGATATTTATTCGGCACAAATGTCCTCCTAGAAGATGTTGGGTTATCAGCTTTCTCTCAAATACATTCCATTTTGGTATGGCATGGTGTTACAACTAGATGCCCTTTCTAATATCAACCACTTGCAGTATGTACTGGGTGCATTTTATTGTGATACCAGTACTAGTGAGATTGTCTTGTCCTTCATATGAGTGAAGAGTCCTTTCTACCTTATTTAATGCCTGTTACTATATATATATATATATATATATATATATATATATATATATATATATATATAATGTGTGTGTATGTTTATGTTTAGTGGCTTGAAAAATAGAGATTGATAAAATAATTGCCAGATTTGTCAAAATAAGTACTGAGGTCAATAGAATCAAATAAATCCATTCAAAGTGGTTTCTTTGTATTTTCTAATTACTGAAACCAGTGAAACAAATAAAAGCTTATCTATATACAAGAATACACACACAACTGGGGAAAAGTACCTTTTGTAGTGATACACAATCCATGTAATCAAAGTATTTTTGAAGTAGCTAAAGCAAACATAACTATTATCAAATAAAGTAATAAACTAAAAGATCTAATTACTGGTAGAAAGCTTATTTAAAGAAACCAACAAGCAAAAAATTTAAAACAATTGTTAACAAGGTCAAAGCTTCATCTAAACTACAACAACAATAATAACTTTACAGTATCTTATTGTTGTGGTACATGCAAATATATACATGCTGGCTGTTATATCAGCAATAAGATGCTGAAGAAAAATATTTGCAAATACAAATAAGAACTTCAAATGTAGAAATCTGATTTACTGTTTCAAATGTCTGAATTGTGAAGAAAGATACATTGGTCAAACAGGAAACTTGTTATGAGAATGATTGCAAGTACAACCTGTGATAGTATGAGATTTACAAACTCATGGTTCACTCTATTGTTCATTAGCAGTTGTTGCAGGAAAGATTTAGATCTGTTCATCTGTTATGTGCGATGGAACAAATTGTAACAACAATGAATTTTATTCAATTACATGCACTTAATCATTACCAGTTTTTAAGATTTTAGGAAGAAATAGAAGCAGAATATACTGAATTACTGTACTGCAAGTTTTAGGAAAAATTAGAAGCTGAATATAGCGATTTGCTGTATCACACTGCTGTAAGATGATTTATTAGCAGTGAAGTGATCTCAGAATTTTTGAATTTCAGATAGAGATTGACATTTTTCAAATGAGAAAAATCATGTTCTGCTTGGACTTGTAAACAATGAATATCTATGGAAATTGGCACTCTCAGCTAACATGATGATGCATCTTAATGAGTTCATTTTTAAAGAACAAGATGATTCTCAGCTTATATGCAGTAAAAGCTTTCTAACATAAATTAACCTTTTTTCCCAGCTAATGATAAATAATCAATTTCCCTGCTGTGAAAAATACAACCGAGAAGTAAACTATCCCTTTCCTTTCAAATTCACCCAAGACATTCTATCTTGTTTGAAGCTACAGTTTCAACAGCATTTTTAAGGTCTCGATGAAAATGCAAAAGCATTATAAATCTTTCTAAATCTATTTGACTGCACTATCAAAGAATTTCCATCAAATTTGTAACTGGAAGATATTGATCTACAACCAAATGACATTAGAAAAAAGAAACCTTGAATGACTTATCTAAATGCTTCTATGATGAAAGATATACTTCATTAAAATCTTCTTTGCAGGGATAGACTTCAATATTTGGGATAACCTGTTTATATAAAAAAGCATATTTTAAGAATATTTGTGCCAGGTAAAAGTACCTACCACTGATGTGCTCTTTCATGTGAGGCAACTGCAGGAAAGGTACCTAGCTAAAAGTAAACCCCTATACTTGGCATTTGTGGACCTGGGGAAAGCTTTTGACAGAACCCCCCCGCTGTCCCATTATCTGAAGGGCCTTGCTTGTCTCATAATGGGACAAACTGTCTAATTCATGTTAGCGTGGAAAAGGTGTGTTAAATGATGATCATGAAGTACATTTATAGGTCAGTGTTAACCGATCATCACTTCCAGTCAGTTTTTATGAGAGGAATTACAAAATTTGAACCAGAATTTGACAATATAACCCCACCCAATAAAAATAAAGAATTTCATTGTTTCCATTGATAGTTCACTATTTCACAATATATAGCATACAGCTTAGACTGCTCTTCATTTCTTACACTGCTGCATACATACACATAAATGCATTTAAAAAGTTGTTGCATGTTGGGACAATTTCGAATATTAATTGCAAATCATAGTGTTTTCTTTGAGGTTAAGCAAGCCTTTTATGCCAGGCTGTTAGGTTACCAAATCGCTATATAAACCTTCATGGTATACCATTTTCCTGGAATTTTTGTCAATAATTATCCTGCCACTCACAAATATATTTTTACATGCATTGAAGCTATAAATTTATCCAAACTGATTCTTATATAGTATTCTGTGTTGAATTTCTGAGCCCCTGTGCTTTAGCAAAAGAAATATTTTCACTACAGTAATGAGATGATCTTGTGGTATTAAGGAAGGCTTCATCTCATATGTTTTTTGCAGGTGATATAGAATACCCCAAAGACCAGGCATTTATTAATGCTATAACATAATTTCATTACGTTAGTTCTTTATATTCGTTATTCTTTGTTAAATGCTTATAATAAAAATCATTAAAATGATTAAATAAAACAAGCTGCTTTCAACTGCTTTGTATGATTAGGGTTTCATTTTTTATTTGCCTTGGCCTACAAGACATCAAAACAATTTTCCAATTTGGCACACCTCTAAAGACGTTTGCCAACACTGATATAGAATATAACAATGAAACTATTTATTATTGGCTTCCTTTGTGTGTTTTAAGGTCAACATAATTTATCAGATATCACTTGCAGAAGAATTTTGCTGGACAATAGTATGACTTTGATCCTATGTTCTTCACATCAAGAAACATTAACACTGTTTTAGATGATTGCACAAGCTAATTAAAGAAATCATTAGAGAAAAATAACCAAGCAATCAGAGAATTTTCATAAAGAATTAACATCAAAGTTATCAGCTTAATGTGTAAATTCCCATAAGGAAAAGCTAACAATTATGAAGAAGCCTATACAATTTCTGAAGAAAATGTGTATACATTTGAACAAATCAAAAGCTAGAACCTTGAATTAAAAATCATTGAAAACTTTACTAGAAATTCTTAACAAGATTGAATCAAAGATGCAAGAATTATTTGGAAAAGAAAGGTGTCACTATTCAAAGACTTTCAATTGCCGGAAGAAAGTCGAATGAGATAACAATGAATGAAATTAAAGGAAAGCCACTGAAACATTGGCAATAAACCATTTTCAGGAAGTATTTGATTCTATTGAGCAAATCACCACTATTGCAGTTGGCAATGGTGTTTAAGTTAAAAGAAATAGATGATGAAATGAAAGCCAAAATCAAACGAATCTCTGTGCTGGAAGGGTAAATTGGGCAATTTTATATTGAGTTATTTGGAAGAAGTATATAAAGTGTTGCTGTGAGATGAATTGTTTAAAATTTGGCTGAGATTTTCTAACAGAGGATGCATTAAAAGAAAAGGAATACATAGAAATCATTAAGGGGCACTTTTGAAATGCAGTTTATAGCTGTTTGGAAGCTAATTTGAATAATTGTTTAATGGAATTGTTTGTGCAATTGAGGTTTTATAAATAATTCTCCAAGTTAATTTCATAAACGATTGGGGAAAAGCAGTAGCCATCAATTTTAAGGGATATAATGATTATTCCTATTAAATTGTATGCAATTATTATTATTGTTTGAGCAACTAAAGTGATTGAACATTAGGAAAAATCTAGAGAGGGTAGGCATATGAACTACATAAATAGAAATTAATGAAACAATGTCCATTCAACGCCATCAATTGTAGGTAGTAAGATGGAATAACTACAGACTTTAAAATCAATAGCCATGCTGGATTTGTGATTATAACTGACATTGTATATTGTATACATTGTAACGCATTTCTTGGCATTGTGTTAAGTTTTTAAGAGAGACATATTGCCCTCAATAACAGAATATATCTGAAATGTAGACTTCTATTTTTCAGTTAAATTTTTAGTAGCATCTACACCGATGCCTTATATTTCTGCATTCAAATCCCACATGAGATGATTTTTGTGTTTCTTCTAGGATCAATAAAAAAAGTCATCTGCATACCCTTCTGCTACAAAATTGGCCATATTCCCAGTTGTAAGAAATCATTATTTTGCAACTAATTTTCAACCAGTGGCCATACCCTTTGATTAGATTTTTGCTATTGAGAAGTTACACAATGATAACTTCCTATGACATCCATTTATTTTCCCAAACTTTAGGATTTGTATTCAAGATTTTAAATCTTGGAATATATATATATTCTTTATCTTATTTTTGGATTGATTTACAAAATAGATTCTATTCCACTGTCTCTGTATCTGATAATTTCATACAATAACTTCATATCTTATAGGTTATTTCTAACTACCATATTCCATGTCTTTCATGATCTACTAATTTTCTGACTGTAGACAGCTTATTGTATCTTCATCGACTTGTAATTATCTATTCTCTTGATTTGTTTCCATATTATTTGATGGTTCTTTTTTATGGGCTAAATCTGATTCCTTTGATTCCCATCAGGTTTTTAAATTGGTCCAATAAGCAGTTAGAGTATACTATAAATTCATATCTGTACAAACAGTACTGGTTTTTAACCAAAGTTGTGAGAGATATGCATCTATTTCTTGCCTAATGTATCATATATATATATGTATATATATTATATAGATAACATTATCATCATCATCATTATCACCATTTAACGTCTATTTTCCAAGCTCTCATGATGCTAAACTCCACCAGTTGCAGACTGCGCATTAACATGTGATATCTCTCTCCACAAAGTTCGATCACCAACAGCAGAGTTCGAAGAGCAAAGATCAAGTCCAGTCCATAAATTGACATTTTCAAGCCATCATGTTGGTTGCTGGCCTCTACTTCTCTTACCAGCCAACTTTCCTTCCAGACATAACCTACTCACACCACGGGTTGATCTTTTTATATGGCCGTATAGTTTCAGTACTCTTGACTTGACAATTGATGTAATTGGTCTAAGTTTGGTAATGTTGAGCAGCTCACTGATACAGATATGGTCGCTGAGCTGCTTGCCAGTCATAAGTCTCATGATGTGGTTCTAGAATGTAGAGAGCTTCTGAAGTGACCTTGTCATCCAGTTAACACAGTCAAGACCATATAACACAACTGGTAGGATGTAAGTATCAAAGATCTTAGCCTTCAAATGATAGGAAACTCATTTTGATGTTAGTACTTCCTTGTTCTTGTTGAAAGCTGCCCAACCTAGAGTGATTCGATATTGCACAGCAACCATTCCATTGTTGTTTGATGATAGTTTGTGACCGAGATATACAAACTCCATAACTTGAGCAATTTGCTGGTTGTAGATTGTGAGTTGGAGATTGGCATTGTTTTTATCAGTTGTCATACACTTTGTTTTGGAGATGTTGATGTGTAAGCCAGCTTCCAGCGAATGTTTGGCCAGTACATTCAGAAAGTCTTGCATATCAGTTCTAGAGTAACTCATGATGGCCAGATCGTCTGCATAGCTTGCATGGTTTAAATGGGTTGTGATATTGTGTGACAGATGAAATCAGGAGACTCTCACTCATACAGAACTGTTTCTGGCTTGGTTTCTTCTATGGTTGGATTCCCTTTCTAATGCCAAGCACATTCCAGTATGGGCAGGGTGATTTTTACCATGGCACTAAAGCGACAATCTGGCAAGGTAGACAGGGTTTTTTTGTTGTGTCACCAGCACAACCACCTTACAGGGTTGGCTAAGTGCTTTTTTGCTTTTTATCATGGTAGCAGCACTGTGAGAGAACTTGTATGCATGGGTTGAATATATACATATATATATTATTAGTGCAGATTAAAGTTTAAGCAAAGAATTTCTACTTTCACCCAATTACAGGATCTTCTGAAACTGAGAAAAATCAATTTATAGATGCAGAAGTAAATATTTCAAAAAGCATTAAACCAAATGAAAACAGGAAGACATAACGTTGGTTCGTGAAGACATTCTCTGGTGACGGACGAAAAAGATGCAAGGATAATTACGTCATTATGTATATATTAACACAGGGACTGATAACTTTGGGGTTGATGTCTGATTAACTTATAAGTCCACTCGGAAGGATATATATCTTGCAATTAAGGGAAGGTTATTCTGATATAAAGGGAATTGCCTTGGCTATTTCTGATATCCTCAATGTAAGCTGAATATCTTTATGTTCCTATGTTCCCTACTCTGCAACGTTTATTGATACCGGATTTCTTGCTGCAGCTTGTATTTAGATCATGCCATGAGGTCACAAGAGAGAGATCTATGAAGTGTCATGCAAAACTCTCTTGCACTCCTTTTTTGTACCTCCTCTTATTTTTCTTTTAAGCCCGGTAGAGATGGGAAGATAGCAGTAGGACAACTATGTCTACTTTACCTTTTATCCTTTTGGAGTTGATAAAAGAAATACCAACCCAGCACTTGTGCAGCCCTCTCTTCTTCTAGTTATCACGTCATGGAAGTTTTGCTGTATCAAAGGAAGAAGGTGTGACAGGGTGCCTGCATTTCCTCATGATTGTATGGGTCCTTAAAAATCTTGGCAAAAGCATATTACATACAACCAAAGAACACACAATGTGTTGTGGTTGGGTTGCCGTTTCATGCTACAACAACTTTTTACAAGGAGTCCCTGGGTCGATTTTTGATTTTTGATTTTTCTATTCTTTTCTCTGTTTTCCATGATAAGTTTGGGTTCAATGTAATCCTCTTATGTAATTCTGTCGAAGTTACCTGATGAGATCGTCCAGTCTTGCATAATAATTGGATGATGGAGCTGGACTATTGAAATATATATAGTGATTTCAAAGAATTAAAACTTTACAGGATATCTTCCAGTCTGGCTTTCTATTGTCGTTTTATAAATACACCATCCATTTCAATGCCATCACCTTCCTCTCCAGCAGTGCAATATCTGTATATCAGCCCCAACCCCTACCAAAATGCCTCCTGAGATAGTTCACCCTGTAAAAGTGGTAGTGCTGGCATCTTGATAAAATGCTCCTAGTACATGGTGTAAAGTGGTTGGCATAAGGAAGGGCATCCAATCATAGAAACCATGCCAAAACAAAATATACATGCAGGGCCTCGTCACCTGACTAGGCAGGCCTTATCACATAACAGCCATCTAATCTATGAAAGCATGGAAAATAGATGTAAAATGATGACAATGATGATATATATATAACTCATGCTAGTGGGGAATATGGATGTAAAATGGTGATGATGATGGTGTATACATACATACTTACATACATACATACATATGCACATACACATATACATAGGCAAACATTCAAAGAGACAGAGAGAGATGAGAGGGCTTAAGAGGTCTGATTATGAATGTGAAAAGTGAATGGACATTGAGAACTGAAAAATGAATAGTTATGTGTTAGTGAATAGGGATTAGAATAGAATCAAGTGTCAGAGGTTAGATCTAGAAGATATGTAAACAAGTTAGTTTATTCATAGAGGTTGCGATAAATGAAGAAAATTAACAAGGAAAGAAACAAAGGGTAAAAATGCCCTTTCAGATTCATAGAAGCATTACAAAAATAAAGGAATCTAATATTCTGAATGGTGATGTTTATAGGTTTCTATTACGTTTTATCTGCTTGTTCACACACAAAATATATTGTCCATCCACAGACAAAATCTAAACATAAACTATTTGTTTTCTGTCTGCAAGATGACTGACTGTGAATGACATCATTTTTAGACAGAAGTGTATATACTACACTATACTTTAAACAGGTCAAATACTACTAACATATCCTAAGACCTTTTTGTGTGAAACTGTGTGTAAATAAGTTTAGAATACGTTACAATGTTTACTAATCAGTTTACATTCAGTTGATCTATTTGTAATTCATAGAAATATATAAAATTTTCTTCTGAAGATTCACATATATAGTCGTATATATACTTTAAATGAAGCATAATTCTTTAATACAAAACAAATCATGAAATAATATCATTTTCTGGTGAATAGTGTGAATCAGTATGGATATTTTTCAAACTCTTTTTTTTTTCCAAATAAAGCAAAACAAAGGATCTTTGAAATGAGAAAGGTTTAAAGAAGTTAGTATATTTTATACACTCCAAAATAAAGTGGAAAAAGGAATTAGAATGATTTCATGTAAATATTATTGCGAAATAAATAGTTTTATGTAAAATATTTCCTATTTTGATACATTCAAAAATTCCTAAAATATAATCCTAGCATATGTTATTATTGGTAAGGAAGTTAAAACCTAAAAATACAGAATTGCATTAATTTCAATAAAGAATTTTCTCTTATTTTTCATGCATACATACGTTGGATAGGACTTGGAAATTTAAAAAGGAAAGTTCAAAATATATGTTTGATACATTTCTTAATGCCAATTGCTCAAAATGAAGATAAAATGAATTGTTAATTTTTATTTACATAGTCAGAGCCTGATTTGGTTTTTAAATAAGAGTAATTGTTCTCCTAGACAGAGCCAATCAAAGCTAACAAGCTCTTTCTACTTGTTTGTTTTATGTTGTTTTTTTACACACTATTGGATGGTCATTGACTCTCCCTTTGATGGGTTTTGTTTCTCATCCTGTAGGGTATCCAACACTCACCCTCTTCACCAAGAAAGCTTGGAGCTGCTGGTTAGTCACTGATAACCTAACCATTGTGACAGGATGAACTGAATTACATGTTACCAGTAACACTTGAGAGAAACCTGACTACATATCTGCTATAGAAACTATGTAATACAATAGCTGTAGCCTGATGACATTCATTGTCCCCATCCCAGTAGCTGAAGCTGGCTGGTTGGGGTTGGGTTGAGAGGGCTGGGGTATGGTTTTATTAGAGGGTTGATTGTAGGATTATTATTTGCATTTGCATGAGTTTGGGGATAGCATGGGTTTGGCTTAGATTTGTTTGCAACCTAGTTGAAGCATACATGGTCTTAGACCCCAAGCAAAATGGTTATATAACACCCATAAGCACAGCTAGTCTTGCTGGGGATCCAGCTAGATCAGTTGGAGACTTGCTTCTGACAGGACCCTCTGGAATGAGTGTATGAGGACTCTGCCCCCACAACACTCTCAGGAATAACTGGGTGAAAAAGAAGATATATATATGGAAATATAGTCATTCATATATAATGCTGGTGCCACAATAAATTGTACCTACTACACTTCGTAAAATAGTTGGTGATATGAAGGGAATCCGTCAGTAAAAACCATGTCAAAAAGATTTGAGAGGATTCTTCAGTTGTGTCAAGGTCATGACAACCTTTCTAGTGTTGCTGCCATGAGGAAATACACTCAACAGCCTCAGTAAATTTGTTGGTGTTAGGGAGGGCATTTAGCATACAAAACCTTCCAAACAAAGCATCAAGAGGACACTCTCCAGTTGAGTCAAAGACATGACAACCTCACTGTTATAAGTGCTATGGTAAAATGCACCCAGCAGACTCTGTATTGAGAGGGAGTGTAGTTATACAAAATGAGGCCTCCAGCCTGGCTAATAGGTCAGGGACTTCAATTAAGTACTGATTTGGTCTGTGATGACTAGTCCAAACACTGCTAGCAGAGAAAACATATCATATGATGATGATAGGTTGGTTTTACTAATCATAGCTTTTTGGCATAAGTATATATAGATGGATGGATACTTATGTATAAATAGGTATATATACACACATCTTTACATTGTGTTCTTATATAAAGATATAAATGGATATATATTCATATGCATAGATGCATAAAGCATTGCTGTCTGTATCAATATTGTATTTGTGACAATACTATCTTGATCGTCTGTAGAAAAGAAAAAATTATATACGCAATAATTTATATATTTTAGTTTAAGAACGTATTTATTTATTTATGATATTAAAAGAAAATTAAAGAAATCTCTTGTGGTAACTCTATCATGAGATGTCAGAACTAATTTACTTTTAGTCTTACTTGAAATCCCAGTTGATAAACCACTCAAACTCACACATGCTCACACAAAAAGAAAACAAAAAGAAATATATATTCATTCACACAAGAACAAAATCACATCTCTCTCTCTCTCTCCCCCTCCCCTCTCTCTCTCTCTCTATATATATATATATATATATATATATATTTTACAACAATATAGCATGTAATATATATATACATGTATGTACATATATATATGTATGTGTATATATATGTATGTACATATATATATGTATATATGTATTTGTATATACATATATATATATATGTATGTATATATATATGTATGTATGTACATGTATATATGTATGTACATATATATATGTATGTATGTACATATATATATGTATGTATGTACATATATATATATATGTATGTATGTACATATATATATGTATGTATGCATATATATATATATGTATGTATATACATATATATATATGTATGTACATATATATATATGTATGTATGTACATATATATATATGTATGTATGTACATATATATATATGTATGTATGTACATACACATATACATGTATATATGTGTGTATATATATATATATATATATGTAACTTTTTGTTGTAATCTAAGAGAATAATCTTTCCTGGTGCAGAAGAATTGTACTTAATGTATAAAACACTAATTTACAAAATGTCAGCTATATATTTCTTACATATGACGTGTGTATATATATATGTGTGTGTGTGTGTATATATGTGTGTGTATATATATATATATGTGTGTGTGTGTATATATATATATATATATCCATGCATGCTGGTCTATTCACCTGTTCTTTTCACCCATCTCAAAAGAGTTTTATTTTATTCTGCCTCTCACCAGCCCGTCAACCTTCATTGTTTCCAACCTCATCTCTGTCCAAATTTTGCTCTTTTCTGATGAAGGAATTTTGTCCGATACATTGAGACATTTATTTATCTTTATTTACTTCTTTTTTTTTCTTTATCGGCATTCCCAAGCCTGAACCTAAGATTTTGTGTTTTGGCATCACTGTGTTTGTCTCATTTATTCTTAGAATCTCTTTCTATGTGTGTGTGTGTGTGTGTGTGTGTGTGAATATATAATGCATTCATGAGTTTTATATCAAATAATGAAAATATTTGATTCATTTGCAAGCAAACAGCCTCATTTCACCATGTTCTATAGATGGCCATCACCATCCTTTTTTTCTAGTGGTGACAGAGAGAAACAATGGACAATAATATTGTTTCTTGTCAAGATTGTGTATCTCTCTCCTGTAACTCACTAGAACTCTTTATTTTCAGTAAAGACAGCTGTATAATGGCTTGGTATGCAAATTAGGCTAACCAGCTGATGTATACTTTAGAGAATACTATATATTCTCAAGATTTCTACTGTGTGACAGAAGATATACAATCTTAACAAAGGGCAATAACCCAGAAACAATATTATTGACAATTATTTCTCTCTGTCACCGCTAGAACAAAAGGATGGTGATGGCCATCTATAAAACATAGCGTGATGAGGCTGTTTGCTTGCAAACAAATCAAATATTATTAATCGATATAAAACTCACAAATGCATTTACATAACGGCTATGTTAGAGCAAAAACAAAGTTCTAATTTTGTTTTGTATATATATATATATTATTTATATGTATATATATTACATACTTTATTATTCATGTAAGTTGTATATATATATATCATACGTAAGATATATATATAGTTGACATTTTGTAAATTAGTGTTTTACACATTAAGTACAATTCTTCTGAAGCAAGAAAGATTATTCTCTTTGATTCCAATAGAATGCTTCAACAAATGGATTGTCTATATTGTGAATTGGCACACATATTTACAGATTTTCTGTATTGCTTATAGCAACAATATCAAAGTTTGAATATTCTTATACAATTCACATTCTCTGTGTATATATATATATATATATATATATATATATATATATATATATATATATATATATATATATATATAACAAAAGAGTCATTTCGACAGCTATTTCTGGACGTTTCAGAAATAGATGTTGAAACGGCTTGAGCTCTGCCGTCGGGGCTCCGACTCTTTTCCTATTTCCCACTCTACTACCCAAAGTATCGAGTACTCTGGTGCGTTATGGTTCACCTGGTTCCTTACCACACTTACTTCGTGATATATATATAGGGATGTAAAAGGTAAACAAAAATAACAAAGCCATCAAAATGGTTTAAGTTTAATCTTTGGTCTCCCCCATTCTATAATATCTATACCTACTTTCCTCAAATGTGGAATACAAAGTTAAATAATGCTCTTACTAGTCTTAACTTATAAGATCTTGTATATATATATATTGTAGAGGCAGAATCCTGACTGAACCATATGGTCAGGCTTCTACCTTTTTAGTATACTCACTATATCTCATCATGCATCAATTAGTACCCTGATTTGTGGTATTTCTGATCTTTGCACCACAATCACTCCTTATATATACTATATATCATCATCATCATCATCATCATTTAACGTCTATCTTCCATGCTAGCATGGGTTTAGATGGGAATTGTCCCACGTGAGGCAAGATTGGTTGTCTTGCTCATATAGGACTGTCTGGCGGGTTTTCTATGGCTGGATGCCCTTCCTAACACCAACCACGTTTACAGTGTGGACTGGGAGGTTTTTACCGTGTTACCTACACAACCACATTACAGCATGGACTGTGTGTTTTTTTTTGTCGTGACACCTACACGACTTCATCCTTTAGGACTGGATGTTGTGGTACCAACAAAACTTTACAGAGAAAGGGGTGGTGTAGATGAGGGTGGGGTAGTGGAATGGGGGTGTATTTTTGGTTAGGAGGTGCCTACTGAGTGTAGGTTTCGCTTTGTACTTAGGCAAGGCGGGTTTTCTGTATTACTGCGTAGCGCCAAAGATCTCGGTCCAGTGATATTGTCTTGGAGAGGTGTAAGTGTGTAAGGTTGGAATTTATCAATTCGTCCCAGGTTTTTCTGGGTCTGCCTACTCCGTAGCTTCCATCTATTTTGATCGCCCTGCACTTTTTTATACAGCTGTCGTCTTTCATGCGCATCACGTGACCATACCAACGTAGTCTTCTCTCAAGTAAACAGCATCTGATCTCTCTTATTCCTAATTTCTCACTTAGCTTTGCCTTTCACGTATATTACTATTACACATCCAATGGAGCATGCAAACTTCGTTCCTCTCCAGTCTGCGTATATCCTCTGCACACAATGTCCAGGTCTCAATGCCATGTAACATCGCTGATCGTATGCAGGCATCATACAGTCTGCCTTTCATTTTTAGAGAGAAACCTTTAGTGGCCAATAGTGGTATAAGCTCTCTGAACGTTTTCCATCCCGTTCTGACTCTAGCTACTGTACTTTCAGAACACCCTCCACCACCATATATATATATATATATCAGCTTGCCAAAACAAATGATGGTTGGGAGGACCCTTCAGTTGTGTCAAGGATATGATAACCTCCCTAGCTTTGGTGATCTACACAATAAATTCACCCAGTACATGCTGTGAAGTAGTTGGAGGTGTGAAGAGAAAATCCATCCTGGTAAAGCTTGCCAAAAAAAGGATTTCACAGCCCCTCCAGTTCTGTCAAAGACATAACATCCCTAGTCCTGCTAGAACATCAAGCCATATTTAAATGATGGAAACCCCCCAACCAGTCTATGAGGTCAATAGCTCCACTTTAGTACAGACTCAGTCTGTAAAAACTCGTTCATCCCTTGCTAGCAGGGAAAGTGGATGTTAAATGATGATAAATATATATATTTAGAAATGTAGAAAATCATGAATGCAGGAAAATTATCATGAAAACAGCTTCAGAAAATCGAGTACCTTTTCTGTCTTTAGGAGCATTTTACCCGCTTTTTAAAAGTTGGGTTCATGGCTGTTGTCCTGTGTTCAAGATATTCTACATTTTTAATCATTTTGACTCACTCGATGTTCCTGATGTTTTCATATGAATGAAACAGTTTGCATCCTGTAGAAGTCATATATATATATAATCATCGTTTAACGTCTATCTTCCATGCTAGCATGGGTTTAGATGAGAATTGTCCCACTTGAGGCAAGATTGGTCGAGTGACCGTGTCTCGCTCATATAGGACTGCCTGGCAGGTTTTCTACGGCTGGATACCCTTTTTAACACCAACCACTTTACAGCGCGGACTGTGTGTTTTTTGTCGTGACACCTACATGACCTCATTTATATATAATTTGTGGTAAGGTTGCTGGATGCCTCCATAGGCGGTATGCCAGTTGAGCACTCTATGCTCCTTCGGAGCAGAGTATAATAATATGGAAAACGAAGAATCAGTGATGCATCGAAGCACAATTTATTAACGTATTGTCTTGAAATCTTGACCAATTGATGGGCCGCACAAACAGGATGATGGCAGATGAAAGAAATTCAAAGGGTTGGAGGGCAACAGACAGAGGATTTGCTTTGAAGTCGCTAGATGTATCTGAGGAACTTGCGAATCCAGAGTCAGGTTTGATCCACAAATAGATCGCACCTCCAGTGTTCGCCAGAGAAACAATTGTCTTTCAATGCATCACTGATTCTTCGTTTTCCATATTATATATATCATCATCATCATCATCAGCGTTTAATGTCCGTGTTCCACGCTTGCATGGGTTTGGACGGGGCTTTTCCCACTTGAGGCAAGAGTGATTGTCTTGCTCGCATAGGACTGTCTGGCGGGTTTTCTACAGCTGGATGCCCTTCCTAACACCAACCACATTTACAGTGTGGGGCTGGGAGGTTTTTACCGTGTTGCCTACACGGCCACATTACAGCATGGAGTGTCTGGCGGGTTTTCTACAGCTGGATGCCCTTCCTAACACCAACCACATTTACAGTGTGGGGCTGGGAGGTTTATACCGTGTTGCCTACATGGCCACATTACAGCGTGGACTGTGTGTTTTTTGTCGTGACACCTACACGATCTCCTTTGTTTCGGCCTGGATGTTGTGGCACCAACATAACTTTACATTGAAAGGGGCGGTGTGGATGGGGTGGGGGTGGTGGGGCGGGGGGGGTGTTTTGTTAGAGATGCCTACTGACTGTAGTAGGTTTTACTTTGTATTTAGGTAAGGTGGGTCTTCTCTATTACTGAGTACCGCCAAAGGTCTCGGTCCAGTGACATTGTCTTCGAGAGGTGTAAGCGTGTGAGGTCGGAATTTATCATGCCGTCCGAGGTTTTTCTGGGTCTGCCTACTCCGTGTATATATATATATATATGTATGTTTTGAAACAGTGAGCGAGTTTGAAATTAGAAATATAAGCTTTCACCGTATTTTTGACTAAAGAAATGTTTAGCCTGATAGTGGGGGTTTAGAACCCTCAGAGAAATGGAAAAAGATGAGTATTGACGTACATGAGAGTCGAACACACATCTTTGGTTATCCATACCACTGTGCTACCATGACCCCAACACGTCACCCATCTCCTTCCATTCAAATTAGAAGCAATTGGTGTAATGGTAGCACAGTGGTCTGGATAACCAAATATGTGGGTTTGACTCCCATGTACGTCAATACTCATCTTTTTCCATTTCTCTGAGGGTTCTAAACCCCACTATCAGGCTAAAAATTTCTTTAGTCAAAAATATGGTGACAGCTTATATTTCTAATTTCAAACTCGCGCACTGTTTCAAAACATACTTACTTGTCATTTACTTGCTAAGAATGTAGCTTCTAATTTGAATGGAAGGAGATGGGTGATGTGTTAGTGTAATGGTAGCAAAGAGGTGGGTTTGACTCCCATGTATATCAATAGTCATCTTTTTCCATTTCTCTGAGGGTTCTAAACCCCACTATCAGGCTAAAAATTTCTTTAGTCAAAAATACGGTGAAAGCTTATATTTCTAATATATATATATATATAAAATTAATCAGGAACAAAGTCTCAAGGCTGCATATGTACAAACTTCATTCACATATGACAATTGTTTTGGTATCAAAATAATTCTCATATGTGAATAGTTTACACATGTTGTAAACTTGTTTCTGCTTAATTTTATTTATGCTTTGCATGTGATAGTTGCCCTTGGCCCTTAGCCACATGGAAGTATATAATCTACATGTGATGTACCTTTGGAACTGTATTGAGTAATCTGACTGGTGAAGCACCTGTAGCTATTATTATGCCCTATATATATATATATATATGAGAGAGAGAGGGCGATGCATGTGTGTCTGTGTATAATAAAAAGTATTTATTTAAATAATTCCTTGATTACAACATTCTATATGAAGAATGACTATAGAATTACTGTTTCATGACTCAAATAACATATATATTTTGGGGATCAATGAAGCAAATAACTTTTACTTCTAAGAAGTGAATGTAACCCATGCTAGCGTGGAAAATGGACATTAAACGAAGATGATGATGATGATGATGGCGATGATGAAATTGCAGTTACTGCTGCATATGGTATATGGGATCTTGAGAAGTTCATGAATATAACATTACATGATCCTGCCATATTCTTATTTGATTGGGAATTGACTACATTACTCTCACAAATTCAGTGGCATGGGCTACAAAGGACATGAACACTGCCTTCTTTCTTGACTAAATTATAAAATATAAGACAGTATCCATGAAGAGATCCTCATATATGTAACTAGATGCCCAATTCATTTAGTAATAATCACCAATGAGGACTTTATAGTCTTACATAAAACACAAAAATCATTGACACCACGATCATGTAGTTGCTCTCTTGCTGTCTCACACCTATACTGCTGTAGGTACATATCAAATCATAACATGTGAATTGGAAAAGCTAATACTTTTCTTTGAAAACTTTTGCAAATCGATAAAGATTTATAATTATGTCTCCTTAACATTCAATGACTAAACAAAATTAGCAAAATATAGCTCTAGGAATGATTGATATCAGATCTTTGACATAAAGAGATTTGGCTTGTGTCTGTTGCCACAAATTCTTAAGATGGATTGTAGTGCCTCTGTAAACACTGTCTTTTCATACTAATTAAAGTTATTAGAATTTGAAGAATACCTCAGATATATATCACCCAGTTGTCTCCCATATATCTCCCATATGTCTTCCAGGTATTAAAAAAAAATAATCTCTTTACTATAGAAGAATACTTAAGACTCACAACAACCTCAACAAGTTCTAAAAATTGGTCAGATAGAGGTAGGATCTGAAGAACTCAACAGTTGTGAAATATGATACAACTGAATCTGAGAGTACACCTTTTAGCAACGAGTCAGCACTGACAATATGTATATGTATGAAATATTTAGCCAACATATATTTAATATGTGCATGGTGCCACGGCAAAAAGGCACCCAGCCCACACTGTAAAGTGGACGTGTAGGCGCCATGGAAAAAAAGCACCCAGCACTCACTGTAAATGAGGTTGGTGTTAGGAAGGGCATCCAGCTGTAGAAATCAAGCCAGAATCAGTTCCCATATGAGCAAGTCAGCCGACCGGACACTGCCCACAACAGGACAACCCATCTAACCCATGCTAGTGTGGAAGAACGGACGTAAAATGGTGATGATGATGTAGATCAGTGGTCGCCAACCTTTCTAAAACCGAGGAACCCTCTAAATATTTTGAATTCTTCACGGAACCTATACAATACAAAACTTTTCAAAAAAAAAAAATAAAGTATTTATTTATTTTAGTGAACTTACGTTGTGAGAACAGCAAACTGACCCAGTCTCTCGGCTGAGAAACCTCGTTGAACTGAAGTTTTCAGTCACCGACCAACATTTACTTGTTTGTCATTGGTCAATTTCTAAGTTCAATTAGTGTATTATCAGTAGTAGTCAAATTCTCGGAATTCAGAAAACTATGTCTTTCCAAGAATAATAATAATGAAATTATTGTGTAAAGTGATCAGGTGCACTACAACTCGTCAAAGGTGTATGTATAGTACATAAAATAATACACAAATGTCAGGGAAGTGAATAGTGTATGAGTCATGGTATACATGTGTGTATGTGTATGGAGGGGGAACATTAGGTGCAGTGTTGGCGGATCTCGGGAAGCATGGAGGCCTTAAAGGATGCAGTGTCTCGACAGCTAACAACCGATGCAGGCAGTTTGTTCCATGCTTCAGCAACTCTGAGCGTGAACAAATGTTTTCGAAAGTCATGGGAACTGTGCTGTTTTCTGACTTTGTCGGCATGCCCACGTGTGTTAGACACATGGAAATAAAAAAATTGATGTGAATTGATGTGAAATTGAAAGTATTCAATTTCCACGAATCTGAGAACAGTGTTTTTCTGCTAATTCAAGTGAGAAACTGAAAGTAGTGTTTTCCACGAATTGGAGTGGAGAACCTGTGTACACTACAATAGTACTCGTTCATTTATACATTGCACCTTTGTCATTTTCTTTGCACCTTTTTCAGAAAACCCAAAATATTAATGGTAATGTAAATATTTATTTTTTTAAGGAACCCGGAGTTTGTTTTACAGAACCCCAAGGTTCCACGGAACCCATTTTGGCGACCACTGATGTAGATGATATAAAAGATTTACGTATCTATAATATAATAATATTTGCAATTAAAAAGAATAATAAAACTTAAATGAAATTTAAAAAAAAGCAATGAAGGAAAGCAAGAGAGGAAGGGTACAGACTCTACACCCCAGTCTGAGTGGTGAATTGGCTGTGCCTTGCAGATAAAATGACAAGATGCATTTCCACAGAGAATACCCAGCGACATCTGGTGCCACAGCCACCCCACTTTGTGGGGATCTTTCCTCAGGTGGCTGCTGTCTTTTCGATTTTACAGAGGAAATCAGCAGTGTGGAGTCCAAGGACACCAGAGGTCTCAATTGCAACTGGAATGAAAAGGAAGTGGTGGGTCAAATTTATTGAACATATTTACAGAACTGTTAACTTATATTTTTTTCTATCACAGTATGAATGTGGAGAATAATAGTTTGGTGAGTGTGCTTGTTTCAACTTGTTACAAACATTCAAATACACACTCACAAACACACATGGATACATATATACATATTGATGTACACAGATATATATAATAAGCAGGTGGGAACAAGGCATCAATTTAACTTCTTCTACATGTTTTATGCTCACGTAACACATATTTTGCAATCAATCAGCTGAAGATATGATCAATCACCATCAGGCCTGACTCTGGCATTGATTGCTCCTCAGATACAATAGTTTTATAATGCTTATTATTATCACCCTGCATATTACTTCTACTAATAACCAATGACAATACAAAAGATGAATCCAACGTTGGTAGTTTGATCTTTGTAATAGCACTGAGTGGTCAAACCAGTGCACCAACAGTAATTTGACTTTTCACACCAACCATATATATCACAGGGTCATCGGACAAATTCTTGTCTGATGACCCTGTGATAAACAGGCAAAACTCCAGAGTTGCAAGACTCATTATTTAGCCTTAATAAAATGAATATTAAAACTCTACATCAGTATTGAGTACTCCTTTCTCTCAGCCATCAACCACATATGGATATATATACACACACACACACTGGAGTGTTTTTCAAACAGAACCATAGTACAGAATACGTCATACAGCTTAATTATTCCTTTGCTAGAAGCTGATGCTTTCTTCTCATAAAAGACATCTTGAATCTCCTCCTCCTTCTCATGATGATAATCATCATCATTGCTACCACTACCACTATCATCACTATTGCCATTATTTCCCCGTTCATGTTTCCATACTAGCATGTGTGTGTGTATGTATGTGTACATGAGTAAATGGGAAGAAACTCTTTTTTAGTTTTGTCATTTAAAAAAAAGAAAACATGGCTGTAACATATTTTGAAATATTCAGAAAAAGAGATATTCCACAGAATCAAACAACAAAAACATTCGAGAAACTACTCAAGAATCCTTTATAATGTCATTGAATAAATTACTAGAATTCATCTAGATACAAATAATGAACTCTGTGTTCAATAGAAAAGCAAGAAGTAAAATCTAGTGATGAGTCTTTTTAACAACAACAGCCTCCACCTCTATGACCTATGACATTTACTAGTCAACTGAATGATAAAACAGCACCATTGTAACATTTTGTATGCACTGGAAACAAGACATAATGTTGAGGTATTAGACATGAAATATTTAACTACAAATGTTTATAATAGACCATACAGATAGCAATGTTTTCATATCTTTTTTTTTTAAGATGTGTTATCATCAAGCAATCAGTTAAATGTACTCTATTTCTTCATTGGTACTTAGTTTACTGAACCTAGAAATATCCAGAATCATCATCATCATCATCATTTAGTGCCTGTTTTTCCTGTTAGTGTTGGATGGGTTGTCAAAGACCTAGTTGTTACTCAAGTAGAGCTACTGACTTTCTAGAAAGGGGTTGGAGCATGCATCTCACATTTCTGCACTCTATCAATTGCTTACATGGGCCAAGGGACTGCATCTCCCTTACATACATTCCCATGTTCTACCGAGCACATTTTATCATGATATCAGCACAAGGGAGGTTGATACAGCTGAAGTAACCTCCTGTTCTTTTGTTTGGCAGGTTTTCTATGGCTGGATGCTCTTCCTATAGCCAATCACTTCACATAGTGTACTAATTGTATTTATCATGGAGATCATCAGCCAGCAGCAAATATGAAGTAAGAAAGAGAACGTCAACTTCAGCAAGATTTGAACTTAGAATGTAAAGGAATATAACAAATGCTACAAGGCCCCATTTATAATTCTTTGCCTTCACAACTCTTCATAATAAAAAAGAGATCAGTTATAATGCTTTCAGATTTAGGCACAAGGCCAGCAATCTTAGGGGAGCGGAAAGTCGATTAAATCGACCGCAGTGCATGACTGGTCCTTTATATTACTGATGCCATAAGGATGAAAGGCAAAGCTAACCTTGACATGATTTGAACTCAGAATGCAAAGAGACGTAACTCTATGTCGCATGGTGTTCGATGCTCTACCGATACTGCCAATCCACTGTTATGTAAACATATAGGACATGCTTCTTGTTATTATTCAGTGTAAGTATATTTTTAAAGTTTGAAATATCATGTTTTGATATCCATAGGTATGTTGTATCTTCGAGCAAGATACTTTATTTCATGTTGCTCCAGTCCACTCAGCTGGCAAAAAGGAATTGTAATTCAAAGGGCCATGATAGTCATGTCACACACTGTCATCTCCCTGAGAAATACTTTTGTGGAATGCTCAGCCACGTGCATGTTAATTTTATGAGCAGGGTGTTCCATTGTTCAAACAACTGAAACATATGTTGTTAGAAGAGACGGATGTCCAACAACAACTTGTTGGATCATCTGTCAGTTTTGATAATGACTAGTTTCAGTCAAACAAATCGTTTATCCATAGTAGCACAGTCTAGTACACATGTAAGTTCTCTTATATCCAACTTTTCTCTCATCTCAATCATGCTCCATCTTCCTGCACACAAACATTTCACATCCAATGGATCATACTTGTTTCATTTCTCTCCAACCTTAATATCATTATCATTTACCACCCATGCTTCAATATCACACAACTTTACATTTTCACACAGGTATCATACTATCTACCCTTCACTTGTAGAGACTATCTACCCTTCACTTTGTTGACAACAGAGGCAGTAACTCCTTAAATCTTTAGCATTTAAACCAGCCTTCTCCAGCCAGAATTCTCTCACCACTTTCTGTTCAAACTGGCCGTAACTAGCCACTCATGCTGATGTTAAGGTATTGTTCTCAAAATAAATAACATCAAAATCTCAGATTCAATATGGGAGATAATTATGTGAGGCAAAGCTTTTACTGTGAAAATACAATAGTAAATGAAGAGTAATGTAAATGCTGAAGGGGAAAACTTTTATCAGTCAGTTCTTCTAGCTACTATGCTTCCAGTGCAACTCACCCCCATCACTAATTAAGTTACCCAAGTAACAGAAATGATTAACTACTTCTATGGTACCTTTTTAGATTGGAAAACGTTAATTTCACTATTACTTTTACTGCACTCTATACTTCTGCATATATATATATATATAATTATTCCAAGTAATTAGTGTTGGTTGATCAAGCAATCAATTGACTGAGGTGTAATCAGATGTAAGTACTCTGTGACATGGGTACCTTAAGGTATTACCTATATAGTATCACACGGAGTGTCAATATTATAAAAAAAGAAGAGATTTTCCTTCAACCCTCCAACCATCAGCTCAGTATTTGTAATTTTTAATCTTGAACTATATATATATATATATAGTAAAAGAAAACTACATACATGATGAAAAGTGCCAGTTAAACCTGGAGAAAAAGGCACACACCAAGAGACAAATACATACATACTGTACATACATATATGCGCACACACAGCCACACATATATATTATATTAGATGTGTATGTATGTGTGTGTGTGAAAGGCAGAGTGCATTTATATCCATGTCCTGGTTTTAAAATAGGTAAATCTTATCCTTTAATGTTATACGAGGCCATTAAAAGGGTTGGCTGCAAGAAGAATATATAGCTGTAAAACACTATCTAAAATGAGGAACCCTGATGTGTAGAATTAAAACTGGTATGGGGCCTGCAAATCTAACATCTACTTTAGTAGGAAACGTAGTCTTGAAACATTTCTTATATGGGTGTTTGTATATGTATTTACATATATATGTACACACACACACATACACATATATATAAATATATATATATATTCATATATGATGGGGGCATTTGCCTATATGCATGTGTGTATGTATATGTGCATGTGTGTATATATCCATGTATGTATATGTGTAAGTGTGTGTATTTATGTGTTTGTGTGAGCCTATTCCCTAGGATTTATTATGAGATCTTGTCAATCCAGCAGAGAAGTAATTGATGTTACATATATTTTGGCATAAATACAAGTTCTATGTTTGCGTCATACTGGAAAGGAAGTGATTTCAGAAAAGTAGTAGTAGTAATAGCAGCAGTAGTAGTAGTTGTATTAATATTGGTGGTAATAGTAATATTGATAGTAGTGGTGGAGATATTGGTGGTGTTAGTAGTAGTTGTGTTGATGGTGGTAGTAGTAATTATAGTAGTAGCATTGTATGGGATTTTATGTATATTTGAGCCTATGTGTTTGTGTGTTCATTTTGATCCAAAGAACATTGTTTCATTATTTTTGGTGATGGTGTGAGATGGCTATATATTAAAACAAATGAAAAATTGCTTCTACTCTTCATCATAAGTTTGAATCATTGAAATTATGGAATTGTTGGTTTAAATTAAACATCCATCCAAACACACAATGTTTCCAATTTTTGTTCTATCATTGGATTCCCTACATATTCAATACATTTAATAGGCAGTATAATGTTGTGATGTTGTAGCTGTATATTCGCTGCTAAAATCTGATTGAGCAGACCTGTGACCATAAGAGTTCCAGCTGTGATCTTCCTATGTTTAAGTGGTATATAGTATTGCAGTGGCTAATTTGTCCTTTTCTTGTTTATGATTGCTGGTTATAATTTGAAGAGATTGGACTGCTGTTTCTACAAGGTTTAATGACAACAGAGGGGCTCTTTTGCTGGCTCATGTGGAGACATATGCTGTAAATTATTGAACATTTAAAAATAACTCATTATTACAAAGTGCACTTCTCTCTGACCCATTACACTCCTTTCTTGAGTCTGTGAAACTGAAAATATCAAGTACATCTGTTTCATGACTCAGTCATTAATAGGTAGAATGGCATCAAACATGTATAAAACATACATCCAAAATTTATCAAAACTATACTGGAAACATTACTATTCTAATTGATAATGTGATTAGAAAATCTTGCAGTATTTGATCCAGCTCTTTGTATTCAAAGTTTGTATTCCAGCTCTTTGTATTCATAATAATAATGAAATTATTGTGTACAGTGCTCAGGTGCACTACAACTCATCAAAGGTGCATGTATAGTGCATAGAATAATGTACAAATGTCAGGAAAATGAACAGTGTATGAGTCATGAAATACATGTGTGCGTGTGTATAGAGGGGGGATATCAGGTATAATGTTGGTGAATTTCAGGAAGCATGGAGGTTTTAAAGGATGCAGTGTCTCGACAGCTAATAACTGATGCATATATTACAAAAGTAGACTTTTCCATTCATACCTTCAGAGTTGATAAAATATGTTATTTACAGGTACAGTTTTCCTTTCCCTCTCTCTCAGAATTCCCTCCTTTAAAGAGGCCAAGAAAGGAGAATTCATATCACTGCCTTCCCATAATTTCACCACCCTCCTTGTGGACTCTCTAAGAAAGAAAGACTCAAAGTATAACATATACAATAAATACAAATTATCCTCCTTTATATTGAGTTCTTTAAGGACAAGGAGTTGCTAAACTGGGTGATGAATTAAGTCTAAAACATAAGTAGGCAATGATGGGATTTGAAATCAGAACTCAAAGGTTTGAAACATATACTGCAAAGTATCCCATCTTATTTTTCAACTCTGAAAGGATGAAATGTGAAGTTAACCATGATTTTATTTGAATTTAGAATACAAGGTCATTATTTATGATATATTCGGCAAATTATTTCATTTCATCCAATGTTGTAATGCTACTATGAATTTGTCACCAGCATAGGACCATATTATATAAAATAGTGAATTGAAATGCTGTAATGTTCATGACTTTCTCAATAGCATTAGCAATGTAAATTAAGTGAAATAGACTCACTCTGGATAACAGATGTACCACATTGAGGTCTTACTTCATATATCTAAAGCTCTATAGATTGTGTAAATAGTTATATTTGGTTGGTTCAAGAAAATAGTTGTGTCAAACTGGACCACTTAGAAATTTCCTGAAAGAAATTAGATATAAGAACAAGGAATTGCAACAAAACATTAAGAAGCTAATTCATTTATTTAAATATAAATTCAGTTAATGTATTGAATTATCTTCAAAAACGAATGAGTAAGTTGAGTTGACTAGAAAGAAATTCTTACTTCTGATTTCGAACATGTTCATAACTTATTCTAATCAAATTGGCACATCTGCCCGAATTTGATTGTTTTAATTCCATTAATTCTTTTGTTGTAGTCTAACTTTATTCTCTGTTTCGTTGCTATCATTTAAGGAAGTTTACATCTTTAATTAGCTTTCTTTCTCTGCTATTTGTCTTGAGTTATCTTATGCTTTTCTTTCATGTAGGTATGTTTTTCAGATTCTCTCATACTAAATCACCCTATAAACTGTAGCAGCCTTCAGCAGGATTACAATCCTATTACAAGACTTCAGTTTATGCTAGGATATGCTAGTAAAAGTGAGGAAGTGCATTGGTTGGAGAAAGAATGAAGTTGTATATATTGATATTCTTGAGTGGATTCCTTTATATTCTTTTAGCTGAAAGAATAGTATGCCATACTAAAGACTTTGTGTTATTTAGTTTTCTTCTTTTGGGGTTTAGTTCAAATCCTACTAAAATTAACATTGATTTCCATCTCCTCCAATCAAATCAAATAAATAAATCATTCAGTCAACTTCATTCTTTCCTAAAAATTAGTATTTTGCCTACAAGAAAGTACAATCAGTTTGTTCCTTTAGTTTTAGCTTAGAGCTTTTGTATTTAGTTCATAGGCACTCACATTTTAGGTGACTTAGGTCACAAAATCTCATTTATGCTTTTTATTTAGTTGATATTATTCCCACTTTACTTGTCACTCATGAAAAAGTTGTTTTATTAATAGGATTGATATCTTAAATTAATACAAATGCTAAAGCTTCTCTATGTTTGTCCTCACCAACTCCCTTTCTTTTATTTCCTCAGTTTTAGCCATTTCTTTCTTTGTCTTTCTCTTCTGTTACTTCCTTCTGTATTCATTTCTATCACTCTTCCCATCTTGTCCCTTTCATCCTTCCTCAACACATGACCCAACCATATTTCATTTCTCTTAACAACATACATCATTGGGTCTATTCCCATCAGCCATTGCAGTTCATTGTTTGTCTTTCGTTCTCAGTGATACTCAGCACATCCCCTAGACAATTCTCATACATACTACATTGAGCTACCTTCTTGATATTTCTATCTCAGCAAATATCTTACCTTTTGCCATCACTTTCATCTTTCTCATATTCACCTTTATAAACTCCTCCAACCTATTCATTTTTTCCCTCAGTTCATTCATACTCTATGATATTTACACCAGGTCATCATCATGGTAAACCCTCATTTACAATTTGGGCCAGTACCTCCATCACAGCTACAATTAGTAGTGGGCTTAATACTGATCCCTGATGCACTCCATCCTTCACTTCAAACTTGTTACTTTTATTTTCGTTCACCCAAATGACTGTATGCACTTTCTCATACATTGTTATTGCTACTTTAATCAACCATTTTCCCATTCCTAACTCTCTCAATGCCCAGCTCACTACCTCAAGTGGAGCCCTAGTGAAAGCTTCCTCCACATCAACAAACCCCCGAAAACAAATTCCTCCTCTTTTCCATGTACTTCTGTATGCACCCCATGATAAAAATTGCATCATTCATTCCTTTTTTCAGCACAAATCCAAACTTAATTTTGTTAATCTTCACTTTTACTTAACCCTCTTCTCTAACACTCTCTTTAATACCTTCATTCCATGTCCCAATAGCTTAAGTGCTCCATACAAGCTATAATCTACATGATAACTTTTCCTCCTGTACAGAGGAATGGAGGCTCTCAACAACCAATCCACTGGAATCTGGTCTTCTTTTACCACCAGCCTACATTTCTCTGTCGTCTTCTTAACACTAACTTCCCACTGTTTTAAAAATATATCCCACAACTCCTGACTACCTTCTTGTCCTTTTACTCTTCATCTTTCTCAGTGCCCCTTCAACTTTTCTCTCAGCTATCGCCTCTAAAATTCTTATGGTAAGACTATCACATATTTGGTACAAAATATTTTATGATTGTAAAAATTGTAATTTAAGTAAAAATGTAACAAACATTCTTTTAAATAAAAAAATAAAAAAAGAAACTAAGAAACAAATGAGAATTAGATTGAAATAACAGTTGATTTTCTTTCTAAACTTGAGTGATGTGACATCCCATTAATGGCTAAAACATGATTATTTTGCAAATTGTGGGTTAAATAAGCTATCAGGAAAAAGTTATAACCATTCGTTTTTCTGTTAACTTCTAAATTCATTTTATTTTTAACTACAACAAAAATATTGAAATGCAAGATTTAACATTTTTAATTAAAAAAGTGTTCATTTACATGAGCTATTTGTCAAGGTCGACTTTATTTGGTGGTTCAAAAAATATCTATTAAATTTCAGTTTGTTGTTTTAATAATAGTTTATTGTTATTGACAATTTCATCTATTGTCATTGTTTTGTTATTTGTATTCTAGTTAGTACTTTCTTTTCATTTAATGGACTCGTTTGAGTAATGTTAATTTCAATACCATTTTCATGATCAGTTTCACAATGATCACTTTTATTTTCTTTTAGTTTTTAATTTTACTAAATCCTTATATAAAATGTTTTTCATTTCGTTTACTAAAATGAAAATGTTATGTCCAGTCAGAAATTAATAATTCATTTTATATCTTTAGATTTATGTTGATGTTAGAAAGACCTTTTGGATTAATTTGAGACAAGGGTCATACAGATCTACTGAATTCGTAAATAGAGTCAGTTAAAATTAAAAACCAAGAGAATATTTGTAAAAAGCTTTTTTAATATCATTATTGGAAAAACACTCATTATTAGAAAGACACGCCATTTTTAAAAAAAAGCAGTAAATGAAATAAAATAAAACCTACTTGTTTTAGAAATGTTTCTTGCAGCTCATTCTTATCTACTTTATTTATGTATTTATTTATTTTTACGAAGGATTAATTTACTAATTCCTTTATTCTGTAGAATTATGATATACATTCAATAAAATAAAACAAACTAACAACTACACAAACCAAAACGTGTATCATTTTTTTTTTGTTTTTTTTCAAACCCTATTAAACTTGCTTTTCAATTCAATTTAAAAACTTTGAAACAACTTCTTAATCTCTTAATTTTAATTAACAGGCTTAAACAATATTTTTTATCATCAGAAAAAAATTGTAGTTTTATACATTATTGGCAAAACACATGATCTGAACTAATCAATGTTATAATGCTATCTATTGCAAGTTAACAATCACACTAACTTTCTGAATTTTAAAACAATGTACACTTGACATGTTTCTGTTAGAAACATGTTCTTTACGAGTATTTATTTTTTCTCTTCTTATTCTTCATTCCATAACAAGACAATATCAGCATGATTGTAAATGTACCCACAAGGTATTCTTTAGAATATAAAAATACACCCTATACATAATTTGCATGTTTACCATAATAGGTTAATCAACCCACAATATCATCATTATGTACTACTGTTACAATCTATACAAGATAAGTGTAAATGACAATCTAAATGAGATAGAGATTAGATGAATTGAAATGTTTACAATTTGCCCTTCAGTATGCCTTGATTATTTTTTAATTAGTTCTAATTAATATTTAACCGGTTAAAACTAGTGATAAACTAACACAATAAACTATCCTCAATAGTATTGATTTTGTTTTCTCTGGCCACAAGACTCCTAATTTTTACACAAGGATGTGATGTGGTTCAGGACTTTTCTAAAACCATTAATAAAGATTACTTTAAGTCTTGTTATTCTGTACCATATGAAAACAGCAAAACAGTCTTGAAGAGAACAAAACAATGATGAACTCTCTAATGTAAGAGGGATAACTTTAAATATCATGTAACTTATTAACAACCATGCATACAAAAGATTATATTTAGCATAATTGTCTGCATCACTTTAAATAATGTAGTCCTAAGTCTAATACTGACTGCAGACTTTCATAACAATCTGACCAGACCTAACAAAACCATTTTTGTTAAATCCTCACAGTATTCTAAGAGCTAAAGCATTAATACCAAACGTCAAGTAAATTCATTACAACTTCATATCAAGCCATCATAATTCTTGAATGGTAAACATAATCCATTACTCAGTTTGCCATATTTCAAACATTTGTGCCAGGTCTCTAACTTACCTCAAAAAGATTTTGTTAGGGTCATTAGAGCATTGAAGAAAATACCTTGAAATATTTGTTCCAGCTCTCTATACCCTGAGTTCAAATTCTTGTCAAGGTCAACGCTACCTTTCATCCTTAAGTGCTTGATAAAATAAACTACCTGGTAGTGGATTGGGGGAATGTCAAATGAAATCCTGTGCAGTTTTTGTTCTGACTCTCTGCTTTCTTGATTTTTGTATGTATGTAGGGCTGCTGTAGTGAGATACAGTTTGTCTTGGGCACTTTAAACCTGATGGAGTCCATCTCCTTTCCAGGTTTGAACACAGGTAATTTCTTCCAGAGAATGAGAGAGAGAGAGAGAGGTGGGAGAAGAATTGACCCCAGTAATGGACTGGTGCTTTTTTTATTGATCTCAAAAGGATGAAGGGCAAAGAAATTTGAACCTGGTGAGATTTGAACTCAGAATACACAGAGAAATGGAACAAATACCACAAAACATTCAATCTAACATTCTAACAACTCAACCATCATAATTCTTGAATGGTAAACATAATCCATTACTGAGTTCGCCATATTTCAAACATTTGTGCCAGGTCTGTAAATTGAGAATGACTTCCTTCCTTCTCATTACTTATCATGGAGGCCCTGGAAAAAAAAAAAAGGGTCATGTGCACAGTCATTCTTTCCTTGAATAATATTATAAAAAGAAAAATAATTTGACAAAAAGGAAGAAAAAATGTGGTAGATTGGTAGAAATGACAGATTGTCAGATTATATGGTATGTTGCATGTAATTTCTTTTCTCTACATTTTGTTTTCAAGTATGTCAAGAGTTGACTTTGCCTTTCATCCCTTCTGAATCAATCAAATAATTACCAGCGATATTACTAGGGTAAATTCAATCGATTACTCCACTTTGCCAAAATATATCTTCATGTGTAGACAAAAGAAATCAATATTATGAGTCAAAAGACACACACACACACACACACACACACACACACACACACACACACACACACACACACACACACACACACACACACACGCACACACACACACACACACACACACACACACACACACACACACACACACAAATAAGCTTGATTAAAACAATATGATACTATGTTAAAAAAAAAGAGAAAAAAAATCATGAATAAAAACTAAGTTAAACTATTGTGAATCTTAAAATGATTTACAGTACTGCTCTAGCATACTGATAACCAATGAATGTTTTGAAACTTCTGAAGAACCAATATCATAATTGTCTCGATCAGAGGAAATATATGTACTTTACAAATACAAGTGACCTACAATTATTAGGATTCTATGGTTTTAACCATCAATTCAGAGTGGAAATATTTCTGAATATCTTACTGCTAATACATGGAGTGTCCACTAGATAACATACTTAAAAAGCTTGTGATATTTATTTCACTTGGGTTTACCATAAAACTGACTGCTTCAGTGTCATTCTGCTTCATATAATGGAGTATTGCATGATAGATACTTAGAAATGATATTTGTGAATATGTTGTGGCTATAGTGAAGGTCCTATCCCACTGTTGTGGCTATAGTGAAGGTCCTATCCCACTGTTGTGGCTATAGTGAAGGTCCTATCCCACTGTTGTGGCTATAGTGAAGGTCCTATCCCACTGTTGTGGCTATAGTGAAGGTCCTATCCCACTGCATTACCTTAAATTGTTCCCAAAGAAATGGATCAGAAAATGCTATAAAAGTTTTATTCCTTGCTTTCTTCTAATCAACTGAACATCTGAATAGGAGTTTCTGATTTGAAATTGCAAGGATAGATTTGGTTGAAAGCAGTCCCCCCCCCCACACACACACATTATATACAGAAAGTAAGACATTATTTGTACAAAAACACAGTCACATGTGCACACATATCTGAATAAATATGCATATATATATATATATATATATATACATATATATCATTCCAAATGTAAAGTGGCAACTATATAGTGTAGTTCTCTACCTCCATCTTAGTTGTTTCGGTCACAAACCCCAGTACTGCAGCCCACAATGCAGAGGACAGGAAGGACAAGCAAATAACAGGGCTTGTCTGCTGGCTTCCTCTTCACATGAGTCACTGTCAAGACCTCAGGCATCCTCAGACCCCATACTGCTGAGCTCCTCCGTAAAATAAGAATGTCAGCAGACCACTGTGGAAGGAGCCCCATGAGGTGGGGTGGCTGTTGCAGTAGGTCTCACTGACCATTGTCTGCGATAATGCCTTTGCAATTTTTTCTGTAGGGTGCAGCTGAAACACTGCCTCACTCTCGGTATAGAGCCTGTCACCCTTTCCTCTTTCTCCTCTCTTCCTCTCTTGGCCTAATAGTCCATGCTTTTCTCTCGTTTTTTTCTCATTTATGGCATTTATAGTCCTTTCTTTAGTGTTTATTTATCTCATGTACTTGTGCAGTAAATAAACTTATTTGCTTGATATTGTTAATCAGCAGTAGCCATCATTGGGTGTTAACAGATACATTTCAGAGAAATTGAAAGTTTGATACTCATATTTTCTCAAAGAGTCATAATAAAGTAATGGTTTCTAATTTAGGTACAAGACCAACAATTATGTGATAATAGAAAGTTGGTTAAATTAAAATTGAACTCAGTACATTACCACTACTTAATTCTATCAACCCTCAAAGGATAAAAATCAAAGGTGACCTCAACATGGTTTGAACTCAATATGTAAAAAACTGGAATAAATGTAACAAAGCATTTTGTTCAAAGTGTAAATAATTCTTCCAATGAACAATGTATGACCAGGAAGCAAAACTGGCTCATGAAATTGGTATAAGTTTTACCTCTTATTCTTTGGCATTAGCTATATCAATCATATTATCATACATATCAGGAAATGCCAATGCAGTACTAGTTTATATTGTTGTTAATAAAAGAGAAAGCCTTTTCTCTTGTTCTCTATTATGAGTATGTCTTAATGTCGAAAATATGTTTTAAAATGCAATGAAATTTGCACTGGAAATGGATGTGCTTGAATGACATTAAATAAAAAGATAATGCAACAATGAAATATGAATATAAAACAAAGGCATGATAAACTGTGATATATTCCCATAAATCAATCCTTTTATTAAGATTAACTTTTTCTCTATTCTGCTGTACACTTATTCCAGTGACTTCCATATTAATCAAATTATTAAATAGTGACTCAATTGCATAATTCCAACCCCATTTGTTTTATTATTGTATTTGCACATGTAAATATATTTATTGGATACATTTTACCATATGGGGACAGTTTCTCTTTCATTGAACATGATAGATATAAATAAATGGATTTAACTCTTTTGTGATTGTATTTCTAATGAAATATACTCTATTTCAATAAATTAATTGTTTCTACTTAATGAAGAGGATTTACTCACATTATTTCATTGCTAAGATTGTAACTTAACATAATATAAAATTATGTTGAACGATTTTAATTTAAATAGAAATCCTTAAAAATGGTTTATGTTGTTTCTTAGAACCTGAGCCAGTTTTAACCAGGTTGGTATCAAAAGGGTAAATTTGCTTTTCAGTCCTCTCTACAGAAAACTGGCATTTACTTTGACTCTGATTATGTGATAGTTTCTCACTTCAAAGTGAATAGACAATGTTTGCACTGAATGTGTTCAATTTTATTTATGAGAATTATGACATTTCAACATTTCAATTTCTCTGAAATAATTTTCCCTGATTAAAAACCAAGTAGGCTATTATTGATCTATGTATTGGTTTCAATTAGTTGTATTCTTTTAATGAACATTAATATTTAATATGTCTGAGTTAATATAATTTAAACTTTACAGTATTAGTTTTTTATTTATTTTTTAATGAATAAGTTTCCATTTTTAATAACAGATCTATGTCAATTTACAGACGTATAACTGAAAGGATGGCATTTACAAATAGATGAAATAGAACTGATTAACAAACTCCTTGCAGGCTCTCAGATGATTATGTTTTCTTGTATTTAAATTCCAAATATGTTCCACATTTATATTTTACATAGTGATTAAACTGCCGTCCAGTCAGTTATCTTTATATATAATTGAAGTTTGAAGAGTATACCATAGTTAATATGGGCACAATAATTTCAACTATTGTACATTGGTTATGAATAAAATACTAAGTTACTTCAATATCATAAGCAACAATTTGAGTTAAAAAAAAAGAGTAGCCAGTTCACTACATATCTAACCTGGGTGACTACTTTACCAATTACACTACTAAGGACCAATCTTTGCCTCTTCTCAAATTTGATATCATATTTTTTTAGCTATATATATTTTATCTCTACAAGTAGGATAGACTATCCTACTAATATCCAACATAAAAGTTGTTATTTATTACAAGTCTTGGTAATCATGCCAGGTACGATATTTCTCATCTAGATTAGTTTAAAGCCTATCTCAAGCTTAGAGGCTCATCAGGCATCTGCTTATCCTGGTTTCCATGGTGTGAAGCGACTGAGAGTACAAGACTACACCCTGGACAAACACTAGTCCATCACTGGGTTAAGTCCCCAGCTATTGTTAGTACTCATTTGCAGCTGAGTTTACTGGAGCAACATGAAATAAAGTGTTTTGGTCTAGGACACAATACACAACCCAGTCCTAGAATCGAACCCACAACATTATGGCAGTAAGTCCAACACACTTTCCACTAGACTACTCATCTCTACTCTTCTAGATTAGTAGTTTATGAATAATATTCCCTTTCAAATTTATTTAACATAGTCTAAAATTAGGCTGAAGGTGCTGAATGAAATATTTTGCCGTATTTGTTGAGTTCAACTTTGCCTTTCATCTTTCTGAAGTCAAGAATAATATACCAGTAAAATCCTTGGGTCAAGTCTTCCTTTTTATTTCTGTCTTACCTCCTGTCTCACTCTTCCTTCTTCACTGGAAGAAATTCAGTTGAGTTCAAACATAGAGGAGGATGCCTGGTTTAAGATGCCCAAGAAAGGCCATATAACTACAACTCCATCAGCATATATCAGTCTATACTACATACAGAAAAAAAAACAACAACTATACTAAAAGAAGCTGCCTATTTGAGAAACTACTCTGTTCAGTCCCTACTATTTTGCTTATTGATCTTGTCTTTCAACATTTTGGTTGAGGTTATGTTATCTCTCAGAAGATGTCTTTAGAATACCCTTGACTTTGAAAATCACATTCAAATCAAACAGATTTTGCATTTAATTCCTTGCAGGGTGAATTAAGTTGTTTAATGATGCAGTGCAATGTCTGTGAGCAACAACTCAAGCAGCCGCCTTTTTATCACTAGTCTATTGTGCTTCAAAGGTTATCTTCCCCTATAATTTTGATTATTCTTCTCCTTTTATTCTTTTATTTTCTCCTCTTTACCCTCTCCTCATTGTCATTATTATTATTAGTAATCGTATTGCCCTCTGTTCTACATCTTTCTCATGATGGAATGAAATAGACAAGTTTTGCAGGATCTTCAGTTGTACCCTGGTCAGTAAATTTAACACAAGTTGATCTAGATCCTAAATTTCTTTATGTGTATTCAATTTCCTTTTCAAACCACAAATGTTATTGCTTTGAAGGCTGTTCCTCTTAATGTTTGCTTTGATCATATTAATAGCTCAGCCATTGGTGCTAAGTAGTCACTAACCTGATAGCTCTTATCTCTAAACTGACCGTTGATTCTCTGGCTAAACATCTCTATTAACTGCATCACTAATCTATCTATAAATTATGAACAATCATAAATAGAGGAACTTCAGGTGTTATATATTCAGGTGATATAACTCACTATCTTTGTAAAATTTATTTTATGATAATAGAATTGAGAACATTGTATAGTTAAAGAAATGATTATACAACATTCTGTTATCATTATCACTCATTTCATTTTAATTCATTGTATTCCCCACTTGTGATATTTTCATCTGAAGAGACAAGGAAATCCCCTTCTTCTTCCACTTCTCGATCATCATCATAAAGATGATGATGATGTTGATAATGTTGATGATGATAATCAAAATCACCACCACTAACAACAACAACAAAATTAACTCCAATAAAACCACTGCCATCACCAACAATAACAACTAAAATTCAAACTCAATATGAATTGAACTTCAACAGATTTAGCAAGCTTTTCCTTTCAATCTTCTGGGACTGATAATAAATATACCTACTCCTACATATATGTGGCTTTGTGTTAGTTTAATTTGAATAATTCACCATCATATTACACAAAAGCCACAATGTAAAAATGAATTTGTTCTTTACATAATGAGAGAAGACTTTAGGAGAATTCTAAACATCATGTCATCTCAATGACAAGACTGAATGAGGATTGCTGACTTCTTTAGGTTTTTAGTATGCGAGGTAACAAAAAAGTTTCAATATAATATATACTCTGCTATAAGACGATTTGCATCCAGATAACTTCATTTAAGGACTAATCCACCTCATGGTCCTAGTGGACAGAATGGAGAAGACATTGCCCCAGAGAATGGCAAGAGAGGGATGCTGGAACAACTATTAGAAGTCACAATGCTCAGTCACTCCTGTGAGTAGCCAACCCTGCCCTGATAGCAGAGGGGAAGAATGTAGTTAGGTGGCCAAGAATGTCAGAAGTCTGCTGCCATAGACTCAAGCACAAACCTATCAGAGAGCGACTGATATTTCGACAGAAGAGGTTTGATGTGGAACCCTAAGTTACACCATAATAATCTGCTTATCAATTTCCCCCTGAGAATATAAAATTCAACTCTTTCTCAGTTCTCCCTTTCTCTCCCTCTTAAATATTTTTAAGGGTAAATAGTTGGAAGAACATTTTTTTTTAGACCAAGCTAGTTGAATTACTTCCTCATAACCTTACATAAGATCTAGAAGAATGTTCTGACCTTTACATCACAGGTGATTCATAAGCCAATGAGAGACTTGCTATAAATAGTAACCAAATGTCTATCAATTCACACCCTATGATTATTAATAATGGGAAGGACATGGTGGATAAGATAGTTCTAGAAATAATATGCCTTTTTAGTGCTACCTTTATGTTATAGGTTTTTTTTATTAATGGACAGCCTTTGTAATAGCAGTTTACTCTTTATCCACCAGTAAGTTTCTTTGTCAGTTATATAAGTGTAGGAGTCAAAGTTTACAGTGCATTTCTAAAAGACTTGACTATGCTTTCACTTCTTTTTGGGGGAACACACTTATTTCCTTTTAGTCTATTATAGGTTTATTTTCATACATAATAGAAAATCCAGGTTGTATTTAGAGAGGAACTTTGTTAGATTTGCAGGTTTGGAAATAAATAGTTGTTCAGTGTAAAATATTGATGCTTACTCTATCCTCAAAATGTTGATAAACAAATTCTGTCTGAACAGAAACAATATGAAGAGACATTGTCACCTGAATTATTTTACCCAAAATAAAATCTAAGCCAAATATATGATGAAAATATTTTAACTGAATTTAGGTCAACAATTTGAAATATTTTAAAGACTTATCAGCCACAGCAGATAACATACAAAACAAAATCAAGAGGTAAGCCTAAGTGATCAATATGTAAGTGTTAGAATTGTATTTTATGCTTCTGTGTTCCAAATTCAAGGCTTTGTTAATTTATCAATGAATTTCTATTTAGAACAAGACCAACCAGTCACTTTGAAGAGGCAATTTTTCTTTCTTTGGTTGACTCTGCCATTGGGCTTGATAATGAATGAGTTACATTACCTCGTTAATTATATAACTTGTGAGGTATTGCTCCATTATTATGTTTTTTCAGAGCTAATAATACATGGAGTTGCTACTCCTCACAGGAATATTGTGTCAATTGCTTTTATACCCTCATTCACCTTTAAAGTGCAAGCAATACTAAAAATATTTATTAGAAATTCTCAAATGCAGTCTCTTACATAAAGAAACCTGAGAGAAACCAGTATCAGTAAATTGAATGGAAACCTAGAAATTGATTGATACTGTATTTTATTATACTCTGAAGGGTGGAAGGAAAATTTCACCTCACCAGTATTTGAACTCAAATTATAAAGATTCATAACAAAATACTTGTGGGTATTTTGTCTGATGCTCTAAAAGCTCTACCAATCCATCAGCAATTCTAGTTCTGCTGAAATACTCAACTATATTAGTGCTGCTCTTATATGTTATGAATGTAGATGGGAAAAATTGTGTCAACAGTGAACCTAAAAGATTCACAGTAG
>OZ024746.1:41963545-41968545 GCA_964016885.1 Eledone cirrhosa
GTTGTGAGTTCGATTCCTGGACCAGGCGATGCGTTATGTCCTTGAGCAAGACACTTTATTTCACGTTGCTCCTTCTACCTGGAGTTGCGACCGATAGATAGTATTAGCAATTGGAAAGACCAACGGAAACATTGTTCCCTCTGTCCGATTTGACAAAAAAGTCGATCGTTCCTTTATATATATATATACACACATATATACATATATATATACACACATATATATATATATACACACATATGTACATATATATATATACACACACACATATATATATATATATATACACACATATAAATATATATATATATATACACATATAAATATATATATATATATACACACATATATACATATATATATATACACACATATATATATATATACACATATACATATATATATATACACACATATATATATATTCCCCTATTGCAAAACCAACAAAGGCAACGGCCTACTACCCACGCCTTCCAACCAACATCTTCGTGTACATAAACATGGAAGAGGTAGGAAGAGTGCACCCGAGCATAAAGTGAAAGGGGCACCGAACGGGCGACTGCGCATTAACACACATAAGAGCGGTCACCTAGATGGAACCACCCGTAGCAAAAGTACAAGGACACGTAATCACTACCGTAACGTCCTATGGTTCCACCCCCCCTACTCTCGGAGTGTGGCCTCCAACATACCCCGGATGTTCTTCGAAGCCTTAGAGAAGAACTTCCCGCCCAACCATAGATATAGGAAAATTCTCAACAGGAACAATATAAAAATATCCTCTACTACTCCTAACCTAGCAGACATCATAGGAACAACGAACCACAGTAAGATCACCAAGACACAGCACCTCGACACAGACGCACCTACACCTGACAATAACTATATCGACCTTAACAAATCTCTGGCAGCATCCAATAGTGTTGACAACGGCATCCGCAGACGCAACCAGCATAACCGCGAAATAACTGGGGAACATGCAGGACATGACGTGCGGAATAACAATCGCATCACCCCGTGTGCTGTGGGTTGTAATGGTGCTTACGACAGCTGCGATAGCGTAGGTAACAACGTAGGCAGCAACAATGATAGCCTTACCGTGGGAAATAGACGGAACCGCGACAGAAATTGCAACTGCCGCGACAGAGGACGCTGCCCTCTTAGAGGATACTGCTTGACTGATAGGGTTATATATAGATGCACTATTACTAGCCACAATAGCGTTAAACATTATATAGGGGCTACCTCCGGCCCGTTCAAAATTAGGTTTCGAACACATCTCCACTCTTTCACAAATAGAAAACTAAGGCACTCCACTTCGCTCGCGGACTACATCACATCACTAAAGGACTTAAACATCAGCTTCTCCACGCACTGGGAGATTGTCGGTAGGGCTGCACCGTACAACTTCAAGAGGAAATGCGATCTTTGCCTCATGGAGCTCTACCACATCATAACTGCCACCCACGAGCTCATCAACAGCAGAGCTGAAACGGCGATAAGTTGTACACATCGCTTAAAAATATCCTTCTTCAGATGGGTTAAGGATGAGGAGTGAAACCGTACACCGGATCTCCCTGCAACAAGTCTTAACACCCCGCCGGGCAGGCGCTGCAAAATAACACCCAGGAAACAATCCTTGCATACCAGACCCAGCCTCAGACAAACAGATGCGGCAAAAAAAAAAAAAATAAATAAATTGTCCGGGAAAGACTGCCCTAACACCGGCCGGAGTTACCTCCCTTGACCTGCTGCAAAATCAACACAAGCTATTTTTGCGAGCAATGAACCTTGATGTGGATTTAACCCCCAAAACTTTCCGAGCAATATAAGGAACACTTTTCATTATTTATGCCCTTGAGAAGCCCAACTGGGCGAAACGTACGTAGGTGCTGTTTTAAATAAACATGTTTTAACGGTCTATTCTCCGATTTTTTACTTTCCCACGTATATATACACATATACATATATATATATATACACACACATATATATATATACACACATATATACATATATATACATACATATATATATATACACACATATATACATATATATATATACACACACATATATACATATATATACACACATATATATCTGGAGACATATATATCTTGAGACATATATATACACACATATATATCTGGAGAGAAATGAGGCAAGCATCCTCCATTGGATGTGCAGTGTAAATGTGCGTGAACGACCCAGCTTAAATGTGTTGAGAGAGAAACTGTGTCTGAGAGGGATAGAATGTAGTGTACGGGAGAGGAGACTGAGGTGGTATGGACATGTGATGCGCATGGAGGGTGACCGATGGGTGAAGACGTGCCAGGAAATGCCAGTTGAAGGAAGACGTGGTAGAGGTAGACCACGAAAAACATGGGCGGAGGTGGTGAGAACAGACCTCAGATCATTGAAGCTCACGGTGGAGATGATGAAGGACCGTGACGAGTGGAGAGATGCTGTGCTGAATAAGACCTGTCCTACCCTTGCAAGCAGAGAAAAGCGGACGTAAAATGATGATGATGATGATGATGATACATATATATATATACACACATATATACACACATATATACATATATATATATACACACATATATACATATATATACACACATATATATATATATATACACTCATTTATACATATATATATATATACACACATATATACATATATATATATATACACACATATATACATATATATATATATATACACACACATATATACATATATATATATATATATATATATATACACACATATATACATATATATATATATACACTTTATGGATCCGAAACTTGGACACTAACATCACAACTTGAGAGGAGATTGGATGGCACATATACCCGCCTCTTAATGAGAGTGCAAAACCTATCCTGGAACCGACATCCCACCTTGTTTAAAATCTATGGCAAACTCCCTCGAGCCTCTGCCCTTCTAAAATCCCGGAGAGCTCAATTTGCTGGCCACTGTCACCGTGCCAGCAATGAAATCATATCTGCTCTGTTGCTCTGGAACCCTGACTCCAGCCTAACTAGGAGTAGGAAGCTGTCATTCCCTGACGTTATCTCTAGGGATACGGGAATCAGCAGACAGGACGTGGGGGCAGCGATGGGGGACAGGGGATTCTGGGGCATGAGAGTGAGATCCATCACCTCGACAGTAGTCGACGAGTGATGATGGTGATGATATATACACACATATATACATATATATATATATACACACATATATACATATATATATACACATATATATACATATATATATACACACATATATACATATATATATATACACACATATATACATATATATATATATACACACATATATACATATATATATATATATACACACATATATACATATATATATATACACACATATATACATATATGTCCAAAATCCATTATGCCCCAAATCCGAAGATTTCATTTAAACCCTCTCGCTAACTACCCCATTTGTTTTTCTAAAATAACAATCTTGTTTGTTTAATTTTGGCCGAAAAATTCTAGGTTTTATAAAATGGCCTCATTATCCCTCTTATTTTTACCCCCGGCCCCACTATATCGTATTACGCGCCGGCTAGTTCACTCTTTCAATCACTCCCTTCCCTCACCAAATATAAATAAACCTGTTACGAGGTACGAATCTCAGAATTTGTCAACGCTTATTAATGGTCAGACCTCATCGTTCCCTGCGAAGTATAATGTAAATGCCTTCTTTCTTATCTCTCTCCAGCCTATCGGTCCATTCATTCATATATCCGTATCATCGCCCAGAATCCAATCTTTTGCTCTCTCTCAATGCTATTCTATAGTTCTGTCTGGTTGTTTCTTAATAATCTTCTTGTATTTTAAAACCCCATTATTCGCTTATTATTACTGATATATCCTTCTCCAATTATGCCCCAAATCCGAAGATTTCATTTAAACCCTCTCGTTAACTACCCCATACCCCTCCCACCCACCCCCACTCTCTACCATTATTATTAGGACCAATCATAAGTCAGCGGACTATGCTATCACTTCTGGTTGCTTGCCGATATGATGGATGGACTATGGAATTCTGGAGAGTCTGAAAAATCTGGACACTCAGTGACAGTGGTAAAGATAAAGACAATTCACCACATGCTGCCGGACGAAAAGACAATGACTCCGCTTTGTTTCGGCCACGGATGGCCAACATAACCCCAACCCCATCCTCCTCACCCCTCCCTGCGCCCCACCGTTCCCACCCACCAAACACAATCCAAAACTTCAGAGTTGGTACCATGAATGTAGGCACCTTAAAAGGTCGCTCTAACGAGGTTGTAGAAATGCTTGAACGTAAGGAGGTTGATGTTTGCTGTATCCAAGAGACCAGGTGGAGGGGTGGGTCTGCTAGATTCATTGTGGGTAAAAAACGATGCTATAAGCTTTTCTGGGTGAGAAATGAAAATGGGCTGGGTGGGGTAGGAATCATGTTAGCAGAAAAATGGGTAGATAAGATAATAGACGTAAATAGAGTGAACGACAGAATAATTAAAATAAGACTTGTCCTAAATAGAACTACTGTGACAGTAATATCTGCGTATGCACCCCAAACCGGACTGCCTGGCGCTATAAAAGACAGATTCTATGAGACATTGATGCTCACTACCTCCCAAATAACCGACAGTGACTACGTAATTATCGCTGGCGACCTAAATGGTCACGTTGGACAACATTGTGACGGTTATGACGGAATCCATGGAGGTTATGGGTTTGGTACTAGAAATGAGGAAGGCTCCAGAATCCTGGAATTCTGCGACGCAAATAACCTAACTATCTGTAACACTAACTTCAAAAAATGAGACAATCACTTGATCACCTATAGATCAGGGTAACACGCCAGTCAGATAGATTATATCCTTACCAGAAGACGTGATAGAGTGTCTGTTGTAAACACTAAATCCCTCCCCCATGAAGAATGCACCTCCCAACATAGACTCATAGTC
>OZ024746.1:41978545-42373545 GCA_964016885.1 Eledone cirrhosa
TTCAAAGAATGCCTCAACAGTATTAAATGCTTTATTAAACAATGCCATTCTAACAACATACTTTTGATGGGAGACTTTAATCTACCCTGTGTTGATTGGTCTACATGTAGTTTTAAACCAGGCTCCACAGCCTCAACTACTGACAAAGAGGCTGTCGAGTCACTTCTTGACTTCATGAATGAGTTTTTCTTGTCCCAACTTGTCCTTGCACCAACGAGGCATCAGAAGAACATTCTGGATCTAGTGTTTAGTAACCACACTAACACTATACATAATATTACAGTGGAAAATCCCTTCTCTCAGACCATGACATGGTTCTTTGTAACCTGAGATTCCACCAGCTGAAAGCTAATCCCAGGGTTCTCTCTCCAGTCCACCCATTTGATAACATGGATCTCCACAATGCCAACTGAGATGCAATTATGAACGAACTATCACATGTCGACTGGTCTTTTACATACACACACACTTCCACCAATATCAAAACATCTTGGCAGATCTTTGTATACACTGTCACAAATATATGTACAAAACATACCCCACCAAAACCTGTGAACAAAACCAAGTGCAGTATCCCCCAAAACAGAAAAACAAATATCAGAAAAATAAAAAGAACAAACAAAAAAATTAACACACTAAAATACTGCCAACAGCAACACACACATTCAATGGCTATCACCCTGCTTGAGTCAAAAAAATATAACCTCCAGCAATGCATGATGACCATCATCAATAACCAGAGAATAGCTGAAGAGAGGTGGGCCATTGAGAAAATCAAACTCAACCCCAAAGTGTTCTTCTCATTCGCCAAAAAACACAAGGTCACTGTCTCCACTGTTGGCCCCCTAGTTGATGAAAACGGCACACTCCAGGACAATGCCAAAACCATGGGCGAGATACTGCAGAAACAATACTGCTCTGTTTCAGTAACCCTGATATGGCCGATCTGGGCCATATCAGTGATATTAACTCCCAACACACTATATCAGACATAACGTTTGGCGCCCCTGATGTCTTAGCGGCAATAAACGAAATTAAACACAACTCAGCAGTAGGCCCTGACAGGTTCCCTGCTTGTGTCTTGAAAGTGTGTCGACACCAACTTGCAACTCCTCCTGCTAATCTGTGGAGGAACTCACTGGACACTGGCTATATTCCTGAAAACTTTCTGTCCCAGTCTGTTGTCCCAGTCTTCAAAAAGGGAAATAAGTCCCTTGCAGTGAACTACCACCCGATCTCACTCACCTCTCATATTATCAAGGTATTTGAGAGGGTGGTGAGATCATGAATAACCCACTTTCTTGAAAGCAACGGCCTGCTGAACTCCAACCAACATAGGTTCCGTAATGGAAGGGACTGCCTCACGCAGCTCCTGCATCACTTTGATCATGTTTTGAGAGCCTTGGGAGAGGGCTCCAACACTGATGTCATCTACCTTGATTTCAGCAAGGCCTTCGACAGGGTTGATCATAAGATTATACTGAAAAAACTATCCGATGTTGGTGTCTCTGGAAGGTTACTACAGTGGATCAAATGTTTCCTGACAGGCAGAACCCAGCATGTTGTAGTCGAAGGAGTAAAATCAAGCCCTGCCAAAGTCAGCAGTGGCGTCCCACAAGGCACTGTGTTGGGCCCACTTCTTTTCATCATCTACATTAATGACATTACTGACATCATCAAACACAGCAACATCAGAATCTTCGCAGACGATTCCAAGCTCCAAAGGGTCATCAATGAGGTGGGTGACCGGACTTGCCTTCAGTCAGACCTACTGGCTGTTATCCAATGGGCAGAGATGAATAATATGCTGTTGAATGAGGATAAATTTGAACTAATCCACTTTGGAAAAAGGGATGCCCTGAAACTACCATACTCTCTTCCTTTGGGTGAAATTCTAGTGGCTTCCAATAACATCAGAGACCTGGGAGTAATTGTGGACAACAATATAAGCTGGGCCACTCATATAAACAGCAAAGTTGATATGGCCGGCAGAATGTGTTCCTGGGTTCTCAGAACTTTCCAGTCGAGAGATATCCACACTGTTTTCCTTCTCTTCTCCACTTTTGCCCGACCCCACCTTGAATACTGTTGTCCACTGTGGTCACCCCACATGAAACAAAGTATCCCAAAGGTCAATTACAAAAAAGATAGTTGGCATGACAGGCCTTGACTATTGGGGTCGATTAGAAAAGCTCAAACTTTATTCTCTTCAATGTCGCCGTGAGCACTACATTATCTGTATGATGTGGAAAACATTCCATCAGCTTAGCCCAAATGATGTTGGCATCTTTAGTGTACACCCAAGGCTTGGGCCCCGTGCTATCCGCCCACGACAAAAATCCCACTCGCATCACATAACAACAATACGGCACAATTAATTCACCTCAATTGGCCTTGCACTCTTTATCATTACACCAAAACACATCAAAGCAGAGCCAGACCCCATCAAGTTCAAGAAGTCTTTGGATAAATTCCTTCAAGAAATCCCGGATAAGCCTCCTACACCTGGATATGCCTCCGTAAACAATAACTCTGCTCGAGTGGGCCATGGTGCCCAAACACTGATTTATAAGACTTCGCCAGGTGCTGCTATTAAGTTAGACATGACCTGGGCCAATACTGGCCGAAACCTATCAAAGTCAAAGTTACATATATATCGACAGGTTGTGAGTTCAATTCTCAGACCGGGTGATGTGTTGTCTCCTTGAGCAAGACACTTTATTTCACATTGCTCCAGTTTACTCAGCTGTAGAAGTGAGATGATAGGACTGGAGTCCCTATCATTCCACTGCAAAGTGGCCGTGGAGGTGCCACGTCAAAAAAGCACCCAGCACTCACTGTAAATGAGGTTGGTGTTAGGAAGGGCATCCAGCTGTAGAAATCAAGCCAGAATCAGTTCCCGTCCCACCCTTGCAAGCAGGGAAAAGCGGACGTAAAATGATGATGATGATGATATATATATATATATACATATATATACATATATATACATATATATATATATACATATATACATATATATATATACATATATACATATATATACATACATATATACATATATATACAGACATATATACATATATATATAAGAGAGTATTGAAGTTTGCTTGAAGCATTGTGGAATAATAAGGTAAATTTCTTTAAGTCGTTTGGAAGCCTCGACAATGCAAATGGGTAAATCTCCGTGTAACAAGATCCGGTGGTGGAGAGAGAGATGTAAGTGGGTGTACGTTGAGATGCGTGGCGTGTATAAGACGTGTAGAGGAATGAAGGAAAGAGCATAAAGGATAAAATAAAAATAACAACACGAGAGAGAGTTACCTTGGGAGAGATTTAATATTTCGGATTCACATCCATCAACTGGGGTTTTTTTCCGGGGTGGGGGAAAGGTTGTCTGTCGGAAAGGTGCGAAACGCGTCCTCTGCTGTTCGTTGTTTTGAATATATATATATACATACATATATATATATATAAATATATATACATACATATATATTCATTGTTGTAGTGGAGTCTGTGCTGCCGTACGGGTCTGAGACTTGGACACTGACCAAGAAACTCACTCAGATTGTGGATGGGAATGCTGAGGATGGCTCTGGAATTATCTGAAAGAACAAGAGACCACTGTTAAATAAGGTATGCCACACATCGAATAGAAGGAACTTCTACAGAACTAGCACTGTTTCACTCTGTGATATGAGCCTACAAACATGCAGGAGAAACTCCTGAGTAACAGGACACTAACTCGACTTTTAGAAAACTATTAATCTCCACTTTGGTATAGAATACTCATCCTCATATACATGTGTGTGTGGTTGTATATACACGCACACACACAAACATACACACATATATATATACACACACATACACATATATGTGTGTATAAAATTTATTTATTGCAAGAATATGGAAATGACAGCTATGAAGTTATTATGGAGAAGAATCTTAATTGATATTTTATTTATTATTTATTATTATTATTTAATTTATTTCTCTTTGGGAAATTTATATATATTCGGATTTCGTTTATAATATATTCAAAAAGTATTCAAATAAATATTGATATTATTCAGTTCTTTTGAATTTCTGAAGGGATCTTGAATTAACTTATATCAGCTGAGTTAAGGCCTCAGAGAAATAAACCATTAATATGATGGCTAGAATTAAAGTATTATCTGAAATGTGATATTGCATAGAAATAATGATGTCTTAATAATCTCATTTGTGACTTCTAGGTATTTCACTTTAATGCTGTTAATTACTCTATTTAGCTAAAATTATACAAAACCACATTAACATGCTTCTATGTGTGCATGTGTGCATATATTTATGCTTAATAAATCTGTTTCATCTAAACATGGCTCTACAACATACATTCATACATAAATGGATGACTGAACACACATACATGCCTCCCCTCCATTTTTTTTTTATTTCTTCCTCTTCTCATTCTCATCTATCTTTCTAATTCTTCTTTTATTTATCATTCTATCTTCTGCTGAAGAACTAGGGTCTGCAAAGTTAAGACTCTTTTCCTACTCTAAATTCCGTGTACTATAATATTTCTTTTGTTGTTTTCCATTTACGTTTTGCATATACATACATACACACACACACTCATATATATATATATATATATCATCATCATCATGAACCTTTTTTTGTCCATTTTCCGTGCTTGCATGGGGTTGGATGGGTTCTTTTCAGCACATCTTCCATTCACTGCATTCATTTGGCATCTCCTTGGTGAGTCTCAGTGATTTGAGATCAACTCTCACCACCTTTGCCCAGGTTTTGGTTTCCTTCCACTGGGATTTTCTGGTACTTCTTCACCCAGTGATTATCATCCATGTGCATCACATGTCTGTACCAACATATTCTTCTCTCTTGCACACCACTTCCTCATTTCATTCAAGCTCTGCCTTTCTCTCACATTTACATTGCACATCTAACAAAGCATGGTTGCTTCATTTCTTCTCCAGTCTACACATTTCCTACACAGTCATAACCCATGTTTCACTACCATGTAGCATTGCACTTCACACAGAAATCATACAGTTGTCCTTTTGTATATAGGGAGAAACCATTTGTTGCCAACAGTGAGAGTATATGACGAAGATGGTGAGATGGATCTATAATATCGAGACTAATAATATGGATTTACATATTTACTATCAATTACTCACTATATTAATTGATCATGATCAGTCAACCTCCTGAAACAATCATAAAACAATCTCGTTATCACACAGTGTTGACATATTCAACTTCTAGATGATCAGTGATAGAACAGAAGCTATCTGTAGATATCTTCCTGTGTATCTATCTATCTATTTACCTATCTATCTGTCTCTCTATTTATATTTGCCTCGGACAAGAGGCAGATGTCTCATTTAGGATGCTACAGTTAGAAACGTTTTTGTTGCTCCCTCATACATCATGTATGATTCAGCAAAGGTGAGCTTCACTGCATATGTAGCTGAATGGAATGAAATTCTAAATACCAGGAATTATTGGCAAACCATTTTTTTCAACCTGTATCATTCAAGATGTTTGAGAGAGCTGGGCTGCCTGCAATGAAGTTCTTGTTATTGTTGATGGTTTTCTTTACTGATGCATCAGATGATGCCTGATATTTCACTGCCTTAGACCTACTGTCGTATGTGGCCAAATTATTAGAGGGCATGTGATTGGAGGTGTGGGTCTTTTCTCTCCTTGATTTTCTTATTTTGTAATTTTCTTAGTTTTTTAATACACACAGTTTGCTAGTTAAATTTATGTAAGATTAACATTTAATCCAGAAATATATATATATATCATCATCATCATTGTTTAACATCTATTTTCCACACTAAAATGGGTTAATTATGTTGTTCCATTTGAGAAAAGTCAGATCAGGTGACCGTGTCTTGCTTATACAGAACTGTTTCTGGCTTGGTTTCTATGGTTGGATGCCCTTCTTAACACCAACCACATTTATAGTGTATGCGGGGTGCTTTTTGTTTTGACATCTACACTACCACTTTACAGTGAGGGCTGGGTGCCTTTTATCATATATATATATATATACAATATATTGTTTTCAGTGAATATCACAGCATCCACCTGAAAAGGAGGAGAAGCTTAACTCAATAAGAACAAAATTGTTTACTTAAGATTAGATGTTTAAGTCCCCATTTTCTTTCATCTCTCTACAACGTTGTATTATCTGCTTAAACATGGGATATGATTTATAGCACTTTCTGCTTTTAAGAGAAGGTAGTAAGGTGCATGACTAAATTCTTTACAGTATTTTGTTCTATATGCTTATACAGTGATGTTCAAATTCTGCTGGCTAACTTTGTATTCTATTCCCATATCGTCATTAAATTATTATACCAGACATGTACTGGTCAACATTCAATTATTTATATCCTTATCCTCCAAATCTGTATCTTTGTACCAATCAATGTAAGAATTATTATTACTCAACTACTAGCTCCCACACATGCAGACTTCTTTTTTCTCTTTCTGTCTATACTGCAATGGCTTCTGCCCTTCTGTAAAAGTTCTTTGTATACCTTTACCAACAAAACCCACTTGAGCCACCCATCTTTCTTCTATCCATCACTTTCACTGTGTAGTCCTTCCCACAACCAACACCAATATATATCTAAATTCTACAATGGTCATTCATAGAAAACCACAATTCTGTACCATAAAAACTAAACATTATAAACATTATAAACATTGACTTTCCTTTTCAGAAAATAGAAAATACTGCAGTCTTGAACAGTTCTTGATTCTCACTACATAGAATAAATATTCCTTTTAGATGATGTACCTATTATTGATGATGTACCTATTATTGATGATGTACCTATTATTCATCAGATATACAACCTTCACTATATCAACATTCTAGCCCCTGTGGTCGTCTGATTTATCTATTATTTCTATAAAATTTTCTATATACATAGGTTGGATGGGTCTTTTACAACACAATATCACACCAATTGTTACAGTCAATCTTTATCTGCTTCATAAGGTTCAGCATTCAGAGATCAGCTTCCACTTCTTCCCATGTCTTCCTTTTCTGTATTGGTTATTTATAAAAAGAAACAAAATGCTTTGTGAAGTCACAAAATGTTCCTTGCTTGAATGTATTTCATTGTAATTTTTACTTGCATGCATCAAAATTTTCAATCTTTTATGCCAGCCAAATGGGTATCTTCTAGGTTCCTGATTGTTCAATGTGGCATTTCAAAAAACATTTTTATTCTCTTTGACCTACAAAAAATTACTTTGGTTTGCTGTCATTAAAAGAATTCTAATTTTTGTGTTTAGCAAAGTCAAATATCAAAAGAAAGAATCTAAAAGCTACTTTGAAGTCAAACTAAATGCCATTATGATTTTAACTCTTTTGACATTTTTTTGTACAATATCTATGAAGTAATAGATACATTCCAGTCATTGAAATCATGGCCATTTTATTTTATAGCAGTAAAGTCATGATTTGTCTCAGAACAAATATTTCCTAACTTTCCATGAATAAACCTTTTTTACTATTCAAAAGCTTTTCAAGCAGCATAGAGAAAAGAATGTATCATGCATATCTTTCTAACAATGACTCATTCAATAACACTTAGAAATCACCCATGTTTCTTTATTTCATTCATTAAGAATTTATCAATATGATGAAGTAAAACCCCACAAACCAAGCTGCCATAATCTTGTATAGTTAGCTATCAGATAATTCTATCAGAAATTAGGTGAATATTATATTCCTGGTGATACAAATGATTTTTCTGTATGGAATATTGTTTAGAAAGTTAAACAATAAGGTAATTAATTAATCAATTATTAATCTAGAATTGATCACAAAATAATAAAAAGTGATCACTCTCTGTGTATTCATCTCAATTCTGTCTGCTCTATCAGCATCTATATTTCAATAGAGATATATACAAACCTGTATTACTCAGCAAGTTTGTTTCTTAATTGGTTCCCATTGCTTTGCTGGGTTATAGAACCAATGTCACATTATTCTAAATGAGATGCATCATATAATGATATTAAACACAAAGATGAAATGTATTTCCCCAAATTAAGTAATATTTTGTATTCTGAATTTAGAAAATATACAATATGGTTGGGGATAGAGTTGTGGTATATATTGAATATATAAAAGAGTAGTTCTGCAAGAGGCTTATAGACAAAAGTTATAGAATTAAAACGCTTTATATTCCAGCAAAAGAATAAATATACAGGCAAACACTAAATAGATTTATATTTAGGCAAGTGCATAACCTGCTGTTTTAAGGACAGAATAAGTGATATTCTGATTCTTCACTTGACTGTAACAAATCTGTTTATGGATTATATTTGTGTGTGTATGCAGGGCCAGAATCAGAAATGCAGAGGAAAAGGGGGGTATGTAAGCTAAAGGATCTCTCTGTCAAATATAAGTTAGGAAAGCTATACATTAAGTATGCAACAAGGAGGAGGAGAAGATAAATACATATGACATAGAGAACACTTGGAATTTTTTATGGGACAACTAGCTGTAGGCTACTGATGAGATCTGTGCTTGGGGTAAAGTATCAACCAGATGATAAGTGACTTGGTAGTTGAACATTAGTGTAAATAGAGCCATTAAAGTTAAGAGACAGGCATGGAAAGACTGGAGAAAATGTGGATAGTAAATAAAAATATTGCATAGCTAAAATGAAAGTATACAACAGATTTACATACCAGGTAGAGAAGCAGATAGCAAGAAGTTTGACAGTGTGTTGCATTGTAAGGATCAAATGCATGTGTTGTTTTGCATTCTAAAGCATGAAAACCTCCCATTGCACTCTATAGAGTATGAGAACATATTTGAGATGTGCACCCAGCCAGTTTGGGAGGTTAGTAACTCTGATTAAGTACTGAGTTACTCTGTGATGATTCATCCAACCCTTGCTAGAGAGAATGAAAGTGAACATTGCTGGCAGAGGACACTGATTTCTGGCATGAATAAAAACATTTTAGAACATTCTAAATAAAGCTTACACTAATTTCATAATGATTTTGTCATGTCAGATTATAATATATATTAAGAATATATTGGTGAACCATCAAGAAAGACAGAGCAGTAAATGACATCAAGGAAATGTTAAATTAGAAAAATTGGGGAGAAATGAAAAGCATAAATGAGAGAAATAATGTCAAATATAGTTGATTTTTAAATTGCTTAAGAAAGGAGAAAGTCCAACGTTTCCATTAAAGAAATCATTGGCAAAATTATATGACTGTAATAGATGTATGCACAGAAGTAGTTTATGATTGACTACTATATATATATAGAAGGAAATGGCTATGAAAAGTATGTACTCATAACTGATTGAAGAGCTATCTTTTCAGACTAGGCAAGCAATTATAAGCAATGCAATTAGAAAGCTGGATGCTGCAGATATACCACTAATCTGGAAATATAATTTAAATGTTATAACAATGATGATACATTTAACCAGTTTCAACAACCATGTAACCACACTTTCCTAATCTCTATGTTAATAATTCTACATATATCTGCTTGTGTCCTTGTTTCATAGACAAACAATAATGAATTCAGAAGAGAAAACATTGTTCATACATGCTATATTTCCTGATAGCCACAAATTGTGTCACTGAGTATAACAACAATCAAATGCAATATACTCATTCTTTTCTGTCATGTAACTTAATTGTTACTCAGGAAAATATAAGAACGCACTGGCAATACAAATAATAGTTTCTTCTAATATTTGTTCAAACTGACAATTTATTGAGAAATAATATGTAATATAAGTTAGATGTAGTGAAGCCTAAAGTACGTTAGATATGAAATCATGTTGGAAAATTATTAACATTTTTTATTTTGTTGTATTTGAAAATTATGTGGTCTAAAGCTTCCAATAGATCCAATTATCTATCTGATGGTCAAGGACTGTGTTGATAAATTGCCAAACATTTCCTTAAAAAATAAGACATTTATTGTTGCAGCTTATTGTCTGCCCATTTACTTTAACAATAGAACAAATAACATAGAAAAAGATATTATGGTACAAAAGTGATGGAGATGACAAAAAGTAAGTTAAATGCAATAGTGAAAATAGTAGCAGTGTGTAGATGTAATCATAAGAGAGAAAATTGACTAATCTTCCAGAAAATATTGATCAGTTTTTATTCATAAAATTGTGTCCTTCGCTGTAGACAAAATACTTTTCATTCATAATAGAGCAGAAATACAAAATGAACAGAAGGTTAGGCATTTTATTATTTCTTATTGGTTTAAACTATTGGACTAGAAAAGCATGAACATGTCTGGGTTATTTATTTGGCTGTATTAGTTTGATGTTGGCCATGATATTGGGTCACGCTAGTTTAATAATGACTATGGTTTGACATTAGTTATGCTAACTTAAAGATGACTATGACTTGACATTAGGTTTTGCAGGCTTGATGTTGGTTATGATTGAATATGAAATCTGTTATAACTTTCCTTGATTTAAGAATTGAAGGGAACAGATTGTAAAATATTACTAGTTAATAAGTCAAAAACGAGAAAAATCATATTCTGTCTATAACAAGGAGTATGGCCTATCAAAAATGTTTGGATACAAATAATGTAGTAAAATTATTACTGGAATAAACAAAAGAAATTCAGTCACATAACAAACCCAAACCATCTCATTTTTTTCCCTTACACTTAATGTATGCATTACACTAAAAGATCACGGAAAAGATATGCTTTTTTATATTATTAAATTGTGGTTATTAGGAATTGGAAACTGGTTTTCAATATTCTTGTAGAAAAATGTAATATAGCATTCAATAAAGCTTCTACAATTGGTATTTGGTAGACATATATTAATCATACTTTTTTCGACAGCATTAGCACTTAAATGTTTGAAATGAAGCGATGATTTCAGATAATGAAACTTGGAAATAACTTTCTTAAAATGTTTGTTATTATTCATATCATCACCATTTCCAAGTTGATAGTGTTATGCTACAATCTGAGGAGTCAATTATTATATCTTACCCTTAGTACTATGCAATGTCATTTTCAAATAAAATTCTTTCATGACACATAGTGTCTATCTCTAAATAGGTACAAAAAAAAAAAAATAGAAATACTTTATAACAGATGTAGTACTAAAGAAAAATCTTCTATTGAGTTTCAGGTTGAACAGGAACAAAATCTGGTTAGTCCATGTGACCTAAATATTCTACATTATATATATTTAATTTCCAAGTGTCTAATATATATATATATTGTTATATTTGGGGGTGGTGATGTTTCCAGTATCGCCAATAAATAGAATGATATGCCCCTTATGATTTTCACTTTATCTTTATTGCTTGTTATTCATTCGTTCATCAAAGTTCTTTCGTCTCACATTGTGTGACCTCCTCAATGATTATTTGTTCCCTTTTGTGCCTCCTCTTCTTTCTGGTCTGAAACTTCTACTCCATCTTGTCTTTTGTTTTGTGGCACATTTTTTTGTGATTTGTGTCTGTACATGTGTTTGCGCCTGGACTTTCAACTGTGTGTATCTTTGTGTTTGTCATATCTATGTACATTTTATGTGTGTGTGTGGATTTGTATTTTTCGCTGTTTGTGTCTTTTTTTTACACCTATTTGATCTTCAGTCGTTAACTTGTGGGGTGTTACTGTTCCACTCATGTTTCCTGAACCAAGGCTAAAGGTTATAAGTAATTTCCAATAGGGAGTTTCTTTCCACTCACTCTGTGTATGTTATATACTTATTCATAAAAGTATCCAAACCAATGAAGAAAATATCTAAATCAATGACTTGCTTCCAAATTCAGAATACAGATGTTTAATTTTGAATGAGTCTCAAGTCAGGTTTGACAAATAAGGGTTTCAGTAGTTTAATCAAAGGTACTCTCTACTCTCTGAATTCTTAGAGTGTATGTGGCTGAGCACTCTGCAAACACTTATACTTTTAGAGTAATTTTCAAATAACTCATTGTGACATTGTGTGTAACAAGGCTGGGCTTTCAAAATATAGATACCATTGATCCGAGGGGTTTTCATGCAGTTAATGAATACCTCATTGTTTCATAAGGTAGAGACATAAGACGAGATAGATGCAAAAAGTATTGTGCTGTATGATCAAAACCGCGATTGAGAAACAAACTTCTTAATCAGTTAGATATACATCTATATCTCAACTTACCATCTTTAAAAAATAAATGAAGGACACATTAGATGTACTGTGTCTAAAACAGAACTAACTTGAGGCTAAATAGCAACAACAATGGTGGTGGTACCACAATTATGGTTTGTTAGCTTGTAGCACTATGTTTATTTTTTTTTTGTATGTAGTTGAGTCAGAAAAGTGAACAAGACATTCCTACTTTCAATTCTATCACCAACATTCCTATGTTGACAACAAATATTCAATGAATCACATTAATTTTGACAGAAGAGAAATAAGTAAAAACAAAAAAGAAAGAAAAAACATGAAATTTCCTTAAATTTTATTTATTTCAATGAATTTTTTGGAGTGGAAGATAATGCAAAACAATTTTAAAACTACATTATTCACTCTAAATATATTCTTTATTCATTACTTTCTAGTAATATATGCAAGCATTTTCCCTATTTGGTGGCTCTTCACATCACTCAGTACTGGAAATGATGAGGATAAAAAAATGATATTGGTGGTGGTGATGATGGTGGCGGTGATGATGATGATGATCCATTTCCGGTTGAATATATTTTTTCAAGAAATATTTTTCATTGTTACTGAAAGGAAACATTTCCCTGAATCTCACCGTTTTACGAGATACAATTTTACAATGCTAGCTTCCTTCTTATTTATTTTATTTTTATAGTACTGGGAAAGGAAATGGGAGAACTTAGATGAAGCCCCATGCATTCCTGATTATTAATTATCTCTTACTTGTGCAACATCCTTGACAGTGAGCATTTTCCTTCCTGGCAGTGTATCGAGTTAAATAATAAAAATAAAATTCCAAGACCCTACAAATGGAAGATAAAAATGACAGCAGTATAGAGTAAGTGAAGTAAAATGTGAGTACTGAATAAAAAAATTCACAAATACTCCAATATGATTTTTTTTTAGCATGAATGTGAATAGAAGTCATTATAAAAAAATGTATGTGGATTGAAAAGTGAAAATAAATACTATATATATATATATATACATAGATAGATTTCTGTATATATATATATATATATATATATACACACACAGCTACATATGTGTGTATGTATGTAAATATATAAACACATCACGCACAGACACAAATTCACACACGCACGCACACACATATATATATATATATATATACACACAAAATTTAGCAAGTTAATTTTTGGCACACCTACAGTTTGAACTTTTATTGAATCTAGGAATCATACTTAAAAAAATGTTAATGTAAATACATTTACTATATTCTTTAATATGTGACATTCAATATTTCAAATTACTTCAGAACTGAGTATTTTTAAACTCAGATATTTATTGCTTGGAATTTGAAGTTAATTTCTCTTTCTGAATCCACTAAAAAATCTTTCCATAATAAATTCTCCTGAGGTTTCTTTACTTGAAATTATAATTTCTGATGCTAGTTTAAATGGTTCTCTAAAACTCAAGTGATTGCATTGCATAGGCTTGTTGGAAATTTACAACCAGGATCTCAATTGTATAATGAAAGCATGTTTTCAGTTTTCAGTTAGTAAAAATGAAGCAATCAGCTGACTGATAATATGAGGAAAGACATATTTAGTATGTTTTCCCAATAAACAAATAATGTGTAGTTTTTTCATATTATATTTTAAATAGAATTATAGTGTGATCATTATCATGAGTTCAAAGTTTACTATTGATATCATTGCATTATATCTATAAGCAAGATCAGTAGAGTGAGCAACTACTATTCTACAATGAAACAATTAATAGTAATTAGCAATAGCACTAACAAAGCATAATTCAAAATAAATGCATATATGAACCCAAGTACAATATGTTTATTATACATAAACATATTGTATTGTCAGGGCCTATGAGAGGGAGCGGGGTCCAGTCAGTACTTTGTTCCGGGGCCCAAGAGCTAAGAACCATGCAACACCCATTTCGAGAAAAGTCTTTGCCAGCTTGTGGCCCAAAAGGTGTCTTGTACTGCCTTACAACATTTCTCTTGCAAGCCTTTTGTGTAGTGTATGTGTCTATATATGCCTTTATTAATTAGCAGTAAAAAGAAGATCCAGTAGTAAAAAGTAATTACTCTAACATTATCCAAATATTTCTTGTTTTCATTGTTTAATGAAACTGGTGGAAGATAAGAGCCCATGATATTTTTTAAAGCTTTCAAAACTGATGAAAGGGATGATGAGACCTCAAACCAGAGATCTAGTCTGAATGCCTGCAATAGTGAACTCCACTAAAAGAGACAAAGTCCAATTAGTTTCTAAATTTGTAAAGATTAGGATTTGAGAACACTAGTTATTGTCTGCATTGGAAAAAAACAGGCCCTACTCAAAATATCAGAAATTACTTCTCCTTGTGGTACACAAAAGCGGTGAGGATGCAAAGACACAAACATACATGCATGCATAAAGCAGATTTTCACAGAGTTTTCATCAAATAAATTCACTCACAACCTGGTTGTGAAGTGAACTTCATTTTAAATTTGTATAGTAAATTTTACCAATCAATGTTACCAATCCTAATTTTGAAAAGGAATGTAAAACAAAGATAAAGTATTAAGGCAGAGAAATATGTCTTGCCAAATAGCAACACTGAGATCTATACAAGCCAAATGATTTTGTACATTCTTGTCAATTACACACAATTCTTATGTTTAGACCTGTGATTATTTTACTGGTTTCAGTTATTGAACAGTGTCTATATTGAGACATGGATGTCTGAGTTATAGCTTAGAATACATCAGTTTCAATAGTATTGATCTCAGAAAAATGAAATTTCTAGTGGACCTGGGCACAATGTAAAAGAACATAACCAAACACCACACAATATTTTCCTGATGCTCTACTGGTTGTTATTTTGCTTTCCACTGGTTACTTACTAATATTACTCATTTTTTTATTTCCCCTGAAAGCATTAAAAAACAAATTTTGAAATGAAGGAATGGGACATTAAAAACATACAAAAATACAAAAAATATAAATGCAAATACAAGTAAATAACAAATAAATATATAAATAGATTGTATTCTTAAAAAAGAAATTCATTGGAAAGATAGCTATTAGATATCAAGAAACATTTTCAAATTTTACCACCCCACTTCTTGAAATATATTCCCTAGTCATTTTCTATCAATGATAGTTTTCATTGCCAGCACCCAGAACTTAGTTTTAACCCTTTAGCATTTACATTACTCTATATATACTATTGTATTTTCATGATAAAGGCTTTAACTCACATAATATCAAATCTATGAGATTTTGATATTTATTTTGAGAACAATACCTTAACATCAGTAGAACGGCCAGTTGCAGCCTGTTTGAATAAAAAGTGGTGAGAGAATTCTGGCCAAATATGTTTGGTTTAAATGCTAAAGGGTTAATTATTCATTCCAATACAACTGTCCCTCTTACACTCATCAGCTAATATATTTAAGGGTATGGCTCCTTCTTGGCTTACTTGCACTCTGCCTTTCATGTAAATCAATACTTTATAACCAACAGATCATGATTAACTGATTCTTCTTCTGCTTCCACATATTTGTTACATTTAGCATTCATGTCACATTGCTTGTCATATAGAATCAAGCACATTGCACCTAAATATGAAAGAAAGAATCATCAAAATTATATAAAAGTAATGAAAAATACCACAATAAAATTGCATCTTTTCTTTTAAATTTGCAAGAGTATAACATCATTTATTTTTAGTGTAGGTATTAATGATAAAATATATGAGATAACCAGTGATTTATTATCAAAGGGTCAGTAACAGGCTTAACTCACTTATAATATAATAGGCTATAGATTATCAATATTTTGCACACAACTGAAAAAGAAGAAACAAGATATTTCAAATGGGATTACAATTGGCAGTTCACTTTCGAAAGTGTGTTTTGAGTATAAGGCTAAAAGGCTACACACTGTTTACTTTGATGCAGAATTTGAAAGATTTATTGATTATCTCCTCTTATCTGTTTCCAACCTTGTTCACTTCATCATTTACTGCTATCAATTAATCAGGCCAAGAGATTTGTGCCTTTCACTATTACCTTTTACTATGAACTTCAAAACTTTCAAATGTAAATTTTATTTAAATGTTATGTATATCAGCCTCAGCTGTTACTTACTTTAAATATTTTATGATTTTGTCTGACCTCTAGTAGAAAAAATAATGAAAGAAACTAATAGAAAAAAAACACAAAAATAATTATCTATCTAATAAAATTCTTTTTATAAAAAAAAAAAATTATAAACACAAGAGATAATTGCAAACAGTTATTGTCTAGTCATAGTATTAACTTTTGACCGAATGATATCCATCAGCCATTACTAGTTCTGTTGTTTTTTCTCAACAGATGTCTTATTCCATGTGATCACTGTGAGATTTACAGCACATAATTTGCTCTGATATCATTGTTTATATGTTTTTAATTACTTATCAATAATTTGTTGTTTAAAATTGTGCCTGAATTTATATTCTTCTCTTAACCCTCAGAAAGGTTTTAAAAAGTGAGACAACAGAAAATATTTGCACTAATCCAATGGAAAAAAAAAAAGTCCCCCCCCCAAAAAAAAAATCTGATTCTTGGAAGACTACGAGTAATATTATTTATCAAGTGTTGGAACATATGTTAAGCAAGCAGCGGGATCCCTCAAGCAATTTGAGAAGTTAGTGGGGAAAACAGACTTTAAATGATGATAATGATGATGTTGTTGTCATTGATGATGATGTCAACAGCAACAACTGATGAGGAGGAGGATATATAAAACCCATGCTAGCGTGGAAGATAGACGTTAAATGATGATGATGATGATTTTACTGGTGTGGTGATTTGGAAGGAATAGCAGAGTAGCAGTATTTAGCTGATTTCTTCTGTTTGAAGTTTAAATTTCATTTTGACAGATATTAATACTCACTATCTAAGTCAATAAAACAACTACATTCCTTTAATGTTGATTCTATCACAGGTACTTTATTCCAAAATTTAAATTTAAACATAATCAATAGAAATTTAACATTGACCCCTTTTGTTTAAAAATCAGTTTATTACCAGACATTACTCTTCTAAATATGGTTCCTGTTTCTCTGCTCTTCCTTAAGCTGGGTTTCATTTTTCTCATTCTTCCACCAACATCCTCCTCCTTCACCAATTTTGACCTTTCTTTAGATGAGGTCTAGGATATTTGTGTAGGTAGCAGCAAAAGCATCTCTAATATGGGGTGCAGTACTTCATGGTAGGTTTCGCCTGAGCTTTCTAAAGGATTAATATTTTGGGGGACTGAAGTATTTTCTGTTTCCCTGAATAGGAGAACCAGTCTTTGTGATGCAGTCTTTGCTATGTTGAGATATCTTCAGTGATAGAGGGGCCTTAGTAGTGAGCTAGCTCTTGAATGCATTTAATAGAGTACACTCTGTTGCAAGCATTTAGGTCAGGTCTCAGATCTGAGGATTATCTCTTCCATTTCTACTATCAGTCTTGAAGTATCATGTCATTTTACATGCATATTTATACTTGGAAATTTTCTAACAGTTTACCTTGCACCTTTTTTCACCTGTTTTATTTCCACCTACTCCATTTAACATTTACTTAATTATATTTCCTTTCTTCACATTTTTCTTATATTCCTTAATAATATTTAGTCATCCAACAGATCTCTAATTTCATAAAAAAAAGGAACTGATTGAAAATGCCATGACTCCTATTTCCTTGCAGCACACAAAATTATCTTATTTTACAAATAATATTGACTAAAGTTAGATATCTAACCAATATAGAAACAAAAAGAGACACCAATATTTATTGCAGTAATATAAATCTGCTGACTGCTATTATTAACTAAGAAATAGATTTCTGTAGAACTGAAGTCACCAACTAATTTTGATTCCTGGTTCAAGTAATTTCATTTCCCATTTCTAAGGCCTAACTGAAAGAAATGAACATTACATTACATCATCTCATTTACCATCCATTCATGGTTTTACATATTTTTTTATGCATATGTGTTGGGAAGAAGTTTCAAAAAGCCATTGGCTGTATGACTATAGAGTCATTTTATATATTCTACAAATTTGTCTAGCATTATTTCTAAAGGGATTATGAATGAGTTGATCATCTAATCCACTATGATTAAGAAAATGATTCATCACATAGTAAAGCAACACATTTCTGGATTAATACATTGATTTACTGATGTCCTCTACTTCCAGCAATGTAACACTTTCACTCATATTTTTAAACATGTAATATAGCCTGACTTCAACTATTTACTTTATAATGCAAGCTTCATGTACAATGATATTAATGTTGAAATGTCTGTAACAGTAGCTAAGTATCCTTGAAATCAATGCGTTCATTCATAAGAAAATATTATTCATGTAGGCTAGTCTTTGCCTTCTATTTGTTTTCAGAAAGTCAACAGCGACTTATTTGCTTCTTTCTCTGATTTTTCAAAAAATAATTTTTTCAGTTCATCTTTCATTACTACTCTTAAGAACTATATCACTTCTGTGTAACACAAATTGATTTAATTTTTGTCACAGCAAATGTAGCATCTTCATATTCAGAGAACTAAAATTGATTGAATTTTCCATACCTACAACATAATTGAGAATAGATGTGAAAGCATCTTTCTACATTCTACATGCCTATGAATGATACAGTGTATGTTCTTTACATCAGAGTTGATATTTGACACACTTGACATAAGAAACCAAATCTGCACCCATGATTCCAGAAGGTTCATTAGTTATGCATTGACTCTCATTTTCCAAGAAAAACATTCTTTTACAAAAACATGGATACTCCATATATATCTTCTACTTTAATTCTGCTCTCCAATGGTTGACAAATCAAGAATGTTTCTTTAAAATCCAAATTCTTGACATATTTTGCATATACAAGCAGCAGGGCATTACATTGTATGTCTATGTGGTGCCTGGTTTCTTTCCTTTTGTTTTGTATCAACTCACATATCAGATATCCTTCAATGAACAATATTATTTGACAGTGGTAGAGTATTCAATTTCTTGCCAGGTTTTTTTTCCCCAACATACAATGCAGATAGTAATATCTTTGCAGAAGGGCAAGATCAAAGTTTCAGTGATTGTATAAGGTTTCTTTTCTTTTTCCCATTCTTTGCATTCAAATAAATGCCATTTCAGAAAGCCGGTTTGATAGAACTTTATGACACACAACACATTTTGAGAAATCTTTTCCTTCCTTCCTTTTTTTTATACCAGTGAAACCAAATTTGATATATGGTTGATTCACTGCATGATCCTTTTTTACCCTAGGACATCATAATTACATTGGATGAAAAAGTAAATATTCTAGTAGTTAATTGACTGAATGCACAACAAGTAGGCACTCTAAACTTATCCAGTTGTGTTAAACAATACTATGCTTTAATAAGTGTCTACAAAGCACTGCTTTGTTATAAATACACAGAAGTTTGAAAGCCTTTACTATAACAAGAAAAAGGTTTTTAGAGAATGTTTGTCAGTCTGAAAAACAATTTGGTGAAAAAAATAGTTAACAAGAGAAATAACTATAAATAAACCAAGGAACGATCGACTTTCGTCAAATCGGACCGAGGGAACAATGTTTCCGTTGGTCTTTCCAATTGCTAATACTATCTATCGGTCGCAACTCCAGGTAGAAGGAGCAATGTGAAATAAAGTGTCTAACTCAAGGACATAACGCATCGCCTGGTCCAGGAATTGAACTCACAACCTTACGATTGCGAATCCAATTCTCTAACCACTCAGCCACACACCTTCAGAAATAAACCAAATTACTATACAATTTACAGTGATGAGACTTGCCAACTCTATGTCAAGTTTACAAGACACAAATTTCATAGTTGGTTGTGATTACATATAAAATCCACTGTTTTTTTAATTTTGCATACCCTTGTAATCTCTTTTGATTATCCCAGGGGTAGAAGTACTCTGATTTGAGAACCCTACTCTATGTGGCTGCTTGAGCTACTAATTGTAGATACATTCCTCTAAGACTACACCTTACCATCATAAAAAGTAAGAACACATTGGAAAATAAGATAGGTTGATCACAGCTAGATTACATTCATTATATGTCTGCTTGATTAGAGCTGACAGGTAACAACATCAACAATTCACAATTGCCTTCAGCATGCAACAAGAAACTCAAATATCAACTAATTACTGAATATTCATCACTATATACAGTATATAACAAGTATTTAAGAGTATTCAAAGTTAAATTGAACCCTGGCAGGAATCTTAAATACTAATATAAGAAATATGAACTTAAATTACCTTATATACTCGTATATGAGGTGAAAAATATGTGAAAAAAATGATGGTAAAATAGCAGGAGGTGGGTGGCTTATATTTGACATCAATATTTTACCAATTTACACCAACTCCAAATTCTACGTAAATGAGGTGCTAAAATATTTTCGCTTTGAAGATGAATATTACACTGGTTTCACTTTGGAGGTGAAACTTATTTTTCCCATTCTTTTTGATGTGTTTGAAGGAATATGGCCTTCAAAATGGTCTGTAATTGTTAAAAAAATCATTACGTAATAGAGTTGTGAAATAAAAACTATATTCTAAATGACACTTAAAACATTTTAAATATCAAAATATTAAAACTTCATAAATATATTCTCCACTCATGATAATTTCTAAACTGCACCATCTAAACATATGTTAATTTGTTGCCTCAACTTATACACAGGGTTTGGATTTTGGCCCATTTCTCAAACATAAAATAGGGTCAGCTTATATTCAAGTATATATTGTACTTTATTGTATTTAACCATATGTTATTCTGCCTTAGTAATTCACACTACACTTCATCATCCTAATTACTGTTTTAGGGGAAAGTAATTATTCAAAATAATTGTTTCTACTTTTGGCACAAGGCCAGCAATTTCCCAGTGTATTACTGGTACTTTATTTTATCGACCCCGTAAGGATGAAAGGCAAAGTTAACCTCGGCGTGATTTGAATTCAGAATGGCAAGGGCCGTAACTCTATGCATCAAAGCATGGCGTCCGACCCTCTACCGATACTGCCAATTCACCTGGGTTAATAGCAGCATCTGGTTGTGTTAGTACATTGTCAGACATCTAACTAAAGCATTCATAGTTCATAACCTAATGCCAGCATTTCACTGTAACCATGCCAAAATATCTAATTCTCAAATAGTCAAAACTACCAAACTAAAAATTAGCACCATTTGCTAATGGGAGTGCTGCATAATATATGAACTTTTTTTCTTTTTTTGTTATTTTGAAGTGGTAGGTTCAAGTCCTTGGAAGAGTAAAACTCAATGCGCTCCACCAGAGATACATAAGCTATATACAGTGCATGAAGACACAATCTTTAAATGGTGTTGTACTATGTGTTATGTAACTTATACTCTCACATTAACTATAATTACCAAAAGTCTGGATATAATTGATATGGCTCTAGCTATAGCAAAATTGATCTGTTTATGGCTTTCTAACTTTTGTGATAGAAAATAATGAAATAAAAATTTCACTTTTCTTATAGTTTGTATTTCGACAGCGAAAGATTGTTGATTGGAGGAATCACTAGAATGCCACACAAATGCTTAATTGTGCCAGCATATTGCATTCTGAGTTCAAATTCTACCATTGTCAACATTAACTTTCAACCTTCTTGGGTCAATAAATAAAGTACCAGTCAAATACTAGTGTTAGTTTCTCCCTCTCTCTCTTAGAGATCATTTATGTTCAATATTTGTTCCAGTTCTCTAGTCAGAATTCAAACCTCAAATATAGTACTAGTTCATGGTAAGGCATTGACAAAATTCTTAAAGAATCAAACAAGATAATTTGTTCCAGCTCTTTGTGTTCTGAGTTAAAATTCCATCTGCTGTCATTGAACAACTTGTAGTTGGAAACAACCTTTGGGACCTGGATAATAATTGTTTCTACTTTTGGCACAAGGCCAGCAATTATGCCAGTGCATTACTGGTGCTTTATTTTATCTACCCTACCCCGTAAGGATAAAAGGCAAAGTTAACCTCGGCGGGATTTGAACTTAGACCGTAAAAGGATGTAACTATGCTACAAAGCATGGCGTCCGACCCTCCACTGATACTGCTAATCCACTGCTCTGGGACCTGGTTAATAATGATAAGCCTCCAATATTACATAGAGCAATTTACCAATTGGAGCATTATTTCAGTTGCAGCAATGCAATAAGGGAACCTTACACTAGGCAGGATGAATTCAATGACAGAAAGTAATATTGAATTTATTAAGCTTACATATTAACTGTAACCTCTTCATATAATTTTGCTGCTGGTGTTGTATAAGATATATGTGATAGTGATTAGGTTAACATGAGATGCTGCCTGTGATTAGATTGGATCTAGTCTGGGGACAAGGTAGGCTGATTGATTAGGAATTCTGTTGTGAGTTAAGTACTGGATTACTTTTCTGTTGCCTTCTGGTTGAGAGACCAATGAATACCAAAATAAACAGCACTAAGCATTACTACAGAGAAATGTCAGTGACAAACCAAGACAAAGAGAGACTCCCTATAAGATAGAAACCACAGTCAAATATCCTTCAGATATTTTGTTAAGGACTCATTTAAAGACAAGATACATTAGATAATGCAACTATATAACATTAAAATAATAGGACGTTCATTGCTGGAATAAATTTGACCTTACCTTTGCTTTGTCAGAGTCAACCTGGGGTTAACCCTTTAGCATTTATATTACTCTAACTTTTAATATTTATTATCATGGTAAGTACTTTATCTCACATAATTAACTCATATAATATTGAATCTATGAGATTTTGATATTATTTATTTTGAGAAGAATACCTTAACATAAATATGAGCAGCCAGTTTGATCAGAAACAGGTGAGCGAATTGGCTGATTTAAATGCTAAAGGGTTAAACAACAGTCAGTGATATGTTATGTCTCATTTAACGACAGGATACATTAGGTAATGCAATCTTCTATAATATTAAAACAACAGGACGATCATTGGTGGAAAGACTTTGACCAAAGGTTTGTTCAGTCAGGGTCACACTGGGGCCAAACAACAACAACAACAATCAGCGATACGATACAATGCTTTGACTCTCAGACAAAAGAAACTAACATCATATTGACTCTGCTGTGACTCTTTTTCCTTGGTAACATCAGTAACTAGACTGGAAGTTTATTATGCAAGAAATATTATTTACTATTGAATTATTTGAAGTAATTCAAATCCAGTAATGTCTTTTGAGGATTCTAAATAAATTATTATGAAATTCAGTTCTCAAGTGAACCTAACTTATTCAAGTCATTTTATACATTTAAGCTAAATGCCATGGAATAGCTAATCAATCAGATGAAGCTGTACACGGAAAATTTGCTTTTCTTGCCATATGAAAAGAGATAATAATGCATACATACAAGTGTGTATGCATATATACACACAAGTGTGTATGCATATATATATATACATACTCCAACACACATACATATATGATACATTATAATATATATATATATGAAGAAGGAGAGAAAGAGAGAAATAGATGACAGGAAAAAAGGAGAGAACATTCAAGATCGTTTTGATCTTTATATTTCAGAAATTTTATTGAAGATCTATAGTCTGATTATTATGAATAAAACCTAGTTTTCATGAAATTTTGCAGCAACAAAAGAGCAAGGCTACTTTTTGACTAAGTCATTATAAAATCGAAAAGTAATTGATAGATAAATAGAGTAGGTTGATGATATGAAAGGCATCCAGACATAGAAAACTTTCCAAACAAAGGTTTGAGAGGATTCTTCAGTTGTGCCATAGATTCACTAGTGTTAGTGCTATGATAAAATTATACCAGTGCACTCTGTAAAATGTGGGAATATATGTAAGTGAGATGTGGTCACCAGTTGGTCAAAGGTCTTCGATTAAGTAGTAATTTGGTCTGTGAAATTAGGTAGATAAAAACTATAAGATCAAACCATGTCACATTAAGTCATACAGTTTCGACCTGAGAATTACATTAATGATGTATACATCGGGGGTTATTCAGCCATTTACTCATTGATTTAATGACTAGATATTTCTGGATATCAAACCATGTCACATTAAGTCATACAGTTTCGACCTGAGAATTACATTAATGATGTATACATCAGGGGTTATTCAGCCATTTACTCATTGATTTAATGACTAGATATTTCTGGATATCAAAAAACCAAAGGCTTCTCAGTGAAACTGACTGAAAATACATAAGCTTATGCTGTTAATAAGGTAGCCTCTTTCATTTGAAAACACAATATATGGAATATATTTGATTAGTCATCATTTATTTTTGAAAATAGCAAAACCTCTCCAATATTTATACGGCCAGGCTAAAATTAGGACCTAATCCTGAAGTTCCCATGAGATACTGAGAAGGATTTTTATCTAGAATTTTATAATATAGTTAGAAGTATGAATTATTCAATCAATCACCTTCAACCATGAACTAACAAATATCATTTTCAATATATTCATTGGTGTGTTGTTGTTGTTATCAAGATCATATTCTTATTTTTGACTTCTTCACCACTTATATCATAATCTCACCTCTCATATTCATCCATATTTTCATCATTACATTCACTTTAATTGCAACCCAAGTAAAAGTGCATCTACATGGTAGCTCAACCTGCTTGAAATATCAACCAAATTCCCTCAAATCACTTCCTATTGTTTTGACAAATAAAGGGTACAGTAGTCTTAGCTATACAAGAAATATTGTTTCATCTAGAATTTGACCATAGGTCTGCTCAATCTGGACTAATCTGGACATAAAACAACAACAACAGGATCAGCATCATCATCACAATCTTCATAAATGAATATTTTAGAGCCTTCACTTGTCTATAAAGTTATGAGAGAACATTATGGAATGAGAGATTTAAACTATCATATTGCTGAATGTGCAAAAAAAAAAAAAAGAAAATGAATACTAATACAACTTGCATGAATTCTATAACTTAATATTGGTGAAAAACCTGTCTTCGGCAAAAGAATATTAAATATTATAAATGTGCATATTGTATATTAATATTATATGTACACACACAGACACACACACAATCATATATAGATATATATATATAATATTATGTAAATATATACACTCATACACTCACACACACACACACACACACATATATATATATATATATATATATATATATATATACATTTACATGCATGAGTATATACTGGTACAATTTACTGATGTGAATATATGTATGCGTGCATGTATATATGTAAGTATGTATGTAAATATATTTATATATGTGTTTGCCCGTGAATGTGTGCAACCACCTCAAACAAATAAATGTATATGCATAGATATGGTATATGTATCTGTGTGTGTAACTGGTGGGGGTAAATACACACCCATACACACTGCATGAATAATTTATATATTATTGTTACAAATTACAAGATTAGCAAGTCACAGGGGACCAGTTTAAACATAATACTACCATTTTTCCGAATAACATTAAATATGCATTCCCTAACGGCTGTATTCCATCAACAGTTACCTTCACTAACATAAATGCACATACGCATACAATCACAAAAAGTATGAATACGCAAACTTATTCATTTTATCTCTTTCTCTCTCCCCCCCTCTCTCTCTCTCTATATATATATATATATATATTACATATATATATATAATATATTACATATATATGTATATATATAATATATTACATATATATATATATATATATATATAATATATTACACATATATATATATATATATAATATTACATATATATATGTAATATATTATATATATATATGTAATATATTACATATATATATACATATATGTAATATATTACATATCTATAAATATATATATATATATTTATATAAATATATATATATATATATTTATATAAATATATATATATATATATATATTTATATAAATATATATATATATATATATATTTATTTATATATATATATATATATATATTTATATATATATATATATATTTATATATATATATATTTATATATATGTAATATATTACATATATATATATTTATTTATATATATATATATTTATATATTTGTAATATATTACATATATATATATATTTATATATATATGTAATATATTACATATATATATATATATGTAATATATTACATATATATATACATTTATATGTGTAATTTATAATATATATATAATATATATATATATATATATTTATATATATGTAATATATTACATATATATATATATACATTTATATATGTGTAATTTATAATATATATAATATATATATATTTATATATATGTATTATATTACATATATATATATACATTTATATGTGTAATTTATAATATATATATAATATATATATATACATTTATATGTGTAATTTATAATATATATATATATATATATACATTTATATATGTGTAATATATATGTAATATATTTATAATATATAATATATATTTATAATATATAATATATATATTTATATATATGTAATATATTACATGTATATATATATATATTTATATATATTTATTATATTACATATATATATACATTTATATATGTATTATATTACATATATATATACATTTATATATATATATTTATATATATGTAATATATTACATATATATATATTTATATATATTTATATATATGTATTATATTACATATATATATACATTTATATATGTGTATTTTATAATATATATATAATATATATATATATATATATATATATATATATATATATATATATATATATATATATATATTTATATATATGAATATGATATATATATATAACAAAGGATATGTGGTAAGGAACCAGATGGACCATAGCGCACCAAAGTACTTAGGGTAGTAGAGTGGGTAATAGGAACGAGTAGGACCTCGACGGCTAATTCTGGACAGAATTAGCCGTCGAAACGGCTTGAGCTCAGCCGTCGGGGTCCTACTCGTTCCTATATATATATATATATATAATATGTATGATATATATATATAATATATTATATGTATATATATATATAATATATTATAGGTATATATATATATAATATATTATATGTATATATATATATATAATATATTATATGTATATATATATATAATATATTATATGTATATATATATATATATATATAAATATAAATATATGTGCATTTATACAAAGATACTCACATGTTAACATTCACAAGTAGTATAAACAGACAAACCTATAAATACATATTCACACTGATAGACTGCAAAATTGTTATTTTGTTTGTTTGTTTCATTGTTTCTTTTTTCCTATTCCTCTACATGTATTGATAATTTGTTAATGTTAGTGGACTGTTTATCTTTCAAACTAAGCTGTCTCTCCTAATATGAAATGGACATTGCATGAAATGACTGTATTTCTAATTTTAACAGTAGTTTTAATCCTGTCTTATCTCTAACTTCCAATATTATATATTATCACACACATGCACACACACACATATATATATATATATAGTTAATAAAGGAAACAAAACAAACACAAGGATGCAAAAATATACAGTTATATACATATATATATATGTCAGCTTAACTGTAGAAGGCACATAAACAAAAGATGTCGACTGTGTTGTGGTATTAGTAGTTGTTGTTGTTATTGTCTTCTTTGTTTCTCCTAATAGAGAATATTATTGTATTGCATGTTACATCATTGTTACATGTGACTCTGCTTTGTATTGTTAAATTGTTGTAGTGGTTCCTTGGTAAATTGCACCTGGTAAATGCTTCAAGATGTTCGGTAATAGGTAAAGCATCCATCTATAGAATCATGCGAGAATCAATATATGAGCAAGGCATTGTTATCTGACCCGTCTAGACATAAAACTTGTCAACCTGTCTAAACCATCCAAAGCATGTAATATAGATGTAAAATGATGATGATGATGATTTACATATACAAACATGAGGATCGCAGCGTCTTCACAGATGATTGCCATCTCCTATGGATTCTTCATTGTCATCCCATTGTAGATGACTTTGTAGACCAGCTGTAGATCTGCATGGTTTACAACAGGTGACAGAAGAGAGTTGTGTTTTCCACAGGACCAGTGAGGTCACCCTGTAAGACACAATCTTTTTGCACCACACACATGCATACCATATTTCCAAGCATCAAAGACGCTTCATCCTCGAAGACACGACCTAATTTTGACAACCAAACATTTGAAAAAAATAATAATAAACATAAAAAATGCAACCTTTGGCCTCCAGGATGCATGGTAGATTTTTCAAGATTTATTTTAGGAAAAAAGTAGCATCTTTGACGCCGGGAAACATATACATATATATATATATATGTGAATATGTTGTTGAAGACAGTTTGGTAGCGTAGAGGAGTATGTATTCTTTCATGTAATAAATGCAATCCCATCAAACATTTGCCATTAATATAATGCGTCATTAAAAACAAAACTGAAAAACTGACCTTTTCTTTAAATGCAAAAAAAGATGCACATACCTAAAGATGATTGTAGCAGTAATCAAAGAGTAAAATTCAACTAGTAAATAGTTTATGATTACGTAATAAGAAAAAACTAGAGTTAGGTATTGTAGGCTGCAGAACTATCGAACGAATGTCCAGTGGATTTTTAATTTGAATCAAGACCTGTGCTAATACTGTAAAAATGCTTCAGAAGATATTTCAACTAGTTACATGAAGGGAATAGACAGTTAGTGGGATGTCATAACTACTCATATTTCAATATGAAACAATGAGAAATATGCTGATGTACCTTCCATAATCAACCATCAAAAATACGTAGCAAATAAGAATATCAGCAGCCCAGTAGATTCCACCCTTGATAAAATTGCTATAAACATGAACTACTATAAAAAAAAAAGCATAATTATAACACAGAAATAGGCCTGCAACCATTACATATATAGTTTTAGGAATAAATAGAAATAAAGGACTAAAAGGGCTCAAAACATAGCTCATTTAAGGAGAACATCATTCTTTACATCATCAAGTCATTAAATGAAAGTACAATTATGATGACATGATTGAATCTTTAGCATTTAAACCTGCCGTATCTGGACAGAATTCTCTCACCTCATTCTGTTCAAATTGGTTGTAATCAGCTGCTCATACTGATGTTAAATTATTGTTCTCAAAATAAATAATATCAAAATATCATATTCGATATTATGAGATAAAGCCTTTACCATGAAAATATAATAGTAAATATAGTAATGTAAATGCTAAAGGGTTAAGTAGTAAAACCTACTGGCTTGATGTTACCCTTGGATCAATCAAGTTGCTATAGATTATCTAACACAAACTGAACCTTCCATTTTTTTATCATTATGTGTCGTACAATGGCAATGACAATTCATCAACAGATGGGTATAACAGAAATTTGTCAAGATGATCACATGCAACTAAAATGAATTACTTCTCTCAAAATGGAACATTATCAAACTCATGAAAAATATCAGACAATTGGATGATATCTTTAAATAAAAAGTAATGAATCTATGAACCAATAACTATATCTTTATGGTAGACTATTCAAAATCTATGAGTACTTCCAGTGCCTGACACTCCCCAGTAAACTAATTTTCTTTAAACACAAGCTACCAGCCAAACAAAGCTTTGTTATTGTAAGAAATTACAAGAATATATAATTGTTTCTACTTTAGGCACAAGGCCAGCAATTACCCAGTGCATTACTGGTACTTTATTTTATCGACCCCATAAGGATGAAAGGCAAAGTCAACCTCGAAACTGTTAGTTTGCATCAAACCCCAAAGTTTTATACCTCAAAATGAAAGGCTATGCCGTCAAGAAGGTAATGTTTCTCCCCAGAATGATTTGGAACCTTTCTGGGTAGGTACATATGGAAGGAATATAGGCAGCACAACTATGACACATTATAGTTATATGAACTATGGAGTGAGTACTATTCAAAGCTTTTTCATTCAAATATTTGACATTAGCAGGGAATTCTCCTGACAACTATTTCAAAACTACCAAATGGAAGAATCATCGAGAACCAAGTATTGGTATCAGAAACTCATGTTCTGCAGGAAAGCTCTTGCCAACCAGTTAAAATAAACAAAAACAAAAAGCACATACAATATTTTACTCAACGCCTACGACAGTAAAGAAGAACAGATAGAGACATTTAACGTAGAAGAGAACTGGGAGTTCCTAAAAAATAACTTACTAGAGGCGACGGATGAGGTTTGTGGCTGGAGTAAGACCTCAAGCAGGAGGAGAGTGACTTGGTGGTGGAACAATAAGGTAGATGAAGCAGTCAAGGCCAAGAGACAGGCATGGAAAGAATGGAAGAACGGGGGGAGCAGGGTACATTACATAGAGACCAAGAGGGAAGCTAGGCGACAATATACTTAGCTAGGAGGGAAGCAGAGGATAGAAAATTCAAGCATGTTTTACAACGTGAGGACCAGAAACAGGAGGTATTCAAGATTGCGAGGCAGTGTGTCAGAGATAATTGTGATGTCATTGGAGAGAAGTGTATCCGGAATGATAAAGGTGAGCTTGCCCTCACAAGTGCTGAGAAGAAAGATGCATGGAAGAGTCATTATGATAGATTACTAAATGAGGAGAATGCATGGGAAGAAGAGACCCTACCCCACATAGACCCTATAGAGGGACCAGCAGTACAAGTCAGCGGCAGCGTAGTAAGTAAGGCAATCAGAGATATGAAGATAGGGAAGGCAACCGGTCCATCAGGTATAGCTGCCAAGATGCTGAAGGCATCTGGGTCTGTAGGTCACACTATAACCACACGTATCGTTAACCAGGTAATACTAGAGGGGGCCATACCAAAAGATTGGTGCAGTAGCATCATTGTCAACTGCTACAAAGGTAAAGGCGATGCACTAGATAGAGGAAACTATAGAGGTATAAAGTTGATGGACCAGGTCATGAAAGTAACAGAAAGAGTTATAGCACAGCTGATTAGGGACCGGGTGAATATAGACGAGATGCAATTTGGGTTTGTACCAGGGAAAGGCACCACTGATGCCCTCTTCCTTGTGAGGCAATTACAGGAAAAGTACCTAGCTAAAAGTAAGCCACTCTACTTGGCATTTGTCGACCTTGAGAAAGCCTTTGACAGAGTTCCACGTGCAGTAATCTGGTGGGCTCTTAGAAAACTAGGAGTAGATGAATGGCTTGTGAAAGCGGTACAAGCCATGTATAGGGGAGCAGTCAGCAAAGTTAGGATTGGCAATGAGTATAGCGAGGAATTTAGCGTACAGGTTGGGGTCCACCAGGGCTCTGTTCTTAGCCTTCTCCTGTTCATCATAGTCCTGCAGGCAATAACGGAGGAGTTTAAGACCGGATGCCCATGGGAACTCCTGTATGCTGATGACCTCGCACTCATAGCTGAATCTATGGTAGAACTAGAGAATAAATTCCAAACCTGGAAGCAGGGACTAGAGAGAAAGGGCCTCAAAGTCAACATGACAAAGACTAAGGTCCTTATAAGTAGACGAGAAAACAGAACCCACATCCCCTCAGGGAAATGGCCTTGCTCAGTATGTAGGAAAGGTGTAGGTAGGAACTCCATTCTCTGCCCCAAATGCAAACAATGGGTACACAAGAGATGTAGCGGGATCTCAGGAAGCTTAATTAAGAATGTAGGATTCACATGCAGCAGCTGTGCTGAAACAGCAAGCAAACAGCCACAGGAAACAAGTACCACCAATCTCTGGGAGGGCCCTGTAGAAACAGTAGACAGCTTCTGCTACCTAGGTGACCGAATTAGCAACGGAGGTGGGTGCTCAGAAAGTACAATAACTAGGGTAAGAACGGGATGGAAGAAGTTTAGGGAACTACTACCACTGCTAGCTGCAAAAGGCTTCTCCCTCAGAATGAAAGGCAGACTGTATGATGCGTATATCCGAACAGCGATGTTGCATGGTAGTGAGACCTGGGCGCTGAAGGTGGAAGACTTACGTAGATTAGAGAGAAACGAAGCCTGCATGCTCCGATGGATGTGTAACAGTAATATACGTGAACGACAAAGCATAAAGGAATTGAGAGAGAGACTGAGCATAAGAGGAATCAAATGCTGCGTGCAGGAGAGGCTGTTACGCTGGTATGGACATGTGATGCGTATGAAGGATGACAGCTGCATAAAAAGGTGCAGAGCACTAGAAGTTGATGGAAACCGCGGGTGGGGAGACCCAAGATGACTTGGGATGAGGTGATAAAAGCCGACCTTACCCAACTACACCTCTCAAAGTCAATGACACACGACCGTGACTTCTGGCGTCACGCAGTAATACAGGGTACCCGACCTCCCATGGGTACATGCTGAAGCATATAAACAATATGCCCCCCCCACCCCCCCACCGCAAGGTGCCACGGCAAAAAAGCACCCAGCCCACACTGTAAAGTGGACATGTAGGCGCCACGAAAAAGCACCCAGCACTCACTGTAAATGAGGTTGGTGTTAGGAAGGGCATCCAGCTGTAGAAATCAAGCCAGATCAGTTCCTGTATGAGCAAGGCATGGTCAGCTGACCAGACACTGCCCACAACAGGACAACCCGTCTAACCCATGCTAGCGTGGAAGAACGGACGTAAAACGGTGATGATGATGATGATGAATGGCAGAGAGTTGCATGAAAAACACAGATCGATGTGGCACATATGGTCTAAAACTACTTACTCTTACAGTTTTTTGTGGTTGTCTCACAAAGAAGAGAGTATCTGTACTAAACCAAACTATATCTTATTTAATTTGTCTCCTTCCATAATTAGTTGTGCTAGAACTCTTCCTGTCACTTACATAAATTGGTCCATTATTTTTATGCCCCAGTGGTTGCTCCTATATATATATATAAACACAGCTTGTTTGTTTTTTAAACGAACTTGAAGTATGCAAAATCACTTTAATGCCTCTTGAAAAACTATTATTGAATATTCATTTTGTGTGAATAATGCGCTATAATGCATGTGGTTTTTAATTTTTCTATTTATCAGAAATATTAGACTTGAATTACATGAATGTGATTTACATGCCACATTCAAGAATGGATCTTTGTGTAAAAAGCAAACACTCTCTCTATATATATAAAATATGACCATCACTCACAATTACATATGCCTTTGTAATATGTATCATGCTTTCCTTAAGGGTTTTAGGTGCCCATACATTTAACAGTATACACAGAAACCCTCTCAATTCTCTTTCCCTTAATCTGCAGAATATCCAGGGCATGCGAGCTGGAAGGAGTGATGGCTACACCAAACCGAGTTGTTACTTTCTTTATTGACTCTGAAGGGATGAAAGGCAAAGTGCTGCTCATCAGGATTTGAACTTAGAGCCCCAAAAGAACTCTGCTAAACTGATTTATAAACTCCATATTCCTACATTTTGTAAACAAATAATATTTAGAATATTCTGAAGTGTGTAATAATTTTACTTTTTCAGTTAGTTCAATTGCTGAAATCAATGATGGCCTTAATATATTTCTGAGAAAGTTTCGCATTTTCCCCTCCCTTTATACCTTCTCACTTTGATTTGATGTTTGATTCTGAAAATAAGAAGTTCAAGCTCAGATGAGTCTTTCTGAATTATATATACAACACTGGTGATTTCTAAAAGCTTCACATAGCATCCAAAATTGGAGCAGTTCATTAAATGGTTCTGAAGAAAGTATTATAGTATTTTCATATGAAAAAAGCTACCATTAAGTTTTGTTTACTACATGGTCTACATTGGTAAAGGAATGATATTATCACTGGGTCATATATAAAACATAATGTCATGAGGAATAAGGTTATAATATCTGTAGCAAATTTAATCTTATCTTCAAAACATTAAAGCTTCCCTTTAGGTATTGCATGCTTAGAAACCAAATAAGATAATTTTCTTTGAAGTTTTCTGTCTGACTTCATATTTTTACACAATGATAAAATCTATTGGACTGATAACATAAAAGCTGAAAATAGTAACTTTCAATCTATTGCTACATTTTGCTTTGGGGAAAGCCATCCTCATATTTTATACTGGAGCAAGTAACTTCTCCATAGAGATAAAATTGTGAATAGGTTACCATGGAGTAAGAAGTAAGTCTCTTCTACTGGAAAGGTAAAAAGTAATAATAAATAAATAAATAAATACTAATAAAAGAAAGGATTTTACTACAGCTATTTATGCTGCTGTTTTTCATGACATGATGATGATGGCCATGATGATGATGATGGTGATGATGATGATGACGAGGTGTATGATACTAATGATGCTGATGGTGATATTTTAGATGTAATATCCAATAATAAAAATATATCATTGACTTGTTAAGACCTGTTTACTCGTCCTCCTCCCCCACTCCTTATTATTATTATTATTATTATTATTATTATAAGCCAATAAATAATAGGAAAAAAGATTACATTTTCAAGGTTTGTACTTTTTCTTGCACCTCCAGGAGATTTTTCTAACACATCATATTGATGTGTTCCCATGCAAAATAATGGATAAAACTAAACTTTTGAACCACAGGGTAATAGAAAATTATGTTCACAACTTTTCTCAGAGTATACTTCAGGAGAAAATATACAACAAAAAAAAAACAAAAAAAAAACCACTTTGGGGCTTCATACTTGGACTTCTGTAAAAGCATTAGCCTGCTGTTTTTTCCTGAAATAATTCCTTAATACCAATATCAGTTGAATTTGCAACGATGCAACTTATATATGATTCTGATAACAAGAGTCAACCAACCAAAACAAAGTTTAGAAATACAGAAATCTATATATTTCTACAAACTAAAGTATTTTTAACAATAAGATGCTTCATAAAGTTAGCTTGTTGTGTTCTGTAAATATATTATATTTCCTTTTTCTATTGTCCTGTATGCATGCATACATACATGTGAATGTGTGTGTCTGTAAATAGATCTATCCATTTATCTATCTGTCTGTTCTGTCTCTGTCTATTTAACTATCTATCCATTTCATTCTCTCTCTCTCTCTCCCTCTCTCTCTCTCTCTCTCTCTCTCTCTCTCTCTCTCTCTCTCTATCTATCTATCTATCCCCCCCCCTCTCTCTATATATATATATTTATTTAAAAAAAGGGAAAAGAATGACTTCACTTGTAGATGTAAATAATTTGATTTAATTTCATAATATTATGATTTTACAATTTGGTTTTGTGTATATATATATATATATATATAAGTTATGTTGAATAGTTTAACTAAAGGGGAGATCTGGTCAATCTGATTAGCAGATCATGATGCAATAAGTAAAAGCACTCAACGTTATGCAAATCATCCATGATAGCTGTGATATCTTGTGGTTGTTGTGGGAATTGAGTTAAACACTTGACTGAAAACAGAAGGCCAGATTCTAAATATTTCTTTAATGTTGCAAAAATCGCAATATATATTTCTATGGCTTGCTTACATCATCAGATCATGACATAAGACTTATGACAACATCATCAAGTGTAAATTACAAAGTGAAGTATACAAACAAAACCTAGTAATCTGACTCATTTCAGACATCTAACCTATGAAAGCATAGAAAATTGATGTTAAATGGTGATGATGATGATAATGATAATTATTAAATTTATATATATATATAAAGTTATCATCATCATCATCATTTTACGTCTGCTTTTCCTTGTTTGCAAGGGTGGGACAGGTTATATTAAGCACGGCATCTCTCCATTCGTCATGGTCCATTGTCATTTCCTCCATGAGCTTCAGCGATATGAGGTCTGCTCTCACCATTATATATATATATATATGTATAAATACAGTGTGTGCAACTGATGTCGAACCAACATGTATAAATATATAAACGAAAGTGGTTAAAAAGAAAGCAAATGATCGATGTGTTCTTTCCTGACTGGTTTAAGGATTGAACACATCAATCCTTTGTTAACCCTAAAATATCATATTGAAATATACTGGGTAAAACATTGCTTTGTTTTGTTTTATTTGTAATCCATTACCCCTTACATATTTCTACCGCATTTATAAGCTTTCTGAAAGTTATATTCATTTATTACATATCTCACAATGCTTTGTATTAACTACATATAATGAGGATCGATCACAAAGAGCTGTGTGTTCACATGCATCAGTCAGCAGCTTCCTGCCTCATAGCCATCTGCTGTATACACTGGTGAGGACATATCCTCTCCTCTGGCCAGATCATCCTTCCAGGGCCTTACTCTCATTCAAACACAGCAGCTCCAGGCTGGAAGAGCCCCCACATCAGATGACTGGATGTGATTAAGGAAGATCTCCAGAGGCTTGAAATAACTGGATTATTTTATCTTGTTTGTAGTTTTAAATGTATACCTAAGAATGGTCACAGAGATTTGCTTTTACAAAGTAAAACACTTGTATATTGTTAAGGCATTTCAATTATTTGACTAAATGTTAATTATTCAATCATAATATAGAATTGAAGCCTATTTACCACCTAGGTACTGATATAAGCAGCTAATGGGATCTTAATAAGACACAAGACAATGACTGTACTAAAAAGATTTGAACTTATGACAATAGTTGTTTCTACTTTTGGCACAAGGTCAGCAATTATCCAGTACATTACTGGTACTTTATTTTATCGACCCCGTAAGGATGAAAGGAAAAGTTAACCTCAACGGGATTTAAACTCAGACCGTAAAGGGACGTAACTATGCTGGAAAGCATGGCGTTCGACCCTCTACCGATACTGCCAATTCACCATAGTGTCAGTATATTAGCACTTTAATCTTATAGACAATGTGTTTCATTCATATCAATGAGAAAAAAATGATATACTATTCTACAAGAATATTTCAAAGTTCTATTTTATTTAATTTAAATAATTTGTTAATATAAAATAAAAATTGTGAAGAGGTTTTGATAATCAAACAAAATATTCCCTTCTTTTATTATTCACAGCCTTGATTCTAATTTCAGAATCAGTATAAATCATTTCACCATTTGTGAACAGAATTTAATATCAGCAATCAAGATCCCTATAATCTTGGATTTGAAACATGAGTTGATTCTTGAAACTTATACACAATGTCTCTTGCATTACTGCATTTTATAATTTGATATTTCATTTATTTCAAGAATTTTTGTATTTTTCCTTTTTTCTTTCCAGCAATTATTTAGTTTTTGTTTTATACTCGTTGATGTCCTTGTAATGAAATACAATGAAAATATGTTGCATGGTAGACTTATCCAAACCTATCGATTTATTGGATGTTAATATGATGATAATGACAATTAAGTTATGTTTTATAGCTATCTGTATTAGTGTGCCATTATTCATTAGGAATTTTTGCTTCCTTTTGTATTTCACCTTTTTAACTTTGCCAATGCCTTGGGGCATTGTGGTCAATAAAATAAATCATTATTATTATGCGGATTGGCAGTATTGGTAGAGGGTCGGATGCCATGCTTTGTAGCATAGAGTTATGGCGCTTTGTGATCTGAGTTCAAATCCCGCCGAGGTTAACTTTGCCTTTCATCCTCACAGGGTCGATGTAATGAACTGGCCTTGTGCGAAAAGTAGAAACAATTATTATCATAATTGGGGCACTGGATTGTCACTATCAGTACAGTGTCAGACAACATGCTTTGTGGCATATAGTTACATCCCTATATGTTCTGAGTTTAAATCCCACCAAGGTTAGCTTTGCCGTTCATCCTTACAGGATTGATAAAATATAGTACCAGTAATACACTGGTATCAATTTAATCGACTTTCCTCTCCCTTAAAATTGTTGGTTTTGTCCTTAAATCAGAAACCATTATTATTATTATGACTATTATTATTATATAGGTGGTGGATTGGCCCTATTGGTAGAGTGTCGAACTACATGCATTGTAGCATATAGTTACTTCCCTTTACATCCAGATTTCAAACCCTGCCAATGTTAGCTTTGTCATTCATCCTTTTGGGGTCAATAAAATAAAGTGCCAGTAATGCACTAGGGTCGAGTTAATCAACTTTCCCCTCCCCATATTGCTGGTCTTGCACCAAAATCAGAAACCATTATCATTATTATTATTAAGTATGGTGGAAAGGATGAGCATTGGTCACATTGTACAGAGGTATTTAGTTATGACCCTTTTCTTTCTAAATTGAAAAGCAAACCATCTGAGACATAACAGGAAACTTTTAGATTCAGCTTTGAATCCTTCACTTATCAGCCAGTGCTACAATATGTCTTTTTTATTTTCTTCCTTTTCATTTTTTTTCTTTCAGGTAATGGCTCTGGAGTAGCTTTTCTTGCCATTGTTTCAGTTTGGTATTCTGTAGCCTTATTTTCAGCTTAGCTTTTAGCTTTTTCACAACTTCCGTTGCTGCTTTTGCTCCCAACTGTCTGTTACATCAATCTCTGTTGTGCATTTGTTTTGCTTCCTTGAAGACAAAAAAAATCAGCATTTCATTTTGTTTATATTTTGTAGCTATTTGCATTAGCTTTTTACCCTTACAGCAAATATCTTATAATAGTTTTCTAGTTGCATTAGACCCTAATTTCTTTGTATTTGTTGTAAATATAGTTTTTCTAAGTGGAGAATTGACAAAGTCATTAAAAAGTCAGATAGAATGTGGTATTTGTTCTGGCTCTCTGCATGCTGAGTTCAAAACTTACTGAAGTCAGCTTTGTATTTCATCCTTTTGCAGTTGATAAATAAACTACTAGTCAAGTACTGAGGTCAATTCTTCCTCTATAATTCTACTCACTTCATCGCTATTACTTATTATTTCTCCTTTACTAATTCACTTACCCACCAGGGGAGAACCTTATAACTATAACTTATAACTGTGTCAGTTAGAATATTGATGGATATGACTTTATGATCTTGTTTTTAGCTCTGTTTTAAATATTTATAATTCTTCTTAAACTTTTCTTAGATTTTCTTTATGTTGTACATTGTCTCATTCCTTTATTTATTATAAAAGTATAAATTGTTAAGGTATAATGAATTCATCTACTTTTGCAAAAGTTTAAGCAATATTACTCTAGACAAGATGGCGAAGGCATATTGCTACAGAAAACAGCCAGTGACACCTGCTGTATCAGCCACTCACCCTCACCCCTCACAGAGATCCTTCCTCAGGCAAAATCCATTTCTCTCGCTTTTGCAGAGGAAAATGAGAGTTCGGAAACCAAGGACACTAGAGGTCTCAACATTGACCAGCACATCATGGAAGCAGTCAGAGAAATCCCAATATCATTGATTCTTAAGTATTTATAAGTCTGTGGTTTGATCTAATTCTCTTATCTGTGTTTCTTTATCTCTTTATCTAACAGGATGTTACTGTTTTTAATTAATTTTTAATTAATTTTTAATTAATTCTTAATTGATTTTTTATTTATTTTCTTCTTTTCAATATGATTTTTCTAATAAATTTCTCCTATTATAATCAGCAATTGACATGAACAATTATAAACAACTATTGGTAGGATGCTTTGATGAGGGGGGATTTAATTGACCCTTGTTGGCCATGCTTCTCTTTGGGAAATTTATACACTGAGAATACCAAAATTTCTTCTCATTCATTAAATGTCTGACTAAACTCTCACACTTTCAGTAACTTGTTGAAATATTTGTTCATCCATTGCCACAAAGGTAGTGGCTGAAAAGATTTGAATACACTATGAGTAACTAAATGTTTAGAACAGGTACACTGTATACTTGTATGAGAGGTGACTAAAAGGGTTGACATGAAGAAAGGTACTGGGTTTGAAAGCACTGCCTCAAAATATACTATTCAACCAAGCAAACTTAGAAGATTAGATATAAAAATGATGCCTCTGTTCTTGTTGCCATTTATTGTAGGCACATGTATTTATAGAATTCTGCAGGATTACTTGAAGAGAAACGAGCCGGTTTTTTTTCACCTACAGGCTTCACATTCATACGAAAAAGAAGGTTCATCCTTAACTATTTTATTGTGTACATATACTTTTTCAGACATCCATTTTAGTTTATTCATTAGTGCCTCTGTATTAGCAGATATATATATATATATGGAGGCACATGGCTTAGTGGTTAGAGCATTGGCCTTGCAATCGAAAGGTTGTGAGTTCAATTCTCAGACCAGGTAATGTGTTGTTTCCTTGAGCAAGACACTTTATTTCACATTGCTCCAGTTTACTCAGCTGTAGAAATGAGATGATAGGGACTGGGGTCCCTATCATTCCACTGTAAAGTGGAGGTGCCACGGCAAAAAAAGCACCCAGCACTCACTGTAAATGAGGTTGGTGTTAGGAAGGGCATCCAGCTGTAGAAATCAAGCCAGAATCAGTCCCTGTCCCACCCTTGCAAGCAGGGAAAAATCGGACGTAAAATGAAATGATGATATTTATATATATATATATGAAGTTACAATCTAAACAGCACAAAAATGAGCAATAACAAAAGCACTACTACCACCTACAACTACACCAACCACTATCAAGAGTTATTTTTGCTATAGTTTTGTCAACTAAAATCAAATACAGATTAACACTTGGTAAAAGAAAGAGCATTGCTGATGTATGTCACAAAGACAAGAAAGAACTGTCATACCATTATTTTCTTTGAATGCCATAAAAAAAGGTAGTTGGAGGACACCATAGCTTATGTGTGTTAGAATATATACTCCCTCAACAGATGTAAGGAATATACAAATGTATGCCTATTATCTATGATTGATAATACATTGCTAAAAATAGTGAAAAGCCCAAAAGAAAGGGAATTGATGGTAGATGGTAAAAGCTGATTATGACTGCTGCTGGTTCAACATTCAGTGGGAATGGAAACAGAATCAAATTATCCTTTATACTATTGGTACCAAAGGCAGAGCCTATGAGTATTAGCTCCACTCTATTGTTTGGGAGCAATGGGAAGATGACACCTAGAAAAAATTGAGAAGTTCCAAGCTGTAGCCAGTTCATTGTCATGTACCTGCTATGGTGCATGTTTATACCACTTCATATCCATTTTCCATTGAAATGGTGGCCAGTGTATATAGCTGCCAACTCAATCATGCCTGTACATATATTCAAACTTGACAAGGACTAGGTAGCTACAGATGTATCTCATTGTGCCTGTTGTACAGTCTACCTTTAATGTTAGGATCTATTCTAAGAAGTTTAATTTGTAGTCTCATACTGGTCTTTTGTAGCTAGAATAGACCTTCTGTTTCTAATTTTAATCCACAACTTTTGAGCTATCGTTGATTTTTACTTTGGCTTTCACTCTGTTGAGCCTTGTGGGTTATTGACCTTAGAACGTTTTTCTTTCCATTTCATCTTTAGTATATTCTGTAATTCCATTTTAATATTGTTTATCATTCTTTAAGCTTTTCTGATGTAAAGTTCCTATCTATTGTTTCAGTGTAGTTGGTGTCTAGTTTATATTTTATCGTTACTTTGTATATACAGAAATTTATATTGGCATGTGTGTTTCTCTATTACAATAATCAGTCTTTCTCTGTTTGCTTCATTAAAACTATTGTTGTTTTATCATAATTTTCTATTTATATCAGAACACACTGTACTTGAGTGCAGGGGAAGTTTATTCTATCTATATCTGCTTTGTTGGATAGGCTTCTCAGTAGTTTCCTAGTTTTTCTGTCTAGAACTTCCATTTTATTATATTGAAGCTGAATTTACTACTGAGGTGGCTAGCATATCTATACTATCATATTACTAACATTGAGTTCAGTTTTAATATTTTTCTAACTCTTCTGTTGTATTCTTTCCTAATTTTCCCTTTCATTTCCATGTGTTAATAAAATCAAACTATACTTTCTCCCCACAAAAGTTGTAGTCTTGGGGCTATTCACGAAATTAATATTCTAACCGTTCTAAACTTTATTTCTAAACATAACAGACAATATAATATTTTGAATAAAAAGAGAAAAGGGAAAGGGAAAAAAAACACACACACACACAAACAGGGAATACACACATCTAGGACTACATATAACAAAAGGCAGGTGAAAGGGGTGGACAAACGAACTGCTGCCAGAACAAAAGGTAATGATATCATGAGGAGCACTGGAAAAACCTCTCTAATAATTTTTGAGGCAAGCCAGCACATTTGCAGCATTACCTCGGGTGATGGCAAGGCTGATGAGCTGGAACAGCCAAGCGTCTTCGTGAACATCACCAGTTACTGTCACTAAATTTGTAGAATTCATTCAAACTCTATGCATTTTGAGTTCGAATCCTGCCAAAGTCAACTTTACCTTTTGACTTGGGACAAAGCAAAACACAGTAGTTAACATTATTTAGGAATTGAAATTAGAAGGTAATTTCTTTATTGGCCATGTTGGCCCTTGTGGCCAATAAAGAAATTATTATTTTAGATATTCTTTTCTAATATAAAGTCCTATTATTTTTCTTGGAATTTGCTGCTACCATTTAAAAAAATTTCCCAAGGAGTCACTGTCATGATTTTACACTTTTCTGTCTTATCCACTTTATCAGTGAATAGTTTCTTCCTTTCTTCCATATATAATATAGTAGTCACATTAGATGTTGAAATACAAACCAATTTTTGCTGTTCTAGATAGAATTATATACTAGTTTTGCTTTTAGTACAATTTCTCCATTCTTTCTATTATGTATTTTCTTCCTAATTCCTAGTGGATAATGGTGATGATGATGATATTGATGACGATCATCATCATGATATTGATGATGATCATGATCATATTGATCATCATCCTTGCTGCTGCCACCACCACAGTTACCATCATTGTCACATAATAATCACCTTCATCATTTACATCATCATAAATGAGGTTAACTTTGCCTTTCATCCTTATGGGGTCGATAAAATAAAGTACCAGTAATGCACTGGGTAATTGCTGGCCTTGTGCCAAAAGTAGAAACAATTATCTTTATTAGTCTTCTCATTATTAGTGTTATTGTTTTTATTATTAATATTATTATTTTATAAATGTATGTTTATATAAATGACCAAGAATACAAAAATACACACGCTCGCACAAGATGCATGATTATTTTCTATATGACTATGTATGTGTAGTGTGTGTATACATGTATTTGTTTTGATATTGTAGGAAATTGGCCTATATTATATAGAATCAGATTATGATGTGGCTGTATACGCATGTATGTATGTGTGCTCATATGTGAGTGTGTATACAAGTGAGTGTGTGTTTATGTGTGCCCGCTAAGGTCAATGAATTTGGAATTTCTCTGGTTATGTTTTTTTTTCTTTTATTTATTTCTAGTAATCATGATTTCTAGTTGTTCAATTCACTTAGACATTTATTTATTGGCTGTGAAAGCAATTTTCAGACAGCTATTACTCTTTGTAACAAAGAAAATATAAGAAGAAATCATTTGGATTTATGGAGAGATGTGACAAAGAAGGAAAGAAAGAAACAAACAAAATGAAGGATAGAAAAAAAGAAAGAAGCAAACAAACAAACAAAATGAAAGAAAGAGGATAAGTGAGATAGAAAGAAAGAAAGAAACAAACAAAATGAAAGAAAGAGGATAAGTGAGATAGAAAGAAACAGGGAAAGTGAGAAAGTGAGATAGAGAGGAAGAAAGAAAAAGAGAAGGTTGAAAGAAATAAGGATAGAAAGGGAGAGAGAAAGAACAAAAGGAATGAAAAAAAAGAAAATGTGATAAAATCAAGGAAAAAAAAGAAAGAAAAAAACATAGAAAGAAATTGTAATAAATTTTCGATATAGTTTATACTTAAGTCTTCATTATGAAAACAAAATCTAGACAATTGGGCAAACTAAAATTAATTTATTTGACAAGTTTAGGGCAAGTTTATATAGATGTTATCTATTTTGGTCTGGTATTCTTTGTCTAGTTCATCTCTCAGAACTTGTAGTAAATACATGTCCATACTTGAGAATACCACCATTTTAGCTTTAGCTTTTGGTTGTTTACTTAGCTGAAATGATATGAATAAATTGTGAGAAACTTAGTTTAGTTAGTTTAGCAATATTTCTAATGAATCAGTGTGAATATAATCAAGAATTTGAGTGATTTAGTAATGCAACTAACATTTTAATTATTTAGTTGCTGTTTGAAGCATAGCATAACAAAGGTCCTTTCATATGATGTTTAGATTAATATAAATGCCTTAGAATAAACATCTTTGTATCAAAGAACCAGTGGCAGCTTTAGGCAGTTTGGTCTCTTGAGGAAAGGCCTCAAAGAATGTTGGAGGGAGAAAGGAAAGTATCCTCTAACCAAAAGCTTCTCAGAAATGCTTGCAAAAGAGTGGACTAAATGTGCCAGGTGTTGGTGGTAAACCAGGTAACAGATTAAATCTACCCCCTAAGTAAGCCACCACAGAATTTGGCCTCAGAATGCAAAGAACCAAAACAAATATTGCATTTTATCCAACAATTCTGCCAGTCCACCTCTCTCGACTGGTACTCTATTGACTTTGAAAGGATGAAAGATAAAGTTGACCTAAAATCACAGAAGAATTAACTCCTATGTTGTTACTTAAAAGTTAATGTTGCTGTTGTTGATATGAGTCATTATCATCATGATGATCATCATCATCACCATCATCATTATTGAAATGTTCTTTGTCTTTCTCTTCCAATTACAATTTTTCCTTATGCCATTGGCATTGCAATCATCATCATGATTCTTATCGTCATTATCAACATCATCAAGCATGTCCTCTTTACCATTCTCATCCTCCTCATCATGACCAGCATAAATATCCAATGAGAGAGCTGTATGGTCACCCATTACTTCAAATTCCCCTTAAATCTCACTGTAGTATCATCATCATAATGTTACAGCCACTTCCCATGTTCTTTTGGTTTGGATGATTCCTCAGTCCAAGATTAATTAGATGGCAAATGTATGCTTTCTGTGGCTGGATACTCACCCTTCTTAATACCAACTCCCTTACAAGATTTACTGGGTGTGTTTTATTATGGCAAAGACACATTGGATAGTCTGGTCCAGGACTGCCTGCATGTAGGATAAAAATAGAACAAAGATAGCTGGAATGCATCTAATCATGTCTGTTTGATCATGGTTGATGTGGGGCTAAACAACAACATTCTTAATAGGATACTTATGATATCCTCCTCATCTTCTATGAAACAAAACTTCTTTTCATTCTTCCCCCTCGCTGGGAGGGTTATGGGGGCAGATTCCTTAGATACACTTTCCAGAGGGTCCTATCAGAAGCAAATATTTCCAGTTGAACTGGCTGGATCCCCAAGCAAGACCAACTGAACTCATAGATATTATCCAACCATATTGCTCCCAGTTCTAACAAGTTCAATTAGTCTAGTTCCAAATAAGTATCATAATTAAAAACATTTCTCTGCTGTAAACAGCAGAAGCACTAAAATTGATAAGAGTTTCATTAACATTTAGTGCATGTCTCAAATTATTCTATTGAAATAGAAATGACAGCCAACCAGAAATGTAGTGCATGTTTCTCAAGAAAAAAAGATCCTGTTTGATTGGCAGGATTACTAGGTGATGTCAGTTTTATGACATATCTCAACACTAGTTATTAAACGAGATAAACTGTACCATGCATAATAAAGTGGGTTTAGACCTTACATAGATTAAAGAACTCTTTGATAGTGTTGATTTCCTATAAGGAATTACATTTCTTTGGGGTACATAAGGCATATTATTTTGCTTCAGATTACTGACAACTCTTATTCTATATGTACAGTGCAAAAGGAAAAAAAGAAACAAATTTCTTAAAATGGTTGTAATTCATCTGAAATGAAAAGATGTGTGGTTAAGATGTTACATTATTCAGGTATATATTATAGATTGCAAATGCACCAACTAATTCATGTGAAAGCTAGAGGTGATATGAGGTTAAAATGCTGTATTAATCTGGTATATATATTACACATAGAAAATGTGCCAAATAACTTCGTGTTGCATCGATAGTCATCATTCATTACGCTGCTTGGTTCTGTCCATCTGAAAAATTGGTATCACTTCCATTATTACAATATTGATACTGTGAAGAAAATCTAGCTGTGAAGCATTCCGAAATTTTATATTCATGGAAATTAGCTGAACATGCAGAGCCATCCGACCAAACCTATAGACCATTAAAAAAGAAGAAGCATTATTTATAAAACAATATTGCAAAGGAAAGAAAAGAGAAACATTATTAAAATATATTGTAATCTTAGTTTGTAATGCTTCATTCTAGAATGTGAAGAAAGCTGTTATTGATGATGAAAGCAGGAGAAGTAGTTGTGCTTAAGTGAAGAAGGCAATATATTATCAAGACTGCAATAATAATAATAATATTTTCTTTATTGGCCAGAAGTGCATATGCATACAAAACAAAACGTCTTTGAAAATATTACAATACATAGTAGAGGTGTACACACACACATAAATGCATGTGTGGTTTCTGATCTGTGAGTCTGCTGTGTGAAAGGTTCAGCACAGCCAATAGACCTGTCCCTACTCATAGCAGTGCCATTCAGTTACTCTGGAGTTTTGCCTGTTTATCACAGGGTCATCAGACAAGAACAGATATATGTGTATGTATATGTGTATATATATATTTATATATATATATATATATATATATATACATACATATATATATGAAATGGTGGGTCACACCATAGTCACCTGTATTGTAAACTAAGTAATACAAAATGGTGTGATACCAAATGACTAACATAGCATCAATATCCTTAACTGCTACATGGGCAAAGGAGAAAACTATAGAGGCATTAAGTCAGTTGACCAGGTCATGAAGGTCACACAAAGAGTTATCACACAGCTGAGTTAAACTTGATGAAATGCAGTTTGGATTTATGCCAGGTAAAGGTACCACAGATAAGGCAACTGCAGGAGAAATACCTAGCTATACACTTCTATTATATATATATATATATATATATATATATATATATATATATATATATATATATATATATATTGCCAGACTCATTAGAATGTAGAATACAATGCTTTGCACTATCCATTCTGGCTCTCTGCTCTCTGAATTTAAATCCCACTGAGGTCAACCATGCTTTTCATCCTTTCTAGGTCAATAAAATAAGTAACCGTATGGTACTAGGGCCGATTCCACCTCTACATCTTTTTCTCACTTCCTTTCTCTCACTCTACATCCTTCTCTGGAAGAAATCAAATATGTAGTCTGCTGCTAATGTGAGAATTCATTATGTTGGACATTAGGATTAATTTATCTAATTCTGGTCTAAATTTACTCAGATTATACATCAATGAAGTGACAAATATTTAGTGTGCAGATCTGTATGCATAACTTGATACTGAAAATGATGATAATCCTACAATACTTGTGTGTCCTGTCATCAGATAAAGTTTAATTCTAATTCAAGAGCTTTTCCTAATCAGTTTACTATGGGATGATTCTACACACTAATCATCAAATTTACAAATTTCAGAATACATTCATTGAAAAGCCAAAACAACAAGAAATTTTGGAAGGAATATTATCAAATACTTTTCTTCTTAGTTGCACATAATAAATAATTTGTGTTACTAATTAAATATAGTTGATGTTTAATTGCAAGTCAATCTAGTCCAGCTGACCTACTATTAAAGGTGCTCTTGCTGTGACTATTCTGATGTTTCACTTGTTTTCCTTCTTCAGATACAATCTATTTAAGACTACCTTTTTCAAATATATCTTTCTTTTTTCAAGATAGTAGGGTTTGATTAGAGGAAAATTTGGCTGCTATTTCTTGTCAGTTAAGCAGCCATGCAGAGGCTCATTAATTGGCAGAATCGGTAGAGCGTCAGACACATTTTTTGTAGCATAGAGTTATGTCCCTTTGTGTTCTAAGTTCAAATCAGGGTCTATAAAATAAACCACCAGTAATGCACTGGGGTCTATTTAATCGACTTTCCCCTCCCCACAAAATTCCTGACCTTGTGCCAATAGTAGAAATCATTATTGTTAATTGTAGAGTTGGTAAATTCTAGTCCTTTAAATGTTGGGGTACATTGGGGTACCAAGCCATCTTATAGGTGAGAATTGCTCTGTATATGCTGACATGCAATGGTTTATTATGAGCAATGCAGTATCACAGTCTGTGCTTGCTGTGTCTCATCTGCAGGCCAGTCTACTCTTGTATGTGCAAAGTTTGTTTTAGCAGCCACAGTAAATGCAAAGTAGATGGTGATGGCAAGTGAGCCATAGAGAGAGAGAGAAGGGGGAGTCTCTGCACAATCACTTGACCTGGAAGCAATAGCTGACACATTTCCATTAATCTACTTTCTAACAACTTAAAATTGGAAATATACATTTCAGAATTTAATTCTGAGGAGAATATGTCTGAAAACAAGAAGATGATTACAGCTTGATTACATGTCGAATGATGAAAAGGTTAACAGAAATCAAGACTAGATTGATATTCCAGACATGAAGAAAACATTAGCCATAAAGAAAGATAAAAGCAATTAGTTGTTGGTGTTGTTTAGCTGCAGGTCAGTCATCACTGAGTAGAACTATGATCAAATGTACTCTTGACAAGACTATTTCATTCTTCATTCAAACTACATCATACAGTCTGTTTAGTTAGAAATGTGAAGGTGCTAGGCTTAGTGGTGAGAGAATTGGATTCACAATCACGAGATGTCAGTTCAATTCCTGGACCGGGAAATGTGTTATGTCCTTCAACATCACATTTTATTTTACGTTGCTCTTTCTGCCAAGAGTTACAACTGGTAGATACTATTAGCAATGGAAAGACCAATGGAAACATTGTTTCCTTGGTCCAATTTGATGTGATAGATTCCACTTAGATTTTATTTTAGTTAGAAATAGAGCTTATTGAAAATATAATTACTAGAATATGAAGAGAGTGTAGGAAGTTTAGAGGAGTGCTTTTCAAATTATTAACTTTTTAAAATAATTTAATAATTATTAACTTTTAATAATTTCAAATTATTAACTTTTATAATAATTTAATAATTATTAACTTTTAATAATTTCAAATTATTAACTTTTTAAAATAATTTTTGTGGGATTATAGGCAGGTTAGCAGAGAATGTAAACTTTGTTTGCAACAGATGTACATGAGAAATAAGGACTAGGAGCAAAAGTGAAATACATCTCCTTAGTTGCCAGGTAGGCTCACTAGAAGTTATTGACAGCTTTAGCTACCTAGGTGACATAATCTGCAGTGGAGTAGGATGCTCCAAAAGCAGAATAGCTAGAATAAGAATAGGCTGAAAGAAGTCTTGTGAGCAAGTACCTCTAATAAGAGCAAAGGTCTTCTCTCTCAGAGTGAAGTTTTGACTGTATGGTGCTTGTGTGTGAACTGCAATGCTACATGAACCTTGATTGCAGAAGGTCTGTGAAGGATAGAATGAGCTGTCACAAATATGTTCTGGTGGATGTGAAATGTTAGTGTTTATAACGACAATACATAAATGAACTAAGAGAAAAACTCTCTTGCATCCTCAATCTGATTCCTCTTACTTCATAAGAGGAATCAGATTGAGGATGCAAGACAGAAAACTGCACTGGTATGGGCATGTGATACAAATGAAAGATGACAGCTGTATAAAAAAATGTAGAGCAATCTCAGTGAATGGAACCTGTGAAAGAGGTATGTGGCTGATTTCTTCTAAGAAGAGCTGGTTTTGTTAACCATCTTAAGTCACATGAGGCAGGGAGAATTCGAGCTAACTGTGAGATACATACATAGTTTATTTTCTAATTAATAATATAACATGTAGAAAGGGCTAAGCAAGAATATCAGTAAAACTAATGGCACTCATTTTATTTAACCCAACAGGGAAATGAGCTCAGATGCATATGACCAAAAACAAGATGCTCTCAACATTTTAATCCAGTTTTCAACTTTGTATAACATATCATCAACACTGTAAAGTGTGTAAAAATATTGTTAAATAAAACTATTTTTATATATTCAAATATGTTTGGATTTTATGTATAGCTTCCATAAACTACAAACCAGTTTACAATTGTTATTTTCTTTATTCTTTAATTTGTTTGAATCTGTTTGAAAGGAAATTCATCCAAATAATTTTTTAATAGAGTTGGGTGATGTCAATCTAGAGATGAAATAAAAAATGAAAAAGGATGAAAATATGATTATATGAATACTTTAACCACATTCTGTTTCTTCATCTTTTCTTCCCCGCTATTCCTTCTCACACTCAGAAACAAATTTATTATAAAAGCTTTTAAAAATTTCATGGACATTTATTTACCAATTATTTTGTAAATTTTAAGCTATTCATAATTACAAATGGAAATGGTTTGGAGTAGTTCTGCTGTAGGCTACAGACAGAAGGTGCCAGTTTGTCAGCTGTACAGACAGTAACACAATAATGGCAGACGATCATACATCAACCTAAATCAGCTTATATTATTCAAGCATGCTACATATTGCTAATGTATCTTTCAGAAAGTATTTGTGGCAGGCTATTTTAATTTTTGTTATCCTCGTGGAATATAATGGACACTGAAAATTTTCTTGACAAGAATAGTTCCCTCATTAATGGAAGATTTGAAAAACGTGTTCATGATTAAAAGGAATCATCATTTTAAGAGACCACAGAGATAAAATAATCTAAATGCAAACCTGATCAACAAGAGAAATTAGTTAAGTGAATTTGAAAGAAACAATCACAACTTTCATGACACAATTATATGTTCTACTAAAATCTTACTTAAAAGTGCAATGGTTAAAAATAAAGAAAATTAATAGTAAAGATGTAATATGTTTTGTCTTTCTGAAAAACTCATTGGAGTAGTTGTAAATAATGTATTTTGGATATACCTAAATATCCAAAGGAAATATTACTATTGTGTATTTAACCATTGTTGCTACACCAAACCCCCTCAATCTAATATTGATAGCCATAACTAAATGCAATCAATGAATAATGTATTTTTTATACGTTTGTATACATATGTTTACTATACATGTCTGTAGTTGCATACATATGCATATGTGCACATATGTTGATTCTATGGACTTTCAAGAGATGTAGTGGGATGGCCAGTAGGCTAACAGAAAAGATAGACTTTGTATGTGACAGATGCTCAGGAAAAGTAAGCACTAAGAACACACATGAAATATATTCCTTCAGTTGCCAGGGAAGCTCCTTAGAAGTTGTTGACAGCTTTTGTTACCTAGGCAATTGATTAGCAGTGAGGAAGGATGCATTGAAAGTATGATAGCCAGGATCAGAAGAGGCTGGAAGATGTTTAGAGGGCTGATACCTCTACTGACAACATAGGGCTTCTCTCTCAGAGGGAACAGTAGACTGTATGAGGCCTGTGTGCAAACTGCAATACTACATGGCAGTGAAACATAGGCTTTGACTACAGGAGACCTGCAAAGACTGGAAAGAAATGAAGTGAGTATATGAAGTGGGCATGAATGGTGTAACATAAGTGAACTGAGAGAAAAACTCAGCATAGGAATTAGATGTGGTGTGCATGAGAGAGACTGTGTTGGTATAGACATATGATGCATATGTTTAGCAAGCTTTCTATGGCTGGATGCCCTTCCTGTCACCAACCACTTTACAGTGTATACTGGATATGTTTATCATATAAATAGCCAATACTAGAGAGACTGTCATGCCATTGACTCAACCTATTTCGACTATCTGACTCTATTTGTATGTATATACTATACAGAGACCTAACTCAGGCATTTTTGCTTTACCCTTTGTTGAGACAAACACACATATGTATCTGTGTGCATGTGTGTATTTATAGCATATAGGTTTCTTTGATCTTAGAATTAAGTATACAATTCACATATTAAAGGATTCAATACAAGGTTAGCAGAGTGTTTAACTTTCTTCATCTTTAGATGTTTTATGGAAATGCATGAGTTTTGATTATGAGTTAATTTATTTTCTTCTAAGAAATGCTTACATTATGTAATTATAAGTAGTATTTATAGTTTCTATTAAATTCATTAAGAGAGTCCATTGCAAAGCTTATCAATCTAGTGTCTGTGTTGAATTTATCAGAATAGATTCAGAGGGAGATTGGTCGAAGGATAGAGATGTTCAATTTGTATAACAATATTTCATGTAAAATGAAGGTAACACTCTCTTGGTCATTACTAATTAGATTCTAAATTAATGTTATTCAAGAACAATTCAGTCAATTGTAATTATGTGGAAAGTATATGAAGTCAAATCCATATAGTTCTGAACCAAACTACATTTAATTAGCTTATAAAGAATACCATGTTCAATCTATAACCAATGCTAAAAGGTAAATAGACACACATATATACACACTCTCAAACACACATATTCAAATGCTTGGTGTATTTTGTTAAGTATTTTACTGTTTTTATGCTTTACAAATACAATTAGACCTTAGTTATGTAAGTGGGAAGTATTTTGTTTGGATAACTGATGTTCAGATAACTGGATGTTTGTGTCACTGATTTGATCATAAATAAAGGAAGTCATGCTAAACATAATTATGTAAAAAAAAAAAGCATGTTTACAGAGTTTTTGTATCATTTAATCGATACATTTTGCACTCTTGTGTAATCTTTGATGCTTTTCAACTATAATCCAGACATTGTAAAATCTTGCATTTCTGTTCAATTGCCAGTGGTGTTTGTTTTCTCTTCACAGACATAGTAACAACAACAAACCCACTTACTTTTAACATATACATATTAAGAATATATTTATTTTGCTATGCTTTTAAATCTCTCAACACATCAGTTATTTTTATGTTAAAATTATTTTAAAAATATTTAAAGTGACTAACTGACATCAAAGCAGCGTGACAGACATGTGGTACTTTTGATAACAAAAGACACTATCGTTTCACTAGTGTTGCTAGCAGCTCTTTGAAGTAAGAATTTTACATATTTTTTCAGTAATTCGAATTCAGATTTGCTCATTTAAAAGGCAGTAGCATGTTATTTGAGGGATACTGGGATGTTATTTCTAGCAAAAATGTGACTGCATAGAATCTTTTTTATCAACTTGATATTGAGCTGGCTCAACTACTATGTAGAAGGTCATTTGATGTTTAAGCCTTCTCAGTGCCATTCACATGCATCAACGGAGCCCGTGTTGAAAGAACCGTTTCTCTCATATGCAGGACCAATTTCTATTGATGTGATGCTACATCCTTTTATATCTATAAAAAAAAATTGAGATTGAAATTTGTTTTCAACAGTTTTGCTTAAATGTTTTCTTTTTTGTTGATTATTTTTGTTTTTATTATCGTTTAATGGACACCTTATTTTAGTTTCAATATCTTGAAGCAATACTTTCATTATAATTTTTTTTATATATATTTTGGCTTTTGATTTAGCTGTTTAGATTCATTTTGAAAACTTATTTTGTTTTCATATATAACTACTGATCTTTCTCATGGAATGATATTTTTATGAGGTCTAATTTCCATCTATAGAACATTCAATGATAAGATTTATATATATATATATATATATATATATATATATATATATATATATATCTGTGTGTGTATGTATGTATATGTATATGTGTGTATGTATATGCATACGTGTGTATGTATATGCATATGTGTGTGTGTGTATGTATATGCATATGTGTGTAAGTATGTATATGCATATGTGTGTGTGTGTGTGTGTGTATGTATATGCATATGTGTGTGTGTGTGTATGTATATATATATATACACACACATACATACAGTGCATGAATACATATGTGTGTGTGTGTTTTTATACATGTATGTATATTTTTATGTCCATATATTTACACACATGTATCCCACCCCATTTTAACTAAACTAAGAAAAGAGATTATTTCTGCAATTCCAATAACTAGAAGAATACAACATCAAAAAGCACTGAGTCAAAAAAAAAAAATCATAATAGCAAGTAAAAACAAAAATAGGCATCTTTGCTGAAAATATTAAACCCTGAAAGCTGTATAGCTTCATAAAAATACCCTTACTAAAAGAAAGAAAGGGGAAAAACTATGCTGGAGAAACATGTTGCACCAACTATAGAGATAGAAACTGATTTGATTGATTTAGAGATAGGAAAGATAGTAATCTAGTTCTCAATTTTAGTGTTAGTACAATCTTCCAAAGAAACAGAAATCACTGAACCTTAACAGCTAATTTAATTAGTTTATGTTAACAACTGACTCTCCACATCTAATATATTTCCTGCTTTATCAAAGCTGATTTGGTTCATTTCATTTTGGTTTAATAAATTAAACCAACAGTCAAGCAGTCAAAGGACTGTACTTATTCAACAATTTTCTCTTCATCAGTCTTTTTCTTAAACTTAAACTTTCCTTAAGAAAATCAACTTATTTCTATCATTACAGTGGAAAACAAAACTTTCTCTTGACAGTTTCCTTTCAGCTTCTCTACCCTTATTTGACACTGTTTAACCTTTTACTATCTAGAATCTGAATCTGCTGGCTGCATCCAGAATATTGTCTATAATAAAATCTTTTGAGAATATTTTAAATCTAATTTTTTTTCCATAGGTTTTGTACATTATTATTTCAATCTAAAGTATTCAGTAAGCTGGTTATATATGTAATAGCCATTACAAGTGTTGCTAGCAAATGTCAACTTGTAAAGGTTAACATTGGTAATATGATTGAAAGAAGGTTCATTGTTTCTAGTTACAGTAGGCTAGTCATTTTAGAAATTACAAACAAACAAGAGAATGGCCTGATGAACTAAAGAATTGCAAAATAGTATTATTGCAAATAACAGCATCTACAAATAACAAGCTGATAGCTTGAAAAGTGGCGAATTGAAATAGTCATTACAGATAAAGCATTTGTTCCACCTTTCTGTGTTTTGAGTTCAAATCCTGCTGTGATCACTTTTGCTTTTCATCTCTTTGTGGTCAATAAATAAAGTATCGATCATAGACAGTGAATTTAAAAAAAAAGTATTAGAGCATCAGGAGTGATACCTTGATATATCCATTTTAGATTCTGATAGCTATGACTGCGATGATACTGTTGCTAAGTTGTATCAGCCCTTTGCTTTCCCTTGAACAACATCAGTGATACAAAGTGGAGAGATGTGCATGCATGAAAACCCATTGTTGAGACCTGCACCTTAACCCTTTAGTATTTACAATACTCTATATATACTGTTGTATTTTCATAATAAAGGCTTTACCTCACATAATTATCTCACATAATATTGAATCTATGAGATTTTGATATTATTTATTTTGAGAACAATACCTTAACATCAGTATGAGTGGTCAGTTATGGCTGGTTTGAACAGAAAGAGGTGAGAGAATTCTGGCTGGATATGGCCAGTTTAAATGCTAAAGAGTTAAAGAGAAACTCGTCCTGAGCATATCCCTGGCCTCAGGAGATATACAGTATTCTGAGATAATAACAATCAGCTAGATAGTTGTTACTCTTAGATGTATAACAGAAAGAGATTTGTAGAAAATACCATGCTAATAGGGATTAGTTTCATGAGTAGGAGAATAGTAGAATATAAAAGGAGGGGTAGATAAGGAAGTATACTAATAAAATTGAAGCAATGTTAAAAAATAGGAATTGTACATCATTATTCTCCTCCTCCACCTCATCGCCCCTGCCACCGATGTCATCATTGTCACCATCATGTAGGTCTCATGACAAAGAGCACCCAGTACTCACTGTAAATGAGGTTGTCATAAGGAACAGCATCCAGCCATAGAAACAGGGCCCAAATCAGTTTTGATTGAGCAAGACATGGTCACCTGACCTAGCATTGCCCACAACAGGACAACTCATCTAACCCATGCCAGCGTGGATGAATGGACATAAAACAGTGATGATGATGTTTTCTATGGTTGGATAGTCATCTTCACACCAACCCATGCCTTATTCTAAATATAGCATAAATACAACTGATGTTCATTAAACATGATGAAGTTTATGTTGTCCTTTATACAGCCATGTATTAGTGTAAATATTGATTTTCTTCTCTCTGCTCATCTTCATTTTACAATCAACCTTTCAAAAACCATTTTTTTCCATTTTTGGTATAGTTTCGACAAGTTTACAATACAATAATACTATTTATGTATATCAATCAGCTGTTAAATATAATTTATCGCTGTTATACAGCCCTAGTTCAGCCTTGATTTAGTAGACATTATGATAAAAAGTATTCCACTTGTAAGCATCTTAAGTATTTCTCCGAGTAATAGATTCACCATCATCATCATCATCGTTTAACATCCATTTTACCATGCTAGCATTGGTTAGATGAGTTGTCCCATTTTAGGCAAGCCAGATCAGGTGAGCATGTTTTGCTCACACAGAACTGTTTCTGGCCTGGTTTCTATGACTGAATGCCTTTCCTATGACCAATCACATTAGGCTGAGAAATTTTTCCATGACACTAACATGACCACTTTACAGTGTGGACTGGGTACTTGTTGTGGCACAAAATTACCACTTTACAGTGTAAGGTAGTAGGTGAACGGTGGTGTGTTAGGATGTGGGTAGAGAGGTGGGATGTGTACGGAAAGGGGGGGGGGGTGCATACTGGATTATATTATCTAATGTGTTCTAAGGCGGTGGATTGGCAGTATTGGTAGAGGGTCGGACGCCATGCTTTGACGCAAAGAGTTACAGCCCTTTCCATTCGGAGTTCAAATCCCGCCGAGGTTAACTTTGCCTTTCATCCTTACAGGGTCGATAAAATAAAGTACCAGTAATACACTGGGTAATTGCTGGCCTTGTGCCAAAAGTAGAAACAATTATCTAATGTGTTCTTCTTTTGTTCAAGACAGTCAAGGTGTACAATTGAGGTTGATTTGACTGCTATTTCCAGCAGAAATAAGAAAAGCAGCGGGTTGATAGTTTGGTTTGTTATATATTGTGTATCAATGTTGGAGTCAACATTCAAATATAGATTATTTAGTGTATGAGTTATGAATTTAAATTAATTATGTATGAGATGTGAGTTTAAATTAATCTAAAAATCATTTTTCTAGACTATAAGAATGAATAATAGATATCAATATTAAAAGTTATATTTTGCATTCCAAATTCTAATACTGCTATGGCCAACTTCACTTTTCCTTTTAGTGTAGTCAGTAGAATAAGTAACATTTTGTTGAGGTAGGCTACAGGTGATTGAAATAACTGGGGTTAATTTAATCAATTTTGGCCTACACAAAAGCTCAAGACTTTTTGGCAGTATCGGTAGAGGGTCGGATGCCATGCTTTGATGCATAGAGTTACGGCCCTTGCCATTCTGAGTCCAAATCCCGCCGAGGTTAACTTTGCCTTTCATCCTTACGGGGTCGATAAAATAAAGTACCAGTAATACACTGGCGAATTGCTGGCCTTGTGCCAAAAGTAGAAACAATTATTATTATCAATAATAAGTTCAAATCCTGCTGAGGTTAGCTTTGCCTTTCATCCTTACAGGGTCGATAAAATAAAGCTCTAGGGAGTACAGGGTTTGATATAATCGACTTTCATCTCCCCTAAAATTGATTGCTTTGTGCCTATATAAGAAAACATTATCAAAAAATAAAAGGGTGGTGGATTGGCAGAGTTCGGACAACTACTTAGCTGTATTTTATTCCAAGGTTAACTTTGCCTTTCAACCTGGCCTTGTGTCTAAATTAGAAATCATTATTAAAAGATAAAAGTGCAGTGAATTGGCAGACTCATTAGATCATTGGATAAAATTCTTTATAGTATTCATTCTAGTATTCTGCACTCTGAATTCCAATCCCATCATGGTCAACTTCTCCTTTCAATCCTCCTGAGTCGATAAATAAAGTACCAGTCATGTACCTGTATCATTATAATCAACTTCCCCTTCCTGCAAAATTGTTGGACTTAGATATCATTATTAAATGATGGATTGGTAGTATCGGTAGAGCATTGGACAATATCCTTTGCGACATAGAGTTACGCCCCTTTGCGTTCTGAGTTCAAATCCCACCAAGGTTAGCTTTTCCTTTCATCCTTATGAGGGCTATAAAATAAAGCACCAGTAAAGCACTGGGGTCAATTTAATCGAACTTTCCCTCTCCCCAAATTGCTTGCCTTGTGCCTATAGTAGAAATCCTTATTTAAAGATAAAAAAAGGGTAGTGGATTGGCAGTTGTTGGAGTTTGGGACTTTGTAATATTTGTTATAGCTCTTTACATTCTAAATTCAAATCTCACCAAGATAAACTTTGCTTTTCATCCTTTCAGATGTTGATAATGAAAAATACCAGTAAAGTACTGGGGTTGGCATAATTGACTTTCCCCTCCCATCAAAATTGCTGGCCTTAATTCCTGGCCTTGTCACTGAATTATAAATCATTATTAAAAGAAATTGTTACTTAGTACAGTTTCATTGAGTTAGCTTTGCCTTTCCTCTTTCTGGAAGAAGGGTGGGTTATGGTTTGATCTCAGAATCTATAGAAATGTAAATAAATACTACAAGGTGTTTTCTATGGCATACTACTGATTTTACTATCCTCTCCAAATTTATGACTAATATATTGAGAAAAGTTGATAAAGATTCATTTAATAGTCAAATCCAACTTATACACATTCAAGTGGTTTTCTTTTCTTTGAGAGATTTTCAAAATCTACTGGCTGTAGACACTTCGTAAAATTTTAAATTAAATTCTGTAGCTCAAATGAAATTGGAAAAATGAAAAGCAAACCACAAAATAACGAAACACTCACATGCCAATAAGAAGAAAGAAAATAAAATCATTGCAGTTATTTTATTCATTTATACTAAGTATGTAAAACTAGCATAAATATATTTAGATTAAGAAACTTTTCAATTTGAAACAACCAAATATTTCCTGACACAGTTCACACCTCTCATACATAGGTACCCAACATAGTCATAAAGTAGAGTCTTGGTATAATAAATAGAAAGTTCAATGAATTGGTAATTTTATAGAATACTACACATATATTTTAAACCAACTAGCTTAAAGCTGATATAGATATGATATACCTATCATACAATCAAGGAGGTAGGCACCTAACACAAATAAGAATTATAACAAAATAACCGTTGTTGGTCAAAAAGAAAGAAAATAAATACTTAGAAGCCAGAAAGAATAGATTGGTGAGTATTCAGCCATAAAAAAACTTGCCAAACAAAAGGTCAGGAGGACACTTTAGTTATGTGAAGGATATGACAGCCTCCCTACATGATAAATGCACTCAGGTTTATGTATTTGTAAGTCCTGGAGCTTTGGTTATGTATTTGTCTGTGTCTGTCTGTGTGTTTTTTATTATCATTTCCAGAGAACCTATTATTATAGGGATTTAGGGATTGTTTCTGTTTTTATCATACAGGTAGATTTTTTACATGAAATGTAGTTAAAATATGATAACTAAAATCTAAAAAAAAAGTAAAGTCTGTCTTGATTTCAGAGGTTGGTGCTTATTCCAGTTTCCTTGGAGTTAAGCAACTGAGAGTGCAGGACTCAATACCCCAGTGAGAATGATAGTCAATCAATTGGTTAAACTCTCAGCCATTACTGATACTCATTTTCAGCTGTGTTGCTCCAGCAAAGTGAAATGAACTGCTTTGCTCAAGAACACAATATCAGCAGACTGGTAAATAATCCACCAATATAAGCTATGAAGATGGAATTAGCAGAAAAATTGTCAAAGGACTGGCATGAGTGAAAATATCTTAATCAACTCCATATTGGAATTAGCCAAAGCTGAGACACCAAAGTGAAATGGGGACATAACATGAAATCTGTCTCTGTGACTATAGAGGCATTTGTTGATTTGTCTATTATTGGATTTCCTTCGTTGTTTGGATGATTTTAGAACTAACGCAAATAATGTGCAAGGTTGCATAAAAAAGTAGAAAGATTTGATATAAACACAAAAAAATAATAATAGTGATAAAAATAAATCATTATTGTAAATATTTATAGAAATTCAATTTCGAATAGAAATGCTATACAGAAGGAAATGCTGGTGTCTCTAATGTTAATATAGAACTGTTGTTTGTAAAGACAGCAGAATAGCAGAAATAATACAATACTGGATTAAATAAGGATTTCTACTAAAGGCACAAGACCAGCAATTTGGGGAGAGGGGAAAGTCGATTAAATCGACCCCAGTGTGTTACTGGTGCTTTATTTTATCGACCTCGTAAGGATGAAAGGCAAAGTTAACCTCAGTCGGGATTTGAACTCAGAATGTAAAGGGCCGTAACTATATGCCACAAAGTATGTTGTCCAGCGCTCTACCGATTATTGCCAATAGTATTTCACTATATCTCACTATGGTCTGGGTTCAAATTAATATGCTGGAAATAATTTTGTCTTTCATTTCTCTGGAGTCAATAAAATGAGGGCCAATCATTTGCTGGCATTGATTAAGCTAACTTTACATATCCCTACAAAATCATGGTAGTTAACTCTGAATTAAATTGATATAAGTCTGTATGGTTAATAAATCCTGATAAACTAACCTCTGTGAATAATCTGTACTTAGCAAAGAGAGGAAGTTAGACATTTAAACTGGAATCTTTCATTATATCTAATTACTATTTTATTTCATTGGCTTATATTTGTTTTGACCTACAGTAATTTAGAAATTTAAAATTTTGGAATCCTATTTTTAATATGAATATTTTTTTAATTTACAGATTTATTATATTTAAGTTTTGAATTAAAATGAAAATTACATATGTTGTTAGAATCCTAACAACATTGTCAAAATTTTAGATAGGTAAAATAATAAACGATCAGAATAAAACTCATGTTGATGATGATGTGATATATCATAGAGCTGGAATTGCTTACTCAGAGTTTTGTACTACCAACAATCATTCAACTGAAGTGCTTCAGTTGCTTAGTCAGTGGTAGCACAAAACTCTAAGTAACAAGAGGGAAAAGAAGGAGAAAGAGAGAACAATCTCATCTCTTGACGAATATAGGTAGATATATTTATCTATTTTATATCTAAATTGACAAATAATGACATCGTTGGTTACAGGTTTTCAGTTGGGCTATCATTAGTTCACTGTACCTTTGAATGTCTAATCTGCTGCAAAGGACTTCACTCATATAGCACTAGTTTTTTTATCTTCACCAAATTTTATATCTTATGCCAATATAGATTCAGGAAATTACACATACCTCAAAAATACATATATATATATACACACATACACCATATATATATATATATATTGTTATGCTTTGGGAGGGTCATGTTGCCAATAAGAAACACACGCACCAGTTTCTTTCACTCCAATTTATTATAAGTTAAATTTATAAATTTAAGAATTTATAAATTTCCAGTTGGTTGGTTGGTTGGTTCCACAACCGGACAGTTGTACATATATTGTCAAAGTTCTTTTGTCACACATTCTAAATTAGAGAACATAAAAATAAAAATAGAATCTACACACAGAAAGGATGCAATGTTTAAACAAATCACAGAGGCAATAAACATAAATGAACTCCAACCAAAATTAAATAGAAAACATGAATGGAATAGCAACATCACAACTTACAATTAAGGACAAAATGAAAACACACACACACATAGAACAAACAACCAACCAGTAACATGTAAATAAACAAATAAATAAACAAATATAAACACACACAGACACCCGGATGTAACACATGCGCAAACTAAGCACACAACACACACAAAAACAAGATGGCGTAGAACAGAACAAAGGAGAGGCACAAAAACAAAGAAAAGAATCCCCAGTCACTGAAGAAGTCACAGAATGTGTGACGAAAGAACTTTGACAATATATGTACAACCGTCCAGTTGTGGAACCAACCAACCAACTGGAAATTTATAAATTCTTAAATTTATAAATTTAACTTATAATAAATAGAGTGAAAGCAACTGGTGCGTGTGTTTCTTATTGGCAACATGACCCTCCCAAAGCATAACAATATCGGTTTCAACACACGTTTTCAGATAAAGAATCTTGCTAAACAAATTCAGAAACGAAATATATATATATATATATACTGTGGTAAAAGTTGGGTAGAAATATCCAAGGGTAGGAACACTCAGTCCATAGGACAAGTTCAGTATAAATAGTTACAACAGTGACATATACAGCTACTTAAGTTTCGTTGGGTTCTTCACCCCAACTCATTCAGCCTGTTATGAAAATAAAGAAATAAGGATGCCCCCCGGAGGTTGTATTTGGTTTACTTTCTGAAGGTTATTTGAAAGTTCAAATAAAGAGAGGTAATTTCGTAAAATTATGTTGGTATCACAACAAAAAGCACCCAGCCCACACTCTGAAGTGGTCATGTAGGAGTCATGACAAAAAGCCCCTAGCATACACTGTAAAGTGGTTGTGTAGGAATCATGACAAAAAGCACCCAGCATGCACTGTAAATGTGGTGGGCATTAGGAGAGGCATCCAGCCATTGAAACTTCACCAGAAACAGTTTATGTGAGCAAGACATGGTCACCTGACCCAACTTGCCTCTAATTGGACAACCGGTCTAACCCATGCTAGCATGGAAAATGGATGTTAACGATGATGGTGATGATGATATAGACAGGGTTGCAGAATAAACACTGACATGTATCTTTGAAACCATTCCAAGAAGATGCATGAAAATTAATACCTAGCAGTATGAAATGATATATTATGTACTTTTTTTACAACCTTCTCTATCTATAACTGTGGAATTCATATAATGGATTTAATTATACTTGGGGATACACCAGGAAAGCAACTGGATAATTGCGATGATCTATTCTATCTACCACAAAGTACAACCGAACTGGTAAGTCGCCTTTTCTTTTTTGTTCACACACATTTACTCACAGTACAAACGATGGGAGTTGCCTGCAAAAAAATTGATACTTAAAACTTATATCCTATTGTCATAACCCTGTCAAACTGAAGAGTTCTTGCAACCCTTTGTTTGACTGGCGTCCTATGACTAATTGAACTTACTAATTCCAATCACTTTACAGATTGTACTGCATGCATTTTATTGTGGCACTAACACTAGGGAGGTTGTCAGACATTGACTCAACTGAAAAGACTGTTCTACCTTATGGAGAGGATGCAGATGCCTTGTTCCCAGCAAACCATTTTTAGGGGTGAGAATAAGAGAAGTCTAAATGGGTATGACAATGTCTTGTCTTTGTCATTTCCTATCCTCATTCCTGACAGACCATGGACAATTGCATCAATACTCATTTATATGATGCTGTATGTCCAAGATTCTCATCAGGAAAAAAGTTGTGTCAGTGGATCCTGAATTTTTATCACCATTACTCAGTAGCTGGCTACCACGCTACAGCTCATTCATCTTCATCACAAGAATGACACTGTTGACCATTTGAAAAGTTGTCACCAGCGTAATTAAAGAATCCCATTAACCCCAGTTTTGAAATATGATCCTTCTCCTCAATCGACTGCCAACAATGGCTAACAAGCTCTGTATAACCGGTTTTTATTTGCACACTATTGGATGGCTATTGACTCTCCTGATTTGCTCTACTCTTTGATGGGTTGTGTTTTTCATCACACAGAGTGTCTGAAAATCACCCTCCACATCAAGCATGCTTTGTGGGGTTGCCAGTTTAGTCAGCAATGATCCAACTATATAATAGTGTATTAGGTTACATGTTACTAGTAGGTGAAAAGTGACAATAGGTGAAGGAAAAAGGAAGAGTGACAACAATGATACCATGAGTGTATGACAAGTATGGTGGGAATTTACAGGTTGACATGAGGGAGAGAGGGGATAGGCATGATCACTGATAAAGTGGATGGACATAACAATTATGAAAATAATTAATAAAAGGAAGTGTTATGGAAGTAGAATAAGAAAAGATAAGATTGGGCCAGATCATATTCTCACATGGGATGTGTTAAAGATGGGGAAAAGGATATTTGTGTGTAGCAAATACAATAACAGAAATGGCAGGGAGTTTTATGCTGGACATGTTGCTGGTCTTCTCTAGTCACCACAGTCCTTTGTCATATCTGGTATGAGGATCATCTTTTCAAAGGTCAGTTTTTATTACTTTATCCGATATCTTTATAGTTTTTCTGGTCTGGTCCCATTCATTGAGATTTCTCTGCATTTCTTTATGCAACTGTCATAAGTGACATCTTCCATAATCTCTACGTAACCATATCAGCCAAGTAAATTAGACTTCGCTTTTACTGAATTCTCACCTTACTTATGCTACTTCATTCATGGACACTAAAATTACACATCTACCAGGGTATACAGATCTTCTGCAATCACAGATCTTCTGCAATAAAAGCCTATGTCTCACTGCCATGCAGCATTGTAAGTATCATAGAGTCATATATATATATATATATATATATATATATATATATATATATTGTTGTTTTTGTTTACTTTTTCATATATATATATATATATATATATGAAAAAGTAAACAAAAACAATGAAGCAAACAATACAGTAGAATGCAGAAATATATTAGTTTAATGCTTGGTATAGTAGGAAAAGTCCTTCATCAGAAGATAGAATGAAAAATAAAAAATGAAGTAGAAAGATAAGGAGTGAGAAGAAGAAGGAACAGAGAAACATTTTTGAAAAAAAGCATGTGTGCATTCAGTCAGCCAATTTGGATTTATATATATATTCATTTATTATGGCTAAGTGGTAAGCCTTGTTACAAATGATATGTGTATGTGTGTGAGTGTGTTTATGAATGTCTGTGGTACTATATACATACACAGAGGAGGAATCAAAAAAGTTTATAAAGGGAAGTTTGTAAAGCAAAATGGAAGTAAAATTTAGCTGAGAATACCAAAATTAAAAACCAAAGAATTACCCAATAGAAACATTAAAAATTTGGAAACCTAGAATGGAATATTTATATTTATTTATTTCCTTATTTACAAAGAACCAAGAATAAAACTAAAGCGCTTAATCATGATATATTAACTCAAATCTTAGTAATTAGACACACATTTAGTGACTTTGTCCATTAGGGGAAAGCAAATAGCTAAATATTTAGCATTTGAAGAAAACAAATGTCAGAGGCAATAAAGATGGAAATATATTATAAAATGGACATAAAATATCTCAAAGGAATAGAAAATAAAATTAAGAAGAGAGTTGGTTATTGATGGGATGTGTTGAAGAGAGATTCAATGTCTGTCACTAATGTAAGATTTCTCAACAAGCAAAATAATGACTAAGGAGTAACCTACACACACACACACACACACATATGTGTGTGTGTGAAATAGACTGTAGTCTATATGAATTTTACGTGGTGATCATTTGCTGGAGATGCTCATTTGCATATAGTCAATTGATATATGAGTAACCTTGCTACTGAAGAAAAATATTTTATTAATTTTATTTTTTTGTAAAAAATAAAATTAATTTTCTCTATTTTCCTGTGAATGTATTACAGAGATCCAGGATAACCATTCCGCTCTATCAAAGACATAACAACTTTTCTAGTGTTGGTGTCATGATAAAATGCACTTGTTAGGGTATAGCATCATATGTGAGATGCAGGGCTCCCAGCTCATCTGAAAGGCCAGTAGCCCTGCTTGGGTACTGACTCAGTCAGTGAAGGCCTGTCAAATCATTGCTAGCATGGAAAACAGACATTAAATGATGTTAATGATGATATATCTCTCTCACTCTATATATATACTGCCTTAACACAAATCTAGAAAAGATGGACTTTGCACAACCAGAAAGAGCATGACTATTTAAGAAATTGAAAGTACAAGCCATGAATGGAACTATAAAATTATGTAAAACATTCTAGATGTTTAGCATGTAATAACTGCATAGACACATGTGTAGATGTAGAAACGTTTGTCTATATATATATATATATATATACACACATACATACATGTATGTGTGTTTCTATCTATATATATGTGTGTGTGTTTTATTACATGGATATAGTCACAAGTATACACATACTCTCATGTATGTATGGATGGATCTGTAACTACTAATGGAACTGTAGGGGTGCCAGATTGACATACAACGTTTCTTGGGCCTTTTTCAACCTGGCAGAACCCATCTAAATGCAGGATATTGTTTCCAGGGAACATAAAAGAGTGAGAGAGAGGAAGTGAGAAAGATATATAGAAGAAGAATCAACCCCTCTTTTTTTATTGACCTTGAAAGGATGAAAGGCAATTTGAACTGTGAATACAGAGAGCCAGAACAAATAATACAAAGCATTCTATGTAATGTTCTAATGACTCTGCTAACACACCCCTTATACACACACATGGATGTGTGTGTGTGTGTGTGTGAATGTATGTTTGCGTGCGTGTGCATATATATTACTAACAGAATAACATTCTTTTTATTCTCCCTCTGCTGATAAATATCTGTTTAGAAGTATATTTGTAAAAGGAACTTGAAGTGGATACAGCGATTAGATATTGAATGCACTAAACACATTTCTAGACAGTCTTTAATCTTCCCGCTTCTAAGCTTAACCATTTAGTTACATGCATATGTAATATATCCGTTGTAATATATATATCTTATTTTGGTGATAATAACCTCTCTTATTGAGTGTCTGATCAAGGTTACCTTTTAACTAAGTGTTCTGGCTCTCTAAATTCTAAATCTGTCCCAAGCCTGACATGTTTCTGTTGAAGTAAGATACAAGTAGTTGATGTATTATCACTCTGGATGATTTTATGGTTGTTGTTTAGCCCCAGGTAAAACCTTAATACAGTTGTACTAAGTTCAAAAGTATTCTGACTGTGACTATCCAGTTTCTTTTTCCACACACTGTGTCTGGGACTACATTATCCAATGCATACTTTTTTAAGGTGGTAGGGTGCAATTTTATTGGGATTTGGCTGTTTTTACTAACAGGTCAAGCAACCAAATATAAACTCCTTTTTTGTCTCATTTATCTCTTTGCATTAGATTAAACTTGGAGCCTTTAAAATTAATCATGTTACATTCTTTCCAAGTGCAGATAAAATAATGACCAGTTTATATCTCATGAGTTTATATCTGCTGCAAGATATTTCACTGTGCCTTCATTTGGACTCTATGTTATATTTGTTATGAATTCTACTTTCCTAGCTGATGAGCCAGCAAGGGAACCTTCATGTAAACTGTTTGACCTGTTAGGACATAGCAACTCCCATCCGAACAAGGATGCCTGCAATAAGGGAGTTGTAAATAATATTATACACTAGAAAAGATAAAAAAGAAGAAAGTAAGATATTGTGTTAAAAATCTAATCCATTGAAATTATTGAGAGGAGAAAGAACACGTTCATCACAGATTAATGATAATAAAATTAGGAAAATTAACTAAAAGAAGAAAATGAATGGAAACAAGGCAGAATGAAAAAGAAATTTTTTTAAAGGGAAACCTGAAAAATCTTTTTTGAAAATAAAAAGGCATATAAATATATGCTTAATAACAGATGCAGAACTAATAACCAGTTTCCTGATTTTGTTTTTTGTTTGTTGTGAATATATTTTTCTAGGCATAGTTATGGCTATTAATGCATACATGGCAGCATGACCTTCCAGGCATGGCTGTGTAGCAAGTAAATTTATTTCAAACAAACTTGGCTTTCAATTGAGATCCACTGTGTGTCAAATTGAGCAATTGTACTCTACTATAGACTCGACCTTACCAATCTTTTATGAGTGAATTTGGTAGACGCAATGTCTAAGAAAGAGCGTTGAATATATGTATGCATGCGTGTGTCTGTGTGTTTGTATGACCCTGCCACATTTCACTTCTCTTTGCTTTACCTTTGATATCATTAATGCAGTCAATGATATTTGTTTACATTCTACATAAACAAAGGTCCCATGGCTTAGCAGTTAGATGTGTGATGATCTGTATTTTACTCTTTCAAAAATGCCAATTGAGCAGTAGCATCAAGAAGAGCTTGTGTTTATAGACTTCTATCTGAAAAAGTTTCATTCAACCCATGCCAGTGTAGAAAAATGGAGATAAAACTGATGACAATGCTGAGTATATATTTTCAACCAAGATATGACAAGATGCCAGCCAACACACAGTATGGAAATTATGTGTTGGTGAGAAGAAAATGCAATTAACAATACGTTTGTCAAAGAATGCTGAACTCACCAAAGAAATGATTTATTAGGAATCTTAGAATTCTTGTCAGACAAAATATTTTTTTAAGCATTAAAAGTTCACACCTATAATCAAAAAAGGAGATTAGAATTATGAAACTAAAATCAGGAGCACTATTAACACACTAATTGTTGAAACCATTTTACATTCATTTTTCTATACTCCTGTGTAAGAATGCAATAAATTTACTAATGCAGGTAAGAAGTTAGTATTGCAACTATGAAGTTCCAAGTTTGATTCATTTATGTTATCTTGGCTATGTTTTCTACTATAGCCTAAGGTTGAGCAATATTTTATGATGGAATTTGATTGACTGAAAATGAGCAGAAACTGGTTGTGTGTGTGTGTGTGTATCATCATCATCATCATCATCATCGTTTAACGTCCATATTCCACGCTTGCATGGGTTTGGACGGGAGTTTTCCCACTTGAGGCAAGAGTGGTTGTCTTGCTCGCATAGGACTGTCTGGCGGGTTTTCTACGGCTGGATGCCCTTCCTAACACCAACCACATTTACAGTGTGGGTCTGGGAGGTTTTTACCGTGTTACCTACACGGCCACATTACAACGTGGACTGTGTGTTTTTTGTCGTGACACCTACACGACCTCATTTGTTTCGGCCTGGATGTTGTGGTACCAACATAACTTTACATTGAAAGGGGTGAGGTGGATGGGGTGGGGGTAGTGGGACGGCGGTGTATTTTGTTAGAGGTGCCTACTGACTGTAGTAGGTTTTACTTTGTATTTAGGTAAGGCGGATCTTCTCTATTACTGTGTAGCGCCAAAGATATCGGTCCAGTGACATTGTCTTGGAGAGGTGTAAGTGTGTGAGGTCGGAATTTATGAAGTCGTCACAGGTTTTTCTGGGTCTGCCTACTCCGTGGCTACCGTCTATTTTTATTGCCCTGCACTTTTTTATACAGCTGTCGTCTTTCATGCGCATACCAGCATAGCCTTCTCTCGAGTAAACAACATCTGATCCCTCTTATTTCTAATTTTTCTCTTAGTTCGTTTATGCTTTGCCGTTCATGTATATTACTATTACACATCCAGCGGAGCATGCAAGCTTCGTTCCTCTCTAGTCTGCGTATATCCTCTGCACACAATGCCCAGGTCTCACTGTCATGCAACATTGCTGTTCGTATGCAGGCATCATACAGCCTGCCTTTCATTTTTAGGGAGAACCCTTTAGCAGCTAATAGTGGTATAAGCTCTCTGAACTTTTTCCATCCCGTTCTGACTCTAGCTACTGTACGTTCAGAGCACCCTCCCCTACTGCTGATTTTGTCACCCAGGTAATGGAAGCTGTCCACTATTTCTATAGAACCATCTGTGCAATTGAAAGAGCTAGTATTCCCTGGGCACTTGCTGCTACTTATTGCACCAGAGCACCGGCCACATATAAAATCTATGTTCTTAGTTAGCTTACCTGTGATCCCACTACATCTTTTATGCACCCATACTTTGCATTTGGGACATAAAATGGAGTTTCTACCTACTCCTTTCCTACACACTGAGCATGGCCATTTCTTGGATGGGACCGGCATCTGGTGTATATATACATATATATATAAAGAAAAAAAGATGAAATCGAAAATGCAACTGGAGTCTTATTTAAAAGAAAATATATAAATATATATATTTTTTTAAAAATACAACTCCAGTTGCATTTTCGATTTCATCTTTTTTTCTTTATACTTTCACTCGTGTAGGACACCTCGGTTATTTTTCATTTTGTAAAAATAACCTCACTTTCTAATAGGCTACTCTAACCCTGAACTCGAGAAACCAAAAACGATATCTCGTGTGTGTATATATATATATATATATATACACGAGATATCGTTTTTGGTTTCTCTAGTTCAGAGTTAGAGTAGCCTATAACAAGGACTTGTTTTAGCATACAGTGGTCGTTGACTCAACAAGATGTTTACTTCAGTAGGTTGATTCTAGGGTTATCCTTTGATGGTTCCATAATCAGTAATTCTTGGAGTAGTTACAAGTAGAAAAATATAGATTAACACTGATAAGCGGTACAGTAAGGTTTATTTCTAGCATGTTTCATTGCCTGGTTGTTTTTCATTGTCTTGAAATCGCTATTGTCAATTATCAATTGTGAAAAATCGAATTCAAATACAGAGGAATATATTACAACATAACTGGAAAATTTTCAAAACAGAGTGGTGATTTATGTTAAAGTAGACCATATAAATATATACATATACACACATATACACACCCAAGAGAAGATGAGGAAAAGAAAGGGTAATAGAAGAAAAGAAACCACCACCCCTGCCCAACTTCCACTCCACACTGTAAAGAGGTCTTGTTGGTGACACAACCAAAATTGCCCAGTCTACACTGAAAAGTGATCATGTCGGTGACATAACAAAAAGCACCCTGTCCACACAGTAAAGTGCTTGTGTAGGTTTCACAACAAAAACTGCCCAACCCTCACCGTAAAGTGGTCATTTTGGTACCATGATAAAAATCACCCAATACACAATGTAATTGTGGTTGGCATTAAGAAGGGAATCTAGCTTCAGGAACAGCCAGAAACAGAACTGTATGAGCAAGACATGGTCATCTGATCTGACTTGTCTCAATTGCGACAACTCTTCTAACCCATGTTAGCATGGAAAAAAAGGATGGTGAATGGTGACGAGGATGATGATGTCAACAATACATTCTACTTTCCAAAACAAAACAATTATACCCCTACATTAATCAATATAAACAAGGAAAATCATTTAACTCTCACCACAGCTAAAGCCTAAGCTAATATTAACAATACAGCAACTAAAACCATGAAGAGAGTAGTAGTCCTTCATACCAGAAACCTTTCAATGGGCATCCTTGTCCACAGTATCATCAAACTACAATATATATGAAACTATTTCTCTCGTAATCCCAACCAACATCGAAATAAAGGCAAACAAATACACCAAACCTAACCCTAACCATGACTCACCATAGGAAATACAATTACTCAGCTACAAATTCCATGGTTAACACAATTAATTAATCATCCGTATCTATTTAATAATATATCATATCAATATTAACAAACTAAGCAGCACAGACAAAATCAAAATTAAGGCAGACAATATTATATTCTCTACAACAAAACATATCTCACTTATGTTAAAGGACTTAAAATGAAGAAAACCATCCTCCCCTTCCCCCAATTAAAATCTTAACTACACCAAACTAATCATATCAAGAGAGAAACCCTTCATACCAGACTCAAATGTGTTCATCTATATATGTATGTGTTATCTAAGTATGTATGTGTATTTAGGAGCATATTTAAAGATACTCTTAAAGGGAACACACACACATATATATGTATATATATATATATATATATATATATATATATATATATGCCATTATATATAAATCATATTCAAATCCTGCGAGGTTAACTTTGCCTTTCATCATTACGGGGTCGATAAAATAAAGTACCAGTAATGCACTGGGTAATTGCTGGCCTTGTGCCTAAAGTAGAAACAATTATATATAAATCATATGACAGTTGTGCTAAATGCTGTGACTAGGCACATAAATGTGTAAGAACATGATTCAGGTTTATATGTGGCTTTGCCAAAACAGCCCCTTTGAGAATGTTCTGTAAAAAGGAAGACCTGTTCATTCTGGTAAATTATCAAGGTTGTCGAAAATGGGTCAGATGATAAAAAAAATGGGAGAATTGCATTACTAAGCCAATATAGCTAGAAATATTATTTATTCCCACCCTACTTCTGAGAATTGGGATATTCAAACTTCTTATAACATTTGACCCTAAAATATACATGAAAAATATCTACAATCTCTCTCTCTCTCTCTCTCTCTCTCTCTCTCTCTCTCTCTCTCTCTCTCTCTCACACACACTCTCTCACTCTCTCTCACACTCTCTCTCTCTCTCTCCTTCTCTCTCCCTCTCTCTCTTTATATATATAAAGATATAATAAACTGAGGATGTACACATGGTACCATCTCTCTCCATTTATACAATATACATACATATATATCGTACCTATAGCTAGAGATAGAGAGAAAGGATAAGAAACAAAGGCAAGGAGGGATAGAGAGGAATGTAGATATTCTTACATATAAATTTATGTATTTTAATGTTTATGTAAGGCAAATATAAATTTTGATATGCATAAATACATAGAATTGTACTTTTACAGTAAATCATTCTATCTTTTTCATAAATATATCTGCTAACATACACATACACATATGCACACGCACACTTGCATACACACACATACACACAGAAACACACACACACACATTCTTTATCATAGTTAAGTGGTATGTTTTGTTAATCTGGATTTTACCCTGTGCTCTTACAGGATCATCAGAGAAGACTATCTATTCAATGGAAGAGTCAGCATAAATAGGAGAAAATATAGAAGTGTGGTATTTTTTAATGGGATGTGTATGTAAGGAGCACATACACATCCCATTTAAAAACAGCCATCCCTAGTTTCACAGCTAGCTTTCCATTCATTCCTTATTTACATAACATTGCAATGACTACACACTCCACTATACACACACACATATATATATATATATATATATATATATAATGAAGGAAATGTGGTAAGGAACCAGATGGACCATAACGCACCAAAGTACTCAATACTTAGGGTAGTAGAGTGGGTAATAGGAACAAGTAGGACCCCGACGGCTGAGCTCAAGCCATTTCGACAGCTAATTCAGTCCAGAATTAGCCATCGAAACGGCTTGAGCTCAGCCGTCGGAGTCCTACTTGTTCCTATATATATATGTATGTGTGTGTAGAAAAAGAGTCTCACTGTCTGAATATAGCAAGTGAATAAAACACTTCAATCAACTGAGACTACTCTCACATTTTCATGACCAAAACTAACTTCAGAATGATTTAAGCCTGGTAGTTGGAATGGACCTTATCTATAAGCCAACTTGGTAAAACCAATGGACATGCTTTGGGCAGTATCGGTAGAGGGTCGAACACCATGCTTTCCAGCATAGTTACGTCGCTTTACGGTCTGAGTTCAAATTTCGTCGAGGTTGACTTTGCCTTTCATCCTTACGGGGTCGATAAAATAAAGTACCAGTAATGTACTGGGTAATTGCTGGCCTTGTGCCAAAAGTGGAAACAATTATTTCTCATCAGCAGTGGATTGGCAGCATGCTCAGACAACATGCTTAGTTGCATAGAGTTATGGCCCTTTATTTTCCGAGTTCATGTCCCACCAAAGTCAACTTTGCCTTTCATTCATCCTTATGAGGTCAATAAAATAAAGTAATCGACTTTCCTCTCTCCAAAATTGTTGGATTTGTGTCTAAGTTAGAAATCATTATTTCTTCTCAGCGGTGGATTGGCAGTATCGGTAGAGGGTCGGACACCATGCTTTCCAGCATAGTTACGTCCCTTTACGATCTGAGTTCAAATCCCGCCGAGGTAGACTTTGCCTTTCATCCTTACGGGGTCGATAAAATAAAGTACCAGTAATGCACTGGGTAATTGCTGGCCTTGTGCCTAAAGTAGAAACAATTATTTCTTCTCAGCAATTTCTTCTTCGGGCGGTGGATTGGCAGTATCAGTAGAGGGTCGGACACCATGCTTTCCAGCATAGTTACGTCCCTTTACGATCTGAGTTCAAATCCCGCCGAGGTTGACTTTGCCTTTCATCCTTATGGGGTCAATAAAGTACCAGTAATGCACTGGGTAATTGCTGGCCTTGTGCCTAAAGTAGAGACAATTATTTCTTCTCAGCAATGGATTGGTAACATTGTTAGTATGTTGGACAACATGCTTAGTTGCATAGAGTTATGGATCAACCCATGCCTTGGGGAGAACTGTACCAGTAATTTAAAGAGCCATGGTAGTAGTTGTTGTACTAGTATTAGGAGTAGTAGTAGAAGTAGTACGGTGTAGGTGAGAGAGTTAGAGTGACATGATAAGGGTAAGATAGAGGTAGAAATATGGGTTATGAGAATATGGGTGATTGAATACAACTGAAAGAACACATAGCTTCCCTATGGCAGGGGTGATAAATAGTTAAGTAGCACATAGGGCAGTATATGGAGGCTTAAAATGGCTGTAGCAATAGCTGGGGGAAGAGAAAACTGAACAAGTATTGGGCTAGTGCATTCTTTATCAACTCCGGAAAGAGGAAATGCTTAGCAGAGCTCAGCAAGATTTGAAATCAGAGTACAGAAAGCCAGATCAAATATAGCAAACTGTTCTATCTGATGCACCTATCACACTGCTAATCTTATATGTTCTGTATTTCATTATTTTTCATGAAAGACACTGCCTATAATTTTCCAATCTTTTTGAAAGTAATCAAGAATCTGGAAGAATTTAGTATTCTCATTATTAAGCTGGTGTTAACAAAGCTGCTGCTGCTGCTTCTTCTTCTTCTCCTTCTCCTCCTCCTCCTCCTTCTTCAGAGGGTCATGGCAGCAGGGGCTTCAAACACTCATTCCGGCAGGTCCTGTCAGAGACCAACCAAATGTTCACACTGAGGCAGGTGTTTGAAAAATTGTGGGGGTATTGCCAAGAGGTGTATTCTTGCTTTGTAGACCTCAAAAGGGCATATGACCACATTCCACAGGACTTGCTGTGGAAAGTTGTGCAGGAGTGACAAAGGTTCTTATATAAAATTATAATGGAGGGTTTTTAGATCAATATAAATACTTTTAAACATAGTGGCATTTTCAGTGGGTTTGGTATCAAAAGGTTTAATTACAGCAACGACAAGTTGGTCAAAGTTTTTACTGATATACAGTGTCACATGCAGAGTTTTACACTGTACAAAGTTTCAACTGAATTGGCCAACATGGAAGTATAATAGAAAGCAACAATATTTGATTGGTGAACAGCTTATGACAGAAGTTTGATAGGAAGGTGAATGCAGTAACAAATCCAACTGAACAACAATATATCTATCTCATTCTGGATGACAAAGAAAATAGTATCAACACATAGGAAGGAGAGGGATAAAAGTTTAATGATATCATTAATAACAAAAATGGCAATGCAAACAATAGCTATAAGAGTATCAGTAGTCTTAACTAAAACTTTGTAATCCCAAAATATTTTGAAACATCTAAGTTACATCTTTTTATTTGAAGAATTATGAATAAATAATTAGATGGCAGTATCTTAGTTTTTGAAATTTTTATTTCCTTTGAGAGGATAATATCAGAGCAGCAGTTAGTAATATATGAGTATTTGTATGCATTCATGTATATATGTATATGAACATGCATACACATTTGTGATTGTGTGTGTGGATCTAGATGTATGTGTCTGTGTTGACACTTCCACTCATGCATGCATTATATACTGTGCTTACAGCAATGCCAAGATATATACTAGTGATTATCTTCACAAGTATCACTAACATGACTTCAATAATTATCTGGAGAATAAATCTGCTAACATGCCTCTGACAGCAACATTTTGAGACAGAAAACTTCCCAGGAAGGCTTTTACCAATGTAAAAGTAAAGACAACAAAGGAAACCAAATACAAATAACAAAGAAACAGTAAAATATACAGAATAATTATAATACCTGATAAGAAATTGCAAGAGAAGAACATTTATGTGTTGCAGCTGCTGGTTTCGCAACCTTGTTAAATAGATTGGATTGCAGTAACAAGCACTTTATTACAAGCGTTTTTTTATTTTGCTAGCCTTTTATATAAAACAAGCAAATACAACAGATAATTTATGACTCCATTGGGATTTATAAGTATTGGCATTTGGAGAATATTGCAGGAAATTATCTGCTGGTAAAGATGAAGTTTATTTCACTGAGTGGATGAATTTAGTTTTAAAATGTTAAAGGTGTATCAAGTTATCAAAATAAAATGTTTTGTTAATTAATTTTGTCATTTATTCCAATGTCAGTGAGGCATGTTGTGAAGATTACATAAAAAGGATATTATGTTCTTGAAAAAGAGAAAGAAATTGAATAAAAAGAAAGACTAAGAAATGTAAATCTAAATGAAACAGGCTTATTTAAAGTAATCGTCATATTTTGAAGCAATTTCTGAGGTTTATTCATTTATTTTCTACCATTCTGTTTGCCTTTCTCAATTAAACTCATATATGAAACATTTTAGACTGTGAATGTTATTTGTTGCTATTGAGTTGTTATAGATATAGTTTTTGTGGCTGTTGTTTTCGTTATTTTTATATTTGTCTATTGTCTGTGTGAGCACTGCTTGATCAAGCCTATGACATGAAGTTAGAAGATAGGTGAATGACACATTTAAATCAGTAGTTCTCAGAGGCCTGGATGACATTCCTATCCTTGCAGTCCCAAGTTTCCTCAACTTCTCCCCATTTTGAATAGTCATTATTAATTTTTTATCTGAACACCATATAAACACAAGCTTTCCAAATCTCAATAATGTATAGTCCCAAACTGCATTACCTCTGAAGGAACAGTTGTTTGTGAATTGTTAATTCTTGCTCAACCATATAGTTAGGTGTATTGATATTTCCTTTGATATATACAGACACAGTCCATCTGACAGGCTTCCAAACTGTTTCTGTCTACTTAATTTCATTCACAAGGTGTGTGTCAACCTCAGGCTAAAGTAAATGATATTTTCTGAAGATTGCTCTACATTCTGAGTTCAAATCATGCTGGAGTCAATGCTGCCTTTTTCCATTGGGTGGTATTTGCCTTTCTGCTCAGCATAGTATTTGTTCTGGCTCTTTGATTTTTAATTCATGGGAAATAGTATTAATCTGCTGCTCAGTTTAACACTACCAACTGACACCTTGGCTATCTTTAGAAGAGGTAACTCTGTTTGAAGCATTCAAACCAGGTCTCTAATTTTAGGGTACCTTACTCCCTGTGTAGGAGCAGTATTTGAGGGCTATAAGTGTTGCTGTCCTTCTCTCTTTGATTAAAACTGTAAATTGAAAAGAAAAAGAAAAGACCCCTTACATGAAAAAAATAAAAAAGTAATTATGGTTGTAAGAATCAGTCATATTGCTGTAGTTGTGATGATGATAATGAATGTAATCCTGATTATCAAAATGATGCTCAGGATGATGAGTGGACAGTTGTAATTTTGGCGATGCTGGTGGTAATGATGAGGATAGGAAGACTAATGTGGGTGGCAATGTTATAAATGGGAGCAATGTAGATAATGATGGGTTGGAGGATTAAGTAGTTATGATGTGAAGCATGGGGTCGATGATCCTGAGGATAAGAAGATTAGTAGTGCTGGTGATGATGGTGTTGTTGACGGGAAAAAGAATGTTCATGAGGATAGAAATGATAAGGATGAGGAGATTGGGAATGTATATGATAATGTTAACAAATAAAACAGTAAATGTTGAAAAAAAATGAAATATGATAATAAAATATAATTTTCTGGGTTCGTTTAACTTGGCATTATTCTATAATTGAATAAGAATCCCAATAAAAGAAACTTTTAATACTTCAATAGAGAAAAAGATGTCTATCGTTGATTAGATAGAAGCAGTAATATATGATGCTTTATTGCCTATAATAGTTTTAGATGAGAATATTTTTTTAACCTTGTGTTCAGGCTTAGCTAATTGATCATAATATCTTGTAAGACAAAGAAAATAGGTAGTGGTAATAATTGCATGGTTCATGGGAAAGGTAGTGAAACTATTGTAGTGAAAGTCAGTAAGCCAGGAGAGATAAACTAAGATATCATTAGTTAAAAAAAAAGAAAATGAGTATTTAAGAATCCTGATACCCATAATTTGAATGACAACAAAAGTGAGGAAAATATAGAAGAGTTTTATTAGATGTTACTGAACAAAGTGAAAGAAATAGGCAAAAGAGTTGATTCTGTAGGGCCAACAGCAGAGGTGTGTGTGAAGATATTGAACAAGCTAATTAAACCAAAGGCAAGGAAAGCTGCAAGTAGAATTACTACATATCTCACAATGCTTCATATTAAATACAAAAGTAAATGGACGACAACAAATCAAACAATACAGTACAAGGAAGATATATTACTTTATCAGAAGATAGAATTAAAAATAAAAGAATAGGAAGACAGAGGAGAATGAGACAACGAAGAAATGTGAAAAATAATTTTTTGGAGAATAAGTATGTATGTGTTCAATTCACCATTTTTGGAAAGTGTGTCATCATCATCATCATCATCATCCATCTTCCACGCTAGCATGGGTCTGGACGGGAATTGTCCCACTTGAGGCAAGATTGGTTGTCTTGTTCAGGACTGTCTGGCGGGTTTTCTACGGCTGGATGCCCTTCCTAACACCAACCACGTTTACAGTGTGTGTGTATATATATATATATATATGAATGAAACTGTTCTAGTCCTGTAGAAGCCATTTCTATATTAAATATGATGTTTACACTCTACTAATGTATTGAGTACCTTTTTAACTGTGGTTACCCCTATTTTAACTCAGGATCTACATGTATATATATATATATATATAACGAAGGAAATGTGGTAAGGAACCAGGTGGACCATAACGCACCAAAGTACTCAATACTTAGGGTATTAGAGTGGGTAATAGGAATGAGTAGGACCCTGACGGCTGAGCTCAAGCCGTTTCGACGGCTAATTCTGGACTAAATGAAAATTTTTATCCTGGTATATGAATAGCCGAGCTTCTCAGGGGGTAATTCCATATATGGTAAAAGTGATTGTCACAAGGATTGGTCAAAAGTTGTTGTTGAGACACATAATTCTATGGCAATTTGTGGAAAGAAGGGTAATTGAACCTGCCAGTAGAAGAAAGAGGGAGAGGGGGTGGAGGAAACCCAGTCGTGCGTTGATAGTGCCAACTACAGCAGGGCAGGAGGTCAAGGAAGTATACTAGGGAGGAGGAGTGGGAGGAAGTAGAAACAATAAGTAAAACAATATGGGGTAAATATATAGAAGAATACCGAGAATGTTAAAAAAACAATTTCTGGTTACTATTCCCTAACGACAGCCATCAAGTCTCTCAATGGTACTGCTAGACTATAGAAAAGTTTACTAGGTGGGACGGAATTATAATGAGACCCTTTTAAGAGGTAGTAGTAATCAACCGAGTATATCTTACGGTGACGGGTCAACAAGTGGGGGGGGGGGGGCAAAATACTAGAGAAACTACCACGAAATAATAATTCAGAGTCCCGAGACTAATACGAAATAATTGTTTCTACCCTAGGCACAAGGCCAGCAACCACCCAGTGCAAAAAATAAACTAATACGAAATAATAATTCAGAATCCCGAAAAAGAATACTAATACTAACTCTAAGGGTGCCGCTATGATACAAAAATTCTAGTGCAAACTACATAAATGCTCGTACGAAGTATATGAAAAATTTGATACGGAAAATTAATTCAGAATCCCCCCCTCCAAAAAAAAAATACTGATATACGAGAAATTAAAGCAAAGATACCACTAAGAAATGTAGAAAGCACGGAAAAGGGGCAGCCATCGGATAAGAAAGCAAGTATCCGGGGTCTATCACATCTTCTATAAAAAGCGGAGTCGGCCAATTGTATCATAGAATAGGGGAAGGGGGTGGGGTTACTGAGGCTACAAAGGACCGAGGGGCTGCCTCGGGTGGGCGAGAAAGTGAAAAAGACGACGACAAAGAAAGAGGACTGGGGTGGAAGGACTAGGAAGGGATGGGGGAAGAAGGAAATATAGAGGAAGCGATAAAAAGATATAAAAGAAGATCTTACGTCTACCTTTGCAAGCAGGGGTTACCCATTACAAAGTCGGCAAGTGGGGTGTTACAGCCCTTGTCTAACCCCCCCCCCCCCCCGGGTCATTATGGGGTTTGAGGGCGAGGTAAGTTCTACGCAATCTGTGTTTGCATGCAGTTACCAGTTCGTCTTTCTTATTTAGGAGTTGGTCCATCGAAAACAACATTTGTAAAGTTTCCTCCGAGCATAAATTGCACGCACGGCGTCCTCCCGTGTAAGAGTTGGCTATGGACAGTAAGCTCCAAGTGAGATCATAGGTAATATTGTTATCCTTGAGGTCCCAGATGTGGCCCGAAAGTGTGGTGGCGTGACGGCGGGCCGGGTTTCGGAAGGTATATCTGTGTTGGTATAGCCGGGTCTTGAAGTCACATGCAGTTAATCCTATATAAGCTGTGTTAGAGGTGTCCGTCCTCACGTTGCACTGGTAGATCACATTACGATCTCTGCATGTCGAGGGGGAAAATGGATCCATCAGGACAGTTGCACCTCCTGGTCGGCTCTCCACTGCTATTTAGGTTATTTCTTCCATAGGGTCGAGTTTTTTGTTGTTAGAGGAGACGATGTTTTGTGCAAAGTTTGGTGTGGTGCTGTAGGAGAGTTTGATGGTATTTTTGTTAATTATGTTGTGGTAGCGGTGTTGTAGTGGGAAGTGTTTTTCGATGAGCCTAAAGAAGATTTTCCCAATAGGAGTTGTCACCTCGGCGTTGTGGGGAGGATTGAACCATATTACATTGCGTGAGCGGCGGTGTCGCCTGCTGGTTCCGCTAATGGAAGCTGGACAGTAGGATATTTCCTCCCGGAAACCACTCCGCTTGAGGGCCTGGTTGTAATAAGGCGCATGTTCCTCGAATATCTGCTCATTAGCGGACAAACGAGATATGCGGAGGGAGATGTTTTTAACCAGGTTATTGGTGATGTTCCTAGGATGGTTTGACCGGCGGTGGATGTAGTGCAGGTTGTCGTTGGGTTTCCTGTATGGGTAGTACAGATCATTATCGAGGTCAAGGGTAACGTCCAGTAAGTTTACTCGGGTCAGGGACGTTTGTAGGGTTATTTTAAATCCCCAGTCGCGGAAGAAGCTGATTAATTGTTTACGGACCCGGTCTGTACTACTGAGGTTGTACCCTTTAAGGGTAAGGAGTCCATCATCACGGTACAATCCACCGCCGAATGCAGGAAACATATCGGTGAGTTTAACTAGTAGGAATAATCCTATAAGATCTGTGACCTCAGCCGAATCCGTCGCGCCCATGCTGACGTCGAAGGGTGAGTCGGGAGCTCTCTTTATCCATTTGGAGTTGTCGAAGAGTAGGACTGTCTTCCTGGCGTGGAGGATGATGTTTCTTTCCTGGTCGGTGATGGGCGCAAGTGTTTCGGCAAAGTCCAAGGCAGCCGTAAGTAGCGGTAAGGTAATTGAAGCATAGTAACTCTCTATGTCAAGCTGGATGAATTTTGTGTCTCGTTTGTCCTCCATATTGCTGAACCATGAGATTACTTCCTGGGTGTTGACCCATAGGCTAAGTCTGGCGTGTTGCTTAACTTTGGGTATAACGCGGTCTAGGATTTTTTTGCTGATTCTCCCTATGTCAGACTTCGTTGGGTTTATAAGCCTGATAGAAGGTTTACGGTCGAAATCGGATTTGTGGTCCTTCAGTGTGAAGTAGGGTGTCCGTGGGTCTAGGGGTTCCGTGCGGTCAGCGACCCCGAGGCAGGAGGTAATTTGTTGTCCATCTCGATTTATGTCCTCGATGCAGGAGTAGTTAGCCTTTTTATAGGTGGAGTTTAGGCTGCTATGATCAGTGTGTGGTATCTGTCGGGGTTGACGAAGTAGAGGTTACCAGTTTTATCCGAGTGCACCATGATGTCATTGGTGTTATCATACTCTGTTAAGTTGCTACGGAGTTTTTGTAGGAATCGGTTGTGTCTGGGTTTGAATTTAATGTTCTTGACCAGTTGGAAAAGTCATTCTCGAAAGGTGAGAGCATAGGGTTCGGAGGGGGAGATTTGTAGGTATTAAATCCGAATCTCTCCTTGGTACCGAAGTCCTGATTGTCGCAATATCTGTCGTAGAAAAAAGTTCTCCATCTAAGTCTTTTCGCAAAGAGGTCGATTTTTTGCGTGAGCATCCGAAGGTAAAGTCTTTTTCAGTGGAACTGGGATGTTCTTGGTGGAGAAGTCGATGTTGTGTTTTCGCATGGTGCGGGTGAAAGAACTTGAGCTTAGCGGAAAAGTCTGGATACGGCGTGGTAGGGTCGGAAAGTGCTCTACTACGAGAATAGGAGCTAGATAACGAAGGAAATGTGGTAAGGAACCAGGTGGACCATAACGCACCAAAGTACTCAATACTTAGGGTAGTAGAGTGGGTAATAGGAACGAGTTTTTTTAACATTCTCGGTATTCTTCTATATATTTACCCCATATTGTTTTACTTATTGTTTCGACTTCCTCCCCCTCCCCCTCCCTAGTATGCTTCCTTGACCTCCTGCCCTGCTGTAGTTGGCACTATCAACGCACGACTGGGTTTCCTCCACCCCCTCTCCCTCTTTCTTCTACTGGCAGGTTCAGCTACCGCTTCCTTCCACAAATTGCCATGATAGAATTATGTGTCTCAACAACAAACTTTTGATCAATCCTTGTGACAGTCACTTTTACCATATATGGAATTACCCCCTAAGAAGCTCAGCTATTCATATACCAGGATAAAAAATTTCATTTAGCCCAGAATTAGCCGTCGAAACGGCTTCAGCTCAGCCGTCAGGGTCCTACTCGTTCCTATATATATATATATATATATATATATGTATATGTATTGCCTGTGGCATATAACAAAATCAGATTTTCATCTGAAGATACCATTCACATAACGATAACAAATGCATAAATTACATCTGGGATTGCATAAGAGAACTGTTGAAATAATTATTATGAATAAATGATTTATGTAACATCAGCATCTTTCTTAATGTTATTCTTACACACACACACACACACACACACACACACATAAATATGTGTGTGTGTGTGTGTGTATGTATGTATATATATATATATACAATGCATAATCGCTTTTGGTGTATAAAGAAAATTATTTTTGGTATTTATATGTTTATTCAATTTTGTATATCAAATATATTTTTTGTTATCAAAAAGTCTTCCCTTAAATGTTTCTTCTGTGTTCCAAGCAAGGATTGAATTTCAAAGCTCTTATGAAGATGACTACAGAGATGTATTGGAGAGAGGAAATTACAGAAAATGTAAGTCAATGAATCGAATGATAGTGATGGTAGTGGAAAGACAATTTTAACAAAGCTAGTACAAGATAAAACCAAATGTTAGATTGCTTTACAACATGGTACCAGAGATCTTATATTTGCTGTGAATCCTTCAGAAGAGAAGTATTATGCATAGAACAAACAAACTCTTGTTTACGTTTAATAATCCAGAGAAGACTACATATCCTGGAATTTGATGGGCAAATAAGAATGCTAAGTTAATTTAAATAATGTGTGTTGTCCATTAGATATATGTTGTGCTTCAAATCATTGCTCTGATAAACTACATATATGAGGAAACGTTTAGGGCATACCTGAGTTTTGGTTAAGATTTAGCTCTCAACACTTTTTTTATATTCTTAAATATAGCCAAAGTATCAAGGACCAAATTGACCATTCCTCCAGAATACAAGAGGGATCAAATTAGTGACCTTTCTGCAGGTGCTTATACGATTGAGCAGTGTTTTCTTTTTTCCTTTACAAACCTACGGATATTGCTGCATACACATATACACAAGCACACACATATATGTGTGCGTGTGTGTGTATGTATGTGTATATATATATATATATATATATATATATATATATACGTGTATATAATGGTAGCTATGGTGCTCCCATAGGCGGTATGCAAAAATTAGCACTCAATATTCTTACAGAGCAGAGTGTGAATAGTATAAAAAACGAAAAATCAGTGATGCATCTGGACTCGGTTTATTGCGTGTTACAATTGTTTCACCGGCAGGTAGCTCGAGACATGATCACTGTATGAATCTGGCTGATTCTACGGCTGCAGGATCCTAGGACACGGGCAGTTCTTTCGGAGCAAATTTTCTCACTGGGGTGTTATCAAAAAACACCTTATAAAAACATCTTCCACTCTTGTCATGCCATTGGCTGTTGTTTTTCTACGTCATCATAAATTCTGGTTACTATTTACTGCTACACTGGTCATCAGCCATTTTCCGTCCGACATACTTCAATGGAGCCAAGCTGGGTTTGGTATTTCACACGTCTGTTCACACTCCCGAGTATGTATCCACATATACACACACACACATACATACGCGCAGGCACACACACATGCATGCATACACATATGTACGCACACATGTGTAGACACATGCATGTGTAGACACATGCATGTGTAGACACATGCATGTGTAGACACATGCATATACACACATACACTCTCCCTCTCACATACAGACCACCACATGCCTATTGGCGCCTGCCTAAACAGCCCCTTACATCCGGTCTCACATGCACGCATATGCACACACACGCGCAGACTCACACGTACACGCATACAAAGACACATATCGGCGTTCGGGCACATCTGCACATATATACACAAACACTCTCAGACACGTACATAGATACACACACACATATCCTTATGGATAGGCATCAAGGACAGACACACTTCTAAGGACATAAGTACGCATACACACACATACACAGACCTGTACATATATCTACACACAAGTACATGTACCCGCATATAAACACATAGACAAACCCTTCCTATGTGGGTGTACGTACGCACCCACACTCGCACACCCCCACTGACAGATACACACACCATGTATATATATGTGTGCGTACATAGACACACACACATACACACGCATGCAGGCACACACACATACACATATATGTATACACACATATATATATATATACATGTATATACACACATACACATACATACTTATACACACATGCCTATATGTGTACACACACACACAAACAAACACATATACACACACATATATCTACGCATATCCTTATATACATATATATACACATACACATACATACAATATACACATACATACACATAAATACATAGACACACACATACACACACATATATATATAACTCTACATGCATACACATACCCACATATATATGTATATACATATATACTTACGCACACAGACACCCACATGCACACACATGCACATATGCATATGTGCTTACACACACATGCTTACACATACACACACTTACATCTCTCTAAGACAATGCCACTGGACCGAGATCTTTGGCGCTCCGCAGTAATACAGAAGACCCGCCTTGCCTATGTACAAAGCAAAACCTACAGCCAGTAGGCACCTCTTAACCAAATATACACCCCCAATCCACTACCCCTACCCTATCCTCCCACTCCCACTAACACCACCCTCATTCTGTAAAGTTGGTACCGCAACATCCAGTCCAAATAAATAAGATAATGAGATAGAGATCGAGATCGTGTAGGTGTCATGACAAAAAACACACACAGTCCACGCTGTAATGTGGTCGTGTAGGTAACACGGTAAAAAGTTCCCAGTTGCACACTGTAAATGTGGTTGGTGTTAGGAAGGGCATCCAGCCGTAGAAAACCTGCCAGATAGTCCTATATGAGCGAGACACGGTCACCCGCCAACCTTGCCTCAAGTGGGACAACTCCCGTCTAACCCATGCTAGCGTATAAAATGGACGTTAAACGAAGATGATGATGATGATGATGAAACAAAACCGTAAAATAAATATACAATAAATATACAATATACAATAAAATAACAATATAGTATTCACTCAAATATATATATAATATTTCGTTTCTGAATTTGTCACAGAGTGTGTGACGAAAGGACTATGACTATATATAAACAACTATCTGGTTGGGGAACCAACCAACCAACCAGAAATGTATAAGTTTGTAAATTTGTAAATTTATAAATTTATAAATATATAATAAATTGAAGTGAAAGCAACTGGTGCGTGTGTTTCTTATTGGCAACATGACCCTCCCAAAGTATAACAATATATATATAATAGATATATGATAAAATAATTGTTTCTACTTTTGGCATAAGGCCAGCAATTACCCAGTGCATTACTGGTACTTTATTCTATCGACCCCGGAAGGATGAAAGGCAAAGTTAACCTCGGCGGGATTTGAACTCAGATCATACAGGGAGGTAACTCTATGCTTCAAAGCATGGCATCTGACCCTCTACCGATACTGCCAATCTACATAATAAAATGAATATATAATCCATCGTACACATTCCTGAGATGTACACATATATATATATATATAAATATATATATAGACCTATATATACATATATACACACACATATACATACACACCCATACTCATACATAGCTATACATATATATACATACACCCACATATGTACACACATGTACATGCATGCACACACACACATATATAAACTCACGCACATACGTACACATGCACACATACACCCCCCCCCCCCACACACACACACACGTATATATATACATACACACACACATACATATACATACGCACAGGTCTACACATAAACACACATATAAAAACAATATGATAATAAAATAAATTTACAATATGTTAAAATACATAAAAATCTGTATATAACTTCACAAAGAGATAAATAAGAAAGGGGGAGGTAAAGGAGAAGGTACGTGTATTCATATGATATACAACACACAGGTAGTATGAGGTGCTAACTTAGGTCCGTGTATGGAACGAGAGGGCCATAACAGATCGATGCCCAGACATCAGATGCGAAAGAACTGACAACAGAACTTGTAACTGCAGAGCGGGCACCCAGTGCCCCCTACAGGGAATATGCCTGACGAAGGACCTGATATACAAGTGTGTGGTTAGATCCCAAAATGTGCATCGCACCTACATCGGCGCAACATCCACGACCTTTAAATCGCTGATGTATAATCACACAAATTCCTTCAGAGACCGTAGCAAAAGGCACTCCACTAGGTTAGTGGACCTGGTGTGGGACTTGAAAGACCAAGGCACTACGTACGCCCTGGAATGGAGTATCGTTCGGCATGCGAGGGCATACTCAACTGGAAGTAGAAAGTGCCGATGATGCCTACACGAGGCCATGGAGATAGTAAGACTAAAAGATGATGCGGTCAACCTGAAGTCTGAAATTATCATGACCTGCAGACACCAGAGAAGATGCACATTTGCAGCATGGAATCCGCCGGATAGCACAGGCCAAGGGCATGAGACGGAGTACGCACAGACCCGAGCAGCCCAACGGGATTAAGGGACCTGACACCATACCCTGATAACATTATACACCCCGTGTAGCAAACCTAAATAAACTAAGGTGCACAAATGGACCGCGCACGCAACATTGGGCAGGTACATCGCCTATGCCGTGACCGACTGACACTGAGTCCACGGTCGTTCAGTCAAATACCCCAAACATATAGAACAGCACACCCCAACCACATGACATACCCCAAGCGCCCTCATGAATGTGTACCCCATCAATCGTGAATATATACTCTCCACATGTTCCACTTTAGAACAATTATTATTATTGTTATTATAAGGGCGGTGGATTGGCAGTATCAGTAGAGAGTCGGACGCCATGCTTTCCAGCATAGTTACGTCCCTTTACGGTCTGAGTTCAAATCCCGCCGAGGTTAACTTTGCCTTTCATCCTTACGGGGTCGATAAAATAAAGTACCAGTAATGTACTGGGTAATTGCTGGCCTTGTGCCCAAAGTAGAAACAATTATTATTATTGTTATTATTGTTATTGTTGTTTGTTCCATACACGGACCTAAGTTAGCACCTCATACTACCTGTGTGTTGTATATCATATGAATACACGTACCTTCTCCTTTACCTCCCCCTTTTTTATTTATCTCTTTGTGAAGTTATATACAGATTTTTATGTATTTTAACATATTGTAAATCTATTTTATTTTATTATCTTATTGTTTTTATATGTGTGTTTATGTGTAGACCTGTGCATATGTATGTGTGTGTGTGTATGTAGAGAGATATATATACGTGTGTGTGTGTGTGTGGTGGGGGGGGGGGTATGTGTACATGTGTACATATATGCGTGAGTTTATATGTGTGTGCATGCATGTACATGTGTGTACATATGTGGATGTGTGTATATATATGTATATATATATATATAGCTATGTATGAGTATGGGTGTGTATGTATGTATGTGTGTGTGTATATATGTATATATAGGGCTATATATATATTTATATATATATATATGTGTACGTCTCACAGGAATGTGTACGGATGGATTATATATTATTTTATGTATTATTTTATCATATATCTATTATAAATATATATATATATATATATATATACCACAGACCCTCCATCTCAACTCTACTTTTGAAAAGCAGAAGAACTGTGAAACCGGTAAAGGAACCAAATAAATATATATATTTTTTTTAAAATAAGACTACAGTTGCATTTTCGATTTCATCTTTTTTTCTTTATACTTTCACTCGTGTAGGACACCTCGGTTGCTTTTCATTCTGTAAAAAAAAAAAAACCTCACTTTCTAATATATATATATATATATATTATATTGTATACTATATTGTTATTTTATTGTATATTGTATTTTTATTGTATATTGTATATTTATTTTACGGTTTTGTTTATATATGTATATGTGTAAGCATGTGTGTGCATGCGGGTGTCCGTGTGCGTATGTATATATGTATATGTATATATATATGTGTATATATATATATATGTGGGTATTTGTATGCATGTAGAGTTATATAAATGTGTGTATGTATGTATTTATGTGTATGTATGTGTATATTGTATGTGTATGTGTGTATATATATATATATATATGTATATAAGGATATGTGTAGGTATGTGTGTGCGTATGTGCATGTTTCTGTGTACACATATAGACGTGTGTATAAGTATGTATGTGTATGTGTGTATATACATGTATATATATATATATGTGTATACATATATGTATATGTGTATGTGTGTGTGCCTGCATGCGTGTGTATGTGTGTGTGTCTATGTACACACACAAATATTACATGGTGTGTGTATCTGTCAGTGGGGGTGTGTGAGTGTGGGTGCGTACGTACACCCACATAGGACAGGGTTTGTCTATGTGTTTATATGCGGGTACATGTACTTGTGTGTAGATATATGTACAGGTGTGTGTATGTGTGTGTATGTGTGCTTATATCTTTGGAAGTGTGTCTGTCCTTGATGCCTATCCATAAGGATATGTGTGTATTTATGTATGTGTCTGAGAGTGTTTGTGTATATATGTGCAGATGTGCCCGAACGCTGATATGCGTGTACATGTGAGTCTGCGCGTGTGTGCGCATATGCGTGCATGTGAGACCAGATGTAATTGGCTGTTTAGGCAGGCGCCAATAGGCATGTGGTGGTCTGTATGTGGGTGTGCTTGGGTATGTGTAAGAGAGGGAGAGTGCGTGTGTGTATATATGTGCATGGGGGTATATGTGTCTACACATGTGCGTACATATGTGTATGCATGCATGTGTGTGTGCCTGCGTCTGTGTGTGTGTATGTGTGTGTGTATATGTGGGTACATACTCGGGAGTGTGAACAGACGTGTGAAATACCAAACCCAGCATGGCTCCATTGAAGTATGTCGGACGGAAAATGGCTGATGACCAGTGTAGCAGTAAATAGTGACCAGAATTTATGATGACGTAGAAAAACAACAGCCAATGGCATGACAAGAGTGGAAGATGTTTTTTTAAGGTGTTTTTTGATAACACCCCAGTGAGAAAATTTGCTCCAAAAGAATTGCATGTGTCCTAGGAACCTGCAGCCGTAGAATCAGCCAGATCCATACAGTGATCATGTCTCGAGCTACCTCCGGCGAAACAATTGTAACACGCAATAAACCGAGTCCGGATGCATCACTGATTTTTCGTTTTTTTATACTATATATATATATATATATACCGTCTAACCCATGCTAGCGTGGAAAATGGACGTTAAACAAAGATGATGATGATATATATATATATATATATATATATATATATATATATATATCATGTTTTATGAATTGATCTCCTTTCTACAGATGTCCTTTTATTGTTCCATGAAAGGATTGAACTTCAAAATCATTATGAAAATAACTGTTAAAATATATCTAATTATTGAATTATTGTGTGAAGTGTATTCAATTCTGGTTAGGGATATATATATACAGAAGACAACTCTTAAAATATTTCTCATTCAAGAATTAATGTTAGCTTTAACATATTGCAAGAATGACAAAATTCAATGCTATAACTTTTTGTGCATATGCAAATGTTACTCAAAGAGAAGCTCAGATTGCTCTATTGGCTATTTTTAGTTACCAACCATGCACTATCAGCAAGAACTTTTAAATGTTCTGTTACTATTGCAGATTATCCTGTTTCAGTTTTTATTTTATTTTTATATATCTGATTAGATACCTAATAAAAAAAATATTTTGTTAACAATTTCCCTCAGAAAGATTCTTTAACTGATTGATATTGACTTATCTCTTGTTATCAGTGATATCAACTAAGTAAAGAGCTACAACTTTTATAGATAAATCAGAAGCTAAAGCCAATAAGATGAGAGTGAAAAGATAAAGATATTTTTCGAAAGCAATCTTATTCATGAATCAGAAATGTGAAATACAGTCTTAGTGATAAGAATACAAAACTTTAAGTTCTTTCTTCTTTTCAAGATTAAGATTCTCAAGTTTATAACCAATACTAAAATCTACAATATAATTGCAATGGAATTGCATTGAATAAAATGTGGTAAATATATAAACAATACAATCCTCTCTTATAACAATACATTAAGGATTTCCATTTTAGAAATATGAAGTAATGATTCTCTATTTTGTTTTTAATTTTTATAGTACAAAATCAATTTTTATCTTATCTCATCTCAAGATTTTTAGGATGCTGTTTGTAGGTTACAGAATGTTTGAAATAAAAGTAACCTTAAAATCATTGTAGTGAAACCTAACTCATAGAAGATGCTTTGACTCTATCAAACTATTCTGGGGAAATATGAAGATCACGTTATTTTAATTTCTTAAAGAACCTTGTCTCAATTCCCAGGACTGCTTATCTTATTCTTTTAACACAACTGAAAAGAACATACATATTCCTAAACCTTTGTATATGTAAGGTTTTACCTTTATTTAAAGAGTCATTTGTTCTTATTCTATTTATCACACTAAATTCATGTAATTAAACGTTATGTGGTAAAATCTGGTAGCCAAAAACTATATGTGAGCTTGTTAGATAGCTTGTACTTGTTCCTAGGTTACTTACTCCATATCTCAGATTAACTATTTTATACTTGGCTGTCTTTAGTAGAGTCCATTATGTTCCAAGCTTTTGGACCAGACCATGCTTAAGGACAATCCATGAGCCATGGTTTCTACTTTTCATTATCCCACTAGTTTTGAAGACCCTTTAAAATGTCAGAGGCTTTATACTTTTTCCTATGACCAAATCATAAAAAAAGAATCTAAGCTCAAGATTTGTAACATTTGTTTAATCTAATCAATATATGTAAATAACAGAGTTGTCTTTAAATAAATATAAGACTTGAGCTGTTGAGCTGTCAGTTGTCTCTAAATAAATATATTTTGTGTGGTATTCTTGGTAGATGATATATGCTGAAACATTTTTTAAAAAGAATAAGTTTTGCTGAAGTTTATCAACATGTCAGTAACATATGGCTAGACGATTGATCATAGTTCAGTATTTTATAAAAGTAGAAACTATAGCAATTCTTTTATATCTCATATACAGAATGCAAATAATGTCACTAAAGTTATTATATTGCTAAGATTCAAATAAAGTATTGGCTGTGTTGTTATTTTGCTCTAGATCAGCTCTGCTTAGCCAGATCTATAATCAAAGAGATTAAAGCCATAATTATCTCATCTTTTTTATTTCAGACACAATGAATTGAGGACTGCTTTATCTTATGTCTCCTTGCATTTTAAAGGTGGTTGAGTATCATGTGATTTATGATATATTTAGCTGGTATTTCTTGAAGATCAAGAACTATGGTATATAAAGGTTCCTCTGTTATGTTTGCTCTATAGGAAATATATGAAATTCATTTATTGTAAATGCATTGAAAAGAGCATAATTCATGAAATGTTTCATATGAATGTGATCTGATACATACTAATTATATACCACGAAGGTTAGAAAACAGCTAAGTAAATAGTTATCATAGGATCATGAGTATATGATTAAAGTAACAGGATATTATTATCTTAATGGAACCTGAAAAGAACAACTGTCTATCAGATATCAGTATGAAATTATGCATAGCTTTGTAACCTGAGGGCTTGAGATTAGCATTAACACAAAAAGCAAATCTCTCTTTCATGGAAATTTGAAAGCTACATAACTTGTTTATTTGAAATCACAATTGATGAAAAGTAGTGTTGTTGGTTATAGGTTACTTATGAGCCTGACAATAACCAAAAAGTGTCTAAACCAGTGGTTCCCAATCTTTTGTGCCTCCCCTCAACATCTGAAAAATTGTTCTCATTGCTGTTTTCATGTCAAAACATGAAAACAGCAATGATCAACTGCAAAGTGTAAACAAATTGGTGTATAAGTGGTGCTAAATGCACAATAACATATGGAGGAAGTGAGACAGGAATTTCTGTCAGTAATGTGCACCAATTTGTTTTGGTGTAAAAGTAATGAAATAAAACCTGAGGTTTGTTCTCATTTTCAAATGGCCGCCTTAAATATTTATTGCCCCGCTGTGGAGTGTGCGTCCCACATTGGGAATCACTGGTCTATACTGATGAAATAGCAACAACAGCATCTTATGTTTTTGATATGCCCAGCAATGACTATCTCCTTCCTCCTCATCATCATCACCGTTTTACGTCCGTTCTTCCACGCTAGCATGGGTTAGACGGGTTGTCCTGTTGGCTGACCTTGTCTTGCTCATACGGGAACTGATTCTGGCTTGATTTCTACAGCTGGATGCCCTTCCTAACACCAATCTCATTTACAGTCCTATCATCTCATTTCTACAGCTGAGTAAACTGGAGCAATGTGAAATAAAGTCTCTTGCTCAAGGAAACAACACATCACCCGGTCTGAGAATTGAACTCACAACCTTTCGATTGCAAGCCAAATACTCTAACCACTAAGCCATGTGCCCTCATATTAAATTACACCAATACATATATAACTAGATATGTTTTTTTTCTGTGTATGAAGAGAGTAACAGAATGTTTTTGTACATTTGCTAGACATTAATATTAATTATTTAATTATTTATGACACTGGCAAATGCCCATTATGCAAATTAGAATGACAACTTCAGTCAAGGTTTGGTTTATGTTTGATATAGATAGCATGTGACTACAAATTATCTTTGCAGACAGAATGACAAGGGTGATTCTCCTCTGATAAACAGTTAGCTATCCATGAAACAGCAATATCTTATATATATATTTTTTAGGTATGAGGAAAGAGTCGATGTTTTTCACATCCTTTTATGTTTTTGCAGTGAGGCAAAGACATACACATACTCGTACTTAGAAATTATTGGTCAACCCAAGGTTACAGTAGAAGACACTTGCCCAAAGTGTTGCATAATATAATTGCATCATCAACCACATGGTTGTGGATAAAACCTACCTATACAGCCATGCCACCACTAAAAATAATTCATTCAGTTTTAGTAATAAATTTTTTTTTCTTTCTTCAAAGAGAAAATGTCCAGCTTCATTTCTCCTCAATTGTAGAATAAACTTTACTAATTTTATTCACCGTCTTTTTATTCTTTTTTTTTTTTTGACACAAACATCCACTAGTTCATCAGACTAGTATTTTTACCTTTGTTTCAAAGATCAATCGTTTAACAGACAGAGACACCATTCATAAGATAAATGAGAAAGAGAATATCATTATGAAATTAATGATGAATTTCTAAACTGATATACTCAGACTATGGCTATACATTCAGAGTTATAGGAGAACTTAATGATTATATAATTCAAAATCAAACTTGAGATGCCCTGGTTTATATACAACTTATAGACTGAATTGATTCATGAAACTCTAGGACCTTTGTGCCAGATAGACTTTCTAAATATGCAAAAGTCTTTTAAAGTTTTGTTTCTAGATTACATAACTGTGTTCAAATCATTCTAGCATAGATATGTATCTTTGTGAATGATCCCATCTTTTATGAATAAAAGGAAAGTGAAAATATACTGATGGTCATAGTCACATAATATCATAGAAACATGCATCTTTAACCAGATTTCTATAATTCTGCTTTTACAAAAAAAAAACAACAAAAAAAAACAACAAACTATTAAATCACTTCAAAAGTAGAAACAATTATTTTCATAACAATTAGATAAATTGTTAGTTTCATCTGAAAGGTCAAGCCGGCATATAAATTGATGTATGATGCAAGATTGACATTTTGATTCATATTTTTTCAGAAGTTTATATCTCTCATATATATCAATTGTATGTGATATGAAATTTAAGATACATTCTAAACCTTCATAACCTCAACTGAAGAAAGTTTCAGCCATAGTTAATATATGTTAATTAGAGAAAATTCTCTACTGATTTACTTATGTGAATTATTAAAAAGACTAATATTATTTTTAATTCACATAGACCTTATAATTTAAATTTATTATTTGTTTTCTTTTTCCTATTTGTGTGGTTGTTCTGTTTTTACATCAATTTAAGTAGGGTATGTTTAACTGTTCAGAAATGAAACAGACAAACACACAGACACATATGGTGCACGCATATACACATACACATACATGCTTACATACATACAAGGAGGACAGCTACGGACCATTGGTGAGGCGTTTGCAGATTCAGTATCCAAGATAAACCTTGAGTTTCATACTCATTATTATTGGAGCTACAGGTTATATACCAACCTGCTTGGACAAAAGTATGACTGAACTTGGATTTGTGGACAAAGAGCACAGCTCCCTAATTCCATGATATGTGGCATGATATGTGGCACCTTAAAAATTTGCAAAACATTCTTGCGATTCAAGGGATGACAAATTTTTTTCTTTTACAATCTTGCCACCAGGAAGGTGGCCAGTCAAAAATGTACTCAAAATTAAGAGAAAGAGAAACATCCTGGTTTTTAGAATAGGTACACTGTATGCCTACATGTCACAAGAGGTGACTAAAAGTATTGGTGTCTGGAAGGGCATCCAACTGTAAAACATTCTCAAAATATTCCATCCAACTCATTCTAGCATGGAAAAATGAATGTACAAACAATAATGATGATGATGATGATTCAACCAGATACTTTTTCTATTAAACTAATAAAAACTATATTTTTTTATTTTTTACTATAGACACTGATAAAATTACATCTGAAATTGTTTATTATTTTTGCTTTTTAAAGCAAGATGCTTACAATAATTGTTCTGCTTCATCTAGAACTGTCCAGGTGTTGGCAAATAATGTATATGAATAAAACTGACAGATTAAGTTTTCAAATTTAAAGAAATATGCATATATCTGTAAAACACGTAAGGTTTATATTAAAAGCAAAAGAGAGATTGATTTCTGTGGTATTTACTCTGAGATTAGACTAAAAACAAGATGAAAGAATATAAAAATACTTGAATTTATAAAAACGAGTAGGAATATGTTTTTTGTCTGTTTTTCTCAGGAAATACTGTAATGAAACACGTCTGTAGTTTTTACATCCTTGTCTCTTTGTAAAATGTTCAAGAGTGAAAAAACAAACACAAAACACAAAAAGAATAAATAAATAACCAGAAAAGAAACCAGGAAACTAATCAAAGCAGTGGATTATCACAAAACCTTAAAGTAAGAAAAGGATATTTGATTATATTGGAGAATACTGAGAGATTTTCTTTATTACTGCATGAATGAGTTTTTGATAGTGGCTACATTTCATGGAATAGAATATCTGTTTGGCAGAGCATAGGAAAAGATCATAGTGTTAGTAATAAAATAAAATAAAAGATATTGACTGTTTGGGATTGGAATAAAAACTCCTTTGATATCTCAAATCAAGGAATTATGTAGTAGCTTTATAATGATGGATTTTCTCTGAATTTAAAAGAGTATCCACAACGTTGTTATTGTAAGCTCATGATTACAGCTATAAAATATACTTTTTGACTAGACATCTTATCTTAGAATGGCTTCAGTGAAGATCACCAGAGATAAAAACAGTACTAAAGATTAATATTTCGGTATAGAGCACATAACAATAATAATAGAGTTGTTACTCCTAAGGTAGTAATAAATTTTGCTTTGCCATGTCTTGGGCTTTGAAATCCTGGTGGAGTTATAGGGGCACTCTTATAACATGGTTTGGGTATCTAAACACAGCAAAGTCCACCTCTCTTCAAAGAGAGAGAGGAGTTAAGAGAAATAGATAGTGGGGCGGGGGAGAATAACAGAAAAAGGAGAGAGAAGGTAATAGATAAGAAATGACCCCAGATTTTGACTGGCATGTTATTTATCACTTCTAAAATGATAAAACGGAAAGTTGATATCAATGTTTTATCAGATGCTCTAATGATTCAGTTGATTCACTACCTATAAGTAATGTTATAACAGAGAAAATGTATAAGATATAGGATCTCCGTCATAAAAATCAGCAACAGTAAATTGGTAATCATGACATTAACTTTTTAAAAAGTCACAGCTTATGAGTGACACAAGATATCTTGCTCTGAATTAGTTTCCTCAATTATTTTTTGGATGAAGAGATGTTATCCTAAAATGTAAGAACCATTAAACAAGTGCAAGGTAACATCCCAGCATCTTTGTTATCATTATATTTTTAACAATGAATGTCCCATTTGCATCATGGTAGCATTCTAATAGAACATTATCTTTATAAACAGTTCTTTTTTTTTTTTGTTTAAGGTGATGATAATCATAGCAGCTGAACATAATAATGCCATTAGTAACTAAAGCTGCATGGTCATAGCTATAGTTTAGAACAACAATAACTAGCACATCATAAATAAGAATACCATAGCCAATATAGGATCAGAAATATTTGATGTTTTTGTTATCATTGCAGTATCATTGCAGTAAACAGTAAAAGAAAAAAAGCAATTATTAAAATTCCAGATTTGTCTAATAATATATTTGATTGAAAATACTTTCATTTGATCAATACATTAAAAAGTACTCTTGAAATGCTACTAGATTTTGAGCACTATACAAAAATATATTCAATACAAGTTATCAGAAATTTAAAGTAAAATTCAAAATTGTTTCTTTTCTTTGAAAGAAAAAAAAATGTATAAATATACAACCAATGCCTAGGAGCATTTGTTCATTAAACTAAAATAGCCAATCAGCTCTTAGTTACAGTTGTTTATTGAAAATTTATTCTAAACACCCAATTATCTTGTTAGCTTTTATATCTGTTTATTCAAAAGGGAAGATTAAAGAGATTTCTCTGCCATATTTCTTGATGTAATTTCTTTTTGAAATTGGCATTACAAAATAATAGATTACAAGATATTAGAAATAGTGATCATATGCATTAGGTCATTTACTATAAATACCAAGCACTACCATAGTAATTTTTTTATTTATTTTAAAAGAATATTCTATTTTCAGCATGTTGTATTTTGAAATATTCAACTCACAAATATAAGAGATTCAGTTCAATAGATTAGAGATAATTTTGAGCTATAACTGGCAATGAATACAATGCCTTCATTGGCCAGTTACACAGGAAGAATAAATGAAACCCAGCATACAGAGTTTTAGGTAACCTTTGTTATATCTTCTTGTATGTAACTTTTGTCACACTCACATACAGCATATATTACATACATGTACACACACATACATGATGAGCATGCTCATGTAGAAATGAATGTAAACATCATAAGTGAGGTGTAATCAAATAAAAATGTATCCTGGTTTTTAGAATATCTACACTGTATCATAGATATGACTAAGTGAGTAAGCATCAGAAAGGACAACTGACCATAAAAGGACTACTTCTAGGAGTCCTGTCTTAGCATGGACAGGTAGATAAAAAAAATAATGAAAAAATTATTTCAAAGCTTTTGTCAAATTGCAAGTTTTTTTTAACCCTAGGAGGTTTTTTTGTGTTGGTGTATGAAATGCTTCAATGTTGTATATGTTAAGGTTCTTAACTTTAAATTAACTGTGAATTTAATATATTGTTAGGATCGTTTCAAGAAGTAGGTTTCAAACATTAATCAATTTATATTAGCCATCAATAAAGAAAAAGCAATGAGTGATTTTCTCACTCTGCCTATTCTACTGCTACGACAGTCATCAGAGTTCCTTGGAACTAGTTAGTCTTATGTCACTTCTAATGAGGCCCACCTAACATCCTGACATATTCGTCTCCTCACCATCTATGATTTGCATTAGCCACTGTGCTTATACTTTTATCTCCAGAACATCAGCCATATGGAATTCTCACCAAGCCCATATTTTTCTAATCAACGTCAACTTGCAGATGTTCATGAGAATAGAAAAATAAAACAATCATTTGCATCAACTTCCTTAATGTCAGAGGGTCTGTTGTGGTCACAGACCCAGCTCCTTCCTCCAGATCAAACCATTGAAAAATAAAGGATTGTATGTATTTTTCATGTTTCTGAATCCAGAAATTATTAGACAGAAACCAATCTTTTAATTATCTCTTAAAATCATCATCATCATTATCATCGTTTAATGTCCATCTTCCACATTAGCATGGGTTAGACAGTTTTGTTCCATTTGATGCGGAATTGGTTTGGAGACTGTGTCTTGCTCATACGGAAGTGTCTCTGGCAGGTTTTCTACAGCTGGATACCCTTCCTAACACCAACCACATTTACAGTGTAGACTGGGAGCCTTTTTACTGTGTCTCCTACAATATTTAACTAATAAATTGAATAGGTTAATTATTAGTTTACACCTGCACAAGTTGCATCAGGCTGCTACAATATTGCATTTCATAGGAGGTTTCTTGTGTGCTTTAATGGTATGGGCCACAGTCTTATCATGTCACTATTTCTTCTGGTAACAGGATTTAAACTTAGAACACATACAGCTGAAAGGCATCATATCTGATGCTGCTCTAGCAATCCATTTCACCAATTCATCACTTTCGACTAGTATTTTTATTTATCAACTCTGAAAGAAGGAAAGGCAAAAACTCAGAGCACTGATTCACCATCACCACCATCGACACTACCACTACCACAGCAATCATTATCACCTTACTCCACCCCATCATCATCATCAGCAGCAACAGCTTTGCTATCACTATGATGGTTGAGCCACTCAGAGAATCCCTTTGTGGTCACATACTTCACTTGTAATAAGCCACTCTATCTAACATTAAATAAAAAACAGAGAATGGAATCGTCATGGTTAAATCATCTCTTTTCATATGTCTGTTCAATGTCAGAGCAGCCCTAGGTCTACACAACAACAATTACAACAACATCAAATAATCCTATAGTTGTTGGTATTATTATCATTATTTCTATTTTATAAATATGTTTCCTTGTGAGAATTGGTTGGATATTCCATAATATACTGCATTTTCATGCCATTCAATCCTGTATCATCAATTTGGTAAAACCAATGTTTTCTGATCTAATCAATTTCTGCCAAGCTCTCCTAGGTCTACCTTTACTGTAGAGAAAATCCATCATTTACTTTTAGTCTTTTTACATATAATATAAACATCTGTTCATATTAAATTTCTATATAAATGGAGATTTTGATATTCAGCTCCCTTGTACTTAGAATTCTTAGCTTTATTTTGATAACTACTTAAACATTTGGTTTGGCAGAAATATTCTATACACCTGATCTACTTTGATAGTTAGTACCGGATTTCCTTTAAACCTTCATTTGAAATGCAGGTTTGAACTTAGAGTCAAATGGTTTTATAATTACACACCAGCAACACATAAAAGAACTGAATATCTGAGGAATTAAAAGTGAACAGATTAAATAACACAGGAGAGTTCCACCAAGAACGGTAATTATTCCTACCATAAGGAAATTCCTTCTTACTTCATGATATGGTAAGACTTGCTTCAATTAGTTTTGACATTTATTACTTCATGCTGTTATTGTGTCTATGTTGATTAAGATTACAGTGAACCAACAGTATACACCACAGCTCGTTTCATGTTAGGTATTTTGAGGTGTTGGGTGATGTTGAATAAATACCACTTTCCTAGTAAGCATTGCTTAAAAGATGAATAAACATATTTTGTACGTAATGCATCCAGCTTTAATTGACTTACATTTTGTCATGTCAATTGCTTGGTAAAATTATATTGCTTTGGTTGAATGCAAGTGAGTTTTCTTTTTATTTTGCATCCATTTATACCATATTAGAATAGGAATGATTATTTATGCAAGTTTAGACATTTGTATACATTTTGAATAACTATTTATATAGCTCTAAACAATTTTATTATAAATTAGGGTTGTAATCCCTTATTAGTAATACAGACTAAGGCTAGATTTGTGATTTGCCTCGTGGCACAATATAACTATTCTAGTAATATTTGAATTCATAACCATGTAGTCTAACACCAATAACTTGTAGCCATACCTTTTACATTAATCTCAAATGCTTCAGCAAAAATTTTGTTACGGGGAAGATGCGATACATTTTCTACATACATTAGTCTAATATAAAATTAGAGGGTCGGACGCCATGCTTTCCAGCATAGTTACGTCCCTTTACGATCTGAGTTCAAATCCCGCCGAGGTTGACTTTGCCTTTCATCCTTACGGGGTCGATAAAATAAAGTATCAGTAATGCACTGGGTAATTGCTGGCCTTGTGCCTAAAGTAGAAACAATTATTAATGTTTTAATTATTGTTTTCTATGCTAGCATTAGTTGTACATGTTTGAAGTATTGTATTATATATATATATATGTGTGTGTGTGTGTATGTATATGCATATATATATATGTGTATGTTTATATTATAACATGATAAACACACCCAGTACATGCTGTAAGCTGGTCGGTGATAGGAAGGGTATCCATATTTGTGTGCATGTGCATCATATGGGCATGTGTTGTGTGCCTCTGCATGTTTGTGTATGGGTGTCAGACCTCCATTGCTTACACGAATGAGCGTCTCAGTTTGGCTGATAGAACAGCCTACTCATGGAATTAATGTTCAATTCGCTGAGCATTCTATAGACACATTCAGTGTGACACAGTGTATGAAAAATTGGCCCTTTGAATCACACGTGGAACCCATTTTTTTCCAACTGAATGAACTGGAGTGACATTAAATAAAGTGTCTTGCTCAAGGACACAATGTGCCACTCAGAATCAAACTCATGATCTAACAATCATGAGCCAAACAGCCTAACAATTATCATATATATAAATACATTTAACTTCATATATATATGTGTGTGCATATCTTACAATTAGACATGCCTATGTGTGTATTTATGATTATGTTCTGCCCATGGCCCAATTCTCAGCACATTGAAAGTTTAATTGCTTTACAATAAATAATTTTGAAACTTTAATCTGAATAAAATCTAAATAACAATTCATAATTTCTTTTACTATAAAAGTATTTCTACGATATCAAAGTAAACTATATATTTTTCAGTTGATTGAACAAGGATCACCATCATCATCATCATTGTTGTTCACAGCATCAGCATAGAGGAGATAATAAAGGAAGAGATAAAGAGTGATAGACAGCTAACCAATGATTGTTAGTAATGAGATTGAAAAGAAGCAGCATGAGTGTATGATGTTGGAAGATTGTTAAATGACAATTTCATGATGTGAAATATTTCCTTACAAATTCCCTACTGGGGTGAATAAACTGCTGTATAATTTTGAGTTGCTCTGATTAGAGATGTATCAAGGACCAATAAAGCACTCGCATATGATTATTATTATTATTCTTTAGGGCGGTGGATTGGCAGTATTGGTAGAGGGTCAGACGCCATGCTTTCCAGCATAGTTACGTCCCTTTACGATCTGAGTTCAAATCCCGCCGATGTTGACTTTGCCTTTCATCCTTATGGGCTAGATAAAATAAAGTATGCAGTGGTTAATTGCTGGCCTTGTGCCTAAAGTAGAAACAATTATTATTATTCTTTGAGTCTCAGTCATTGATGTTATTTAACTGGAAAGTTTGTTCAAATGAATATCAAGCCGCTACCTGCAGCCTCAGATATTCAGGACATATCGGAGGGTTCTTGCTGTTCCCAACAAGTATACTTTTTGAAGTGTTCCCAAAACAGGGCTGGACTAATCTTCTTTAACCATCCTTGAAAACTCTTTGAGATAGTACCTAGTGCTCCTATGACAATCAGGACGACCTTGATCTCATGACAGTTCCAAATCCTTTTATTATTATTATTATTAGTAGTAGTAGTAGGGTCACACATACACTGATATGCTTGCCCTCATGTATGTACTTATGAACACATTTTTTCACTATACACATGCATTTGTACATACACACATATGTACATTTGTAGGTGCATATACACACATTTATACACACACCCTTACTATATTTCCTTATTTAATTTTTATATATCTCTTGCATTACTTTTATTTATATATTTTTTTTGCCCGTTAAACTTTTGCCTTTCTTGAAGAGATTTTTCAAATATTTCACTATGTTTTAAATTGCCTTGTCTGACGAACGAATGAGGACGTTTCTTGTATTCGTCTTATTCGGGAAACCTCTGGTAATGAGGTAATTATATTGTATTATTTATTATACATTAAATTTAGCTCTGTAACTTACATAGAGCACTCTTCATTCCTATGACTTTTTCAATTTTCAACGGAAACTTCAATACTTATATATATATATATATGTATATATATATCTGGAGTGAAATGGCTATTCATAATTTTATGGTCTTTTAGTCATAATTCTCTTCAAGTGTACCTCCTATGGTGAGCAAAGAACACATATGTGGTAACTATATTTTTTCCTGGCAGCTTGCCAATTTGTGGATGAATCCAATGACAACTGCCATTGTTCTGTTTAAGCCATGAAGTGAATTAAAATGGGCTAGATGACAGAATTTTTTTAAATCGATTATGGTGATGAAGGTCAATGTGGAAGATGGTGATAGTGGTTGTGTTGTGGATGAGGATGATGATGAAGAAAATAAACAAAGAGAGGAGACAATTTCAAATATATTTTACCTATGTTTTGAAGATTCTTCAGCAAAAGGTAGTCCGTCCCTGCTAAGTATGCTAATTTGTAAACTTGTCAGCATACAATAAGAAAAATATACTGACACATTTAAATTAGACAATTATGTGGGTGAAAGTATATAGAATAATGTAGGAGATAAGAGTTTAATAGCTTTCAGGATTTTCTATTTTGACAGACTTCAAGATTCCACAGCTGTGATGTTAAATTTGAGATTACTCATTAGTGAGTAATTTGTGAATATTGATATCAAGAGTTTGTTTAATGTATACCAAAGCATTACTATGAATATTATTCATATCTCAGGGAAAACTCAAATTTGAATAAAGCTTTTTCCATTCAAACTAACATAAATAATCAAAAGACTGTCTTTCTGAATCTCTTTTATTGTATCTCTATCAATATGTGGTGAGTATATATGCGTGTGTATATTTGTGAGTGTGTGTGTGTGTATATATATGTGTGTGTGTGAATTGGATAATTATAGGTTCACACTGGTTGGAATTGAAATTAAGTGAAAAAAATGCATGTCTGACTGAACTCCAGCAAAGCCTGAACTTGGTTTGGATGTCTTTTAGTCTTCAGAACAAGCCCGCCAGTCTTGTACATGAACGTCTGTTTTTATTGTTGAAGGTATTAGTGTGGTTGTAGAGTTGTGCCTTGAATGTTGTGGATGTTGGTCCAATGTAGGTGTATCTGGAGTTTTGGGTATCTATATTACATTTGTATATTATGTTTGTTGCGAGGCATTTGTTCGGTATATATATATATTGAAAACAAAGTGAGGTTTCATACTAAGGTCTTTATGGATTATACATAGTTATGACCATTTCACAGACCTTGATGTGAAACATCACTTTCTTTTCAATATATACTCTACCTTAGCATAGGGTGCTAATTTTGGTACCTGCCTCTCAGTAAACCATGAATTTACTGAACCACCTATTATATATATATATATATATATATATATATATATATATGCAAAAATTCTATTTAAATTGTTGGGATACAACAAGTAAATATTTTTATAACTGATATAAAGCACTCGACAAGTATTTGGAGTAGATATACGATATTAACAAATGGAAACTATATTTATAAAACCATATTTATTTCATTATACATATTTCAAGGATACCAAGTTAAATTATGGTATGCCTTCATCAGACAAAATACAATATATAGCAGTTTTATAAATAAACATTGACGTACCCTTTCAAAATGCGACCATTACTTTTGGAAGACATCAGACTATCCTGATGTCTTCCAAAAGTAATGGTCGCATTTTGAAAGGGTACGTCAATGTTTATTTATACAACTGCTATATATTGTATTTTGTCTGATGAAGGCATACCATAATTTAACTTGGTATCCTTGAAATATGTATAATGAAATAAATATGGTTTTATAAATATAGTTTCCATTTGTTAATATCGTATATATATATATATATATATATATACTTGTTTTCTTTAAATATGACAAACAACCATCCAGTTATGAAACTAATGAAGAAATAGATTCATTACCTAACTAATAATAAAACTGAAGTGAAACACAACTGGTGCATGTGGTTTTATTGGCCCTCCTAAAGTATAACAGTATCTGTTTCAATATGCGACTTCACATCAAGAATCTTGCAAAACAAATACAGAAACCATGTATGTATATATGCTAGCATGGAAGATGGACGTTAAACGATGATGATGACGATGATGATGTATACACACACATACACCCCCCTCCCTCCACACACCCACCCACTCACATACACACACATATATATATATACTCTTAGAAATATGATCCTTAAGGCGGTTTTCTACTAGTGTAAGTATGTGTGTGTTTTTCATGAGGTCTCTTTCAATGTACACAAATGTATGAAAAGGGATATCTCTGTTTTTGACAAGTAAATGATACCTACTCATGCTGAAACATTTCGTCTTGAAGAAGTTTATTTAATTTGATATCACAATTTATACTCTACAAAATGGAATTTCTTACGTGACAACTTACAGCAGGCTACTGAAGAAACTTGTGGCTGGGGCAGAGCTTCAACCAGACAGAGAGTGACCTGGTGGTGGAACAGCACAGTAGATAGGGCCATTAGAGACAAAAGACTGGAATGGAACGGTTGGAAAAATGGTGGGAGTAGAGAAGGATACACAGCCGCTAAGAGAGAAGCTAAACGTCAGGTGTACTTAGCACGCAGAGAGGCAGAGAGTAGGAGGTTTGCCAATGTTCTGTGACGGGAAGATCAGAGACATGCAGTGTTCCGCATTGCAAGGCAGTGTGTCAGTGAAAATCAGGATGTTGTTGGAGATAAGTGTCCGGAATGATGCTGGTGTACTTAGTGTCATGAATGATAAAAAAAAGGAGGCCTGGAAATTTCATTATGAGAGACTGATGAATGTGGAGAACAAATGGTGGGAGAGTGAGAAATTACCCCCAGTAGACCCTGACAGAGGGACCAGCTATTGAGATTGACGAATATAGGGTACAAGAGGCAATTAAGGAAATGAAGAATGGTAAGGCTGCTGGACTATCGGGGATAGTTGCTGAGATGCTGAAGGCATCAGGAAAAGTAGACACTAAACTAGTTGCATGCATCATCAATCAAGTTATATATGGTGGTGTCATACCCAAAGACTGGTGTAGCAGTATTCTCATAAATTGCTACAAAGGTAAAGGGGATGCTCTGGAGAGGAACAATTATAGGGGCATAAAGCTGATGGATTAGGTTATGAAAGTGGCAGAGAGAATATTAGCACAACTGATTAGAGAAAGGGTCAAATTAGATGAGATGCAGTTTGGTTTTGTGCCTCAGAAAAGTACAACAGATGCCCTCTTCTTAGTGAAACAACTACAAGAGAGGTTCTTAGAGAAGAATAAGCCACTATACTTATCTTTTGTTGACCTAGAGAAGGCCTTTGATAGGGTACACCGATCTGTCATCTGGTGGTCCCTAAGGACACTAGGTGTGGAGGAATGGCTTGTAAGGACAGTGCAAGCTATGTACAGAGGTGCTGTCAGTAAAGTTAGAGTAGGAATGGAGTTTAGTGAGGAATTCCAGATACAAGTAGGTGTACATCAGGGTTCAGTCCTCAGCCTGCTCTTGTTCATTATAGTCCTCCAAGCCATAACAGGGGAGTTTAAGACATGGGAACTTCTCTATGCTGATGATCTGGTTCTTATAGCAGAATCAGTAGAGCAGCTAGAGAATAAATTCTGGCTATGGAAACAGCAGTTGGAATCAAGAGGACTGAGAGTGAACATAGCTAAGACAAAAGTGTTGATAAGTAGAAGAGAGGACAATACTCTGTTTCCATCAGGGAAATGTCCATGTTCGATATTCAGAAAAGGAACTAGCATAAATTCCATAAAATGTACACAATGCAGATCTTGGTTACACAAGAGATGTAGTGGCATACCAGGCAAACTAACAGGTAGAGAAAACTACATATGCAGTAGATGTACAGGGAAAGTTAGCAGTAGTAATCGCAGTGATAGACACATTTTTCCAATGCAGGTGGGTTCTATAGAAGTGGTCAATAGCTTCCGGTACCTAGGTGATCAGATTAGCATGGGAGGGGGGGGGGGGCTGTTCCAAGGCCATTAGAATAAGGATGGGTTGGAAGAAATTTAGGGAGCTGCTTCCTCTGTTTACAAAGAAGGGTTTCTCCTTGCGTACGAAAGGATGGTTATATGATGCCTGTGTGAGATGCGCGATGCTGCATGGTAGTGAGACATGGACAGCAACTGCAGAGGATATGCGACAGCTGGAGAGAAATGAAGCAAGCATGCTTTGTTGGATGTGCAATGTCAATATGCGTGAACGACCAAGCATAGATGAGTTGAGAAAGAAACTGGGTATAAGAGGGATAAGTTGTGGTGTGCAGGAGAGAAGACTGAGATGGTATGGACATGTGATGCGCATGAAGGATGACTGCTGGGTAAAGAAATCCCAGTACAAGGAAGACGCATTAGAGGAATACCACGCAAAACATGGGCGGAGGTGGAGAGAGCAGACCTCAGATTGCTGAAGCTCACGGAGGAGATGACGAAGGACCATAACAAGTGGAGAGATGCTGTGCTGAATAGGACCCATCCCACCCTTGCAAGCAGGGAAAAGTGGACGTAAAATGATGATGATGAAAATGGTGACCAGCTTAATTAAGTAGATCTGGGATGTGATCCAGTAATAAACAGAGGCATGATTAAAACAGTCCAGCATAGTATATTCAATAAAATTTGAACTCATCCCAAATTTTGAATAAAGAAATTTTTTTATCAACTCTCAAATCTCCAGGAGCACACATTGCAGTGAATAGCTTGTGATTAAAAGGCAAAATGTCTTTCAAAATTAGAGAATGATACAAATTTATGACAACACTTTTGGTTTTGTAGTTTATATACTTTAATACCTAAGTACAACACTCATATTTGGTGGTTGGAAAGTCATGCAAACACACACTAAAAACTGTCATCATCATTTTTGCATCTGCTTTTTTATATTTCCATGGATTAGACAGGTCCTTTTCAGTACAGCATTTTTCCATACATCACATTCCTTTGTCATCTATTCTATGAGTTTCAACAATTTGAGATCAACTCTCACCATCTCTGCCAGGACTTTCTTGGTATTCCTCTACTGCAGCTTCCTTCTAGTGGGATTTGCTAGCATGTCATCATCCAGTGATCATCATCCATGCACATCACATCCATACAATCAGAGTCTTCTCCTTTGCACACTACATCTGATACCTCTTAAACCCAGTTTTTCTCTCAATCCACCCAAGGTCTGTCTTTCTCTCACAAAATAGAGATTAAAAAGTGATGATGATATGTATGTATGCATGTGTGTGTGTGTGTATATATATATATATATATATATATGTATATAAAGCTAAACAGAAAAAATGAATGGAATAACAACAACAACCATACCCAAACAAACAATACTGGCTTAAGAGAAATATAAATAAATAAATATATACACAAGTACAATAACATCAAACACATAAACACACACTAATAAACAAAGATAGAATACAAAAACCAAAACACATACACCCAGACACGAACACACACGCCAAACACTATACACACATGCAAACGCATGCACAGAGACGGAGACAAAATAAATAAATAAATAAATAAATAGATTAAATAAAAATGGCGTAAACACAACACAATAGCAGGAAACATGATAATAGTACCACTGATGATGTTGCAGATGTGCAACGAAAGAACTTTGTTAGACTATATATATATATTTATATCTGTATTTTTAACCGTTGGTCAGTCAATGATAAACATTGATGGCCAAATAAATTAACTATGGAGATATAAAAGATGCAGAAGCGAAAACAAACCAAACAGTGAGTGTGTTCTGTATTATTTCTGGCAATAGTATTACAACAATATGACCCTCCCCAAGTATAACAATATATATATATATATATATGTGTGTGTCTATGTACACACACATATATATATATATATATATATATGATGTGTGTATCTGTCAGTGTGTATATGTGTGTGGATGCATACGTACATCCACATAGGACAGGGTTTGTCTATGTGTTTATATGCGGGTACATGTACTTGTGTGTAGATATATGTACAGGTCTGTGTATGTGTGTGTATGCGTACTTATGTCCTTAGAAGTGTGTCTGTCCTTGATGCCTATCCATAAGGATATGCGTGTGTGTATCTATGTATGTGTCTGAGAGTGTTTGTGTATATATGTGCAGATGTGCCCGAACGCCGATATGTGTCTTTGTATGCGTGTACGTGCGTGTGTGCGTGTATGCGTGTGTGTGAGACCGGATGTAAGGGGCTGTTTAGGCAGGCGCCAATAAGCATGTGGCGGTCTGTATGTGGGTGTGGGTGGGTATGTGTAAGAGAGAGAGAGTGCGTGTGTGTATATATGTGCATGGGGGTATGTGTGTCTACACATGTGTGCGTACATATGTGTATGCATGCATGTGTGTGCCTGCACGTGTGTATGTATGTGTGTGTGTATATGTGGGTACATACTCGGGAGTGTGAACGGACGTGTGAGATACCAAAGCCAGCTTGGCTCCATTGAAGTGTGTCGGACGGAAAATGGCTGATGACCAGTGTAGCAGTAAATAGTGACCAGAATTTATGATGACATAGAAAAACAACAGCCAATGGCATGACAAGAGTGGAAAATGTTTTTTGACGATAACACCCCAGTGAGAAAATTTGCTCTGAAAGAATTGCATGTGTCCGAAGGAACCTGCAGCCGTAGAATCAGCCAGATCCTTACAGTGATCATGTCTCGAGCTACCTGCCGGTGAAACAATTGTAACACGCAATAAACTGAGCCCAGAAGCATCACTGATTTTTCGTTTTTTTATACTATTCACACTCTGCTCTGTATGAATATTGAGTGCATACCGCCTATGGAAGCACGATAGCTACCATTATACGCACGTATATATATATATATATATATATATATATATATATATACACATATCATCATCCTTATCATCATCATTATTGTTTAACATCCATTTTCACACTAGCATGTTACATGCATACACACAGACACACATATATACAAGGTTTGAGAAGACTCTTCAGCTGTGGCATAGACATGACAATTTCCCTAGTGCTGATAAAATACATTCAGTAGAACATGGGAATCTAAATAAGCAAATTTTGTCTGAGCACCCTTTAGAGTGCAGGAACGTATGCAAGTGATATATAGGCTTCTTGGGTACTGATTTGATGTCTGAACACCTATCCAATCCTTGCTAGTAGAGAAAATAGATGTTAAACAATGATAATAATGATGTTGATATATATATCATTATCATCATCTTTTAACATCCATCTTTTACACTAGCATAGGTAGGACATGGTGAATATATATAAATAAATATATATATTCACACACATACATATGTGGGTGTTCATACATAATGGCACATATGTGTGCATGTATGTGCATGTGTCTGTATCTGTAGATATTTCAACACGTGCTAAAATCACAGCTGTCATTCTGGTTAATTAGATTTTGGTGGATCTTCTCCAATGAACAATGATGGCCATTTTTATATTCATAATTTATTTGAAAATAAGGCCAAACAATATCTACTATATTTATTTCATATTCTTAGAAAAACAACATACAGGATATAACAGCTATTGTTATATCTTAATATACATTTCAACTGTGCAGCTGGCTAACTTGATGAAGTGCCAGTCCATCAAAGAAAATATCCTGCTACTGGTACAACCACCAATACATTTAAATTCCACATGCCTAATATACTTCACCTAGCTGTAAATAAGTACTCTGCATTGATACACTACAAACGAATGAGGGTAACTTCACATGCATGGTTAGACAGCTAAAAATAATGATCAAATTTCCTAAATTCATGTAAGAGGAAGAATATGTGACAAACTAGTCCTTAATATAAAATATAGAAGCTGGAAGGCAGAGTTATTTAGGATTGACCCTGAGCTAAATGACAACAGTAGTGAAAGAGTATTTTGTATTTTCTGAATGTTTCATTAAATTCCAGTGCTGGTGCTGCAATGAAATGAACCTAGAACATTTTGTAATGTGGTTGGTGATCAAACAGAAACAAGGTAAAGTAGATACTGCTCATTAGTTGTTCTCCATCATAACTTTTCTAATGCTAGTGCTAGGATAAAATGCACATAATTCAGAGTTAAGTAGTTGGAGATAAGAAAAATATCTAGCTGCAGAAACCAGTCTAAAAATTTGTCTAGGAGAGCAGCATTTCTAAAGAACTGAATTGTGACTATCTTGATGTGAACTATAAAACCATATATACTGTCAATTCATTTGAACTTATATATGTGTATATATATATATATATATATATATATATATATATATATATATATTAGAAAGTGAGGTTTTTTTTACAAAATGAAAAATAACTGAGGTGTCCTACACGAGTGAAAGTATAAAGAAAAAGAGATGAAATCAAAAATGCAACTGGAGTCTTATTTTTTTTTAAAATATATATATTTATTTGGTTCCTTTACCGGTTTCGCAGTTCTTCTGCTTTTCAAAAGGTGAGTTGAGATGGAGGGTCTGTGGTTTTTCTCACATCTGGTTGGTCTCTGAATGTTACTTGTTTTATATGGAAAAAGTGGCTCGAAATGCCAGGTTTTTCGAGAAGTAATTTGATTGGTTTGTCAATAATTATAATAAATTTCGCGCCAGTTCGCGTTACAATAGTTCTTCAAATAAGGGGGGGGGGGTTGTCACAGGTTGTTTTTTCATATATGAGTGTTTGAATTTCTTTTTACTTGAAAAAAGAAGGCTCACGAAGGCTTTTTTTTGGTTGGTTATAAATGAAATTATGGCTGTCACGTGAACAAATTTTCATTAAATTTTTGTGCCCTTATTTGGAAATCCATTCTCTAGCCTTTTTAGAGAATTTTTTGATAAAAAGATAATGGTCAAGAGAAAGGGATGGGAGAATTGTTCTGGTTCAGTGAATATGGTTAGTTCGCTGGGGTGTCAGAATTCAGATTTTCTATTGAATAAAGAAAGTAAAGATATGTGTGTTTATTTGTGTGCTTGTGTGTGTGTGTGCGTGTGTGTGTGTGTGTGTGTTTGAATTTCTTTACTTTAGAAAAAGGTGGCTCACGAAGGCTTTTTTTTAATAAACGTGATTTGATTGGTTATAAATGAAATTTGGCTGTCACGTGAACAAGTTTTCATTACATTTTTGCGCCCTTATTTGGAAAACTATAGTCTTTATAGCGAGTAAAAAGAAATTCAAACACTCATATATGAAAAAACAACCTGTGACAACCCCCCCCCCCCTCCCTTATTTGAAGAACTATTGTAATGCGAACTGGCGCGAAATTTATTATAATTATTGACAAACCAATCAAATTACTTCTCAAAAAACCTGGCATTTCGAGCCACTTTTTCCATATAAAACAAGTAACATTCAGAGACCAACCAGATGTGAGAAAAACCACAGACCCTCCATCTCAACTCACCTTTTGAAAAGCAGAAGAACTGCGAAACCGGTAAAGGAACCAAATAAATATATATATTTAAAAAAAAAATAAGACTCCAGTTGCATTTTCGATTTCATCTCTTTTTCTATATATATATATATATATATATATATATATATATATATATATATATATATATGCATATATGTATGTGTATTTGTGTCTGTGTTGCTATTGTTGTTGTTGAAGACATGATTATTTTCTAGTTTTAATTTCTTTATTAGAATCTCCTCATATTATTCAATAAGGCCTCTATTGTTTGTTTGCAGCAACACAGTTCCTAATTTCATAATATTGCCAACGTTTCCAACCCTCATGGTCTCATCTTCAGGAGTGTTGCTGATTTAATTTTACTGCCTCTTTTTTTATAGGCATATGAATTTTATGAATTTATATGCAGTTCTTATTCTGCCATCTTTCTATGGCTTTGAAATATTTAAATCTTAAACTTCACCATCAGATTCAATTGTCACACATCATGTATTCATGGTGTACGTTGTTTCTGTGACTGGATATTGATTTTGGCTCCACATTGAAATATAAGTAATGCTTCTATAATTAATCACCTATTTTGTGTTTGGGATTCTGTATAATACAGACATATTACCTTCTAATGTTCTCCTTTTTAACATTTATTTTGTGGTGTACGGTGTAGATTGTTCAACTGCTCCTGTTTGTAAAAGCTTGGTTTGCCTTCAAGACAGTGTTGTACTTGGAGTGTTGGTCAATGTAACAATTAGTTTCATGTAGGTTACAAGAAGAATTTGCAACACACTATGTTATACACCAGCTGTCTAACATCGGAAAATGGACATTAAATGATGACGAAGATGATTATAATCATCCTCATTATCATCATTTAACATCTACTTCCCTAATACCAATGAAAGTTGGAAGATCACTGATGAAGGACTAATTTTATTCATATGTAACCCATGTGCAACCACGCAGCTCTCCATTTTTCTCATATTTATATTTTTTCCTCAGCTGTGATTGTCTGTTTCTTTCTTACTGCTTCCCCTCTCTCTGTATCTCTCACCTTCTTTTTACCCCCTCTGCCAGTCACACTCTCTCGCTCGGCTGGTCTCTTCCTCACACTTCCACTCACTCACTCTCTGCTTCTCCCCCTCTCTCACTTCCTCCCGTTTGATCTGTGTGAAATCCTTTTCTTGCTCACATCTCACCCATGTTGGATGGTCTGTATCTCTTGTCCATGAATTCACCAAGCTTAAGCTTATAGATATCATGTACTTGTTTCTTCCTATCTTTCCGTTGCTATACCATCGTTGTTTGTTTACATGTCTCGCTTGTTTCACCCTATTTTACTTGTCCCAATAACTTTATTTGTTATTGCTCGCGCCAACTAGAGGTATATGATTTTTAGAGCGATGAAATACCAATGAAAGTTGGAAGATCACTGATGAAGGATTAATTTTATTCATATGTAACCCATGTGCAACCACGCAGCTCTCCATTTTTCTCATAATATATATATATATATATATATATACTAACTTCAAAAACCGAGACAATCACTTGATCACCTACAGATCAGGGGAACATACCAGCCAGATAGATTATATCCTTACCAGAAGACGTGACAAAGTGACTGTTGTAAACACTAAATCCCTCCCCCATGAAGAATGCACCTCCCAACATAGACTGATAATTAGCGACCTAATAGTCAGGGTAGTACGTACTAGACAACAGAAGAGGACTATCCTCAGGAGAAAAATATGGAAGCTAAAGGACCCCACAGCCAAAAATAAATTCCAAAGCATATTACTTGATGCTTTCAACAGTAAGGAAGAGCAATTAGAGTCGTACAAGGTAGAGGAACAGTGGGAATTCCTGAAAGCAAACCTTCTGACGGCGGCAGACAAAGTCTGTGGTTGGAGCAGGCCTGTAGGCAGGAGGAGAGTAACATGGTGGTGGAACAGTAAGGTGGAGGGGTCAATTAAGGCCAAAAAGCAGGCTTGGAAAGTATGGCGGGATGGGGGAAGCAGAGACGACTATCAAGTGGCCAGGAGGGAAGCTAGGAGACAAGTGTACTTCGCAAGAAGGGAAGCAGAGGAAAGAAAGTTCAAGCATGTTCTACAACGTGAGGACCAAAAACGTGAGGTGTTCAGGATTGCTAGGCAATGTGTCAAGGAAAACAGTGATATTGTCGGGGAGAAGTGTGTACTTAACGATGACGGCGTACTTGCCATCACCGACGCCGATAAGAAGGTAGCTTGGAAGTGTCACTATGAAAGGCTACTAAATGAGGAGAATAAATGGGAGAAAGACAGTCTCCCCCACATCGACCCAATAGAGGGACCAGCAGTGTTAGTTGAGGGTAGTATAATAAGTAAGGCAATCAAAGATATGAAGACGGGCAAGGCGGCTGGGCCTTCGGAAATAGTTGCTGAGATGCTGAAGGCATCTGGTACGGTGGGACACACCATGGTCACCCGGATAGTCAACCAAGTCATACAGCATGGGGTTGTTCCGAAGGACTGGCGTAGCAGCATCATCGTTAACTGTTATGAGGGTAAAGGAGATGCCCTAGATAGGAGTAACTATAGAGGCATTAAATTAATCGACCAGGTCATGAAGGTCACGGAAAAAGTAATAGCGCAACTAATCAGAGAGCGAATTGATCTAGATGAAATGCAGTTCGGGTTTGTGTCAGGAAAAATTACCACAGACGCTCTTTTCATTGTACGACAACTACAGGAGAAGTACCTAGCTAAAAGTAAACCCCTATACTTAGCTTTCGTCGACTTGGAGAAGGCCTTCGACAGAGTCCCCCGTTCCATTATCTGGTGGGCTCTTAGAAAACTAGGTGTTGATGAATGGCTTGTGAGAGCTATACAAGCCATGTATAAAGAAACAGTCAGCAAGGTTAGAATTAACAACGAATATAGTGAAGAGTTTAGTGTAAAAGTTGGTGTTCATCAGGGCTCTGTTCTTAGCCCCCTACTATTTATTATTGCCCTCCAGGCTATAACAGTGGAGTTCAAGACCGGCTGCCCATGGGAACTCCTATACGCAGATGATCTAACGCTCATAGCTGAGTCAATGGCCGAGCTAGAGAAGAAATTCCAAACATGGAAGCACGGGCTAGAATCAAAAGGCCTTAAAATTAACCTGGCTAAGACTAAAGTTCTAGTTTGTAAGAAAGAAAATAAGGCGGCGGTCCCCTCCGGGAAGTGGCCATGCGCAGAGTGTAGGAAAGGCGTAGGTAGAAATTCCATTTTGTGTCCCAAATGCAAAGTTTGGGTTCATAAATGATGTAGTGGGATCACAGCTAAGCTAACTAAGAACATAGATTTTACATGTGGCCTTTGTTCTGGGGCAATAAGTAGCAGCAAGTGCCCACAAAATACTAGCTCTTTCAACTGCGCAGAGGGTTCTATAGAAATAGTGGACAGCTTCCGTTACCTGGGTGACAAAATCAGCAGTGGGGGAGGGTGCTCTGAAAGTACAGTAGCTAGAGTCAGAACTGGGTGGAAAAAGTTCAGAGAGCTTATACCACTATTAGCCGCTAAAGGGTTCTCCCTAAAAATGAAAGGCAGGTTGTACGATGCCTGCATACGAACAGCAATGTTGCATGGCAGTGAGACCTGGGCATTGTGTGCAGAGGATATATGCAGACTAGAGAGAAACGAAGCTTGCATGCTCCGCTGGATGTGTAATAGTAATATACGTGAACGACAAAGCATAAACGAACTAAGGAAAAAATTAGAAATAAGAGGGATCAGATGTTGTTTACTCGAGAGAAGGCTACATTGGTATGGTCACGTGATGCATATGAAGGACGATAGCTGTATAATAAAGTGCAGGGCAATAAAGATAGACGGTAGCCACGGAATAGGCAGACCCAGAAAAACCTGGGACGAGCTGATAAACTCCGACCTCACACACTTACACCTCACCAAGACAATGTCACTGGACCGAGACCTTTGGCGGTACTCAGTAATAGAGAAGACCCGCCTTACCTAAATATAAAGTAAAACCTACTACAGTCAGTAGGCATCTCTAACACGTGGAACACGGACGTTAAACGTTGATGATGATGATGATGATGACATATATATATATTTATGAAAGTAAAACAAAGAAGCCTTCAATACATCAAAAGTCTTTATTTGCCAACAATGTTTCGTCCTATTAAGGACTCATCAGGGCAATTAAAACAACAAGAAGTATTATCGGCCAATACAAGCCGAAAACTCCGAAGAATATGGAGTGTACATACACTAAAGTATTGCAAGATTATGGGTAAAAATATATAATAAATATCACTAAGGAGGTGTATAACAATTAGAACCATATTACAATTATAATTGTTTCTACTTTTGGCACTAGGCCAGAAATTATCCCAGTGCATTACTGGTGCTTTATTTTATTGACCCCGTAAGGATGAAAAACAAAGTTAACCTTGGCGGGATTTGAACTCAGACCATAAAGGGGCTCTGACTCCATGCTGAAAAGCATGGCATCTGACCCTCTACCAATACTGCCAATCCACCGCCCAAGCAGAGAATTATAATGATAGTATGTAATTGCCAGGTTTTAAAAAAGGAATAGCTCAATGTCTTTTTATAATAAATAAAGGTTTGAAAAGAAAAATATATCAGTGAGGAAGAGTATTAATGAAAAATTTAACTTCTTTCATCCCCAGACCATATTTATCCTCTTACACAAGTTTTGAAAGATATATGAATTCCATTATTCAAAATGTTGGATGAAAGTAGTTAAATTTTCCATTAATCATCATTATCATCATCATCATCATCATCATCATTTTACGTCCGCTTTTCCCTGCTTGCAAGGGTGGGACGGGTCTTATTCAGCACAGCATCTCTCCACTCGTCACGGTCCTTCGTCATCGCCACCGTGAGCTTCAATGATCTGAGGTGTATCTCACCACCTCCGCCCATGTTTTTCGTGGTCTACCTCTAACACGTCTTCCTTCAACTGGCATTTCCTGGCACTTCGTCACCCATCGGTCATCCTCCATGTGCATCACACGTCCATACCACCTCAGTCTCCTCTCCCGTACACTACATTCTATCCCTCTCAGACACAGTTTCTCTCTCAACACATTTATGCTGGGTCGTTCATGCACATCCAATGGAGCATGCTTGCCTCATTTCTCTCCAGCCGTCGCATATCCTCTGCAATTGCTGCCCATATCTCACTTCCATGCAGCATCGCGCTCCTCACACAGGCATCATACAACCGACCTTTCGTACGCAGGGAGAAACCCTTCTTCGTCAACAGAGGAAGCAGCTCCCTAAACTTCTTCCAACCCATCCTTATTCTAGATACTATGGCCCGGAACACCCTCCTCCCATGCTAATCTGATCTCCTAGGTACCGGAAGCTATCCACCACTTTTATAGCGCCCTCCTGCATTTGAAAAATGTGTCTATCAATGCGACTTCTACTGTCTAATTTCCCTGTACATCTACTGCATATGTATTTCTCCCTACCTGTTAGTTTGCCTGCTATCCCGCTACATCTCTTGTGTACCCAGGATCTGCATTGTGTGCATTTTATAGAATTTATGCCAGTTCCTTTTCTGCATATCGAACATGGCCATTTCCCTGACGGAATCAGGGTTTTGTCCTCTTTTCTACTCATCAACACTTTTGTCTTAGCTAGATTCACTCTCAGTCCTCTTGCTTCCAATTGCTGTTTCCATAGCCAGAATTTATTCTCTAGCTCCTCTACTGATTCTGCTATAAGAACCAGATCGTCGTTCCCATGGACAGCCAGTCTTAAACTCCTCTGTCATGGCTTGGAGGACTATAATGAACAAGAGCGGGCTGAGGACCAAACCCTGATGTACTCCTACTTGTATCTGGAATTCCTCACTAAACTCCATTCCTACCCTGACTTTACTGAGAGTACCTCTGTACAAAGTTTGCACTGTCCTCACAAGCCATTCCTCAACACCTAGCTTCCTTAGGGACCACCAGATGACAGATCGGTGTACCCTACCAAAGGCCTTCTCTAGGTCAACAAAGGCTAAGTATAGTGGCTTATTCTTCTCTAAGAACCTCTCTTGCAATTGTCTCACCAAGAAGAGGGCATCTGTTGTACTCTTCCCAGGCACAAAACCAAACTGCATCTCATCTAGTTTGACCCTTTCTCTAATTAGTTGCGCTAAAATCCTTTCTGCCACTTTCATAACCTGATCTATCAGTTTTATACCCCTATAATTGCTCCTCTCCAGAGCATCCCCTTTACCTTTGTAGGAATTTATGAGAATACTGCTACACCAGTCTTTGGGTATGACACCACCATATATAGCTTGATTGATGATGCGTGCAACTAGTTTAGTGTCTACTTTTCCTGATGCCTTCAGCATCTCAGCAACTATCCCCGATAGTCCAGCAGCCTTACCATTCTTCATTTCCTTAATTGCTTCTTGTACCCTATATTTGTCAATCTCAATAGCTGGTCCCTCTGTCGGAGTCTACTGGGGGTAATTTCTCACTCTCCCACCATTTGTTCTCCACATTCATCAGTCTCTCATAATGAAATTTCCAGGCCGCCTTTTTCTGATCATTCGTGACACTAAGTACACCGGCCTCATCCCGGACACATTTATCTCCAACAACATCCTGATTTGCATCGACACACTGCCTTGCAATGTGGAACACCGCACGCCTCTGATCTTCCCGTCGCAGAACATTGGCAAACCTCCTACTCTCTGCCTCCCTGCGTGCTAAGTACACCTGATGTCTAGCTTCTCTCTTAGTGGCTGTATATTCTTCCCTACTCCCACCCTTTTTCCAAGCCTTCCATGCTAGTCTTTTGTCTCTAATAGCCTTATCTACCATGCTGTTCCACCACCAGGTCACTCTCTGTCTGGTTGGAACTCTGCTCCAGCCACAAGTTTCATCAGTAAGAAATTCCAGTTATTATCTATGTCATACGTCTCTAAATCGTCTTCTTTTTCGTCATATACATCTTGAAGGGCTTTCCTAAATTTGTATTTTAGTGAAAGGTCTTTTAGCTTCCAGACCTTTCTTCTCCACACCTTCCTATATGTCTCATTCCATCTCTTGCTTACTGAGCTATCACTAACAACTAACCTATGCTGTGGGGTACATTCTTCCCCAGGGTATGCCTTGGTATTAGACACTATCTGCCTGTCCCGCTGCCTAACTAATAAGAAGTCAATCTGGCTTATGTGCTCACCCACCAGATTTGTAGGTTATTAGGTGATTGGCAGGTTTCTGGAAGTTTGTGTTGCAAATAGTCAATGTACCTGCATCACAAAATTCAAGAAGTCTCACTCCTTCTTCATTTCTTGAACTGTAACCGTGCCCACCATGTACCCCAGTGTAACCATCCTGGAGCTGTCCAACATGACCATTGAAGTCTCCTGCTAGCATAACGATGTCTCCGTCCTCTGTCATTGTGGTTGTTTGCAAAAGTTGCTCATAAAAACAATCTTTCTCATCTTTGCCTAGGCCTGCATGGGGAGCATAGGCCGAGATGATTGTCAGTAGTCTCCTACCTACAACTAATCTAAGCTTAATTATTCGATTACTAACTCGAACTACCTCTATTGTCTTATTGATCCATTTCTCAGCCAGGAAAATGCCTACTCCCCCTAACCCATCATCCTTACCTACCCAGAATAGCTTATAGCTAAGACGTTTGCCTACGACTAGTCTCGCAGAGGCACCTCTCCATTTCACCTCTTGCACGCAGCACACATCCACCTGCCTTCTCTCCAGCAACTCCGCTATTTCAGCAGATCTACCCCTGAGAGTGCCAACATTAAGTGTTGCAACTCTGAGATGCGACGTCTTCATATTTTGTTGTTGTTCCTATTTGTTGCTGTGCTGATAAGCGTTTTGGCATTGATACACTGGTTGGATGCCCTTCCTAACACCAGCGCCACTTTACAGCATGGACTGGGTGCTTTTATTTGTGCCACCAGCACATATATATATATATATATATAAATTGGAATAAATGCTCTGAAATAGCGATATATATGTGAATATAGACATAGAATATTCGAAAATATTCTGTATGTTCATAATAAACATTTTGAAGACCTAATCGCTATAGAATAGAATACGTCACGTATTACAATTAGATTCTCGATAAAAGCAAGGGAAGTAATCTACGCGTTTCATTCTCGTTAGAAATCATCAGGACTACATATCCAGTGCTTTTATCGAGAATGACACAGCTAGAGACTTATAGAATACTTAGCTGTGTACAGGAACTGGTTTGAAAGAGCGGTTGCCGGTCCGGCAGAAATTAGAAATTGGAATAAATGCTCTGAAATAGCGATATATATGTGAATATAGACATAGAATATTCGAAAATATTCTGTATGTTCATAATAAACATTTTGAAGACCTAATCGCTATAGAATAGAATACGTCACGTATTACAATTAGATTCTCGATAAAAGCAAGGGAAGTAATCTACGCGTTTCATTCTCGTTAGAAATCATCAGGACTACATATCCAGTGCTTTTATCGAGAATGACACAGCTAGAGACTTATAGAATACGATTAGCGATTAGGTCTTCAAAATGTTTATTATGAACATACAGAATATTTTCGAATATTCTATGTCTATATTCACATATATATCGCTATTTCAGAGCATTTATTCCAATTTCTAATTTCTGCCGGACCGGCAACCGCTCTTTCAAACCAGTTCCTGTACACAGCTAAGTATTCTATAAGTCTCTAGCTGTGTCATTCTCGATAAAAGCACTGGATATGTAGTCCTGATGATTTCTAACGAGAATGAAACGCGTAGATTACTTCCCTTGCTTTTATCGAGAATCTAATTGTAATACGTGACGTATTCTATTCTATAGCGATTAGGTCTTCAAAATGTTTATTATGAACATACAGAATATTTTCGAATATTCTATGTCTATATTCACATATATATCGCTATTTCAGAGCATTTATTCCAATTTCTAATTTCTGCCGGACCGGCAACCGCTCTTTCAAACCAGTTCCTGTACACAGCTAAGTATTCTATAAGTCTCTAGCTGTGTCATTCTCGATAAAAGCACTGGATATGTAGTCCTGATGATTTCTAACGAGAATGAAACGCGTAGATTACTTCCCTTGCTTTTATCGAGAATCTAATTGTAATACGTGACGTATTCTATTCTATAGCGATTAGGTCTTCAAAATGTTTATTATGAACATACAGAATATTTTCGAATATTCTATGTCTATATTCACATATATATCGCTATTTCAGAGCATTTATTCCAATTTCTAATTTCTGCCGGACCGGCAACCGCTCTTTCAAACCAGTTCCTGTACACAGCTAAGTATTCTATAAGTCTCTAGCTGTGTCATTCTCGATAAAAGCACTGGATATGTAGTCCTGATGATTTCTAACGAGAATGAAACGCGTAGATTACTTCCCTTGCTTTTATCGAGAATCTAATTGTAATACGTGACGTATTCTATTCTATAGCGATTAGGTCTTCAAAATGTTTATTATGAACATACAGAATATTTTCGAATATTCTATGTCTATATTCACATATATATCGCTATTTCAGAGCATTTATTCCAATTTCTAATTTCTGCCGGACCGGCAACCGCTCTTTCAAACCAGTTCCTGTACACAGCTAAGTATTCTATAAGTCTCTAGCTGTGTCATTCTCGATAAAAGCACTGGATATGTAGTCCTGATGATTTCTAACGAGAATGAAACGCGTAGATTACTTCCCTTGCTTTTATCGAGAATCTAATTGTAATACGTGACGTATTCTATTCTATAGCGATTAGGTCTTCAAAATGTTTATTATGAACATACAGAATATTTTCGAATATTCTATGTCTATATTCACATATATATCGCTATTTCAGAGCATTTATTCCAATTTCTAATTTCTGCCGGACCGGCAACCGCTCTTTCAAACCAGTTCCTGTACACAGCTAAGTATTCTATAAGTCTCTAGCTGTGTCATTCTCGATAAAAGCACTGGATATGTAGTCCTGATGATTTCTAACGAGAATGAAACGCGTAGATTACTTCCCTTGCTTTTATCGAGAATCTAATTGTAATACGTGACGTATTCTATTCTATAGCGATTAGGTCTTCAAAATGTTTATTATGAACATACAGAATATTTTCGAATATTCTATGTCTATATTCACATATATATCGCTATTTCAGAGCATTTATTCCAATTTCTAATTTCTGCCGGACCGGCAACCGCTCTTTCAAACCAGTTCCTGTACACAGCTAAGTATTCTATAAGTCTCTAGCTGTGTCATTCTCGATAAAAGCACTGGATATGTAGTCCTGATGATTTCTAACGAGAATGAAACGCGTAGATTACTTCCCTTGCTTTTATCGAGAATCTAATTGTAATACGTGGCGTATTCTATTCTATAGCGATTAGGTCTTCAAAATGTTTATTATGAACATACAGAATATTTTCGAATATTCTATGTATATATATATATATATATATATATATATATATATATATATATATATATATATAATTTAGATTCAGATATTACAACTGGTTGACTATTTTCTTTCTTATTATTAAAGTGCTATCAAAGGTCTGATATAGAATATATGATATAAATGTAGATGTAGAATATATGATGTAAATGTAGATGTTTTCAAGAACTATTTTCACATTTTATTATGAGATCCCTTATAAGCTTACATCATTTTGGATAGCAAAACAATAAGTTGTTACTGTTTTATAAAGAAAATTTCAACTGTTTAAATGATCAGATATTATATTTATGTATAATATAGAGTAAGTAAAATACATAGAAATAATGTTCAAATTATATAATTAAAAGAACCTGAGAATACTCCCCAAATACATATGCCTATTCTTGTACATTCATAGCTTTGTTTGTTTTAAAGTAACTATATAAATAAATATTCAGTATAACGCCAAAGTTAAAGTTTCCACCCACACACAGCCACCTGAAAATAATTCATCATTTATTTGATTTATAGAAAGAAAAGTTAATTTGAAGAATGATTTTATTTTTATTTATCTCATTATAATAAATTGGTGTCACTTTATTGACAACATTTTCCTTTTTTCTTTTAAAATATGAACTGAATTTTGATATCAGAAATATACTATTTTAAATAAAGCAACTTATCAATTATATTATTCTCTCATTTCCACAGCTGAGACAGTCTCACACAAATATATTCTTGGAGAATATTACGCTTGGTTTCTAAAAGTGACTACTAAAATTTGCAATTTACTAGCGCCAAATAGTCTTCTTCTGGGTGTCATGTATTTATAAAATATTTAAATAGACAGAAATTCACTGGAGATATTCTTTCGTATATTAGACACATGTATGTAATTTGACTTGACCACATATTTTTCATTTGATAATAATACTTCTTTGTTTTTCTCTCCCAATAAAATCCTTCGTTGCATAAGATAAATTTTTTAAAGCCATGATATATGAAAGCAAATTGCTTTTCTATTTTCGAACTGCTTCTAAGCATTTCCTTACAGCACATTTTAAAAGATAGAGAAAAAAGTAGGTCATAAACAAAACTCCAGTGAATTGTAATGTATTGTATTTGTAAACACAATTAATTTAAACTTACTGAGATAATAATGTTGTTGTTTTTTTATGGAAATGGCTTAAATTTGAGTTGAACTGTGTTAATCCTAGATTACTGTTACTTTAGTTTGTGGTTCTAAAGAGTTCATATTAAGTTACTCAAAACAAGTCAATGAATAACAGTTAGAAATGTGTATTGATTTCTAATATTTTTGTTGTATGAATGCAAACATCGATTGATTGACAATCGTACTTTCTTACCAAGTCAATCAAAAGTCAATAAAAATTGTTAGTAGTATTAAGTTTTGGTATTAGAAATGCTTATTTCTGAATAACTACTATACTTCTTGACAAATTTTGATTAAAATTCACTCGTATTTCTGTGGCAAACAAATCACTGAAGATAGTATCCTACAAGGATTTGAGCTCAATAAGATATGTGAACAATTATAGGAATTGTGTTTCTTTTTATGAAATTGATTACAAGCAATGACACCGGTCCAAAAAGAAATGAAATCAAAGAAAAAGAAAATAATGATAACAAAGAGATATAATTCTAATTATTAAAGCAAAGGTAATTGTCTTTCAGAATTTTGTTTGTAACAAGAACAGTCAATTGGATATCAATAATAACAACAACAACAACAATAACCATAATAGTAATAATAATAACTGTTTCTATTTTAAGCACAAGGCCAGCAATTTGAAGGGGAGGGAAAAGTCGTTTTAATCGACCCCAGTGCATTAGTGGTGCTTTATTTTATTGACCCCATAAGGATGAAAGCCAAAGAATCCAGAAATGCAACTCTATGGTGCAAAATAGGGTGTCTGGCGCTCTACTGACTGCCAATCCAACGCCCTAATAATAATAATAATATTACAATGATAATGATAATAATTGTTTCTGACTTAGGCAAAACGCCAACAATTTGGGGGAGGTGCATTACTGGTACTTTATTTTATTGACCCCGTAAAGATGAAAGGCAAAGCTAATTTTGGTGGGATTTGAACTCAAAAAGTAAAGGGCCATAACCCTATGCCATAAGCATATATTCTTTGATGCCCTATCAATACTACCAATCCACTGCCCTAATCATAATAATAATAATAATTATAATAATATTAATAGTGAGTATTAGTTATGCAGAATGCTCTCCTAAGGTAATTTTTCTTTGGTCATATTGCTGATACTCATAATCAACATCCCTATGCACTTTAATTCCTATATATCCATTTTCTATGTCTTGCTGATTGAGTGGAACATTCTTTGCCGAGGAGGTCTAACATTATTGCAATATTTCCATTGCTTTCACCTGTTGGCTTTAAAGGTGGGATCACTCCTGTCTGCATCATGTTTATTTTCCAAAAAATTTCAGACAGTTGATTTTATTATAGTTATCTTTCTTTGTTGTTGCTTTTAGATTTTAAACATCCTAGAAAAGAAGAGATTTTTGTCTATTGGTTGTATGATAAATCTAAGTTTTTCAGCTCATTACACTGCATATGTGAGACTCTAGTGTATGTAACCAAAAGATTCATTCTATAGCTAGATTGTTTTAAGTATATAAATATACTTCAGAAGACTGAATAATTAGTTTCATGCTGTGTTTCATGTAAAGAGAATTTTATTTCTTTTACAGTTTTTACTCTTGCACCAGAATACGAATTAGTTTACTCAAATGTAAACTAATCAGCATTTTGTTTTATATATCTATAAGGTATTATTTTCTCAACAGAATTGCCAGGTTAAACAGAAGCTGATGAGCAGTAATGATTGCAAAAACCACTTTTTCTGTCAGTAATGCCATTTTGCCAAGAGCTAGTAATATACCCTCATGTTGGCATATCATCATCATCATCATCATCATCATCATCATCATCATTGTTTAACGTCTATCTTCCTCACTAGCATGGGTTTACTGAATAATAATGGCTCCTCTTAATATTATAAGAGAATTTAAGTTATGTATAAACCGTAGGTAGACAAGAAACATTAAATGAAATAGTGGAGCAAATGTCACATCCAGCTAGCTAGATGCATTCATTTAAATGTTACTGAAAGCCTCAAGCTTGGTGGATGTGAGTATTGCTGCTTGCTTCTTAATTTCATTTCATTCTTCTGTTTATACATAAATCATAGGTGAACATAGGTCAGAATTTGGGATATGCTATGTTCTAGAATAATTCTACAGCATAAAAGATATTGGTTTCACCATTCAAAGAAAAACCTCATCAGTTTCAATGAATATCTGATGAAAAACATGAAAGTGTGACTGAACAGGTCTAGCATTATGGATAAGAACATCACTTATATCTTCATCATAATTATTATCGTCATTGTTTAAAGTTCATTTTCTCTGATAGCCCTTTCTATCATCAACCAATTTACAGAGTGTACTGGCTGCATTTATTCTGTATATCACCTTCCGTATGATATCAGAAGATACTGTTGTTACTGGGTTTAGGAGATCAGCTAAGTATGTTTACACCACGTGAGGAAGGACTCCTCTGAGGTGCATCTGGAAGCGATGACTAATCTCTTGGAAGCTAAGGTTACAAGAGCAAATAAAAGAGTTCAAATGTGGCAAGGTTACTGGGGAGGATGAGATTTAGTCTGAGATATTAAAAGCCCTACAGATGCTATTTACTGGCTGATTTGGTAGTGTTGGGTGGCCTGGATTTCTGGAAAAGCACCTAAGCAATGGTAATCAGGAGTTACATTTCAAATTTTCAAAAAGAGAAACAAGAGAGATTGCTCCAATTATAGAATGATCTCCTTGTTAAGCCTCCCCTGTAAAGTCCATGTTAAGTGACTGACAAAGAGTTGTAGGGATATTTCCATGTCTAAGGTAGATGGTGAACAGTGTGGATTTTCTCCTGGACACAGCACAGCTGACCAAATATTCACACTGCTGTAGGATTTTGAGAAATTGTGGGAATATTGCCAAGAGTTGTATACTTGTTTCATAGACCCCGAAAAGGCACATGATTGCATATCATGGGACCTGTTGAGGAAGGTTCTGCAGTGTTTGTGTTTGGATAAATGGTGATGTTGAAATCATTCAATTCATGTATCAAACTCTGCCAAGGATGTGTACTGCCACCTCTCCTGTTCATAAAGTTTATGGACAGGATTGACATGTTCAGCTGGGTTGGAAGTGGCATCAGCACTGGCAAATTTAGGATCAGTCAGCTGGAATTTACGGACGACATGGTATTATTTAACTCATTAGATGGTGATCTCCAACATGCATTGATAAGTTTACTATTGAGTGCTGCATGGCAAAAACAAAAATTAGTGCTGTGAAGACTGAAACACTCGTCCTCTCAAGGAAGCATTTGCAGCGCACACTACATGTGAAGGTGGTGGAGAAGTTCAAATACCTCAGGGCCATGTTCATGTGTGATGGAAGGCAGGAGGCTGAATAAAGTGTCAAAATTGCATGAGCTTGTGCTGTAGTACACCAGCTGCCATAGTTGGTCATCAGAAGAATACAGATAGGTGTAAAAGCTGGTACTTTATTTTATCGATCTCAGACGGAAGAAAGGCAAAGTTTGAACTCAGAACATAGACAGACGTAATTAAATACAGCAAAACATTATATCAACACTTAACTGGGCCTTCCTATATACAGTACTTAAGTCTAATTTGATACTAAATTCTTTACCTTAGATTTGACACTAAATAGTTAATTACCTCTACTCTTTGGCTCCTACCCATTGTCATTTTAATGTTCACTTACTATATATATATTCAACATTTTTAGTCTTATAAGACTTTCAGCAGGGATTCAGCATTTCAGACTCAAGAGAGGGTTACAGAAAATTCATTCAGTTATTTGATCATGTCCCTTTACTTTCTGAGTTCAGTTTCCATTGAGGTCATCTTTGCTTTTCCCTCTTCCAAACACAATAAAATAAGTATGAGATAAAGTGGAGGAGTCAATAAAATTGACTAAAATCTGCAAGCAGTGCCCCAACATGGCCACAGTCCAATGACTGAAATTGGTGAACGATTATATGCATGCACACACATGCCTCTGTACACATGCCATACACATAAATGTAATTGTATATGTGTGTGCGTGTATGTACCCAATAGAACACAATATGGTCGAGATTTATCTATTGATTATAATGCTAAAATTAATATGCTTGCACCCTAATGTCTTATCAGTTTGCATTTAATCAGCAAATGGATTGTTAATTGTGTAATAGGTACGACTGAAGTGCAATGTTGCAATAATAAGTGAAACATATGATACATCGGTAACTGACCGTTGTTATGGATGAGTTGATAAAACATCTGGTGAAAACCCCTTTGGACATGATATAAGTGAACACTTGGCAGTAATTAATTTGCACAAATATGGAAATCTCAAATCAGTGGAATAGTTTTGACTGCTGCAACTTGATTACAAATTAATTGATTTCAACTTTCGAGTGACAAGTATGATTAGGCATATAACCCTGTATAGTGTTTAGTTTCATATTTCTTAGAACGTATATTAACTATGCACCTGCAATTGCTACATTTGCATCATAAAGGTAAATAGTATATTTTATAGAATTGATTCACTTTCTAGTATACCAATACCATTACTACAATCAGCCATCCTATTACATTAAATCATTGTTGTTTTAAATTTTTATTTCCATGGCTGAACATATTACATAGATTTATTCTATTTGACATCACCAGCCTTACACTATACACAGTAGTAATCAAAATAAGAATCATGTTAGCACAAATAGGTTTGTGCATCATATATACAGATAGCAAACAGTTTTATAAAACAAATGTTAGAAAAAAATAGAATGCACTAATTAGCCTGAAAATATACAAAGGTTGGGTTAATATATGAGTGTTCAATTTTCTTACTGTTTCACTTGGAAATATTTATTAATTTAGAATTGTCACATGGTGTTTATTTTCATAGAAGAGAAGTAGCAAGATAATAAGATAAGTAAAAATATTGTTGCCAGACAATACTCTACTTGTCACTCCATATTTTAACATAAAACAGGGAAAAAACCATTGCCAGAACTTTAGATAAATGAATTGAGAAGCAATGAAAATAAAGCCAAGGCATAGGAGGCATCTTCAAGGAGTGAGGAGATAGATACTCATTGGACGGTTACTCTATCTGATACTGTAGAAATAAGAAATGGCAAAAGATGTGGTTTTAAAATGTCATACCATTTTAAATTGAAAATAGAAATGAAATGTCAAAGTATCTTAAATTGAAAATGCAATTTTTATTTGTAGTCTTTTTAGTAATGTTAAAGTTCTTGTTGATTAACCCTTTCAAGACTGAAGTTAATTTCTGTCTTCAAAATACCTATTAAATAAAACACTTCTAATTACAGGTTTTGTTACCATTATATTACCATCAAACTACATAGAATTCAAAAAGAAAGATACGGTTTATTTAGACCTATGTATTGGTTGACCGAACTATGTGGAAGCACATGAGAGAGAGAATATCCCTATTCTTGGTTGGTAAACTTAATCTGTAACCTGCATTAGCACTAGCACTTGGCCTTCAGGTACCTTTAATAGAGTCTACTCCATTATAAGCATTGGGGGTCAGGATTCATTTTTAGAGGATAACATCTTTCCTACCTCCCATCATTCATAGAATTCCTGAAAAAGTTCATTGATGCTGCTCTTCCTCTGCCATTACAAAAAGACAATACCTACATAGGTTTCCTGTGTTGACCCCATCTTTGATAACTGTCTTTCTTAAATTATATTATGTTGCTATATGTTATGAGGTTTGTTTCCCTATCATGTTCATTTGAGTGAGTAGTAATTAATTTGGGGAAAGTAAGCTGAATTCCAAGAACATATATAAAATAAAGTATAATATATGTCGAAAAAATACTTGATAAAATACATTAAGTGACTTGTTTTGTTGTTGTTTAGTATAAGGTTAGTTTTCATTCAGTAGAACTATAATAAAAATCATTCTAGCTATGAGACCACCCTGTCAGTCATTTGTGTATATCATACTACATTGAATAATGTTTCCACATTTTTACAATAGTAACATGTGATTTGAGGAAGATTTGGGTACCATTTCTAGCAGGTTGAACAATTTCATAGAAGCTCTCTCACAAGCTGCTTGTATTGTCAATACATTGGACAAGGTTAAGCTATGTAATGTTATTAATGATGTGTTATTGAACACAGAAGAATACAATTTAAAAATCAACCTTGGCAAAAGTTGCAATCAAAATAAACATAACAAACCTTTTAATTATTCTGTGCAATATATGTACCACTAAATGTTCAAAGACTGTAAAATTATATGATAAGTTTTGGTAAAACGGCCCTTTATGATCTGAGTTCAAATCCCACCGAGATTAACTTTGCCTTTCATCCTTACGGGGGTCGATAAAATAAAATACACTGGGGTAATTACTGGCCTTGTGCCAAAAGTAGAAACAATTATTTGGATAAAACATTTATTTTCCAGATTAGAATATTTTAGTGTGTGAATAATTGATAAAAACGTTATAGATTCAACCATATTAATTACAACCTGTACAAAACTGCTTGAAATTAAAGGGTTTATATTTTAATTAAAATTATGATTGATATTTTGATACAAGAAAAATCATAATATAAAATTCCGGTTAGTCAATATTTTATTTTTTTGTCAAGTTTTGTTTCAGTTATCAGTAAATAATGAAACTTCTATGTAGTCACTTGACTTTTTAAAATTATCAAATTCCCTCAAATTCACTCTCTTTAGAAAATAACATGGCTTAGTGGTTAGAGCATTGGCTTTGCAATCGAAAGCTTGTGAGTTCAATTATCAGACCGGTGATGTGTTGTTTCCTTGAGCAAGACACTTTATTTCACATTGCTCCAGTTTACTCAGCTGTAGAAATGAGATGATAGGGACCCCAGTCCCTATCATTTCACTGTAAAGTGGTCGTGGAGGTGCCACGGCAAAAAGGCACCCAGCACTCACTGTAAATGAGGTTGGTGTTAGGAAGGGCATCCAGCTGTAGAAATCAAGCCAGAATCAGTTCCCATCCCACCCTTGCAAGCAGGGAAAAAGCGGACGTAAAATGATGAAAATGAAATCATTGATAAACAAGAAGACAAGACGGTCATGGCTGGAATAGCTTTGATTATAATATGATCTGCTTAATCAGGAGTGACTTGCAGTTAAAAAACAAATAATACAAAAAGTTGCTAAACACAAATTCATGCAGAGAAAAGGAAGATAAATAAATACTGGGGATTGCCTGGCCACTTCCTCTTCGCACTGGTTGTTGTTGTGACCTCAGGCATACTTGGATCCTGTACTATTGAGTTCCTCCACAAGATAGGAACATTGGTGGCCTGTGTGAGGAAGGAGACCCGCGAGGTGGGGTGGCTATTGCAGTGGGTATCGCTAGCCCAGAGCCCAATCACCCATACCCCTCCGCATTCATCAGTGATACTAGAGTCCTTGCCATTCCTTTCCGTTTCCGTTTTTTTTAAATATTTCCTTATTTTACATTCCATTCTCTGGAGGCACATGGCTTAGTGGTTAGAGCATTGGCCTTGCAATCGAAAGGTTGTGAGTTCAATTCTCAGACTGGGTGATGTGTTGTTTCTTTGAGCAAGACACTTTATTTCACATTGCTCCAGTTTACTCAGCTGTAGAAATGAGATGATAGGGACAGGGGTCCAAATCATTCCACTGCAAAGTGGTCATGTAGGTGCCATGGCTAAAAAGCACCCAGCACTCACTGTAAATGAGGTTGGTGTTAGGAAGGGCATCCAGCTGTAGAAATCAAGCCAGAATCAGTTCCCGTCCCACCCTTGCAAGCAGGGAAAAAGTGGACGTAAAATGAAATGATGATGATAATGATGATTCTCTCTTCTCAATATACATTTTCTTTTTTTCTTTTTCTATTGTTTTTACATGATATATTTTTACATAGAATAAATTTCAATGTTTCCAAAAACACCCTCAAAAACTCTTGATTATATTGAAAATTTATTGAAATGTTTAGGTAGTCTGCTTGTTAAAAGCAGTCATGAAAGGCTTAAATTATATCAGAGTCAACCTCACTAAAACCACTTAGGTATAATTCTCAAACTATGATTGTGTGGTTTTCTTTAGGGAAAGCTTTTAAGATTTAAAAGAGATGTTTTATTTATTCAAATAAAATATGAATTTGCAGAAGCATCCATTCAATGATAATGTTTAAAAAGAAAAAAATGTTAAAAGTAATCTCGTCTTGTATGGCTGCTGACAAGGACTCTAGCTATTGTTCATTGGGGGATTGAATGAGTTATCTTGGAAAAGCTGAGATTCTATAGAGTCCAATGAAATCTTTAAGAATACAGAAGGCATCCATAAAACTTGTGATATGCATTATAACATGTTTAAATTATAATGTTTATAAATAGTGAAATTAGATTAAAGCTTCATATAAAGGCCAGTTCTGAGGAGAAACCTATAACAGCATCACTTCTCAACAGTTTTTATATCCAGTTGTTTAGAAGCCACAATAATAAAAGTCATAACAACAATGTCTAAAATTAATTTACTCATTAGAACATTATCAGCCATTGAAATTTATTTTGTATAAGACCATGACAAAGGCAAAGAGACAAAAAGAAGAAATATATAGCTAAAACAATTCTATTTATTTAATCTTTTTTCTTTTGTATTGTTCGTGTTCTAGATTCTGGTATTGTTCAAGTTCTAGAACTTTTGCTAGCAAAATGCAAATGCAAGTATATGATAGTGAACTTTCAGTCTTTTTCACTGAACATATGTGACCTGTTAAAATAATCAGCAGAAAAAAAAAAAAAAAAAAAAAAAGAAAGACCAAGTAATTTTGGCTTAAGAACTTTTAAAGTCACATTTCTATACAACATTACTAATACTATGGGTTCTTTTTAACATTAAATGATGGGAATTTTAAAAAGATGTTCTGTAATAGGTTTCTATTCACATGGCATTTGCAGCAAGCTGAATAGAATCTGCCTGGTAACTTAATAAATGCCATCAGATATTCTTATATTAGTGAGAAAGAGAATTTCAATGTTAATTCTTGTTTGTCTTTTTTGTCTAGCTGAAGCTTCCATTAAGATAGAACTAGTTCTGTATTACATCTAGTTATTTTTCAAGCATTTATTGAATTTAAGAGTGATCTTCTTATCCAAAATATAGTGTTGCATACTTTTATTTTCTCTCATCTATTATGTTATCATGTCAAGCTTGAACATATTCTCTGAGAATTCTAAAATCATTAAAGTTTATACAACTAAATGTTCATTCTATGAAACATAAAAAAATATTCTAAGCAATAAGCTGTTTATAATTAACTTGTAGACAAGTATTATAAATCTAAGTTGATGATTAGCTATACAATTTGGTGGAGATTTTGTTTGAACTGCTGTGCATTTGAAATTGTATTAATTTTATACTATTAATTAATAATACTATTAATTTTATTAAATCAATCACTAATTTGTAATCTGACTTTTTTCAACAAGGAAATAAAACTTGTTTCTCAAATTAGATATGTTAAACATATAGACTATTAAACAAATGTGTCAAAAGGGTCATACTCAGAGGCATAACTAGGGAAAATAGCATCTATAGCAAGCAGTGAAATTGTGCACCTGCCCAGCATTGTATTTTTCCCTATGGGCCTAATAATTTATATAAATGGTTTAAAGATCCAGCCACCATAGCGTTCTTACCCATGATAATCAGTGACAGATCATACATCTGAAGGAGTTTTTTTTTCACTCTCCGCTGAGGCTTATTTGACTTTAATAGAACGTGCTCCTAGTCCAAGTGGTGCCCCCTTCATGTGACGCCCATGGCACATTCTATGCTTGCCATACCCTAGTTATCCCTCTGGCCACACTATATTGTTGAGATATATGAATTTAGATCTAATTAGCAGAGATTATGTTATATCTGCCTGCTTTACCCTGGCTAACAACAGGTTTCACCTTGCATATTTTACAATTAAATCAACCTGTATTAGCATCATATCCTCTCCAGCTTGTTAGAATTGTATTGGCTGCATGTTACCTTTAGTTTCCTGTTTACATATTGGCTTAGATTGGATAGCCCTACAAGACAATACATCCTTACTTGTCTTTATATTTAAATGGAATGTAAAATAAGAAAATATTTTAAAAGATGGAAAAGGAAGGGAAAGACAAGGGCTCTAGTGTCACGGAAGAATGGGGAGGGAAAGGGTGAGGGTGATTGAGCTCTGGGCTTAGGGCATGGTGGTAATGGGGCTGCACCCCACGGAAATGGCCAGCAACATCCACTGTAACAGTCATCCCACCTCATGAAGCTCCTTCCTCAAATGGGGCGTCAACATTCTGATCTTGTGGAGGAGCTCAGCAGTACAGGGTCCCAGTATGCCTGGGTCATCATGGTGACTGGTGCAAAGAATCAGGCTCAGTATTCTAAGATTTGATCATGATCTCATATATTCTTCATAGAGCTTTCTCTGGTGAGACCCCATCACCTGTAGCACCACTTTTACCCCTAGCTTCCATTTACACATGTTTGTTTACTGGTATAACTCTTTCTCTAGCTTACATTGGTTAATGTATTTAATACTTAGCCTTGTGATCGGGTTTTATGTACATTTCACAATGAACAGATCACACTCATTTAATTTTTGTGGAGCCACTGTAACACTTCTATATTCAATGCCTATGTTACATTAGCATACAACAGTTCAACATTTTGACCAATTAGATTAATATATAACAACATGATTTATTGTAATTTATCTTTAATTCAGATAAGTGCCTACAATTTTCTCCTATGATAAAATATACAAGTGCCTATCTTCCAATCCTATAGCCCATTTAAGACGATACTCAGCAGTGCAAAAATATAATTTGATTCTAATGTGCAGGAGAGACATTTGCTTCATAAACCATAGTGTAGACCAGGGATTTGATAATTCTTACTTTCAGGATCCACAGTGGGTTGTCAAGTTAACTTTTTTAGTGGACATCACGACCCACATGAACATTTTTTTAATCTTGAGCTTCAAGGAAAGAACAAGGTTGTATTTGAGATATTTGGTCAAATTACTGCTTTTGAGAGAAAACTTCGACTGTGGGAATCACAACTTCAAAAAGGAAACTACTTCCATTTCCCAAGTCTCCAAAATCACAAGAGAGATATAATACCAGACATCTTTGTGAGCTCTATTAAGGATTTGAGAAGTGAGTTTTCCTCTCGTTTTGCTGACTTCCGGCAATATGGAACTCTATTTAAGTTATTTGGTACTCCTTACGAAACAGATGTGGAGCAAGTGGCAGAACAATATCAGTTGGAGTTAATTGACTTACAGTGCAACGAATCTTTGAAATCGAAATTTCAGTTCGAATCCACTGCTGACTTCTACAAGAAATATATATTGCCAAGCGGAAAATATAAAAACATCTTGACTAATGCGAAACTGATGATATCATTATTTGGAAGTACATATGCTTGTGAACAACTTTTTTCCAAAATGAAATATACTAATAGTCATTTAAGAACAAGGTTGTGATGACCACCTGGATGATGTTTTGCTCCTGTCATTGACAAATATTTCACCTAATGTGGAGAAGTTATCGCACAATAAGCAGAAACAAGTGTCTCATTAAATCATTTACCATTTCTAACTGTATTTCGTTTGTAGCAAGGAATTTGCTTTTTTTTTTGTTGATTGTGATAGTAGTTGTTTTTCTGTTATTCATGCAGTAAAATAAGGAATTTGCTTCTTTTTTTCTTGAATGTGTTTGTAGTTTTTTTTTTTTTTTTTTTTTTGTTATTCCTGCAGTAAAATAAAATTATATTAAATTCCTTGTTTTGCTTTAAACCTCCAGAAAATTTATTTACATATTTAATAACATGGCCCTCGTCCATGACACTGCATAGCTGTTTGGCGCTCTCTCTCCAAAAGGTTGCTGACCCCTGGTGTAGACAATCCATCAAGAAAAAGGCCATAAAGAACTCATTCAAGGTGAAGACAACCTCTCTAGTGTTGATGACACAATAAATCTACCCAGTTCAATCTGATAGTAGCTGACATGAGAAAGGGAATCCAGTAATAAAATCCCTCTTAATTAATAATGCAGCACAACAGAATGAATTGTAAAGAAAACGAAAAATTAAACAAACAAAAGGAAGGATATTTTGCTTAAATTACTAGACCCTTTCTAAAGCTATTTTTTTTATTGAATTAAAATGATCAATTTTGTTAAATTCATTAAAATGACATGTATTTAGGATATGAATAAATGTGCAATAAATTTTATTTTGAGTTTTATGGCTTGTCATTTTCTTCATCAGATTTATGAAACTTATTATTGTGAATAACAATATTTTATATTATTATAGAATAATGAAACCTATATTAAGAAATAAAGGGATATAACTAAGATCTAATGTAACAAACACGGCTAGGTTGTTATGGAGAACCTAGATTTCTCATGAACAAGCATTTTATTAACAGTCAGCATCAGCATCCTTCTTTAGATTCCTTAGACTAAGGTAAGTGTGATCATGGTATACAGCAGCGTTTCTCAACCTTTTTATCATTGTGGAACCTTTGAAATAGTTTTCATGTCTCAGGGAACCCCTTTCATAATCAATTATTATATACCATTAATAATATCTAAATGCATTAGCTTATATATCACTGTTTCTCGCAGAACCCCTAGCAACCTCATGTGGAACACTAGGATTCCAGGAAACTAGTTAAAACATGCTAGTATAGAGCAGAGGTTTCCAAACTGTGTCTTGTGATACTTTAGTGTATCACTAATAATCTCTAGGTGTATCATGAAATTAAGTAATTTCTGATCATTTTTTTCCTGAATATTTGAGATCTGACAACTCTGTGTACAATTAAAGATCTGACTGATGTCATGTTAAGAAAATTCAATTAATGACTCAAGAAATTTTTTTTTTTTTAAATGTGTGTCACCAATAAGAAAATTTGGGAAGCCCTATCATAGTCTCTAGAAAGCTGAGTCAGTAAAAGTCATTGATATTCCTAGTTGGGTTATTTTCTCTTTTGTTTGTGATTCAATCCTGTGGTTTCTTGATATAACTTTACTTTCAACATGCTACAAAGCAATAGTTTTTGAAGGAAACATAGAAACCTATTAACCCTTTTAACCATGAATACCTGCTATATGTGGGGTCCCAAACTTTGTGTTCCTATACAAAAATCCCTGAGAGAGTTTTGACAATAAATAAACAACCATCCAGTTATTAAACTAACCAACTGGAAATTTGTAATAAATTGAATTGAAAACCAACAGGTGTGTGTGTTTCTTTTGGAAGCATGACCCTCCCAAAGTATAACAATATATATATATGTGTGTGTGTGTGTGTAAACGAGGTTGGTGTTAGGAAGGGCATCCAGCTGTAGTAATCAAGCCAAAATCCGTTCTGTATGAGGAAGACATGGTCACCTGACAGGTCTATTCACATTGTCATCTCTTAGTTGCCTCCCTCCCTCTCTCTCTATATATATATGTGTGTGTGTGTGCTTGTAATTAATTTTATGTGTTATTCTGTGTCTGTGTTTATATCAACAAAACCCCCCAAAAAAGCAGATCAATAAAATAAGTACTGGGGTTGATAAGATCGACTAAATCAAGTATGCCCCCAACATGGCCTGGCCACAGTCATATGACTGAAACTAGTAAAAGAGTAAAAGAATAGACATACACATATGCGATAGGCTTTGTAAAGTGTCCATCTACTAAATACATTGTGTAAATGTAAATATCTTCTAGACCATTAAACGCTTTTATGAGATGGCACTCATCTGTTCTCTTTCATGACAATGACAACATTCTCAGTTTATATTCCCAACAGCTAGGTGAACTAAATCATACAGAATTTAACATATCATCAAAATATACAATGAAATACCTTCAATAAATTTCTTCTCAAGAAATGTGGATTCCATTTTCATTTGATTTTTAAATAGGAACTGTTTGGTGAGGTTCATATGATTGATATTTAGTTTGAAAGTCATCTAACTCTTGGTTGGATAGAAGACATTGAAAGGGCATGTTTTTCATTTGCTGTCAATATGTGATTTTCCCTTTAGCATTTAAATGAGCCATATTCGACCAGAATTCTCTCATCTCTTTCTGTTCAAACTGGCCATAACTGGCCACTCATACTGATGTTAAGGTGTTGTTCTCAAAATAATTAATATCAAAATCTCATAGATTCGATATTATGTGAACTAATTATGTGAGATAAAGCCTTTAAAGATTTACCATGAAAATACAATAGTAAATATAGAGTAATGTAAATGCTAACGGGTTAAATTTATCTGTGAGATTAACTTCCTATGATTATCTTATGACTTGCAATAAGTTAGAGAAGATCAGCATCCCTAAAGTTTTCTCTCATGATCTACTTGTAACTTATCACCTACAGACAGAACTATATCAGGCAAGAGAAACTTCTAGTATAGGTATGGATAACTTTTATTGAGAAATGAGCAATTTAATGAGCAACATCATAAGGTGGGCTGCACTACTAGAAATTTCAAGGGAATTTTGAAATTAGGTATGCCATTCAGAAAGCCAAATGGACTGCAATTTTCCCATGACTGGTCTAGTACTTTTCATTGTCTGCACATATAATATCTAGGATTTGTTATAATAGATGTTCTAATGTAACATAGAAAGTCTCTAATGTACTTGATTATAGAGGAACTACTCAGGGGCATGATCACTGACGAAAGGAAAACATTTATGAGAGTAAATAATGAAAGTATGTATGAAATAAATGTAGTCAGCGATTGTATGTGTCTATTTAAAGTTAACTAATGCATATTTGCTAAAGGCTAATATCAACTGGCATAAATTTGTATTAGCACTTTCTTTCAGTGTCATGGATTTACTTATTTTGTTCACTCTTGGTCTCTCACTTTCTTCATATCTGGCATTTACACACACTCACATATAGTTATGCAAAGACACAAAAGGATATAGTCCTATGCATTAAATATACATGCCTTCATGAAGCAAGGTCTACTGTCAATTTCAATAGCATCATGAAATTATTTGTAAAAATCCAAATTTTCTGCTGAACTGTCAAATAACTACATAGCCTAACATCTTAAATAGTTTCTCTTGAGAATTCAGAGCAAAAAATTATTTTCTGTAAATCTTGACATAGTGGCAGATTTTATCGACTGCTTTTGAAACTGAAAAATTCGAGCTGCATATATATAAAGATGCCTCCACGTATAGTATTAGCTCACACTTATAGAACATAGTGGAGTTTTTCATCTAGATTACAGTGTGTTTGAGAAGTTCACTTTTCAATCACATGGATTCAGGTTCAGTCCCATTCTGTGACACCTTGAATGAGTATCTTCTATCATAGTCATGGGTTGACCAATATCTCTAGTGGATGAAATTAGGTGGGTGGAAATTGTGGAGAAGACACTCATATATATATATATATATATATACAGAGTGTTTCAAAAAATTTAATATCATTTGGGATTTTAATATCATTTGAGATGTAAATATCCCAGAAACTACAAGGTCTAGGACAACCAGACTAAGCAGGCTCCATGTTGAGTAACACAAGATTTATTCCTCAAAACATGTCCACGTTATAACATTAATTCACAATATATATTTCAATGTGACAACCTTGGGAACAGGCCATTGATATCAAATTTTTTGAAACACCCTGTATATATACATATATATATATATATATATATATATATATATATATATATTTAACAACAACAGAATACCAGACTGGAAAATTTCCTTTAGAATTTTAATCCCATTAAATGACTATACGTATTTCCTTGGCCCAGCTCTATCATCCAATTATGTTCCTATATTCTAACATTAACCCCCCAGAAAAGTATGCTTGCTCAATTTCCTTCCTGCCTTCTTATATTTGCCATATTCAATGCCTATGTATCAGTACCATTCAACATAATACTTCATACCCAGACATTACAAATCTCATGAAAACAACCTCACATCATATTTTCTCTAATAATGTAGTTACAAATAGCAGACACTTTACAATTAATTTACTATCTGTCATAGACATTCAACATAACACATACTTTACATTGTTCAATAAGTTCATAGCTGTAGTATATATAGATTGTAAAGTTTCAGGCTTTATACTTCATCTGAATGTGAGAAAAAGAGAGAAAAATAGAGTTGCTGTCACTGAAGCTAGAGTCAAGTAAATAACTGTCACTAGTTTACTTATACTTTACAAAACTGAATTAGACAAATGACAACTTACTAATGACAATGTACTAATTGTGATACAGTTTAGGTATTGATCAGATGCTACAGTATTCCTCAAATATGTTGGATTAAACAGCCAACATACAAATATATATACAAAATCACACATACAGACACATTGAGAAACAAAATTGGTATCTCTAAGTTCAAACAATTTATTGAAAATGTACTGAAGAATGAATGAAGTAGTTATGGAAAAACTTTCAGATTATTTTTAAAAAAGCTAATATCATTAGATCATATCCAACAATTTTGTTTTATTTAATTAAACTCAAAATTCTAAGTGGATTTGAATAATTTTTTTTTGTGCAAGCTAATATATGATTGTATATTACACTTGCATGCTTGAATATCTATGTTTTTGTAAATATGTAAATGTATTTTTGTTTTGAATATGATTATGATTTTATCAGCTGTTGTCTTGTGAAAATTTATATTTAGAATAATATTATACTAATGGGCTCATAATTATATTAATGGGCTCCCTTGGTGAGTTCATGAAGGAAAAGGAATGAGAAGTCCTGCCTTAAAAAATCATTTTATTCTACATTGTGTCTCTATATGTTTCTTATATCTCATGAACATAATTAAAACAAGAATGCTAAATCAAATCTTTGTTGTTTAAAATAGATATCTACTCAAACAATAAACCACTTGATTGGAGAAACATTAGATTATGTGTGAACACTGTATTCATCATAATCATCATCATCATTTTTATGCGTTCATTTTGCGCACCCTTAGATGCATATTTTTCAGCCCAGTATCTCCCTCCTATTGATTTCAGAACACTTCTATCATCTCTTCCCAGGTCTTGCTTGGTCTACCTCTACTGTGGCCTTTCTCCACTGGGATTTCCTGGTACTTCTTCACCCAACGATCATCATCTATGTGCATCACATGTCTGTACCAATGCAGACTTCTCTCACCACTTCAGATTCCTCTTAATCCTTTAGCATTTAAACCGGCCATATCCGGCCAGAATTCTCTCACCTCTTTCTGTTCAAACCAACCGTTAAATCGCTGCTCATATAGGTATGAGCAGCCATTTAACTGGCTGCTCATACCTATATTAAGGTATTGTTCTCAAAATAAGTGACATCAAAATCTTGTAGATTCGATATTACATAGATAATTATGTAAAATAAAGCCTTTACTGCGAAATAGTAAGTATTGAATAATGTAAATGCTAAAGGGTTAAACCCAGTTTCTCCCTCAATGATTGTACATCCAATGAAGCATGGTTGCTTCATTTTTCTCCAACCTATTCATGTCCTCTGTAGTTGTTGCTCATCTTTCCCTACCATGCATCATTGCAGTTTGCATACAGGCATGATACAGTCATCCTTTTGTATGCAGAGAGAAACCTTTTGTTGTCAACAGTCAGAGTAGTTCTCTAAAATTCTTCCATCCTATTACACAACATATTCAGTTGTGTAATGTTTGTTGATACTATGTTCAAAAGGGAAATAGCTACTATGTTTAGAGGTGTCTGACGTGAAACTAAGTTCAATGATAACATTTAATATCCACTACTGCATGAAACTGCATTAGCAAAACATCCTTGAAAAGTACATTAAAACTTGTTTTTAGTTTACTGAAAATTTTCACAGCAATCTACCTACAAGTAATGACTTTATAAACATTTGAATTAAAAGACAAATTGTTTTAGATATTTTCTGATCAATCACTAAAGGCTTAGAAATCTATCCAGTCTATCCTTAATAAGTTTACTCAATTGTTAAACAATTAAGGAAGAAAGACTGCAGAGTTTGTGATACTAGCTCACCCACCAATCATAAATTTAGATAGATGGCATGTCTGTTTAGAGAGTGGAACTAGCTGTTGATAGCAAGAGCTCAACTGTCAGGTCCTGACTCTTTATAATATATATATATATATATATATATATCACATAAGAAACGGAGAATCAGTGTTGCAATGAACAAAATTTATTAGACATATTACAATTGTTTCTCTGGTGACCAGCTTGAGGCATGATCGATGTATTGATCGAACCTGACTCTGAAATCGCAAGGTCCTCAGATACATCTCGATTCTACAAAGCAGAGTTTCCAAATGTCCAGTTACACCCGCAGCCTTCACTCGGCAGCTTAGATCCTGTTGTTGTCATTCTATGAGTGGTCAAGAATTGTACACATCATCGGTATTTTTGGCCACTCATGGCCGTCGTACATTTGGTTCCTTTCATTTGCAAATGAAAGTTGTTTCTTAAATCGGAATTACTAGTGTAGGAAGTAAGGGGTTCTTTGATTGAACCGCTCGCGCCCTGTCACAGCCTCCTCAACCTGTATGCGCCCGCACCCATGTGCATGTTTCGCGCAGGAATGATACATATGGGCACTTATACACCCACAGCGATCACATACACACCCGCAACTGTATTATATGCGACAATCACAGTAAATATTGAATGTGCAGCGAATACTTAGAAAGAATTTAAAAAAAAAATGGAAAACATTTAAAAGAAAAACACAGCCTCAAAATACCCTAAAAAACACACATTTAGAAAAAAAACCCTATAAAAAGAACGTTTTTCAAAGAATGCTTGAAATAGTCTTTCAAAAAAGTTATTTCAAAGGTATTTTTGATAAATATATACACACACACACACACACACACATATATATATATATATATATATATATATAATGGAAAAATTTGAACAGGAACAAAACAGAGAGGCAGTACAACAAATGTTTATTAATTTCACGCTCTGGAGAGTGGGGTGGTGGTGGGGAACGACGTTTCGGGCATAAGCCCTTCCTCAGGTGAGAAGTGTGTGGGAAGAGAGTTCAAAGGGTGTGTAGGGGAGTGGTGGAGAGACATATAGCGAAAAGGGGGTGGGAGGAAACAGTGCGAATGAAATTAAAAATAAAAATAAAAATAAAGCATGATCAAAATAAAAAGAATGAAATAAAAATAAATATAAAAGCATGATCAAAATAAACTGAAATTAAAAAGTGGTAAAACAGGTGGTGGAAAGGTGTGGGGTGTGTAGGGGTGGTGGCGGGTGGAGTGGGGAGAGGGAGACGGGGTGTCCGAGCGGGGAGGGCTGAAGGTGGTGTGTGTGTGTAGGTGTACGTGTGTGTGTGTGTGTGTGTGTATGTGAAAGTAAGGGTTGGGGGAAGAACGGAGTTGCATGTTCAGGAAGAGGTGTGTGTTGGGTGGGGGTTGTAGGTCGGAGTGTCTGTGCGTGTGTGGATAGAGGGGTGGGGGAAGAGGAATCAGGAGGCTGAGGGTGTAAATATGTGGTGGAAAGCACGTGTGTGTGGGGTTTAAGCGTGTTGTGGGTGTAGGTGGCGTGTGGGAGAAACAATTTTTTGGGGTGTGTGTGTGGGTGAGTTATAAAGGTGATTCCGTAAGAGGATGGTTGAAATGTTGGTAAATTCCTATGATGTTTAGTAGATTCGATGGTGGTCAAGTTCCACATACGAGTATTCCATGAAGAGATGGTCCGAAGAGGAGAGCTGTGGGGTGCGCGCGCAACAGGAAGTGGTCAAGCGGTGGGAGTGCTGTGTGTCTGTTTGTGCTGGGAGGTGGTCAGAGGGCATAGCAGCAGTCGGGTGGAATGGTAAAGGGGCGAGGATGGGTAGGTGTGAAAGTTGGAGTGAGGAGGGTGTGTGTGTGTATTAGTAGACGTGTTAGTGGGATGAGTGAGTGTGGAGCGAGGGTGTGGGTGGAGTGGGGAGAGAAGGGTGTGTGTAGTTCTATGGAGGGAGTGTGGTGTACTGGTGTGTGTGTAGTTTGATGAAGGGGGTGTTAGTGGGTGTTAGTATACGGGAGGTGGGGAAAGGGTTGAATGCAGGTGTGGGTGGGGGTTAGTGGTGGTAGGATGTGTAGAGTTGGTGGTGTACGAGGGTGTGTGGGTACGTGTGCGTGGAGTTTTGGGGTGTTAGTGATGTTAGTTGCGTGTGGGGTGGGTGGTGTAAGTGGGTGCGTGTGTTCGTGTGCTTGGGGTCAGGGGGTGTTAGTGAGGTTAGTTGCGGAGTGGTGGGATGGAGGTGTGGGGGTGAGGGTTAGTGGTGGTAGTAGGGTGTGTGTTTAGTGTGAGCGCGTGTATATATGTGCCGGTGTGTGTGTGCATGTGATAAGAAGGGGAGGGGAAGAAGGGAGGGATGTTAGTATGTTAGTTGGGGAATGGTGGTCGGATGAGGGGTGGAGTGGAGGTGTTAGTATTGTTAGTTGTGGGGTGGGCGGTGAAAAGGAGGGGTGTGTTAGTGGGGGATATGTGTGGGGGGAGGGGGGCGGTCGAAGGCTAAAGGAATAAGGGTGGGGAGTTCAGGCCGGGGGGAGTGTGGGTCTGTAAGATGAAGATAGTTCTTTGTTCGACTCTAAGGAGATTGGCGGGTGTTCCGTGGCATTGGAGTAGGCCACAGACTGTGAGATGGCGTGCGGAATGTCCAGAGCCACCAAAGTGGCGGGCGATGGGGGAACTGCCCCCGAGACGAATATCTCGGAGGTGCTCAGTGAATCGGTCCGCCTGGCGACGTCCCGTAGACTAGGTTGGAGGAGGTGCAGCGGAAGGCATGCCGGACAGAGAGAGAGAGTGGCCGTTGGGACCCTGGAAGGTGGTGGTGTTGGTGATGTGGGGACAGGTGTTGCAGCGGGGCCTAGAACAGGGAAAGGAACCGGGGGGAGGAACAGAGCGTGGGTTGGGGGGTAGGGAGCTGTGGACGAGGAGGGTGCGGAGATTGCGTGCGCGTTTGAAGGAAGGGAGTGGTGGGGTTGGGAAGATGTGGGAGGTGGAGGGGTCGGACTGGAGGCATCGGAAGAGGCGGCGGATGGTGCGGTGGAGGGGTAAGGTGGAGGGGTGGTAGGTGATGGGGAAGGGGAGACGGTGGGTGGGTGTGCGGTGGCGTGGGGTGAGGGTGGTGGAGCAGTGGACAGCACGGGCGCGGGTGAGAGCGGTGTGGACGAGAGAGGGGGGGAACCTCTGCGGATGAAATGGCTGACTAGGGAAAGGGCCTGGGACTCGAAGTCAGCATCTCGGCTACAGAGGCGGCGGATCCTGAGGAGTTGGGAGTAGGGAATGGAGTGTTTAGTGTGGGTGGGGTGGGAAGAGGTGAAGTCGAGGTAAGAGTGGGAGTCGGTGGGTTTGAAGAAGGCGGAGGTGACGAGGGAGTGGTGGGATGGGTCGAAGGCGACGGAGATGTTTAAGAAGTGGACGTGGGTGGTTGGGATAGAGGTGGTGAAGTGGAGGGAGGGGTGGAAGGAGCAGAAGAAGGAGAGAAAGGAGTCGAGCTGTTCTCGGGTGAGGGTCGTGGCTCCGATACAGTCGTCAATGTAACGACCGTACAGTTCGGGCGTGGGGCCGGTGTACTGGGCAAAGATTTGGGCCTCAACATGGCCAATAAAAAGGTTGGCATAGTTCGGGCCCATTCTTGTACCCATGGCTACCCCCGTGACCTGTTGGTAAAACTCACCCGAGAAGGAGAAACAATTGAGGGTGAGGACCAGCTCGGCGAGGCGAAGGAGGGTGGGGGTGGAGTGAATGGGGGAGGGGCGAAGGTCGAGGTAGTGTTTGAGGGCGCGTAGGCCGTCGGCGTGGGGGATGACGGTATAGAGGGACTTGATGTCTAGGGTGAAGAGGAAGGGCTGTGGGCCGGGTGGGTAGGTGAAGGAGTCGAAAAGGCGCAGGGCGTGGTTGGTGTCGGAGATGTGGGAGGGGAGGGTGGTGACAAGGGGGCGAGGATGGAGTCGAGAAAGGCGGAGATGAGTTCGGTGGGGCAGTTGCAAGCGGAGACGATGGGGCGGCCGGGGTTGTCGGGTTTGTGGAGTTTGGGGAGGAAGTAGATGGTGGGGGTGGGGGGTGCGGACGATGATGTGGGAAGCGGTGGGGGGAGGAGGGAGGAGGCGATAAGGTCTTGGATGGTGGAGTAGACTTGTTGTTGGTAGAGGGGGGTGGGATTGGAGGGTAGAGGGCGGTAGAAGAGGGGGTTACAGAGCTGCCTGAGGGCTTCGGCCGTGTAGAGGTCCGCGCGCCACACCACCACGGCGCCTCCCTTGTCCGCCGGTTTGATGACGATGTCATCTCGGCTACGGAGGGAGCGAGGAGTTCGCCCTGTGAGATATTGTACCGTTTGGAACGGTGGCGAAAGTCGAAACGATTTACTGCACTACGGCTGGCATCAACGAACGCGTCCAGGGTGCTAAATTGCCATGTGGGTGTGTGTATTATGAACTTCCTTACAGTTTCCGTCAACCAATTTCACTCACAAACCATTAATCAACCTGAAGTTATATTAGAAGTTACTTGCCCAATGTGCTGTACAGTGGAACAGAATGTACAACCATATGACTGCGAAGGAATTTGCTTAACCAAACAGCCATGCATATGCTTATATAACCATACCTGCATTTATATAAATTATGAGTGTCTAACTCAACAAGATGTAGGTACACGTATTTTGTTTATATATATGTAACTGTGTTTGTATTAATGGTTATCCATTGCACTTTCAGTTCGTTTGTCTCTAGATCACAGATCAACTATTTCAGACAAAACTGGCACTGTAGCAAAGAAAATTGTAATAAAAATAAATGAAGAAATGACTAAAGAAACAAATAAACTCAGGATATAAAAACTCATCATTTGTAAACCTCAAACAAATTTGGCAGAGATCAGTGAACAGGTGACAGTAGCGTGATGGAAGACTCTGATAAACATAACACAAACAATTAATAACTAGGGAAGTGAATAATAATAATAATAATAATAATAATAACAATAATAATAATAATAATAATAATAATAACAAGAACAACAACAACAACAACAATAATAATAATAATAATAATAATACTAATAATAATGATTAATCAGTGTTTGATTTTTAATATATTTGGCAAAGATTATTCTACCAAAAATCCATAAATATTTGTTTCCACTGACAATTTCAGATCAATACTCATGCCAGACATATACAAAAAAAAAGTCATTTTCTTTTTATTACATGAGGAATATGAAGGAAAAATGTGAATTAGATTTTCTATGATATCTTCCTATGGGATGGACTCCTTGTAAAAGGCAGTTCTTTAAAAATATAGAATTGATTGCAATGACATTTTATGCAAAGAGAAGAAAAGATTATTTCCAAGTCTTAACCTTTATTATAGAAAATTTCTTTTATGTATATCCAATATTCTCAAACACATAAATATGTTATAATATTAAAGGTTCTTTTTTATTGTTTCCTTTGAGCCTAAACCAGAAATTGCAATATATTTGACATATAACAGCTGTTAATACGTATTTATGGTACAACAAACAAATTTGATTTACTCACGCAATTGGAATCAATATTGTTAATGAACTCAATAGCTGCTGGCAAGAATTAATTACAAAAAATAAAAAATATATAAAGATTGTTCGCCTTCAAAACAATGTTACGGGCTTGCTTATAATTTGACAGGAAAATATATTCTGTGATATTTAAAAGTACAAGAAACAAGACTTTAACATAAAGATTGCTTTTCTTAAATTTCTAATTATCTGATGAGTATAATTGAAAGTAATTGCTTCGCGTGAAATTAGAAAAATGCTAGTATATACAATTCCCTAGAAAATAATCTATCTATTACTGTATGGGTGTTTATATGCACAGACACATTAGGTTAAACTCTAAAGGGAAATATATTTTGTGTTTCCTCAGTTTTATATGATAAAATTAAATTGTTTATAATTGAATTAACAAACTCTCTTCCAGGATTGTGAAATAACATGAATAACACATATAAATGTAGAGTCTCAACACAAAATTATTTTGTTTAATATTTCCTTAAATGATATGGAGTTAAAATTGGTATGTTTGTTTCAAAATACATGGAAAAACATTTGACACATTAATATATTTACAATTACCATAGAGTGTTTTCTTAACTGAAAATATTAATATGTGAGAAGATATGGTTATCCAGTCAGCTGAGAGGCAAGCAGTTCGTAATTTTTTCACCAGCATTATACTGTTTATATGGCTAGGAGAGTTAAGTCGCATATGGTCCAGACCAACAAGTTTTAAAATGTGAGGGAAAATAGAATAATTTTCTTGCTCCAAGCAGAAATAGTGCTAAAAAACTGACAAGTGCTTTGATAATTAACAGTACTGAGTTAAACTCTTAAATATTTTGTCTAAATGAAGAGTCCTTAATGGCCCCACATATCAATAGACACATTTAAAACTCAATGAAGTTTGAAAGTCTTTCCACTTGCCATTCTTCCCTAATTTGTAAGACATATGAGCAAAAAAAAAAAAAAAATTAAGCCATTATCTATACATATATATAAATATATAAAACTGTAGTTGTCTGTGTGTGTTTCCTCATTTTTGCAAAGTCTATACAAATCCACATTTTTACTCCGATTGACTTCAAACTTGCATTTATATATTCCTTGCGGTCTAAAGATATTAACTGCAGATTTTATTTTGCAATTTTCTGTTGTTAAAGGGGTGTTAGGCACCGGTTATCGATCTCTGTCACGCCCTTATAATATCTGTCTGTATGTCAGACTATCTGCATAACGACATTATGACCAACACGTCATTGCTGACGTATTATCTTCGTCACATTCCCACACACACAGACACATATATATACATATATATATATATACACATATGTATACACATATATACATAAACACACACATATATACACATATACATATATATATATATATATATATATATATATATATATATATACTAACACATATACACATACTTATATATAAATATACACATAAAAATCTATCTATCTATCTAGGGCGGGTAAAATTGGTATAGATATACATACATATACAAACACATATACACATATATATATATACACATATACATATATATAAATATACACATAAAAATGTCCTGCGTCTCCAACAGACCAGTGTCTGTCCTTAGGGTATCAACATATGTTAACTTCGGTCTTCCTCTTCCAGTGTGTCCATGCAGGGGCTCCCACAGGAGCACTGAGTGCAGTGTCAACTTTGGATGTCGCTGAGCATGTCCAGTTCGTGAGTTTTTAACAGGCACTCACAAATAAACGTTTCTCATTGGAGGTGCCATTACCAATGTTCTTACCCGTGCAACGCTGGGATACACTGTTAGTATTTATTATATACATTTAATATAATAGTTTCCCTTCAAATTAAAGAATTTTTAACTCTCTATAATGCTTTGTTAGATCAGATATTATTTCAACTTGCACAAGCTCAATATTAGATTATTACTTATTTTCCATTATACAGCTGTGTTTCATACTTCAACTGAAGCTAGATAATGGAAACAGTGCTTAAATCAAATCTATCTTCATAGGTTGAAAATCTTATAGATCTAATCCATGCTTAATGGATTGTGTAAAACCTAGTTATGGATTAAAATCTCCGGTTATTACATACAAACATGTATTACTAATATCTACATATCTAATCAACAAGTGTGTATTAAACACTCCTAACATATTGTAATGTGCAAACAAACACATGTGTATATGCATGTATGTTTTTGAACATGCATGCTGGTGTATATATACTAAACAGTGGCTTAGTGAATAACATATTGACCAAAGCACATCTATTCTGTTCAAATTTACTGCTTGGAGAGTTTACCCCTCTCAACCCAAAGTGCAGCAGAGCCTGGGTTAGTTGCAGTGTTTATTGTTCCCAAGAAAATAACTAGAAATTATTTTCAACTTCTAGCACATCGTAGTTTACATCAATGGTGAATTTGTGGGATTCTGGAGTCATTCTAATGTTGATTAAGTTCACAAAATAATCGGAGACAACTTTTACTTTATATACATCTCTTTGTAGATTTATATTCTTATTTAATCTTAGAAAGATTAAGTCTCTATACAGCCTTACAAGCTGTCCCAGATTAATGAAACATATAGTTGTTGTTCAGTTTGATCTTCTGCAAGTTGATATGTTTGAGGAAATGATAGATATCATCTTTGACACAGTTGCAGGAAATTTAGAGAGAGGGAAGGAGAGCGAGAGAGGGCGCGGGGGGGGGGGGGCAGATGAGAAGAAACTGTTCTACAGAGACAGTTGGGTCAAGATGGTTCACAGTTTGTTCGTTAAGAGGAGTGAAGACACATAGCATAGTGATTAGGGTGCTCATTTCATGGTCAGGAGTTTGATTCCCAGACAAGGAGACACATTGTGTCCATGAACACGACTCTTTATTTCATGTAACTTCAAACCACTCAGCTGGCAAAAATGAGTAGTATCTGTATTTCAAGGAGTTAGCCCTGTCACACATTGTGTTAAGCTGAATCACTCTGAGAACTGTTATAGGTGTCCGTGTCTGTAGAATGTTTAGCCACTTACACAATAATTTAATGAGCAGGCCATTCCTTTGATTTAATCAACTGGAGCACTCATCCTCGAAAATGAGCGATGTCCAACAACAACATCACAATGACCTGTTTTTGTTAGTGTATGTGTTTGTCAGAAGGCACACATTCCAAGAAGGAAAAACAGGAAATATTAAAATTAGGATAGAGTACTGACAAAGATTATTTTTTTATGTATATATTTTATTTGTTTATCTGCATTAAAATTATGATGCACAAGTTTGATACAGTTTTTAAAGTCTTCCTGAAATATTAAATTTCTGTGAATTTTATTACTTTTTAAATTTGTTTTAAACGAAATATTTTGAAAAAATATCTATTTTACCAATAACATATTTTATATCCTTTTTTTTTTAAAAAGTGATTTGATATATTCTAATGTTAGGTTAAAATTACAATTTTTATTTATTGAAAGCATTTTTTGCACAATTTAGGAAATCTGCAATTAGTTGCCAATTGAAGTATTTTATAAGTAAATTTATTAACGAGAATAATAGTTAATTAGATTGATTTATTAGAAGGCAGATTTATAGACTAGTTAAATCATCATAGTGGTTAAGTTGAGAATGGTTTTGTGCCTTATATATCGTAGTGATGTTGAGCTTTCAAATTCATCAAAAGAACTCATCAATTTTTTACTGAATATAACTAAATTTCTCGGTATGGTATTATATATAGATATCAGTCAAATTTATATATATTTTTATTTTTATTTTTATTTAAAATTCGTATTACTCATATTTAGATTTAAATATAGTATGTTGTATATTATACTTTTATGTGATAAAATATGTCTATTACTATGATAAAATATTTTTCATAGTTCATTATATTTTACAAAGTTTTCTAACTATTATAAATATTTAAAATATATTCATAACTTTTTAAATGTCTTTTTTATAATAATTATTTCATAAATATATGTCTTTTCGAAATGATTTCTCTTTTAGTTTAGAAATTAATCTCAGTTATAATGTTCAAAGCTTGTAAAAGAAAGAACACATTTAACAGTGCAAAAAGAATACCCATCCTTGAAAACAATTTGCAGCTAAGAGGACACAATAAACATCTGCACTATTCATCTGAGTTATCTGTTTCATGAGATACCACTCAAACATAGAAGACTATTTAAAAATGACTGAACATGCAGCTAGTCTTTTAAGAAGTTTTTCTCTACTGAAATATAATTATTAGAGGGGGTAAAATATTTTTCCTCATTTCTTTCATTGGGAGTTGATTTTTTTTGTTGTTATTTCTCTTTTGTATGTCTTGGATATTATGACTGACATTTCAAATAAATGTTATATTTAAACACATTTACAAGGAAGCTAATCTTAAGTACAGTCAATGGTGACAGATGGATGCAGTGGTCCGTATTATTTGTTCAGTGTATTAAGTGTCTGAAATGTTCTGGTGGTTCTCATTTTAAAGAGGGTTAAGTATTTTGATATGAGAAAGTCTACTGTTTACAGTTTTATTAAAGTTGGATAGAACAGAGAAAGTTAAATGTCAAAAAGCATTGTTATATTAACTTAATTATGTCATGACAGCTTCCTTCTGAGAAGAAACATAAAACATTATCATATTAGACTTTGCCAAATATGACCTGTTAAATAGATTAAACATTACTTGTAATGCTAGCAGTTACATAATTGTTCATGTTTCTAAACTTCCATGGTTAGTGCTTATAATTTCTTTTACATTACCTAAACATTGAAGCATATGTTGTTTTAAGAACTCTTACAGGGCTGTTATATCTTCTGGTTGCAGAGGAAAATGTAAAATTAATGTTTGTCCTACTGCAAAAATAACTTAGCTTTTTCATTTTTTCACTGTGAAGGTATTAACTAGAAATGTAGCTGGTTTTATTGTTTAGCCTTTTATTGTGCTCTCCAATCAGCTCTGTTTGAGTAGATCTATGATCAAAGGTGTCCCAGTTGAACCCATTCTGTCTTTTTTAGACAGTATTTCAAATATGTCCTTCCTTATTTATAAGTTTGTAAGGTGTAACCATCTACAGACTACCTTATTGGCTTAAGCTAGTTTGATTAATGTTAGTTGCTGTTTAGACTCTAATTGGCCCTGGTTGAGAGGACTTATGATCAAAAGTATTTCAACTATGACCATCCTACCTATCTGAGATTCCATTTTTCAATTTCTTTTCAGGATGTATTTTGAGGTAGATTTAACTAGTTGTTTCTTAGCAGGATGAATGATCATGAAGATTCTGAGCTTATAAACATGGTCGTTAGTGCCGAAACCATGTTGTGTTGATTGGATAAAGAATGCATTATTTGCTACATTGAGCTAAACTTAATTATAAAACAAGCTCTAGTCAGAATTAATATCTTCACAAATATGGAGCTAGTAAGATCATTGAGGGTTAATGGGAATAGACTCAATCGATTTGCCATCTACCTTAGGATGACGTTGTATGCCTTGTATAGGATGCAAATGTTAACAACACTTTTGCTACATCACATAACCTAAATACTGCATGGAGGTTGGGTTTACTCCTTTCATAGCTGAATAGAATATATTAATGAAATATTGTAATTTGTCAGGGAATTACATTTTTCAGCCCACACCATTAAAAGACTTTGAGGAAGCTGGGCTGCAGACCACAAAGATTTTGTCATCATTAGCTGTTCTTTCTGAACTGTCAAGTGATGTTTATTAAAGTACTTCACTTCAGACTCACTATTGTTAATGGTAATGTCATGTTTTTGATTATCGTGTAACATTTTAAAGGAACAACACAAGTGTCCCCTGCTGCAGTGTGTAATTGAAAGAGTGAACATGCCTTTTCTGTATTTCATTCTAACTAATTTTGTTATTGTCCATCTACTTTGTTGATTATGTATTTCAAACTGATATGAATGAAATCCTTTGAAATAATTTTTTTTAATTCTCCTGTAACAAGATAAAAACCACTTCAATAGATTTTTTTTGTTTCAAGAAAACCCTCTGGATGCTTCATCGCCAAAGTTACTAGTCAACATCTTTGTTTCTACAGTTGATATTTAACTATACTAATGGTATTTATTGTTATATTTCCTTTTACAAATAATCGAATTTTTGTTTCTTGACATTAAGCAAACAAAGCAGATGTTTTATTTGCTTACATCATTTATATTACGTTATCCTATAATTATCAGTACACATATATGATAACATGATGATATAAATAAAATAGCCATGTTTAAAAGATATATAAAATTACTAAAGCTATTTGTAATGATGTAAGGAAGCTGTATGTTTATTTATTAGGTACATAATTTACAAAACAAGCAAATCAATGAAAATGAGCCAGGAAAAAATAAGGAAAAGACATACCCACATGTTCAATTACATACTAAAACAGGGGATGCTATAACTTAAATGACCACTGACAATAAAGTTTAGCCATCGTTAATGGCTTATCTCATTGAAGTATCAGGTATATTTGTGAGGATGCTTGACTGTTCCAGTAACTCAGTCTCACTATAACTCACAATAATGCTATGTTTTGCATTAACTCATATATTTTTGGAGGGCCATGCCAACATACACTGTGGTCATATGTAATTAGAAGAGTGTGCATGTCTGTTTGATTATTTTTCACTTTCTGACTCATGTGAATTGGTTTGTTTCTTTTGTACAGTATCATAATATAATAAAGGGAGGAGTGCAGAACTGCACCCTGAATGTAATTTTTTATCCCGTTTGGAAAATAAGTTGGATTACTTTGAATAAATAATTGTTTCTACATTTGGCACAAGGCCAGCAATTACCCAGTACATTACTGGTACTTTTATTTTATCGACCCCGTAAGGATGAAAGGCAAAGTTAACATCGGCGGGATTTGAACTCAGACCATAAAGGGAGGTAACTCTTTGCTGCAAAGCATGGCGTCCGACCCTCTACCAATACTGCCAATCCACGAATAAATAATGAATGAATATTACATAATTTATGTACTAAATTTCATAACTCTTGATTAAATATAAATAATTTTATTGCTTATTTCAAGATTCACTTCTTTAATATTTTCAAATGTATCGTGGATTACTTTACTGATTGCAGAAGAGAATGTAACACAGTCTCTCTTCAATTTCTGTGCATATTCTTAATTTACGATTTTATTTGATGCATCATATCTAAATGCATATATATTTGCATATAATATCAATATGCACACTGCACATACTAGTAGAAAAGGGTTAAATTATTTCTCACTGATAATGTTTGCATTCACATGTGTTCATGGAAAATACTATTTTCATCAAACTATTTCATAAAGTGTTTTACTTTAGAAATGAATTAGGTATAATTATTTATAATTAGACAATTAGATATGAAGGATCAGATGAATCTAAAGAAAAAAGTCAAAGAAAAAAACATATATATATAATGTCATGCAATTTGTGTTATTATTATATGCTAGTCAGCAGGAAGTGGATAAGCAGAGTGATTAGAGAATTAAATGAAATCCATCACAGTCTTTGTTCTGAGTTGAAATCCAGCTGAGATCAGGCCGATAAAATAAAGAACCAGTCAAATATTGTGTCGATTTAATTGACTTTCTCTTTCTACCAAATTGCTGGCCTTGTGACTAAATTAAAACCATGTATTGATAGTTAATATTTGGCCTAAAGTATAATTTGTTTAATAACTTTACTGTTTATGGTGTTTAAGTGGAAGATGTTATTTTTCTGAGCCAAAATTGTGACTTTTACCTGTGACTTTATTTCCATTCACTGGGTCAGACATAGCCAATGGAGATTTCATTGTCATTAAAATGATCTGTGGAAAACATTACGATACCTAATGACAAAGTTTGATCAGTAAACATAAAACAGTGATTTATTTTATTGAAAGACTTAGATCATTCAAAGAAATTATATAATATTTTTCCTTAAATTGTATTGTATTTTGTGGAAACAGGAGTTAATTAGTACATATGTGTTTTGTTATATTTGGTGTGTGTTAAGTTATAGTTTGTCTGTTGAATTAAATGTTTGTATGTTGAGTTATATTTGATGGGTGTTGAATTATATTTTGTAAGCTTTTCTTATACTGATTGTGTGTTTAGTTAATATATCACAACGTTTAACCTACCACATTACACACATAACTGATTGACCTCATAGAATTAAGTAAAATGAGAGAAAATATTTTACTATGCTTAACATAAATAAATGTCTTCTAATTTATTGTTTAATGGAAAGATGTTTCTTACTACATTAAAATGGCAGCAAAAACAAAACAAAAAAAAAAAAAATTATTACTTCTAAAGTCAAAAGTTATTTCACCATGCTTGAATGGGACATTCATTTCATCAAAAAGTTACTTTACTATTCTTTAATAGGAAATCGTTGAATTTTTAATAGTATTTTTGAAATAGGTTTTCTTTTATAGAACCAACAAAAGTGTATTCTTGACTGCTCATTTCTCTTTTAATTTTCTATCAGCTTGAAAATATATCTTTGATCTTCATTGCTAAAGCAATATCATATCATTTGTATCTGTTGGAAAGATTATCATCACTCTTGTTTTTTTTTTTAAATTTGCACCATCATCAAATAAAGCAATGATTGCCAGGTTTTCTTTTACTCATTTTGTATCTTAAAAGCTATGTGTTACTGGTTTCTGACAACTAACAGATAGAACATGCTAACTGCATATATTAAATCAGGTTCAAACTTTCTTATTGGTTCATTATATAGTTGATTGAAGCACTACATATGGAACACCTGAAGAATGCAAGCGACCGAAATGGGATTCCTCTGAAGGGTCTTTGGAGTAACGTTACTCAATAAAATGCCTAACTCAGAGATCAGAGAATCACTCCAGGTAGAGTTGCTACTTCTCTGAATTGAGATATCACAGCTCTGATATTATGGGCATGTGGTTAGAATGTCTCAGGAAAGAATCGCTGGACAAATTTTACGAACAAAACCAACTGTCAGAGGACCTAGAGGTAGACACCAAACAAGATGGTTCGATAACATTCATGAGCTTGGCTGGTTACACTTGGGGATCCAGCCAGATAAGTTGGAGACTGTTGCTTCGGACAGGACTTACTGAAGAGAGTGTTTGAGGACTCTGCCCCCCCATGATCCTCTTAGGAATAAGTGGGTGAAGAAGAAGAAGAAAAAGAAGAAGAAGGGTCTTTCTAAATTTCAGTTATATCTTATGAGCAGCTACAGGTATGAGGGTCGGCGGAAAAGATCATAGGCTGACCAAAATACACTCATGGAATGACCAAATGAGGTTTATTATTCAAGATAGAAACAATATAGTTATTAATAACTCACCATACAGAGAGATGGGGATGGCTAGAAAGATGGAGGCGATGACAGTGGGAGTTCGGCTCTTCCATGTTCGGACCATATCCTTGTGGTTGTGTCCATTATCTATAGAGTTTCCGCATTTGTAATACATTTTCTGCTAGATTCTGATAATGTTATTAATAAGAAGAGTTGAAATTAATTGTTTCTACTTTTGGAACAAGGCCAGCAATTACCCAGTGTATTACTGGTACTTTATTTTATCGATCCCGTAAGGATGAAAGGCAAAGTTAACCTCGGCGGGATTTGAACTCAGAATGGCAAGGGCCGTAACTCTATGCGTCAAAGCATGGCGTCCGACCCTCTACTGATACTGCCAATCCACCGCCCTTAAAGAAGAGTTGAAATTAATGCATGCACGATTTCACAGCTCTAGCATTACTCTTTCATAGTCAGTCTGTGACCTTTTCAGCTTGCCCTCTAAGGCTTGGAGAGGAATAATTAATTGATTAAGAAATTATTTTATTGATTTCAGTCAATTGTAATGTCCGCAATAATTAGTCTGATACTCATTATTTTATCTAACAGTTGAGATTACTTTGAGTTATATCCCATTTTCAGGATGTAGATAACGTAAGGAACTTACACCTAGATATGCATACATAGACACATACATATAAATAAATCATATATGGTGTTGGTGGTAGGAAGGGCTTTCAACCATAGAAATCTTGCCAGACATAAAAGCATGCACACGCAACCTCATCTCATCAATTTACACAAGAAATTTGCTTCAATGAGATAATACATATGGCAATTGACATCATCCTCCTGCTTCTCATGGATACTACAGCAAATTCGAACACAACCCTTGAAAGTGGTTTCTAAATTTTAAACTTAAATCTAATTTCAAAGCGATAAAACCAGAATGTTTTACTCTGAGAGTCTCCCATAGTCTGGTGATGGTCATGATGATGATGATGCTTTGCTGCCATCTGGAAAGTGACCATGTTCAATATGCAGAAAAAGAGTAATTAAAGGGATAATTAGAAGTAGCTACTGCTACATAAAGGGCCAAATCAGTTGGAGGTGTGGGTCGTGTGAAAGCATAGTAGCCAGAGATAATAAAAGAGAAGAAAACGTTCTGAGTATTGTTAGCTCTGTTTACAACAAAGAACTTCTCTTTGAGTGAAAGGTTAATTGTATTATTCTTGTGACTGGTCTGATGTTGCATGGAAGCAAGACATGAGCACTGAATGTGGAAGACGTGTGTAGATTTATTCACATTTAAATTAATGACAAGAAAGAACACAGATGTATTTTTCCTCATTACAAGGTCTATGACACATTGGGCAATTGTCTTATGTTATAGCATTTGACTGACCTATGCCTTGTGAATATATATATATATATATATATATATATATATATGTATATATATATATTTGTTTGTGTGTATCTCTTTCTATCTCCCTGTTTGTGCTTGTTTATGTCCTGCATAAAGGAAAATCCTGCAACTCTGCAATGAAAAATGCAAATGCCTGTAATTTTCTAAAACAAGTAATGGTTTGCATCAGGAAAAGCATCAAGTCATAAAAGTCTACCTCAAACGAACAAATGTAATTCATCCGCACCATGCTAGTATGAAAGAAAACTACAATGGTAAAGATGATGATAATATTCATTTTAAAAATCTTTTATTGCAGCAACAGTCAAAAAGAGACCCTCTACTTGGTTGTTGTGCCTGCTAGATATAGCAGCCAAATTATTTCCTTTAAATAACATATAACCATCTCAATAAAAATGGAAACATAATAATGTAGTCGTATATACCCCTAAAAAAGATTTGATGGTCATGTTGGGATACCTTTGATTAGATACCTACTTGATCAGAATTGACCTGGAGCTAAATAACAGCAACAACAACAACCATTGAAACAAGACTCTGTGTCTCTGGTATTGAGTAATATTTAAGATATTAAAAAATCTTAGAGGTCTTGTATTCAAAAGTCAACATTAATTGCTGAGGAAGGTTATTGGTAATTTTGGTTTCTATTCTTCTTTAATTCTTCCTTTTTCTAGTTAAATTAAGAAAAAGAAATCAAGCAATAAAAGACTAATGAAAGCATTTAACTTAATGTTATTACAGAAAATGAAGAACCACATAACCCAACCTTAAATGTAATTGCCAAATTGCTAACAATCACGAGCATTTATTATTTTTTTTCCTCTCCAATTTTCTTTCTTTCACATTTTCACTTATTTTCCCATCCACCTCTCTTTTTGCAGTAGTCTGATTGTTTCTGGAAGATGCTTTGCTTAGCATTTCCCCTTGTTAATATCATTCATGTCCCTACAGAACTTTTTATTTAATTTTTCCTCCTAGATATAGCCATTTGAACACATGTGAATTTCTATTTATGTAATAACACAAAGAAACAATATTTGTTTTTAAAATCCATTCTTTTTCATGAAACAATCTTATTCAATTAAAAATCAATCCTAATTTTAGATAATTGACATTTGGGGAGAGCACTCTAGTGCTATCCCTTATTCTCTCCAATCAACAAGCTTTCCAATCTTTCTCACTTTACAGGGATCCCAATCTATGGAAACAGACAATAGTGTTCCATTCCCTAGAAAGCACTCTCTCTAACTATACCAATTATTGCTCTTAACCTTCTCTTCCAATATCTCAAAGGTAATGGCTTTAGTTATAAACAGTTACCTTTTTTGTTGCCTTGAGTCTCTTTCTCTTCTCAGTGTTCACTAGTATAGTTTCCATGAAATAAATATACAAAAAAAACAAAAACATACCAGTAATTTCTTACATTTTAGAACCTTGATGAATGCATAGCTATTTCTATTGACATCAGCAATGTTAAGCTCATTTTAGTGGCTTAGCTAGAATGTGGGTTGCCTGGGGCAGCCTTTGAGTTTACCCTCCAACCAATGTCCCCCTCCATACTCAAATATATACAACAGACCCAAAAGTTTCACCACCATAAAGGTGTTGCCTGGGACAGACATCTATTCTGCCACTGCCTCCAATTAGCTATGTTACTGCCAAAACTATCAAAGACTAGGTTCCTGCTTCAGCACCAGAAAATACTTCAGCTTTGATCAGTTGTTAACTCTCTACACAGCTCAAATATAACCCATATTTCATTACTGCTTACATATTTGAAATATTGCTGCTTCTACACTAATAAATATCATTGGCTACATTCAATAGACTCGCCAACACACTACAAATTCTGGCTTACACTTGCAGTGATTTTTTCCCTCTACTTCTTCTACGTCTACTAAATTAGTATATGTTCTTTTGAACTAGGAAGCTGTATTCCATTTTCTACTTCAGTCAACCTAATACACCTTTCATCATTCCCACTGTATCTCACTTATAGTCGCTATACTAAGTCATTTCTCTATTATTTCTCCTCAAAATTACAACCATCTACAATTCCCTCATCCTTCCATGTTTTTCCTACAAGAGTGAAACATCACCTACATTGATCTTACCAAACTGGGAATTCATATGATGGACAGTAGTGCTTCCCATCCTCATCTAACTAATTATTAAAGAAAACATTTCAGAGAATTCTTAATGCAAGCCTTTTTATTCAGAAAATAGCTGTTGGGGAATTTTCTGGTCAAAAGTTACAGTGTTATACTATGATAATTTCTAAACTTGTTTTATGCTTAACATAAAATTTGACATATCATATATCTAGCCAAATTCAGTTTCTGATTTCATATCTACAGTTGATATTTATTATTACAGCTGCAGATTGTATGGTCTGTATTTGCAAACCACCAAGAATCTGACAGTCCAAATCCTATTTGAGTCAAAAGTAAATCTTATTGGAATAAATAAAGTAAATAACTTATGTTTTCTGGGCATGATAAGATTTCCTTATTCTGATGAGATCCAATATGTTATTAATCATTGATTTCTTTCTTGTGGCCAGTGAGGTGAGAGATGATATAAGATTAGGAAGAATTTGATTAAATCTTATGTAGAATTGCCTATAATAACGTTTGGATAACACACTGAATATTATAAATATTTTCGTAGTATAAAGTTATCTTGAAGAACAACTTGAGAACTACTATTCAAGAAGTAGTAAAATACTAAAAGTAGAAAGAAATCGTTTTATATTTCTTACTCAATTTCCAACCATAATATTGTTTTGGTTGTATTATCTCTATATATATCTGTGACCTCTAGATTTCAACTTGGAGAATGGAAAAATTAAATATTTTAAAGCATCTTATGGCTTTAGAATTGATTTCTCATGTTGATTTCTATTCATATTCATATGTAGTTGTTCATCATTATATACAAGCACGTATGGCTTCCAAAAGAATATATGTGCCTATCAAAGTATATGTCATTTAAAACTCAAGATAAAATTAATACATTTTACTTTCATATATGTATAACAGATATTTGGTTGTGAATCACCAAATTGTTTGCACTGAAACTAACTGTACTGCACCAAGATTATTTTCTTAGAAAATTTTCTTAATAAATCAATGAATATTTTCTTTTATATGAGATCACTGAATATATCAGTGAGTAATTTTACATACACAATATAAATATACATACATACATACATACATACATATGTATGTAAATATTTACACACATACATATATTTACACACATACATATATGCACACACACACACACACACACACACACACACACACACACACACACACACACACACACACACACACACACAAATACATACATACAAACATGATGGTGTAACTCAATTTCAAGTAATGTTAATTGATACTTAAGCATGAGCAGCACGGTTGTGACTTTTTAGTCCTGCTAGGGACATACACACACTTGCACAGATGTTGCAACGATAGGAGCCTCTTGCAGTAGGTGTTATGGTGCTATTTTGGTGCATTTTCAAATGACATTTCAATCCACCAGTGCAACACACTTATCCACACTCCTTGCCAGGAAAATTTGTCTCCACAGAAATGTTATCAAGAGATTATACATGTCACTAAACCAAGAAGATGGAAATCTTGTCACTCTGGATGGCAAAATAATAAATCAAGTTGATGATTTATATTTGGACAGCTAGATGAATTCATTAGAAAAGGACAGTGACATTAGAATTTCCAAAGACTGTGCTGCGATAAACAAAATGGAAAGTATATGGAAGTCAAATCTACCTAGAAAAATCAAAATATCATTCTTCAGAACATCTGCTGAGTTAGTTTTGTTGTATAGATCAGGTACATGGACCCTGACATTATCACTTGAGAAGAAACAAGATGGTACATACACTAAAATGGTTAGGGTTGTACAAAACATAAACTGGTGTGAATATTTTACAAATGAAAGTTTATATGGAAACTTTTCCAAGATAACCAATACAATTACTCAGAGATGGTTATGATTTAAAGGACATCGCTGAAGAAGTAAGTAGGAAGTTATACACAAGCTACTATTGTAGGAACCAACTCATGGAAGATGCAGTAGAAGGAAACCTGTTCGAACATTCATCGATCAACTCTCAGACAATACAAGCCTCAGTAGGGAGCAGTTGCTAGGAGCAATGGAAAATTGTGAGTTGTAAAGAGACATTGTCAGGAATTCTTTATTGTGGTCACAATTATGTCTGTATGTTTGTATATATATATATATATATATATAAATTACATTTCCTGGATTGTGAAAATGGTGTATACGAAAACCATAACATTGTTTTGCTTCTCATTTCTAATATCTTTAATATTTTTAATATTTCTCTACACACAAGCGTCTATATCATACATATAAAAAATACTTTACCAATACAACCCCCATAATACTCTTGATTGCCCGCTTAAAGTGCTTGTATTACATATAACACCGTGTCGCACTATAATCTTATATAAACTAGACACACGTGCATGCCCCATGTGTAACTATTGCATACACTAACTACTTCAAACTATCCTCTTGCTTTATCTTCGTAAACTGCCAATGTTGTATTTTAACTTTAATTTTGTTCTTTGATATGACTTTAATCTTTGAATGTAAATTGCCATGCTAAATATGATAATGGATGTCAACTCACTGTGCATCAATATATACATATGTTTCTGTATGTCTCTTGTGTTGAAAAGGAAGTCATGTATGTAAATAATCATTGAAAAATTGCTCTGAAGACTTCAAACCTCGGTTTGGAAGAAACAATTGTAAGCGAATAAATGGTTTAAACAGAACTTTGATTCATGTAATTTCTATATAACTGCTCTGTAGAACAACTGATGTTATTACATTGAGCTATTTATCTTACTGGAAATAAGGTAGTAATATATTACTGTCTTTCACTATTTAGGGTTTAAAATATATATAACTATAAAAGGTTTTAGTATATAAATAACCATAAATAGTATCCTTAATACTATATATATATATATATATATATATATATATATATATATATATATAGTATTACAGAAAGCATTGAAAGCTGGAAATACTTAACAGAGAGCTAATTTAATTCATTTTCTGTTTAAATATGGTTGTTAACAGGAAAGTTATATTGCCATAGAAACCATTTTATTAAATTTAGCAGTATTTTAGATTCCTTAGTTTGCTATTGAAAAGGATTTCAGTCTTACATCTTTATTTCTTTTGAGTTCTAAACTGATATGCTTGGATAGACTTGCTCGTTTATTAATATTGTCTTATTAAAAATGTGTGCGAGAGGGGGAGGGGGAGTATGCATGTATCCTGGATATACTATACCTTACTAAAATTACTGGATTATCATCACAGCTTGAACACTTCTGGTTTGTTTGATAAGGGCTTAGCTGAAACTAACAAACAAATACAACTGTTGCATTTTAGACTATAAATAAATGACACCTTCCAAGATTGGAATAAATTGTATGACAGTGAAGCTTGGCAGTTTGTTGTATCACTTGGAAAAGCTTTACTAAACTAATAATGGAGGTAACAATTTAATTTTGCAATTGAGTGATTAGAAGTAAGAAAGGTATCTAATAATTCAACCATTGCTGCCAATTTTTCTTGGAAAGAAGGAAAATGTAATATAAATAATTCAGTAAATAGACTTTGAAAAGGTTTTATAAATCCTTTGTAGTAAGTAAATATATGGATTCTGTATTTTAAAAAAAATTAGAAATATAGGTTTTAAAATTGTTTAAACATATCTGCAATGGATACCACAAACGTTTCCAAAAATAGCACTTTTTTTTATTATTTGCTTAACCTTTTATCATTTACATTACTCTATATATACAATTGTATTTTCATTGTAAATGCTTAATCTCACATAATTATCTCACATAATATGGAATCTACGAGATTTTGATGACGTTATAATTTATTTTGAGAACAATGTCAGTATTATTGGCTGGTTATGGCTGGTTTGAACAGAAAGAGGTGGGAGAATTCTGGCCAGATGCAGCCAGTTTAAATGCTAATGGGTTAAGGGATAGAAGAAATGAAGATGATTAGGATTAAATCAATTTCTCAAAATTGATAGCCATGTGAGGCCATAGGTACACAATGAGATGCAACATTTCCCTTAATTTTTTCCAGTAATCAGCCAACCTCATGTTTTCCTCATATCTTACTCCTTATATATTCCTTAATGTTTCTCAACCACTTGCTTTGTGGTCTTCTTCTACATCTTTTACTGGGAATCTGTCCATGCATAACCATCTTCACTGAAGATAGGGTGCCATGATATCGTGTTATATAACCAAACCAACTCATTTCTACCTTTTAACAATTGTTGCTTCCCAACAATTTCTTTCCTAATAATCTTATTAACTATATATTATTTATATTGAATGCAAAGCTTCTTTCTAAAACATTTCATTTTCAAAGGGCATGATTTCTTTAATTTCAGCAGCATCGATTATTTGCACCCATAGAGAAATCACTATTGCTCATAAAACATGAAGTTTTGTTGCATTATTGCATTGCAAAAGTCTAATTTTACTAAAGTCATTGAAACTGCTGCAACCCAGCATTTTACTTCTATCTTTGATCTCACATCTTCTGTTATTGTTCTTCCCAAATATTTGAATCCATCAACATAATTGGGTGTCTTCCCTGCTATTTAAATTGGATTGACTATTTTCTCTTTGCTTCTAATAGCTATCATTTTTGGGGGGGATTTTCTTCAGAAATTGTTTGCAGTTTTATCATGATGGGTTGTTAGATCTTCTTCTTCTTCTTCTTCTTCTTCTTCTTCTTCTTCTTCTTCTTCTTCTTCTTCTTCTTCTTCTTCTTCTTCTTCTCACTTATTCCTGGGAGAGTCATGGAAGCAGAATCCTCAAACACTCCTTCCATTGGGTCCTGTAGAATCAATGTTCTCCAATGATCCAGTTGGATTTCCAAGCGAAACCAGCTGACCTCATGGATGTTATCCAAACATCTTGCTTGGTGTTTACTCCTGGGCCTCCTGTTGGTTGGTTTTTCCCATAAAATCTGACCAGTGATTCTTTCCAGAGACATTCTAACCTCATGCCCATAGTATCAGGGCTGTGATCTCTCAAGTCAGAGAAGTAGTGGCTCTACATGAAATGACACTCTATGCTGCAAAAACTGAAACACTCATCTTCTCAAGGAAGCCTACATAGTGCACTTATGTGAGTGAAGTTCCACTGAAGCAGGTAGAGAAGTTCAAGTATCTCAGAGCCATGTTCACGGGTGATAGAATGGAGAAAGCTGAGTTACATTCCAGAGTTGCAGGAGCTGGTGGAGAAATGTACTAGTTTTACCATTCAATCATCAAATGAAGGGAGGTAGGTGTAAAATCCAAACTCACTATCTTCAATTCAGTAATCATGCCAATTATTCATTATATCTCATTAAACCAATATAGACAGCAACAGAGATTACAGACTTTTCTGCCTCCTCATTTAACATGTTGAAAGATTTAAGATGTTCCATCCCTGACTATTCTAGAAACACATCCAAAGGCTTATGGAAAGATCATACACTTGTCTGACACCCATTGCTGTTCTAAATGAATTATGTGATGAATTTCCAACCCAAAGGGCTGGATTAACCATTAAGCAACTAACTATATACTTAGAGTATTAGGGTAAGTGGGGCACCATTTTATTCAGATTGGATTTAGTTTCATCTACCACAAAATAAACTTTGCAGTCTTTATATGGTGTTGGAGGTATCATAATCTTTTAAGTGTTTAGGGGTTCAAACGAACTTGATCCTACACTGATTTTATAACATTTACTGTTGGTAGACTGATGTTATATTTTTTTCATAATAAGCCACAGAGCCTCATCACTCACACAGTCAAAAGTTTTTTTTGTTTCTAAATTTAGTGAAGTTCTGGTAAAGATCTGATTAGTGTTCTTAGTATATTTCTGCTAAAATTACAAAACTGAATAACAGTGATTCTCCCTTAAAAAACCCACTCTATGTTACAATGACTATTATGTCTATTATTAGTTTCATCTGAACAAGTGAAACATAGAAAAACCTTTTTTGGATGGATAATTAAAATAATTGTAATAGGTGTTTTCATAATTGTTGGTATTTCCCTTCTTTAGCAATAGTATAACAATTGATTTTGTCCATTTACTAGGCCATTCTTTAGCACATAAAAATCTATTACAAATTTTATAAAGAAATATTCACCATACTTCTGGTTTTAACTGCTCTAAATTTATGTTATCTGTTCCAGGTCATATATTCTCTTTTGGTTTCTTAATTGCTGGCATAATATCTTCAGAAATGATCTGGCTCTCGTTGAGTATTAAAAGGAATTTTCTTTTTTAATTATTACTATCTATCGTTCTCTTGTGGCTGTAAAGCTCCTCACAGTATTCTCTCCATCCAGCAGTTACATCATTTGCTTTGATCAGTAGGTTGTTATACTTATCCTCAATGATTTAACATTTAGACACCCATGAGACATGCTTTTCTTTGGTTATTTGTTCTGTATCTTCACATCTTTATTAATATGTAGCTTTGTAGCTTTTACTGCCCAATTTCCTTTTTTATTTCTCTATTGGCTAAACTATATTACACTCGTTTTCGTATTTTGTTGTTTATATTGTTTCTGACTCAGGTCTCTTCTGATTGAATCATCTTTATTTACCCAAGGATTCATAACTTATTGTTGTTGTTATTATATTGTTAATTAATGACACAGTATATTAATTTTAATAACTTTAGTGTTAATTTATGGCAAAAGTATTTATTTTTGGAATATTAAAGTTGACCGGAAAAGAGTTAAAACTTTTGATCAGTAATCAAAAGTTGGGACATCTTATTTCTTTTTACATGTTTGACTCTTCGAAATAGTTAAGAGAATCAATTTCTGACAATTATTGTAAAGCCAAAGATTAGCTAGTGAACAAAGATACAAAATCACCAGATACATCTTTAGATGGTTACATCATTAAACTGCAGATCAAGTAGAGATTAAATAGATGTTAATGGTAGTCGCAAACCAGTCATGCATGATTGAAATGATTTCTTTGTTCTTATATTGGGATTCTTATGCATTTACTTGGTAAAATTATATTCCATTTATTCCAATGAGAAAGTCAATTGCTGTATCATGGTGGGTTTATAGAATTAATCTCTCTTTTCTTATTCTCAGTCAAAAGACATAAGAAATTGCAAATCTCACTTTTGGTAAGTTCTGTTTATCAGTCCATACTTAATACTATTTTTTCCATGCAGATTATTACAAGGATTATATGATTAGAGATCAGATCAGATCTTCATTTTATGTAAAACTTTATGTTAGAAATGTAAAAGACTATTTTATGGTGCATTAGAATGTTAATATAGTTCATATGGCAAGGTGTCAGATTCTAGTGCAGGGAAGGAATATAAAATTAATCCTCATCAGCAGCTTATTTTATGTCTCTTAACTGTCTGATGTTTCAATTTCATTATCATCATCAATTTCTCTCTGAACTCATTTCTTCTTTATTTCCAGCTGTGTTATTTGTTTCAACATAGTTGTCATCCTTCATTTATGCTATTCTAATTTTTTAAACTACTTTCAATCGCCTTCACTAATTCATTATGTGTCTGTCTATCTTTTGAACAGTTCTATTTCCTAATTATATTTAATCAAAGCTATTAATATTCAGATGATCATGGAATCTAGTTCACTTCACCTTGTCATACAGATTCAGATTTCAAAATTCACTGTGATCTCTTTGTTTCTAAGATTAAAAATTCTAAAGTTCATTGAGTATGATACTGATTAATTTGAAACTGAAGTTTCAAATTCATAATGTTTACACTGATGTGAATAGTTCAGGCTGTTAATTCTGTAAAAACGTACTTCTTCAGCCATTGTGTCATGAGTATTCTCAAATAACATAGTCTTTCATCCTATCACGTTTACAATATACCAGAAGCATAGTAGGATTTCTGAAATAGGGAGAGAGATAAAACATTTAACAGTAACTTTGAACATCATTTTGTAAATTAATAAATCCAGTGATAATTGGGTTGAATTTGCATCAACACAGTAATTATCTAAAGGTGAAAAATAAGCAAAAACAAAGCAAAAATAGAAAAGGCAACAAACAAGAGTACAAACTTAATGTAATTACACCAATGAGGAAAAGAATAATAATTTATGGTTCAAGGAGTAGTCCTCCATCAAGACAAAAGGAAGGAAAAGAGAAAGAATAAAATTGTCCAGAAGGGAAAATACATGATTTTGAGTCCAAGATGCAACAGGCTTCAATGACAAACAGGAAGTACATAGACTAAAAAAATTGTTTGAGCATAGGAGAGAAAGCATAAAGCAAAACAAATAAGCATGATAGACATATGATGAATAGGGAAATAAAGTGCACTAAATTTAGATATGTTTGTGAGTGAGCGCACGTAGAAAGTGTAAGGTGTGTGAATGTGTATTTATGTAATAGTGGAGGGTGGGATTATGTGGCATGATATTCATGGTATGATCAAGATATCATAATGTGTATATGTATGTGAGTAGGCAGAGAAGCCAGGTTATGTGGAGTGCATGTGTATGTATGCAATCAACATGAGTTTTATGTATATTTTCCAAACTTGCAGGGGCTGGATGAAAGTCAGAGTTTATTCTAGTTTTGTGTAGCGTTAAGTGACTGAAATTACAAGGCATTATCACTCTTTTTCATTTGTGTGGAGCAGTGTAAATTATATGCCTTACTCAAGGACACAATACATTGCCCAGTCCAAGAATGATGAGTGAAATAAGTTCTAACTGTTTAGACATCTTAACCCCTTAGCATTTAAACCAGCTGTATCTTGCCAGAATTCTCTCATCTCCTTCTGTTCAAACCAGCCATAACTGGCCACTCGTACTGATGTTAAGGTATTGTTCACAAAATAAATATCATCAAAATCTCATAAATTCTGTGAGATACTTATGTAAGATTATGTGAGATACTTATGTAAGATAAGGCCTTTATAATCTGACTGTTATGCAACATTTTTGAGTAGTATATTATAGTTATTATCCCTTTTAATACCAATCAATCTGAGAATGGCTCTGGTTCATATTACTAACAAGAACAAAACTGAATATTTTAATCTGGCTGTATTTAAATTGATCTATGTTAACAAAATGTTAATATGTACAAAACTTCTGTTAAGTTGGTAATATTCCAAATACTAGTTTAATATAGTAAACATGAAAAAAGTTATTTTATGAAACCCCCTCTAGAATTTCTGATTATTTTGAAAGGGAATTGAAACTCAGAGACAGTGTATTCTTGTAAGAAGCATAGTTAAACCAAACAACAGTACTATATGCTATGATCTAGGAATTTTTTTAGAAACGAAAGTATAGTTATTTATATCTAGTAAATCTTATATTATTTTGCTTGAACACTGAAACTTTTGTTTATAAGTTGTCCACTAGAAAGATGGAAGAATGGAAGCCATACAAATTATTTCAAACAATTAAATTGTATTTTTATTTATATATTTTTATTTTTATTTTCAATATTGAGATTAAAGTAATGTCAAATCCATTTAGTTACCAATTCCATCAGCTAAAAAATTAAACTAAAAGTAAAATAATAATAATAATGAAATAAAATAAATACAAAAAAGTTAAATAGACATAGAATCTTTATATCATTTGACTAGCAACTCAAGAGAAAACATAATTTGTATATAATGAATGAAATTTTAAGAGTACATTATAAAGATGTTTGTTTTTTTGTAGGCTTTTGAAAATGTTTATAAGAGAACATAAATATAAGTGGGAAAGTGTTTGACAATGTATTAAGAAAATAATTGAAAACAACCTAACCTCTCAGAATGAACAATAAATATGATAAAGAGATACTTTTGTGCCCAGTTGTAGTCTGCAGAATATATTATGTGGTCTTGTTTTATGTAACATACAAATTAGATGCTTATTACATTGACATGGATCAAATTAATTGTTAATTTCATATATCAGGAGATAATCATTTCTCTATTTAATAACAATAATAATAATTTCGTATTTTGATAATGGTTTCTGATTTAGGTACAAGGCCAACACTTTTGGGGGAGGGAAAAGTCAACTAAATTGACCCCAGTGCTAAACTGGTGCTTTATTTTATGTTATGGATGAAAAGCAAAGTTACCCTCAGCAGGATTTGAACTCAGAACATAAAGGGCGATAACTCTAGGCTACAAAGCATGTTGTCTGACGCTCTACCGCTACTGCCAATCCACCACCCACATTAATTTAATAATAATAATGATAATTTCTTTATTATTGCCAGAAGGGTAACAGATAAGAAAATAATACAGGTTATAAAATTGTCATGGGGTTTACAAAGAAATTGAATGAATGAAAAAATGCAATGATTATACCAATAGACAGGCCTCTTTACTTGGTCCAGGCTTGCTACTCTCACCCACTTTCATTAAATTTACTAGAAATCATCACCTCTCCACCCTTAGCTTTCTTGAAGTGGAACATGAAAAGGTTGATGAAATTTGGGTCAAACTGTGTTGAACGCACAACCTCATTCCCCATAACCACCAGACTAGGTCAGTCATCATCACGTTGAGCTTAGCTGATATACCAATTTGTCCAACACACGAGAACTATACAAGTTAGCAATGAATGAATGCAGAAAAGTGTTGTCAGTTTACATGCATCTTGGACAGGGCCAGCTTATGGCACTTTCATAACTTTAGAGTCTATCTTGAAACAGCATTGCTTCCCTGGCAAAACTGCCAGGACAAGGGTTTCTACAAGTTATCCACAGTCTCTGGAGTGGAGGTCATACAGAAAGGATCAATCAGTTGATTCTTGCTACCTTTTAAAGTTTCCCTGCGAACATCATGACTCTTCTCTGTCTCATTTCCTGACTGGTAGAGGGCTCTGAGTATTGGACACCATTCTAGATGCTAAGCACCTAGTCTTCGTCTTTGATTGACCCAGAACAACAACTCTATCAAAGAGATGAGTTGTGGGAAAACATACATATTAAAAGGTATCTGCAGATGCCATAACCTCAGCACATGTCTGTACATTGTCAGCTACTGTAACTGCAGTACTCCAAACACTTTGGCAACAGATAGACCACATGATTAATGGAATACATTTCTTACACAAAACACTAAAATGCAGACTGCCTAATCTCATTAGGTGAAACCTTTGGCAAGGCATGATGGTCAGGAAGTAATATACATTTATCTATGCTGAATGCCAGGTTACCCAGCAATAATATATTACATTTCTGGGTGAGACTTGTCATTCTACTTGTCATTCTACTTGTAATCCCTATCCACATTGAAAATTAAACCACTCCAAGCAACTTAATCAGCCTGTCAGTCCAGCATTCCATGTCACTAGCTAGTGAACTGGACTTTCCTCTGCAGGTGCTAAGCTGGAAGCTCACCAACTTGTCTGGGTTAATTTTTGCTCATGTCATTACCCTTTATTTATTGACAAGTATGCTGATCATCTTCACCTTGTTGATGAACAAGCCTGGCATGTATATGTAAAGCTCATAGACTGATTCTGAATGGCAAATTGCCACAATATTTCTATATCACTGGTTTTTAAATTATCAACTAAGAAGAATGAAATTCAAACCCCGGGGAGCCATTAGGCAATAGTTTCTAAATATATTTAGTACTACACATCATCTTAATTTAGATACTGAAATTAATAGAAAATGTGTGCCTGAAATTACACAAATAAAAATATTTAGACATTATTTTCAAATATTTGGACATTATTCTCTAAAGATTACAGAATAGTAAGTATTCTTGCATGAGTAGTCTTGCAAAATAGATGGCAGTCTCACTACTGCACCCAGTACACTCTGTAAAGTTGTTGTTGCGGAAAGCATTCAACCATAAAATCAATGCACAAAATGGAATATATAAGAGACGTGATCCTCCAATCTTCTAGGAGGACAGTAATTCTAAAAAGGTCTAATTCAAAATGTGATGACTTATGCTAGCATGGAACAAGGATGCAAAAGGATAATGATGATGGTGAGGATGATAATGGTGGTAGTGGTGGTGGTGTTATGATGTTGATTTTAAAGAGAATTTGCCATCATCTAAATTATGGTTCTCCTGTACTCTAGGTAATCTAAAGGTTTCTCTAAAAAGTGAAACATTGTTTGTGTATTTGTACAAAAGATGATATTTTATATTTTCTTGTCACAAGATTTCTATAAAATGTCAATGATTGATGTGGTGGGCTTTTCCAGTTATATTAATTTCTATTAACCCATCTCAGTATATCTCAAATTGGACATCAGTAATAAAGGAGTACTTTTAAAGAAGAACACTACAAAAGCTAATTAAGTACATTAGTGTCTCAAGGCTTACTTTACTTTTTTTTTACGCAAGTCTTTTTTATTTATTTTTTCTATGTTCATATCTTATTACTATAGATTGTTTCACTTATTAGTTTTATAAATCAAACTGGTGATGTCAACTTCTACACCATTACAAAATTATTTTCATTGACATTTTGTTAAAATAAACTATAAAAGAAAGATCAAAATTTGGAAGCAATTACTGTTTTAGATATTGTACACCAATGTGGCGTCCTTAATAATTACATTGTTCATTTGATTTATTTCTTCTAACTTCCAATCAACCTAATTGTTACTTTAGTATAGTCCTTCTTTCTTTTAAGGAATTAAATATTTATTGGTGGAATACTGGCAGTATACTGGTGAAAGGGATAGAAATAGTTGTAGAAGACAATTACTAATTGAAGAAATACAGGATAGGGATAAGAATACAACAATCACAACAAGAGAAACAGCATGGCTTCTATTGTCAGAGCAGGTCAATTAAACCTGATTTATAAACAGGGTATTGGTACTGCTAAACAAAGTGCAGGTTGGTGTGGGCTGTCAGCTTAAATTAGGGTAAAAACATGGAAATGGAAGTATTGGGAGGGAAAAAGGAATAGAGATATATCTAACACATTTGAAGAGCACATTAAGGGGGAATAATAATGATAGATATGTCTTTTACGCATCTATTTTGTGCTCCTCGATAATTTAGTGGCTGTTAAATAAGTTCACACTCTTCTAATGATCCAATAGAACAAAAATCGTTGTAAACAAAACAACAAAACAAAACAGTATTTTTTTCTTTCTATTTATTCATTGTTGTATTTGCTGTACAATTATTTCTGATGACCTGTGTGGTGTGTGACCGATTGATAGAGTTAGTGTTGAATTGATGTTTTTTGTTTTTTCTTCTCTCGCTTTCATTATATATTTTCATCTATTTATAAGGTTCCTAGCAATTATTACATTGTTTTTATTATATGCATTTAATTTAATTAATAATTTGTGTTTTATTAATTTTAAAATAATTGTTTCTACTTTAGGCACAAGGCCAGCAATCATCCAGTGCATTACTGGTACTTTATTTTATCGACCCCGTAAGGACGAAAGGCAAAGTCAACCTCGGTGGGATTTGAACTCAGATCGTAAATTAATTTTAAAATAATACTTTGTGTGTAGACTTTCAGCTTTGGCTGAGGCTTTGAAACAAATTGTTCCTAAGTACTTATTTTAATTGTTGTTATTATAAAGCTTTGCAGTAATGAATGGAATTATGAAACTACTTATATTCATTGCCAAATGTTCCCAGTATATATATATATATATATTATAGTTCTGGTTTATCCAAACTATTGAGCACTTTGCCACACATTTCGAAGATTGTGTTTCGTTATTTCGTGGGCCGAGGTTCCGATTCTCGATAATTTATTTGTATATATATATATATATATATATATATATATATATATATACAAAGTGTTGTAGTTTGCTTGAAGTATTGTGGAATAAGAAATACTAATATAACTAAGAAATACGATTGGTTATTTTGAAGCCTGACAATATGTGTGTGTTTATAAGTGCCAAGGTAATAAGATTAGAGAAAATAGGACAAAAGAAGTGAGAAAAGAATGAGAATGGTAGAACTTTAATGATCCCAAATATTTTCGTATTTACCATCCATTATCAATATTGGCAGTAACGGTAGAGGGTTGGATGCCATGCTTTCTAGCATAGTTACATCCCTTTAGAGTCTGAGTTCAAATCCTGCCGAGGTTAACTTTACCTTTCATCCTTACGGGGTCGATAAAATAAAGTACCAGTAATATACTGGTTGTTTGCTGGCCGTGTGCCTAAAGTAGAAACAATTATCAATAGGGGCCATCCCGGGTGGTTGGTCGATTTAATTTGTGTGTATATAGTTATAGTATATATATAGGAAGGTAAATAGGGCACCGGTCCCATCTGGGAAATGGCCATGCTCAGTGTGTAGGAAAGGAGTAGGTAGAAACTCCATTTTATGTCCCAAATGCAAAGTATGGGTGCATAAAAGATGTAGTGGGATCACAGGTAAGCTAACTAAGAATATAGATTTTATATGTGGTCGGTGCTCTGGTGCAATAAGTAGCAGCAAGTGCCCACAGAATACTAACTCATTCCATTGCACAGATGGTTCTATAGAAATAGTGGACAGCTTCCGTTACCTGGGTGATAAAATCAGCAGTGGGGGAGGGTGCTCTGAAAGTACAGTAGCTAGAGTCAGAACGGGATGGAAAAAGTTCAGAGAGCTTATACCACTATTGGCCGCTAAAGGGTTCTCTCTAAAAATGAAAGGCAGGCTGTATGATGCCTGCATACGAACAGCAATGTTACATGGCAGTGAGACCTGGGCATTGTGTGCAGAGGATATACGCAGACTGGAGAGAAACGAAGCTTGCATGCTCCGCTGGATGTATAATAGTAATATACGTGAACGGCAAAGCATAAACGAACTAAGGGAGAAATTAGAAATAAGAGGGATCAGATGTTGTTTACTTGAGAGAAGACTACATTGGTATGGTCATGTGATGCGTATGAAAGACGAGAGCTGTATAAAAAAGTGCAGGGCAATAAAAATAGACGGTAGCCACGGAGTAGGCAGACCCAGAAAAACCTGGGACGACTTGATAAATTCCGACCTCACACACTTACAACTCTCCAAGACAATGTCACTTGACCGAGAGCTTTGGCGCTACACAGTAATAGAGAAGACCCGCCTTACCTAAGTACAAAGTGAAACCTACTACAGTCAGTAGGCACCTCTAACAATATACACCCCCGTCCCACTACCCACACCACATCCACACCACCCCTTTCAATGTAAAGTTATGTTGGTGTCACAACATCCAGCCCGAAACAAATGAGGTCGTGTAGGTGTCACGACAAAAAAACACAGTCCACGCTGTAATGTGGCCATGTAGGTAACACAGTAAAAACCTCCCAGTTCCACACTGTAAATGTGGTTGGTGGTAGGAAGGGCATCCAGCCATAGAAAACCCGCCAGACAGTCCTATGAGAGCAAGACAACCACTCTTGCCTCAAGTGGGAAAACTCCCGTCCAAACTCATGCAAGCGTGGAATATGGACGTTAAACGATGATGATGATGATGATATATATATATATATATAGTTGCTAATTACTGTGTTGTTTATTTGTGAGAGTTGTGTTGATTATCTCTTGATAAACAGGTGTAAACAAGTAAGAGCACTCCACATCAGTCATATCTATCCAGCATAACAGTAGTGATCAAACATGATGGAGTTTCCATGTATGAAATTAACATTAAGGCAGATGTTACATAATCGTATTTATTGGATAATATGTATTGTTTGTCTTAACATTAATTTCATATATATATATATTAAAAAATTAGTCCTCAATGTTTCACTGTAAAGTAATGCACTGAATATAAATATTGTTTTAGAATCTCTAATCAGTTCCTATATTTCACAGTGCATAATATGTTCAAAAGTAGAAGACAGTAACATCTTAAAAATAAATTATCAATGGCAAATATGAAAGAGATAAAGAGACTAACTCTTGATAAAAGGTTGGTAAAATATTGGTGTAGCTTTGGTTATCCTGTGAAATTGGAATATCAGCCAACATTTCCAAAGTTGTTATAAAGATACTAAATGTTTTAGAATAGTTTATAGTAGAAATCTTGTATTTGAAAACAAAAACTATAATGAAGATAGCTGAAAGGTCATAGCTGAACTAACTTGCAGATTTGAAGAATGAAATATTCTGTTTTCTCTAGGACCAAGATATGGGACCATCAATATCAGGTTCTTCCTATGATACCTACATAATAAATATTTGGTTACATTATAAAAGAAAAGCAGTTGTAAACTACCTTTGTTATTGTTGATAAAAATATCATAGAATGTCATGTCATCTCTCTCTCTCTCTCTCTGTGCTTATATAATACATAAAACATGGAGAATGTATACAGTTATGTTAACAACTTTTAACAAGATCTAGCTTAAATCCTCGTCCTCCACTACGACCACTACTACTACTACTACTACTACTACTACTACTATGACTTCTTCTTCTCTTCCATCTCCTTCTTCTCCCCTTTCTGCCTCATCATCATTATTTTATGTCTACTTTCTATGCTTCACTATAATTCTATGCTTAACCATAATTCTTTAAAATATTTATGAAAATTATGGCATTTAATATTTTCTATGGAAATTAAACATTTAGGCTTAGATTAAATGGGTTACACTCAAAAGGTAACCAGGAAAAGGTAACATTTCATAACTATAAGAGAAATTCATCAACAGAATATAATTAATATAATTTTGAGCTTTTATGGATCAGCTAAGCCTTTGTATGCTAAGATGCAAAGGGTAGATATCTCATTATTTGAAGGCTGTACAAATTTGAGTGGTAAGATTGCTTATATATATGTGTTCTCGTAAACATTCTGAATTATAGCAGTCAGTGATTTCAATTGCTATGCAAAGTCTGTGACCTGAAGCATTAGATCACTTGAAGTCATAGAAAATGCCTGATAGTTTGGACACATCAATGCTAAAGTAGGAGAAGGTAAAGATAGTGTGTCAGCAATTAAATCATAAGATATTCAAATAATATTCATTCATTACCTGAAGTGAAATGTAAACTGCATGAATACTGAATTGGAGTAATATTCGCTATATAGTGAAAGGTAAATAGTAAAATGATTATAATTTAATGTGGATGTATCATGAGCCTCAAAAATGTATTAAGGTTTGAAAGATTTAGGAAATAGATTAAGAATTATAGGAATCTCAAAAATTACATTGGCTTGGTTATTTAGTTTGAATGAAAATAAATAATTGTTTCTGCGTTAGGCACAAGGCCATCAATTAACCTGTGCATTACTGGTACTTTATTTTATCGACCCCGTAAGGATGAAAGGCAAAGTCAACCTCGGCGGGATTTGAACTCGGAATGACAAGGGCCGTAACTCTATACGTCAAAGCATGGCATCCGACCCTCTACCAATACTGCCATTCTGATTTAGGCACAAGGCCAACAATTCTGGGGGAGGAGGGAAAGTCGGGAAAGTCGAGCCCAGTACGTTATGGTGCTTTACTTTATCGACCTCATAAGGATGAAAAGCAAAGCTAACCTCAGCAGGATTTGAACTCAGAACAAAATAAATAATTGTTTTTACTTTTGGCACAAGGCCAACAATTACCCAGTACATTACTGATACTTTATTTTATTGACCCCGTAAGGATGAAAGGCAAAGTTAATCTCAGCGGAATTTGAACTCAGAATAGCAAGGGCCGTAACTCTTTGCATCAAAGCATGGCATTCAACCCTCTACTGATACTGCCAATCCAACAAAAAAAATAATTGTTTCTACTTTAGGCACGAGGCCAGCAATTACCCAGTGCATTACTGGTACTTTATTTTATCGACCCCGTAAGGATGAAAGGCAAAGTCAACCTCGGCGGGATTTGAACTCAAATCATAAAGGGACGTAACTATGCTGGAAAGCATGGCGTCCGAGCCTCTACCGATACTGCCAATCCAACGAAATAAATAATACCAACTAATAATGGTAGGTGGTGTCTAGAATGAAGCTCTTAAATCTCAATGAAGTGGTCATTTTAATAATGATTATAATTCAAGTATTATATAAAATTCATTTGAGTCCAACTTTATGTACAATGAAGCATGATATTACATCGGCATTGATAGCCTTCAAAATCTGCTTAATTAAGAGGAATCCTGACAATATTAGGCAAATCACGACAGCATTAACATCTGGTTTCTCTTTTGAATTCTTTATTTTCAAAGATCTTTTTATCAGTCTTCCTCTACATATCTTACATGATTCTTTTCTCCTTGCCTTTTTTACTGCATGTATATGTTTTTATGTTACTCCTGATGTAAGATACATATGTCTCTCTCTCTTTCTCTTCCACCTTCTTTTACATATATGAGTAATGTATTTGTTTTTCTTTCTCTTTTTTCCCTCACAAACATACAGTCAAAATGTGTTTACTTCAACAAATTCCTGTAATATATTTCTTCCTTTCTTTGGCAGCAGATCAAGTGCATTCACACTCCATTTTCATGTCTGTGAATCCATATTGATAGTCATTGATTTAGACAGATTTCCAGAATCACTCTAAATCATAAGATAGTTTGCCAAATGTGTGACCTATCAAGCTGTGTTTTGTTACCTTCTTCCTTTCCATTAAGACTATGAACACTGTCTGCAAATACTATAGAGGTATTTTGAATTTACTAAATGTTTTAGATGGCTAAATACTTGATTGAAAAATTTATCTTTTCCATGAGCAGCTCATGTAGAGAAATATTTCTAAAACATAGCATTCTATTTAATTGCCAATTACAGAGAACTCCCACCTTCGTTTGATTGAATATTAGATGAAGAATGGAAACCTTCTTCTTTAACTTCTTTATTTTTGCTGCCTTGACTGCTGTAGGAATTGATTTTTATTATTATATCAAAACATCCTTTTCTGAATATGATGTGTTAATAAAGTTTGCCATTAAACAAATGAAACTTCCGGTGAATGAAAGGAATTTTCCCCCAGCTTCACTCTGGTCTCTAAATTTCATGTATTCAAGTTTCAAATTCTCAGATGTAATTACAATTGAGTTGATTCGTTTCTATAAGATTTCTTCAAATCACACCCCTGGAGAAATTTAACACCTACCAAATTCATATCTGACTTATCTATAAAGATTTTGCTTATAAAAATATCGATATTCTTGAGTAAAAATTTGTACTTGCACTACAAAAACTAACTATATATCTTCTTGATATGAAATCTGAAGAATTATACATATTTTGTTTGTATATATGTGTGTGTAATCATATGAATATGAAAATCATTGAATATCAGTTTTTAAAAAAATCAAACGATAAAAATATCTAAATTATTCATTAGTCTTTTATAATTAAAAAAATTATTCTGATATTGCTTAAATCTGAATAATTTATTCAGAAGTTTTGAGAATCCTCTTAAGATTCTTTAAAATTTCACTAAAATTCTGCAAATGAAAACTGTGTTCATGTTAGCAGGCTTAAATTTGCTAATTGCTTCTGGTACAATAAAATTAAACCAATTTTGAGAACAAATTCATGAATATTTTAACTACATAGAATCATATTTTTTCACTCAAATTTGCGGTTTTTTTTGAGAGTGTAAATCAACAAAATTAGGTGATTCCTCCTTGAATCACATAATTAAATTTTTGATCTTCTAGTTATATTATCTGTGAGTGATTTCCAGGTTTAAAAATGATCCTTTGAAGATACATGTAATGTAACTAAAGTAAGTTGTCTTATCCTTCTCCAAAATATATTCTCTGAAATATTTGAATCTAACTCTAAGCTGACAAAATACTTATCAATAATGCAGTGCCTGTGTTACTTGAAATAGCAGGCTGTATTTCTTATCATACCTAATTATAACTAGGTGGAGTCGACCATTTGATAGTTACATACATGATACAGTGCCAATAAAAAAAACATAAAAGGTGGTGAATTTGCAGAGTCACCTGGAAGCACATGGCTTAGTGGTTAGAGTATTGGGTTTGCAATCGAAAGGTTGTGAGTTCAATTCTCAGATCGGGTGATGTGTTGTTTCCTTGAACAAGACACTTTATTTCACATTGCTCCAGTTTACTCATCTTTAGAAATGAGATGATAGGACTGGGGTCCCTATCATTCCACTGCAAAGTGGTCGTGGAGGTGTCATGGCAAAAAAGCACCCAGCCCATACTGCAAAGTGGACGTGTAGGCGCCACAGAAAAAAAACACCCAGCACTCACTGTAAATGAGGTTGGTATTAGGAAGGGCATCCAGCTGTAGAAAGCAAGCCAGAATCAGTTCCCATCCTACCTTGGAAGCAGGGAAAAGCAGACATAAAATGATGATGATGATGATTTGGACGTCAGATAGAGTGGTTTGTGGTATTCATTCTGGCTCTCTGCATTCTGAGTTCTAATCCAACTGAAGTCACCTTTTCTTTTCATCCTTTTGAGGCTGACAACCCCCCTCCCCCCCAAAAAATAAACGTATTAGTTCAGTAATGCAGTCAAGTCTTCTATACTTCGTTATTAATTTCCATCTTTCCTTCTATGGAAGAAATCGGTTGTGTTCAGACTTAGAGAATGGATGAACTCCACCAGGTTCAAAGTGTTTAAGACAAGCCATAAAAAGTTACATATTCATACATAAATTCAAAAGAATACAAATCATATATCCCTCTGGCTAAAAAGTTGTCACTCAAGGAATTTGTCACCAATAACTTTAGTTATATTATCAAACATTTGAAAATTATTTTGAACATGATACGGAGTAAATTTAATGAAATAATTTTTTCTCATCTTACACCTAAGAGTAAGTTTCAATCTGTAGCTAGATATTAATATTTTTTATTTTTTATTTTTAATATTTTTCTTGGTGATCAAGTGTTATTCCGATACATTTAATACTTCAAAAGTTTTCTATATTAAACATGTAATTCTCAAATTATACTGCCTTATTTTAAATGGATTAGAAAGCAGTTGATGGTTGTTCATTCATTTAGAAAATATTTGAATTAATCTAATAGTAAATACGTATTCTCCATGTTTCATTATATATATCAATAACGGAGGAGTTTAAGACCGGATGCCCATGGGAACTCCTGAACACGACCGTGACTTCTGGCGTCACGCAGTAATACAGGGTACCCGACCTCCCATGGGTACATGCTGAAGCATATAAACAATATGCCCCCCCCCCCACCGCAAGGTGGTCGTGGAGGTGCCACGGCAAAAAAGCACCCAGCCCACACTGTAAAGTGGACGTGTAGGCGCCACGAAAAAGCACCCAGCACTCACTGTAAATGAGGTTGGTGTTAGGAAGGGCATCCAGCTGTAGAAATCAAGCCAGATCAGTTCCTGTATGAGCAAGGCATGGTCAGCCGACCAGACACTGCCCACAACAGGACAACCCGTCTAACCCATGCTAGCGTGGAAGAACGGACGTAAAACGGTGATGATGATGATGATGATGATATCCATTCTAATTACATAACTAAATTTTAAGATGTAGTTACCACAATGCAGGTATCTATTTGATAATTATAAATAACAGCCGACCAAATTAAGTAAAGTACTCCTGGAGATGGAAACAAAAGTGGACAGAAATCCCTGCAGGGAATCAAACTATATATCTTTCATATGCTGGATAAGAGGATTTAACTATTATGGCAAGGGCTTCTAGTTGCTAATTACTGTATTTTCAGAAGATTTGGAGCTTGCAATGCAAACATTTTGCTTACTTATGAAGCATGAGACATTTGAAATTCGGAAATAGAGTTGTCACAATCCAGATTGCTATAATGATAGTTGCTACCTTCAAATAATATTTGAACTAATTGGATTCCTACTACTGAAGATTTTATGTGAAGCTAGGCTAGAAGTGTAAACATTTGGCTGACTTATGAAGCATTGGGAAAATTTGTTCCCAATGATTCATAAATCAGCCAAATGTTTACATATCTAACTTCCTGTTTAAATCTTTCAAAAATTAGCATCCAGGAGCTTTTTGGCATAATGGTTAAAAGTGTTCGACTAACATGTGAGAGATCCATGGTTCAATTCATTGCATGTAACACTGCCACATTTTTGCATCTTCAGGGATACTTTGTTCAATTATCATTACAGTTATCGGCATTGTGACTACTATATTTTTAAATTGTACATAACTATTTTCTTTCATATTGTTATGAAAAAATGTGATGGCTATATTAACACTGGGAAAAAAGTATTCTTACTTTTGATTTTAATTAAATACAATTAACAGATTCTGTAAATTCTATAATAAGCACAATTGTTTTTGCTGTTATCTTCTAGATTATGTTCTTGATTTTTGCATATAAGTTAGCTTAATAAGGTGGGAAAGTACTCATAGTCTATTCAGACTTTTGGTGATGGAAAGCCAGTGCTCTTTATGTTCAATTTGAATGCTCCTTGATTAGTTAACTAAAGAGAAATATAAATTAGAAGGAAGATCCTGAAAGATGGAGTTTTAGGGATGATGGGGCAAAATAAATGTTTCATAAAGATTCTAGGTTGGAGCAATATACAGAATGTAAATTCTTGGAACATAGTAATTATAGAAGAAATAGAAAAGAGACTTTTTTAACAGTGAACCCAAAGAGTATTGTTAAATTAAAAAATTGATGAAGTAGGATAAATCTGTGTTATGAGGAGGTGGGTGAGTTCTGGCATTTCAAGCAGACCTTTGAAGAAAGGAAATATAAAAAGAATAGAACTCATCTCTCTTAATAGCTCACAAACTTATCTTTTAAGCATTTTATTATGGGTTGTTTTTTTGGAGGAAGGCTTCTCAGCACATGTTAACACTAGTTTCCACAGATTTTAGTTGTTTTTTTCTTTATTTGTGACTGAAGGCTGCTTATCAGACAAGTTACTTTTTCATAGATGTTGTCATGTGTATGTCTGTGTGTTTGTTTGTTTATATATAGGCATGTGTGGGTGAGGAGTATTTTATCTCAAATATGTCAACACTACTCTAGTGTAAGATATGCATTTGTGTTTTGCATGTAATTAACGACTTTTCAGTGTTTTCCAGTTGAGATAGGAGTTTATTTTAAGTTACTCAACTATGAAATTCTTCTTCTGATAGATTCTTAAGGATAAGAAGATATCAATTTCAAATCTCTGACAATTGTCTGATATGTGTAAATACTGTATGCAAAAAAAGATTAAATCAAGTTAAAATAGGTGAAAGGTCTTGAGAAATGTTTAATTTATATGACACATTTAACAGATGTTTCTGCAATTGGTGTGGCCTTCTTAATTGTTTTGAAAATTTCATGTAAGGTTTTTAAATAATATGCTGAGTCATATTATAGTTATCTTTTCAATACTTGAAGAAATTCACTCAATTTCTCTATTGTTGTGTACAATAAACATTTTGAAAAGTCATTCTTCTACAAAGGTGGTGCTGAAGCATGGCTACCATATAAAAACAGCTAAAAACAGTAAAAAGATAAAAATAAAAGAGTATCCATACATTCATAAAATTGCTGACATTTTAAATAGATTTTAGTAGAAAGGAAAGCAGTTTCTAAATAATTTAAATGCAGAATGTAAACAAATGTCGAGGAATTTCAAATTATTATGCAGATATAGAAAACAATATCTTTTGTATATTTATTCATGGTTTTATTTAATACCAACTGATATGTTTAAGCTTTTGAGTTTGTGTGTTACTATAGTGATAATAATATTTGCCATCATATAAAGAATGTCAAAGTTGAAATATTCTTATTATCTCTAGGGAATGATGGCATTAAAATGTACTTATATTTTAGAAAAGTATTAACATTTAAAAAGGAAAATTAGTCAAAGCACATCAGATGAATATAGTAAACTCAAATTATTTATGTTTTTATTCACATACAATTTATGATACTTTTTTTAGTCATGCGACGAAAGCAGAAAAAGAGAAAGGAAAAAGCTATATTGTCCTTGTATATAATTTAACAAATTAATGGTTTTCAGAGGAAACATTCCCTGTGGAACAAACTATTGATATTAGTTGGCAGGCATATTTTTGTAATTTCTAGATATAATTGATAAACAGAAATATTCTGGGAACTAATACCTGCAGAGAACAAATTGGTATATATCTTTACCAATAATGAAATGAAATGAAATGAGGATAGCAGGAGTAAGTAGCATTAATTTGCACTGTTTATTTCAATTTTTAAGATGCCTATCATGTAAACCTAGAACACATAATATGTTGATTTTTCTTGAAAAAACTCTACTTTAAATTTGCAGTATATTTTACTTCATATCAATCACAAGACTGGCTTTTCTTGAAAATATATGGCTCTTGTTATGATCATTATTTTTGGCAGAATCGGTAGAGCGTCAGACAACATACTTAGTGACATAGAGTTACAACCCTTTACGTTCTGAGTACAAATGCTGTTGAGGTTAGCTTTACCTTTCATCCTTATGAGATAAAATAAAGTACCAGTAATGCACTGGAGTTGATTTAATCGACTTTCACCTTCTCTTCAAATTGCTGGCCTTGTGCCTAAAGTAGAAACAATCATTTATTAAATTAAATCTCATAACTATGTTCATTTCTAAATTGCAAAATTGATTATTTATTATCTTCTGATATGCACTACTATTATATCTAATATAATTCTGTTAGTAAGCTTTGTATTGTTTCTTTAAGAAGACGAGTAGAAATTTAAGAGATCTGAAAAGTGTGAACAGTGTAATATGCTCATCCAGGATTTTGAAAGGTCCTTTAGTAATTTTGAAAATGCAGATTTCTATTCAATATAAATGAAAGAATGCCATATCTCCTGAATGCAACCTGTATTTGGATGACAGAAGGTGTATATTAACTTGATGATTAAATGGTTGTGTTGGAAATTTTGAGACGATGAAGAATAGTAGTTGGATTATAACTAAAACACTTAGCTCAATATCAGTACAAACAACACAGAAAACTACATTGAAGCAAAAATATGATTCAACACTTCTTCTTCTTCTTCTTCTTCTTCTTCTTCTTCTTCTTCTCCTCCTCCTCCTCCTTCTCCTCCTCCTCCTTCTCCTCCTCCTTCTTCTTCTTCTTCTTTTAAATCCTATCGAGGTTAGCTTTTCCTTTCATCTTTACGAGGTTGATAAAATAAAGCACCAATAATGCACTGGGGTCGATTTAATCGACTTGCCCCTTCCCCCAACATTGCTGGCCTTGTGCCTAAAGTACAAACCATTATTATTATTATTATTGTGAATTTAATATCTCAGTCATTGATGCTATTTAACCGGAAGATTTGCCCAAATGAACATCAAACCACTACCTGCAACCTCAGATATTCAGCATTTATCAAAGGGTCCTTGCTGTTCCCAGTAGACATGCCTTTTGAAGTGTTCCAAAAGAGGGGGCTGGACTAATGGTAGCTGGCTGTATCAGCCTTTTCACCAATAACATCCCTGTTAAATCTCCATCCTCTCTTCTGTCTGCTATCTCTCTGCATATTGCTCTCTGCTCTAGAGAGGGCATCTTTGTATTTAATCACCCATTACATCTATCTTGCTCTTTTTCATCATCACCACCATCATCATCATCATCCTTATCATCATCATCATCATCTTCATCTTCATCATCATTACCATCATCATCTTCATCACCATATTCATAATCATCATCATCATCATCATCATCATTTGACATCCATTTTTCCTGCTAGCAAGGGTGGAGTAGATTCACAAACTAGTTTTGATATAAACTGAATTAGGAAAATCAAGATATTGATAAAGAAATTAAAATGAAAACATGGAAGAATCACTATGACAAATTGTTAAATGCTGTGTACTCACTTGTTGGAACTGTATGAATAATCTACTTGTTGAATCTTATATTTGTGTCAACCCAATTTGATTGTGTATGATGTGAAAATTAAGGTGCATTGCTTTGAGTCAGTTCATCATAATTCTCATTAAACCAATGTTAAAACAAGTATTCTGAGGGTGGCATTAGTTGAGTGCTCTTGAGATAGTATTTGAAATTGTTGGTTTACTTGGATAGCTGGTTTTCAGTCTAAAATCATTTCTCTCTCTCTCTGTATATATATAATAATGAAATTATTGTGTACAGTGCTCAGTAATTTCATTATTATACACACACAGACACACACACACACACACACACACACACACACATATATATATATATATATATCATCATCATCATCATCATCGTTTAACGTCCATCTTCCACGCTTGCATGGGTTTGGACGGGAGTTTTCCCACTTGAGGCAAGATTTGTTGTCCTGCTCGTATAGGACTGTCTGGCGGGTTTTCTATGGCTGGATGCCCTTCCTAACACCAACCACGTTTACAGTGTGGACTAGGAGGTTTTTACTGTGTTACCTACACGGCCACATTACAGCGTGGACTGTGTCTTTTTTTTGTCGTGACACCTATACAACCTCATTTGTTTCGAACTGGATGTTGTGGTACCAACATAACTTCACATTTAAGGGGGTAGTGGGACGGGGGTGTATTTTGTTAGAGGTGCCTACTGACTGTAGGTTTCGCTTTGTACTTAGGCAAGGCGGGTCTTCTGTATTACTGTGTAGTGCCATATATATATATATATATATATGGAGGCACATGGCTTAGTGGTTAGAGCATTGGCCTTGCAATCGAAAGGTTGTGAGTTCAATTCTCAGACTGGGTGATGTGTTGTTTCCTTGAGCAAGAGACTTTATTTCACATTGCTCCAGTTTACTCAGCTGTAGAAATGAGATGATAGGGACGAGGGTCCATATCATTCCACTGCAAAGTGGTCGTGGAGGTGCCACGGCAAAAAAGCACCCAGCACTCACTGTAAATGAGGTTGGTGTTAGGAAGGGCATCCAGCTGTAGAAATCAAGCCAGAATCAGTTCCCGTCCCACCCTTGCAAGCAAGGAAAAAGCGGACGTAAAATGAAATGATGATGAATGATGATATATATCATTTGTACTGCCTCTCTGTTTTTGTTCTCTGTTCATTTATTTAACTATCATCATCATCATCATCATCATCAACGTTTAACGTCCGTGTTCCATGCTTGCATGGGTTTGGACGGGGGTAGTCCCACTTGAGGCAAGAGTGATTGTCTTGCTCGCATAGGACTGTCTGGCAGGTTTTCTACAGTTGGATGCCCTTCCTAACACCAACCACATTTACAGTGTGGGTCTGGGAGGTTTTTACCGTGTTGCCTACACGGCCACATTACAGCGTGGACTGTGTGTTTTTTTGTCGTGACACCTACACGATCTCATATATATATATAAAGAGAGAGAGAGAGAAATACTATGCAAATAGGTATGAGACTACATATATGAAACTGCCTCTAAATGGTCATGTGGGATATCAATAACCCAATCTTCTGTTAAAACTACCAACATTAAGTGTTATACTAAAAGCCATGCTTTAAATTCAAATGCAAAAATATAATTCTTCAAAGTTGTGAAATAATGTTAACCATTGAGGATGTTGGCATCATCTGTCACCAGGCTGGATAGTCTAATGCTTCTTCCGATTCATCAAAATGTGACTTTAAGAACTTGTTTTGATTTAAAACAAAATTATATATTTTGTATTCCTCTTATTTGTTGTCAGAGGACATATCAACAAAGTTTGGGTTTTCAGTCTGCTACTCCATGAACATTATCACATTGATCTGTTTTTAATACATTGTCATGAAGAAAGCTCTAATTAGTGTTAACTCTTTAAATACCCTAAACATACTGATGTCTTTTACACCCCACACATATGTGTCAAATTCATAATGGTACATTTTACTTTAGTTTGTGAAGCATAAATCCAGATAAAGCAAATAAAGCACATGAAAAATGCAAACATTAATGTGTAATCTTGACCTGAGGGAATAAAATACCTGGCACATCATAGATTACTTCATTATGGTTGATGAGGAGGGGCTTGTCAGATAAAGAAGGTTATATGGCTTGTTTGAAAACTGACCAAAGAATGAGCTCTGTTTCAAGATGTATAGCACCAGCCTTTGAAAAGAACACTACAGATATAAAATAAAACATGAATCTTGCACTAGTAGAAGTCAGAAGCATGGAGAAATAAGATATAATTTAATCTCAGTGGCATTTTGTATTTCTACAAAGAGAACAATGGAAGAAAAATTAGTAGTATTAGTCTAAGCTTGAAGTTATGGCGAAGCTTATAAAATTCCTTGTTATGGGAAAATAGCAGTGATGGATGGGGAATTCTTGAATGAGTATAAGTATTTCAAGCTGAATTTCATGGAGAATTATCTAATTTCTCCATCTTAACTGTTAATGTCTTTCTGTTACAGATTATGTTTTATGCAGTTTGAATTTAAGGAGAATAATTGTGAATGACAGAAAAACACAGCCAGAGTGAAAACAGTTGTTCGAGGTAAAACCAATTATAAATATTCAAATCCATATATGGAAACTAAATCATTGATGGATTTGTAAGAAGCAAGTAACATTTTTTGAAGAATTGTAAATTGAAATGATTCTATATAGTATAGTACACTGTCAACAAGGTTATAAAAGGTTATTGCTAATGGACTGTAACTAGAAATAAAGTTAATCCAAGAAAAAAAAAATAGAGTGAAAAATAGAAACGAATTAATTTGAGTGAATTAGTATTCATGCAGCAAATACTTAAAATTGAGGACAATATGAAAATCAAGAAACATTTTAAACATGTAAATATGAGAAAATGGATGTAAAAATTCTAAAGGCCTCAGATAATTAGCAATACATTACACATAATTATCAATCTTGTATTTCTCTACTTCACTGCTTAAACTGATTTGAATGTGAACTTTCATTGTAAAGAATTTTCTTAAATAAGGAAAGTAAATTTGATACCTTTTACTGACGTTAATTTCTTTCAGCTTTGCTATTTGATTATTCAAGCCAGCAAGGTCTCATCCATCATTCCTTGAGCCGATGTCAGGTTGTTAGCAGGTATTTTAAGGTGGGTTAAGGGCTAACTGGCAAATAACATTTTTTACATTAGTGTTTTGTCAATCAATCTAAATGAGTATAAATCTTGACTCATGAAAGAAAGAAAAAAAAGGAAAGAATTCAAAATTAGACTGGAAAATGCTTAACCCTTTTTCTCAATTTGTATGGATTTGCATTGGATGCAGATATTCTTTCAAATTTCTAAACTAGAATTTATAGATTCAATAACTGATGCATTTTCAAAGCTGTTTAATTACAAATATAGAAGCTTTTCTAAGTAGGAATCTAGTTTCAAAGTGGATGTCAAATCAATTAAATTCCCTCATATGTTGATTCAAAGTAAGTACTTTAGCAGAAACCAATACAGTAATCCAATATGTGTATGTTTGTGTATACCATGCATGCCTGTAAATATATATACACATTCACACACACACACACACACACACATATAGATATATATGTGTGTGTTTGTGTGTATGTATGCATGTATATATATATATGTATATATAAATATGTGTGTATAGATATATATGTGTATGCATGTATAAGTATGTATATATATGTATATGTGTATGTATATAAATATATACATACACACATATATATATATATATATATATATATATATATATATATATATCATCATCATCATCATCATCATCGTTTAACGTCCATCTTCCACGCTTGCATGGGTTTGGACGGGAGTTTTCCCACTTGAGGCAAGAGTGGTTGTCCTGCTCATATAGGACTGTCTGGCGGGTTTTCTACGGCTGGATGCCCTTCCTAACACCAACCACATTTACACTGTGGAACTGGGAGGTTTTACCGTGTTACCTACATGGCCACATTACAGCGTGGACTGTGTGTTTTTTTGTCATGACACCTACACGACCTCATTTGTTTCGGACTGGATGTTGTGGTACCAACATAACTTTACATTGAAAGGGGTGGTGTGGATGGGGTGGGGGTAGTGGGACGGGGTGTATTTTGTTAGAGGTGCCTACTGACTGTAGTAGGTTTCACTTTGTATTTATGTAAGGCGGGTCTTCTCTATTACTGTGTAGCGCCAAAGATCTCGGTCCAGTGACATTGTCTTGGAGAGGTGTAAGTGTGTGAGGTCAGAATTTATCAAGTCGTCCCAGGTTTTTCTGGGTCTGCCTACTCCATGGCTACCGTCTATTTTTATTGCCCTGCACTTTTTTATACAGCTGTCGTCTTTCATGCGCATCACGTGACCATACCAACGTAGTCTTCTCTCGAGTAAACAACATCTGATCCCTCTTATTTCTAATTTCTCCCTTAGTTCGTTTATGCTTTGCCGTTCGCGTATATTACTATTACACATCCAGCGCAGCATGCAAGCTTCGTTCCTCTCCAGTCTGCGTATATCCTCTGCACACAATGCCCAGGTCTCACTGCCATGTAACATTGCTGTTCGTATGCAGGCATCATACAGCCTGCCTTTCATTTTTAGATATATATACATGTGGTTAGAATATCTCAGGAAAGAATAGCTGGACAGATTTTATGAGCAAGCCCAACCGACAGAAGACAAAGAAGTAGACCAATCCTATGCAAGATGGTTGGATAACATCCATGAGCTTGGCTGGTCTCACTTGTGGATCCAGCCAGATCAGTTGGAGAAGGTTGCTTCTGGCAGGAGAGTTTGAGGATTCTGCTCCAACAACCCATGAACCACGAAGAAGAAGATGATGGTGGTGTGGTGGGGTCTTTGTTGTAGTTGTTGTTGGTGGTGGTGGTGGTGGCAGCATGGCGGCAGCAGTGGTGGTGGGGGGTGATGAGGATGATGATTACTAACAAGCTATGGTGGTTCCTTAAGCTGTTCTACAATATTCCAACAGATAGAAAATCAAACACTCTGCAATCCTTTCTCTCATTCTCTGGTTCTCTATACAAAATATGTTTATTTACTACCTTTCTCCTTTCCATCCCATTCATTAGTTAAGTACATCTCAGACAGAGCAGCAACAATCTCAATGCTATATTTTAATTGTCCCTTGTCAACTATAGTAGCTCTTGTTTTTTGTCTTCTATATCCTTCTGTACCCAATAGTATTCTAATGTTCCAGCAACACAAATTCATGTGTTTAGAATTCATGCTTTTATTTGTATTTGGCCTGCAAGTAAACAGCTGCCAACCAGAGTAAACTGAGCAGCAATTATTGTATAACAAGTAATTTGGGAATAACTTTTCTAAACCCTGCTAACATTTGTTGGTAAGCAGAGCTCTCCCCAAGGGGTTGTTTATTTATAGAAGGTTCTACCAAACCTTACTGTCAACAAAGGAATGACATTGGGGGAAAATATCCTCTTACCTATATACATACTTATGCATGCATACACAAATATATGAATACATACATTTGGAGATCACCTTCTGTCGAGTTAAGTAACACCATGTTGTCTGCAAATTCCAGCCAACTGATATTACACCCGCCAGTCATGATACCACTTCCAACCTAGCTGCACATGTCAATCCTGTTCATGAAAATAATGAACAGGAGAAGTAGCAAAGTCCACCAACACCCACATTGAATTGTTTTGATTTATCTGAACCCAAATACTCGAGCATTTGTATAGAGAGATCAGGGCATCAAGAAGTTGACTATCAATCCCACACTCCTGCACAAACTTCCAAAGCAGGTCCCAAGGAATGTGGTGATACACCTTTTAGAGGTCCACAAAATGAGAATATACCTCTTGGCAATATGCCCATGATTTCTTGAATACCTGCAGCAGTGTGAATATTTGGTTTATTACAAATTTCCAGTTGGTTGATTTAATAACAGGATGGTTGTTTATTTGTTGTCAAAGCCCTTTCATCACATATTCTGTTATTTTGTGTCTCTCCTTTGTTTTATCCTACACCATCTTGTTTTTATGAATTATGAATTTTGGAAGCTGATGACATAGAGCCATCTGGCAAATTCCAGCAGAAGCAGAGGAGGGTAACTTTTGACAATTATCTTTCTGATTCAAGACAGGCTCCCTTAGTCTGCTCTCTGCTGGAATGGAACTCAATATAGGCGAAAACATATAGTTTTGGTACCTATGTGCATGGGCACATAGGTACCAACTTTGTTTGTATATGCAGCTGTCGGCCGGCTCAGCCTGAAAATAGCTGTATACATATAAGTATGTGTATTTTGTATATTTAACAATATATAGAATGTTTACGAATAAACATTTGAAAGCATTTGGCACTCTATGATCTTATGTGAATTAGTTATTCAGTGTTAAGGGTGTGTATTAACACCAACATCTCTTTATTATTGGTGTGATATGCAGAGTATTCTTAATAAGAATGAGGAATCGTAGTTTCAGTTTATCATATTTTATTCATAATTAGAGCCTTAATTAATCCCAGAGTCAAAGCTGACTGAAATCAATTATGGTTCTGAGCTGGTTATTTGTGAAACACATGTTAAGTGTGATTACAAATAGAATGTGATACTTCAATCTTTCATTTTTGATATATATATATATCAATAAACGTAATGAAGGAGTAACCAGTCGTCCTTGTTATTTTATTTCACTATATATATATATATATATATCATAATCATCATCATCATCACCATCACCGTTTTACTTCCATTATTCCACACTACCATGGGTTAGACAGGTTGTCCTGTTGTGGGCAATGTCAGGTCAGGTGACCTTGTTTTGCTTATACGGGAACTGATTTTGGCTTGATTTCTATAGCTGGATGCCCTTCCTAATACTAACCTCATTTACAGTGAGTGCTGGGTGCTTTTTTACTGTGGCGCCTACACAACCACTTTACAGTGTGGGCTAGGTGCTTTTTTGTTGTGACACCTCTAAGACCACTTTGCAGTGGAGGGAGGTGGGGCATATTGTCTATATGCTTCAGCTTCAGCTTGTACCCATGGGAAGTCAAGTCGGGTCTTCTGTATTACTGCATGATGCTAGAGGTCAATATATATATATATATACTTTCATGAATTCAAACATAACTCTCTTTTCTTCCCTCACACCATTGCAGAGCAAGGGCATCTTTCAATTATGAACACAGCATCAAATCTCTCTAGTGTTGGTAATCTACATGATAAATGCAGCAAGAACATGCTGTAAAGTCGTTGATGATAGGAAAGGAATTCAGCCATAGAAAGCTTGCCAAACAAAGAGTTGAGAGGCCCTTCAGTTGTGTCAAAACAAGCCAATCTCTCTAGTGCTGGTGCCACAAGAAAATGCACTTGGTAGTATAGGACCATGTGTAAGTTGAATGTGGGTTGCCAGCCTGTGTGGGAGATCAGTAGAACTGCTTAGTCACTCTCATGGTCAATGAAGATACACCCAACCCTTGCTAGCAGGTAAAGTGGACATTAAATGGTGATGATGATGATACGTGTGTGACTGTTTAATGTGTGTATGTTTGTGAGAGTGTGTGGGTCTGCATGTGTGATTGTTTGTGGGTCTGCGTGTATGACTGTGTGTGTGAGAGCGAGAGAGAGTATTTATGTATGCATGTGTGGCATGCTTCCTGACAGTTTTCGTCTACCAAATTCACTCTTTTTAACCTTTCTTAGCCAAGTCAATAATGGAAGACACTTGCTGAATATGCCATGCAGTGGGATAGAACCCAATACCATACATACAAACTTACATACTTACATACATGCACGCATACATACATACGTACATACATTCATGCATACATACATACAGACTACAAATGACCACAATATCTAGCAGCTTCAAAATTTGCAAAACATTCTTGCGATTCAAGGGATGACAATTTCTATTCTTTTATAACCTTGCCACCAGGAAGGTGGCCGGTCAAAAATGTACTCAAAATTAAAAGAAAGAGAAAACATACATACATTCATACATACAAACCATGCTATGCTATACATACATGCATATATACATAGATCCATATATTACTCAAACCATATAAACATGAGGTAATGGGGAAAAAATAATCCTTTTGATCCTCTGGGAATGGCAGGCAAAATTAACAAATGCTATAGAATTTATTACAGAAAATTTTTCTTATTCATTTAAATCCGTACTTACAATACAAAGGAGTTTTATGTAAGGTGAATAGAGAATGAAGTATATTTATACAAAAGCTTATAACTCTGAAAAAAAATCCTTCCATATTTCATACTTGCACAAATATTCTGTAATTTAGAAGAAAATTAAACAAAAGAATAAGAAAAAAATCCTGTAGTTTTTACTATCTTATTAAATTTACAGCCCCATATATTAGTTTCATTGACTCATGTCTGATTTTATGTAACTTGATTTCTAGCGAGAATTTTAATCATGTAAATTGTCATCTAATTTTTATGGAAATTATTTACTTTTTTTATTTCCAACCCAAGAAATTAATCATTAAACAAATTCATTTTCTAAAGTGTTATGACAAGTCAGGGGAAAGTAATGGCAACTAGCAATTTAATTGACATATGCTTGAGGTGACTTTAGTTTGAGGTTCTTTTTATTGTCCATCTTAGGTGAACTATTACTCTTGTAACTCATCACAATAGTTTCTTTGAACATATACACTTATGTCAGGCTGATGAAATATGTTTTCTTCTGTTTTCAGTTTTAGTTAAAAGAAGAAGAAAATATTAGAGGTGGAAGATTTCAATGCATATTTTAAAAATTAATTATTTTTCTTCTGCCACTTGTCTAACTATGAAGCAAATAGTGTTGTTTAGCGATTCAAGTTGTGATGAGAAATAGATACAGACAGTTGTAGGTCCCCTTCAGTCATGAATGACCAAGATTTTGCACCTAGAAATTCCCCTCTGAGGCACAATCCTGTGCAATGTGTGTTTGTGGAAGACCAGTCCTTAGTTGCCCATGCATGCCAGTCTCCTCATGCCCATGCATGCCAGTATCCACCGATGTTGTCCAAGGGAAAGGCACTGGCCAATACAACTTGGCACCAGTGATGTCGCAATTCACAAGTGAACTGGAGCAATGTGAAATAAAGTGTTTCGTTCAAGAACACAACACACTGCCGAGTCCAGGATTCTAATTTGTATCCTTATGATTCTGAACTCAATGCTCTAACAACTAAGCCACGTGCCTTCATATGAAAAAGTAAGAGTTACATAAATGAAAAGATTAGAATGTTCCTACACTAACTAGAAGATTGTGCCAATTCTGGGAGGAAAATTTCTTAATAATGAATTTCAAGAAAAAATAAAGAAAGAATATGATGGCATATAAAATGATTGTTGACTAATTACATAAACCTAGAATTTTCTCAGCGAACATATTCTGACTTTGAGCAGCTCCTATAAAAACTTTGTTTATACCACATACCGAAATCTTTCAGAATATAAAGATATAAATTATCTTCTTTTAAATCCACTAAAATAATTATATTTTAATTAGACAAGAGCACAAAAATTTAAAGAGATCTCATCTATTTATCGTTTTTAGGTCTTGGAGGACATGTAAATTTTAAGTTTAGTTTTAATCCTTTAGCAATTACATTACTCTATATTTACTATTATATCTTCATGGTAATGGCTTTATCTTTACATAATTATCTCACATAATATCGAATCTATGAGATTTTGATATTATTTATTTTGTGAACAATAACTTAACATCAGTATGAGCAGCCAGTTACAGCTGGTTTCAACAGAAAGAGGTGAGAAAATTCTGGCTGGATATGGCCGGTTTAAAGACTAAAGGGTTGAAGAAAGAAATATGTTACATTTTCAAGACAATTAGAAAAGAAAACTATACTAATCATCATCATCATCATCATCATCACCGTTTTACGTCCGTTCTTCCACGCTAGCATGGGTTAGACGGGTTGTCCTGTTGTGGGCAGTGTCTGGTCGGCTGACCATGCCTTGCTCATACAGGAACTGATCTGGCTTGATTTCTACAGCTGGATGCCCTTCCTAACACCAACCTCATTTACAGTGAGTGCTGGGTGCTTTTTCGTGGCGCCTACACGTCCACTTTACAGTGTGGGCTGGGTGCTTTTTTGCCGTGGCACCTCCACGGCCACCTTGCGGTGGGGGGGGGGGGCATATTGTTTATATGCTTCAGCATGTACCCATGGGAGGTCGGGTACCCTGTATTACTGCGTGACGCCAGAAGTCACGGTCGTGTGTCATTGACTTTGAGAGGTGTAGTTGGGTAAGGTCGGCTTTTATCACCTCATCCCAAGTCATCTTGGGTCTCCCCACTCCGCGGTTTCCATCAACTTCTAGTGCTCTGCACCTTTTTATGCAGCTGTCATCCTTCATACGCATCACATGTCCATACCAGCGTAACCGCCTCTCCTGCACGCAGCATTTGATTCCTCTTATGCTCAGTCTCTCTCTCAATTCCTTTATGCTTTGTCGTTCACGTATATTACTGTTACACATCCATCGGAGCATGCAGGCTTCGTTTCTCTCTAATCTACGTAAGTCTTCCACCTTCAGCGCCCAGGTCTCACTACCATGCAACATCGCTGTTCGGATACACGCATCATACAGTCTGCCTTTCATTCTGAGGGAGAAGCCTTTTGCAGCTAGCAGTGGTAGTAGTTCCCTAAACTTCTTCCATCCCGTTCTTACCCTAGTTATTGTACTTTCTGAGCACCCACCTCCGTTGCTAATTCGGTCACCTAGGTAGCAGAAGCTGTCTACTGTTTCTACAGGGCCCTCCCAGAGATTGGTGGTACTTGTTTCCTGTGGCTGTTTGCTTGCTGTTTCAGCACAGCTGCTGCATGTGAATCCTACATTCTTAATTAAGCTTCCTGAGATCCCGCTACATCTCTTGTGTACCCATTGTTTGCATTTGGGGCAGAGAATGGAGTTCCTACCTACACCTTTCCTACATACTGAGCAAGGCCATTTCCCTGAGGGGATCTGGGTTCTGTTTTCTCGTCTACTTACAAGGACCTTAGTCTTTGTCATGTTGACTTTGAGGCCCTTTCTCTCTAGTCCCTGCTTCCAGGTTTGGAATTTATTCTCTAGTTCTACCATAGATTCAGCTATGAGTGCGAGGTCATCGGCATACAGGAGTTCCCATGGGCATCCGGTCTTAAACTCCTCCGTTATTGCCTGCAGGACTATGATGAACAGGAGAGGGCTAAGAACAGAGCCCTGGTGGACCCCAACCTGTACGCTAAATTCCTCGCTATACTCATTGCCAATCCTAACTTTGCTGACTGCTCCCCTATACATGGCTTGTACCGCTTTCACAAGCCATTCATCTACTCCTAGTTTTCTAAGAGCCCACCACTAATATATAATATATACATACACACAATAATGTGATTTTACTCTGTAACGTAGTTCTACACTGTAACATGGTTGGTGTCAGGATGAGTAATCAGCTGTAGAAACCATGCCAAAATACATGAGGAAGACATGGTCCATGTAAGCATTGAAAAATAGACAGTAACAATGATGATGGTGATGATGATGATGATGACAATGATAATGAGGATGACATCAAAATAGCCATAATATGCAACACTACATTAAGATAATATTACTATAGTACATGATATCATACCGTGTTTCACAATTTATCATGAAAACTATATTATATACAAAATAGTCCAAATAGTGGTTACCAAATGTTTCTTTTCTTTTACTCATAGTGCTTGCTCTGATCGATCGACAAGATCCCAGGCCACATCTGCTTGCCAAGTATGATGGACCTAAACAAATCAGAGCAAGGAAACAATTTTTTTCATTGGTTTTTCCATTGGTGATACTATCTAAACATCGCAACTCCTAGCAGAAAGAGCAGCATGAAATAAAGTGTCTTGCTCAAGGACATCAATGCATCACCTGGACCAAGAATTGAACTCACAACCTCATGATTGCAAATCCAACTCTCTAACCACTAAGACATGCACCTTCACTCATAGTGCACTTTGGAGCAAATATGTATGTATATTTGATATATTTTGTAAGTACAGTATTTAAAAAATATATATTTAAAAAGCATTTATATATGTAAGCCTATAAATATAAATAATTTAAACTACAGAAAATTATGAGGTACTTACTTTTTTTATTCAATAAATATAGCATAATTATCTAAATGATATATTTAGAATTTCAGACTGGATTTTCACATTTTAAAAAATCTAATTTTGTTTTACAGTACTCCAGTATTCTGCAGTGCAATGGTTGGAAGCTTTATAGAAATGTGTAAAACTAGAATGAATTTGGTTTTTATGATACTCATAACAAGCATTGCTACAGATAGGTATAGTCATTTTCTAAATGTAATGCCTGTTATATGACATGTTACATTCTCTTACGATTGTTGGACAAAATTTGAACTGGCAAACCATCACTGGAAATTTAGTTTAATAATAATGTTATATTAACTATTTAACTTCTTCTTCTTCTTCTTCTTCTTCTTCTTCTTCTTCTTCTTCTTCTTCTTCTTCTTCTTCCAACAGGACCTGACAGAAGCAACTGTCTCCAATTGAACTGGCTGAATCTCCAAGTTATGCACCCTATCGAGTAACGTTACTTTGGAGGAACCCCAATTTTTCAACTTGCCTTTACGATTATATTCATTCAGTCATTATCCAAGATTCATAAGTATAGGTAAGGGTTGGCATGAATACCAAATTGAAGATACCGAGTTTGGGTTTTACATGTACCTTTCTTTTTCTGATTACCAAATGCTGAAATTGGCGCATTACTGCACCAGCTCCTGCAAATCTTTCACTTATTTCAGCCACTTGCTTTCAATCACTCTTGAACACAGCCCTAAGATACTTGAACTTCTCCACCAGCTTTAGTAGAAATCCACTCACAATCTCCCTGCTAGACATTTAACATAGACCTTAATTGGATGGTTTAATACAGAGATCCCTCTATAATTGGAGCAATCTCTCTTGTCTCCCTTGGTATATCACCTCTGATTGTCATTGCTTTGGTGCCTTTCCAGAAATCCAGATCACTCAGCACACTCGAGTCAGCCAGAGAATATCTTCCCTATTTAAGGCTTTTAACATCTTGGTCGAAATTTCATTCTCTCCAGAGGCCTTGCCATATTTGAGCTCTTTAATTGCTCTTGAGACCTCAGCTTCCAAAAGACTAGTCATTGCTTCCAGAAGCACATTGTGTATATCAGAATATGCTGTTGTGGTTGGGTTTAGGAGATCAGCAAAGTATGCTACCCATCTCACAAAGATGCACTTCTCTGAAGAGAAGAAAACCCCAGACACATTCCTGATAGCAGATGAGGAGGAGGACTTCTGTTGGCAGATGTTTACCAGTACACTTTATTTGCTGTTCTGAAGTTGGATTCCAGCTTAACCCCAAAGTTCTCCCATGTCTTAACTTTGAATGCCTTTACTGTCTCTGCTTCGACTTTTCACACCTACTTATACCACAAATTCAAGAAAGAGGACCTATTTTTAAGCCCAGTTTTGTAAGCCTTCTTTTTTTGCTTGGCTGGCTTCTTTGACCACTTGATTAAACTTTCGTCTGCAGCATCAAACTGCTGAGGCTAAAAATGACGATTTAAACAGTCTCCCCTCCATTTCAACATCCTCTGTTTGCTCAGGGATTTCTCTGAATTCAGATGCAATAGTATCCACACACGTGTCCTCACTTCCCTATCTGCCAAAGCTTTCCACTTAATCCTGTAGGTTGACCTATTTTTAAATTTTAGTAAAACTATGAAATCAAGAAAAAAAATGCAACTAAATTATAATGTAAGTCTGAAATGTCAGCATTGTATTTGTGGAACAAAGGAGGTAGTTATAGCAAATATCTTTGAAATGAATATATATCAATAAATTCAAATGAATACTTAAATTTATTCACATAAATTTCCTAAGTGTATGAGAAAAGAAATATATAAAAATGACAATTTTGTTTTATTGTATCATTATTTTCTAATCTAGTCATTCTAATTGATTTTAGACAGTATTTTTCCTATGTGATTTCTTCACTCAGCATTCATTACTGCATTCTCACTACACATCTAATTCACTTCATTTCTTACTTATGTTTTGAGTAGGAATTCCAATAACTAGCTGATACTGTATAGGTGTAGAACACACGATAGGCAATTTTTACTCTTCTTTTATTTTTAATTTTCCTTACTCTCTGGTAAAAGAGACTTGAGCTGAACACCAGCAAAATTCAAAATCACGAATTCCTGTATAGCTGATCATCTTTTGAACCCAGCACGTTATATTTGGTTGAATCTTTCTTGAATGATTGACTTTCATTCCATGGCCATCACATCATATGTTGACCAAGGCTTTAGAAAAAGGGGTGCCAGTTAAACATTTGAAGGTAAACTTGATTAGTGTATTAGAAAGGGATGCATGCATAGAACTTTGTTTCCTCACTTTGGCATGGATGGGTGTTTCACAAAGTCCGTCTATGGTCTGAGTGAAGAATCTTGACATAGACTTCTATTGACATTAAAGAACTGGTTTTGAAGCTGCAGTAAACATTAGCATGGATGTTTTGTTCTCAACAACTGATTTGTGAGATTGTAAAAATGGAATTCAAGAACATATGACAGAAACCTGATCCAATTCTTGGAGCAGAACCTGATGAAGACAAAAATGAGAAGTTTAAAATTTGAAAGAGAATTAAATGAACAGGATTGGACTATAAAATTAGAGTATAAATCTTTCCATATGTTGAAAGCATCATATAAACATACTTTATTTATGGAGCAGAAATGATATGGTTTAATGACAGCATAGGGTATTTCCTTTTTATTTTTTAATCTATATAACCTTATTGACTTATATCAGATAAATTAAATGAATATAAACTAGAGTATGTCTTCAAATACTTGATCCACCAAAAGATATGAAATTAGATGAGAACCTACTTAAAACATTGGTAATAAACTTAGGCTAAGCCTGGAAAACTTTTAAGAAAAATAAAGAACTTTTAATCTCAAAATAGATCCCACTTTATATCGAATGTAAAATTTATAACTCACATGTTCTACCTGTCGTCCTTTATGATCTTGAATGTATGAACTGGACCTCATCCATGATTACTAAAATTAAGACCTTTCAAAACCATAATATGCAGTTTATAACAAACCAGAGCGACTTGGCAAAATAAAAATTGTGGATCTACTAGAAGCTGCTAAACTAGTTCTTATAATGTGCACCATCAAATGCAAACTTTGGAAGATCTTTGATAGTGTAAAACTAAATGAAGCCATGCAAAATAGGACATTTTGGAAGGAACTAAGTCATTTTAGGGCACCATCTAACTCAGGTGAAGATAACAGTGAATGACAGATAATGATTTATTATAGCCACATGGACAGAAGTTATAATTTACCATAAATCAAAACATATATGTGTAGCAATATATGAAATCATTGGTAATAGTGGAGATAAAAAAATATGATCAGTGTGAAATACAATGGATGTGATGTGTTTAGCTAACTTCATAGTTATGAGTTCAGATCCTATTAATATCATTGTGACATGACTGCTTACCTGCAGTTATCTTGACTGATAAAAACAAATACATTCTACACCTGAGTAGTTAGTTGTAGGTCGGAACTCCAGCTGAAAAAAAAAAACAATTACTACAAAAGTAAAAAGAAAATAAGAAAATAAATCCCTCCATATATGTTATCCTAGAAAAATGGATGTAAAACAGTAATATAAAATGTGGTCATTTTCTGTTTGTAAATTAAACTGAACTTAAATATTAAGAAACACAGTGTGAGAAGAGACTTGGATAATGGGACTGTGTAAGGAGAATTGATGGTGCTGAAAAGATTGTAAACTGTTGTTAGCAAGCAGAAGATGGGTACCAGAGTTGTAGAATGACTTAACTGAAATATTTCTTTTGGGGAGGATACAACTTGTAAATGTCCATTTTTCAGTATATAATTTTCAATACGTTTATGAAAGGATTTCACTATTATTTGTTTGTATTAGTTCCCTGTAGAGTGAAGTCAAGAAAGGTACTCAAAGCAAACTAGATTTGATTGGATTAACAAGAAAGTTGTGGCTAAAGGAAGAAATTTCCAAGTGTAAGTATCAGTTGGAAAGAGGCAGCTTTGTCTGCACCATGCCAGAAGAGACAAATGAATATCATAAAAATGATTGATGATGATGATTATAATTATATTATTGAATATGATGTACTATTACTTTGAAATATGAAGTTTTTATCTTGTCATCCTTATCCATATAAATGTGCTAAATCATATATGTGTATCTACATTCATCAAAGGCTAGATAGATATATATAAAGGGCAGAGTTATGTTTATTAAAAAAGTGATTTCACACACACACACACACACATATATATATGTAAAAGGTAAACAGAAATAGCAACACAATGGAAGGGATATATTAGGTTAACGTTTGATATAGCAGGAAGAGGGTCTTAACATTTTGGATGCTAGTCCTTCATCAGAAGAAAGAATGAGAAATAAGATAGATTGAAGCGACGGGCAGGATGGAATTGGAAAAAATGTCTTTAGATAAAAATAACAGGTCCATTCATTTTGACATCTCTTGCAAAACTGTTGGTGCTGGCGTTAACAGTTCTAGTCCTTAAAAGCCATTTCTGTTTGTCTATGTGCGTGTGTGTGTGTGCATAATATTCTAGCAATTTAGTGTCTAATCATATTGATTATTTTGTTGTCTCTAACTGAGAACTATATATTCAACACATATTAAAACTATGTGTAAATGCAGATGTGAAAGACATGGAAGAATGAAAACACACAAAATAGTAGGAAATACATTGTCATCATTATCATCATATTCCTTATAGGTTTCCATGCTTGCAGGGGCTGGACAGGTCATCTCCAATACAACTTATGCAGTCCTTTGTATGTTTCAGCCTCTAAAGATCAGCCTTTATCACTTTTACCTATAACTTTCTCAGTTTATCTCTTCTGAAAATCCTCTCACATGAATCATTTAGAACTTTTTCACTCAAATCTCAATCTTCATACATATTATATATATCCATACCATAACAGTCTATACTAGAGGTCTCAAACTCAGGGATTCAGGAGGGTCATTACATCCTGAGAGAGAGGCACAGGGAGTCAAAAGAAGAATGAGGAAGGGTGTGGGATTTCCACCTGCTATTATGCCGTCTTGATTGCCTTTGAGTCAAAGACATTTTTTCTTTTGTTTTTTTATCTGCTTTCTCTCCTTATAGCCTCTTGGATTGTGTTTACTATTATCCCTTTATTATATAACTATTGTGCAATATACACCCGATTATGTCACCAGGATCTTATGTAACCTGGCCACTAAAATGTATATAGCGTTTGCTGAAATGAATCTTTGAAGGAATTTCACCAGTCTGGCCTCCTGTCATTTTATTCAATTATATATATATATATATATATATATATATATATATATACATACATATATGTATGTATGTATGAATGTATGTATGTAGAAAAATTTTGTTTCATTCTTCATGACTCTTTAGTTCTGTCATGAACATGTCAGTCACTCTAATCTGGATACTACGATAAAATAAGCCTGGTACACTCTGTAATATGGTTGGTGTTCAGAAGGGCATCTAGAAATAAAAAGCATGCCAAAAATGGAATGCGTGAGCAAGGCATGGTCCCCCAATCTGTCTAAGAGGTCAGTAACTATAAATAGAAAATGACTCTTTGGTTTCATATGTGGTTCAGAATAAAAAGAATCACACATGAAACAATTGTCATGATACTGATGAAGATGATGATGATGAATATCATCTGCATTCAATGGAGGTAGGAAAAACGTGAACAGCAGAAATTATTGAGGGATGCAGTTCTCAGAAAGAATGTTTGGATAAAAATGTTTACTACAGAACTGAAACACAGTTAAAGTGAAAAGAAGCTTCATCTAAAAAATATGTTCTAACACATCATATATATTTAGGTATTCCTTAAAAAAAGAAAAACATTTTAAAGTGAAATCTGTGCCAGAGGCTAAGGGAATCTAGAAATCATATATTCATATTTTGTAGAAAGTTTATTATGAAGTAAAATCTGGACCAAATATGTATATTTATACTTAATTTGTTTTAAAGTCATAAAGAAATTTTCATATCTTTAAAAAATATTTTTTTATAATGAAATTAATTTGAGAGTTAATATCTACTTTTCTCTTGAGTATCAACTTTTTTACCTAATCCTCCATTTCCTCAATATAATTTGCACACAGAAATAACTTCTACAATTCTTTCAGTTCAGCAAAGGAATTACTTCCTCACCCCTGATGTCAATCTCCAGGGTAGGTCTTCTCTTCTATCAGAATTCCCTCTCCTTTCATTACCTACTGTTGTATGTATGTGATTTCACATAAAATCTCTCCACACTTGCATTTACCACACATTATTTATTATTTTTGTTGTTCTTGATGATGATGATGATGTATACTCCAATTACTGTTTCTGTTTTTACTACATCCCCACTACCACTATATGTTCTCAAATATCTCTCATTTACTTTTCACATAAAATTGGCTTCTTTTATTTTTACTTTTATATATATTCTCTTTCTTTCATTTTCTGACACACACACATACACACACTGAGAGAACAAACATTGACACAGCCATACAGGCACCCCCTTACACATACACGCACACACACATATATATATATATACACACACACACACACACACACATGAAACCCCTTCTCCTGACACAATGATCACAGAAAAGTATTTTGAAATAATGGAAATGTGTGTGGTCAATAAAACAAGGCACAATTGCACAAACATGTGCTAGGGCTTACCCTCCCCATACATATATACATGGGGTTAATATATATCATCATCATCATCATCATCATCGTTTAACGTCCATATTCCACACTTGCATGGGTTTGGGCGGGAGTTTTCCCACTTGAGGCAAGATTGGTTGTCCTGCTCGTATAGGACTGTCTGGCGGGTTTTCTACGGCTGGATGCCCTTCCTAACACCAACCACGTTTACAGTGTGGACTGGGAAGTTTTTACTGTGTTACCTACATGGCCACATTACAGCGTGGACTGTGTTTTTTTTTTTTTTTGTCGTGACACCTGCACAACCTCATTTGTTTTGGACTGGATGTTGTGGTACCAACATAACTTCACATTTAAGGGGGTGGTGTGGATGGGGTGGGGGTAGTGGGACGGGGGTGTATTTTGTTAGAGGTGCCTACTGACTGTAGGTTTCGCTTTGTACTTAGGCAAGGTGGGTCTTCTGTACAACTGTGTAGCGCCAAAGCTCTCGGTCCAGTGACATTGTCTTGGAGAAGTGTAAGTGTGTGAGGTCAGAATTTATCAAGTCGTCCCAGGTTTTTCTGGGTCTGCCTACTCCGTGGCTACCGTCTATTTTTATCGCCCTGCACTTTTTTATACAGCTGTTGTTTTTCATGCGCATCACGTGACCATACCAACATAGTCTTCTCTCGAGTAAACAACATCTGATCCCTCTTATTCCTAATTTCTCCCTTAGTTCGTTTATGCTTTGCCGTTCACGTATATTACTATTACACATCCAGTGGAGCATGCAAGCTTCGTTCCTCTTCAGTTTGCGTATATCCTCTGCACACAATGCCCAGGTCTCACTGCCATGTAACATTGCTGTTCGTATGCAGGCATCATACAGCCTGCCTTTCATTTTTAGAGAGAACCCTTTAGCGGCCAATAGTGGTATAAGCTCTCTGAACTTTTTCCATCCCATTCTGACTCTAGCTACTGTACTTTCAGAGCACCTTCCAACTATTGTACTTTCATATATATATATATATAATAAGGAGTTGACGGACCCATCATATTTATCAATGCCAGGACCGGTTGTATCTCAGCGTACTCAATAGGTAATGTAGGGTACATTCCCAGAATATACACATAGTTATTCACTTCAATACAACACACGTAAAACGGGTGCCTATAATAGTTCCCGCCGGACTTCAGTTTCGGCCACATTTAATGCAGCAGTAAGGTGCACTGCACCCTTTGTCTGCATATATTATGCAACAATGCATAATTGGCTTTCATCAGCGGGTATCGCCTAATCAATAACCAATCGATTGACAGAATCCAAACCCCAGCCCATGCCAGCTATGACTGTTTGTGTACTGTGTATATATATATATATATATATATATATATATATATATATATATAAAGGTGATAACAGATATATGCACAAACTTTAGACAAAGAAAGAACAGCACATCTATGGATCTGAATTGTATATCTATTGCTTGTAAGCTAACCTTGTAATTGATTACACCACAGACCCTCTGTTAACCCCTTTCAGTCATATCAGGTACATACATTTACATTTCTGGCATTTAGTTTCATATGTATTCATTTTATGTTTACAAGATAATCAGTCACATTACACTTGGTGTAATGGCTAAACACACATATGCTTTCTCTCCTCAAAAATTCATTTTCTGTTTCTTTTTCTTCTCATTCTCATCTATCCTCATATTTCTTCTTTTATTTCTCATTCAATCTTCTGAAGAAGTACTAATGTCCGAAACGTTAAGATTCTTTTCTTACTATATCAAGCAATAAACCAATATATATCTTATTTGTACTATATCCTTTTGCATATTACATATATATATATATATGTGTGTGTGTGTGTATACTATTACATTTAGTGAGATAAAATATTTATATCAAAATTAGATGTAGGTAATGTCATATTGTTAGAGATTATATTAGAATTTATATTTATATTATTATTATTTTTTAAGGTATTTATATTATTATTATTATTTAAGGTATAGATATTATAGGTGTATTATTTAAGGCAATGGATTGGCAGTATCAGTAGAGGGTCGGACATCATGCTTTGATGCATAGAGTTACGGCCCTTGCCATTCTGAGTTCAAATCCCACTGAGGTTAACTTTGCCTTTCATCCTTATGGGGTCGATAAAATAAAGTACCAGTAATACACTGGTTAATTACTGGCCTTGTGCCAAAAGTAGAAACAATTATTATTTAAGGTATATTGGATTTGTTTATTTTAACCTGATTTAACTGTTTCATTGTGATATTGTGCATTTTAGTAAAAACGTTTACTATTGAGAGATTTTGTCATAGAAAAGCATTTCCCCAGGTTTATGAAAATGTGTATATAGCCCAGTATTTAGTTTAAATGTAACATCTAGGAAATTTAGTACTTTGTTATTTATATCAAAAGCTATAGTAAAGTCATATTCTTTAATAAAACATTTTTCTTAGTTCTTTCTAGGTTTCTACTATTACTATCAAGTGTGAAGAGGGATCATGACAATATAAGCCTCTATTAAAGAAAGGGAAGATGCCTTTTAATTTACTTAGTAAGAAAAGACCTACTACGTCACTAACTTGAGCTGAACCACTTCATCTCAGTGATAACAAAGTTAGCAAGGTGATATGTTTCTGATCCAGAGATTGCCATCAAACTCAATTATAATCTTCCTTGCAGCAAGGATGATGTCAATTTCTGCTCTGGTTAAGTTTCTTAAATTTTCGCCATAATTAAAGCCCCGTTCTGGTGGTTAGGTGGGCTGGAAGAGTAATAATCTTCTATATCAAACTGTATAAAGCTCATTTCTTTTTTTGTTTTCTAGCTCACCATCTTTATCATCATTTAATGTATGTTATATGCTGATGATGATATATTAATTATATATTGTCCAACATACAATGTTGCCTCACCGCAATTTAATATTTACAATGATATTCAATGAAGTAAATTGCAAAGATTTTCAATGTAAAATGATATTAGTCATCATAAAGTACAAATTTCAGACAGAATCAGGCCTACTGGCAAGATTCAAATCATATGTCTATTGTTTGTTGAGTGACTGTTGTATTAATTACACTTCAGAGAGGTCCTTCCAATCTCACTCTCTCTCTCAAACCAGTTATATAATTCTAAATGAAATTTAACCTGTTTTAATATGCTACATCATATAGGGGTATGGTGGTGTTTGTGTTCATGTCATTGCTCATGTTTGACATCACTAGCAGTATTAATGACATTTGTCATATAAACAATATTTCCAACTGCTCATTTTGATGTGGAAAAACTAATAACTTACTGAAAAGACAAATATGAGTTGATATTGAGAAGGACATCAAGCATAAGGACACTGCCTAGAAAAATATCTTATCAGACCCATGCTAACATAGAAAAATCAGACATGCAGATATAACTAACATTTTGGCATAAATATTTATTTAATTACATTGGCAAACATACAAATTAGACTGACCATTTCAGCTATTTTCCATACTGTGTATAGGACTGGTGCTCTGATAAAATGCATCCAATAGATTCTGTAAATTGGTTGACATTAGAAAGGATATATAGCCATAAAAATCTTAACATAGGTTTCAGAGGATTCCTCAGATGTGTGATGGGAACAGAAACTTTTCTAGTGCCGATGCTTAGATGAAATGCATCCATACACTTTATAAAGTGCTCTGACATAAGAAGTAAGATGGGAGGCCCTGACTTGTCTGAGAGATTGGTATCTCTGATTAAGTACTAACTTGACCTATAACACATTCAATACATGCTAGAATAGATGTTAAAGACGTTGATATCGATGGTGATATATGTTGATATAGTAATATTTCTCCATACACTGAATCATTGAGCTAATTGAAATGCATAAGGATAATGTTTTTCTGTGGATTGAGGAATAGTTAAAAGTGTTTGCACTTCAGTATTTTCTCAGCTAAGGCTTCTAATTCGAAAGCAGTAGTTGTAGTGACATTTCTTTTAATTTAATATATATATATATATCATTTCATTTCTACAGCTGAGTAAACTGGAGCAATGTGAAATAAAGTGTCTTGCCCAAGGAAACAAGACATCACCCAATACTTCCTTCTATATCAAGCGTTAACCTAATATATACCTTCCATATACTGTGCCAATTGTGTTGTTATTTTTGTTTACCTTTTACATAGCTGTATATATATATGTATGTAAGTGTGTAGGAAAGGAGTAGGCAGAAACTCCATTTTATGTCCCAAATGCAAAGTATGGGTGCATAAAAGATGTAGTGGGATCACAGGTAAGCTAACTAAGAATATAGATTTTATATGTAGCCGGTGCTCTGGTGCAATAAGTAGCAGCAAATGCCCACAGAATACTAGATCATTCCATTGCCCAGATGGTTCTATAGAAATAATGGACACCTTCCATTACCTGGGTGACAAAATCAGCAGTGGTGGAGGGTGCGCTGAAAGTACTGTAGTTAGAGTCCGAACGGGATGGAAAAGGTTCAGAGACTGTATACCACTATTGGCCGCTAAAGGTTTCTCTCTAAAAATAAAAGGCAGGCTGTATGATGCCTGCATACGAACAGCGATGATACATGGCAGTGAGATATGGGCATTGTGTGTAGAGGATATACGCAGACTGGAGAGGAACGAAGCTTGCATGCTCCATTGGGTGTGTAATAGTAATATACGCGAACGGCAAAGCATAAATGAACTAAGTGAGAAATTAGGAATAAGAGGGATCAGATGCTGTTTACTTGAGAGAAGACTACGTTGGTATGGTCACGTGATGCGCATGAAAGATGACAGCTGTATAAAAAAGTGCAGGGCGATCAAAATAGACGGTAGCTATGGAGTAGGCAGACCGAGAAAAACCTGGGACGACTTGATAAAATCCGACCTCACACACTTACACTTCTCCAAGACAATGTCACTGGACCGAGATCTTTGGCGCTACGTAGTAATACAGAAGACCCGTACAAAGCGAAACCTACAGTCAGTAGACACCTCTTAACCAAAATACACCCCCACCGCCATCTACACCACCCCTTTCGATGTAAAGCTATGTTGGTACCACAACATCCAGTCCTAAATAAATGAGGTCGTGTAGGTGTCACGACAAAAAAAAACACACAGCCCACGCTGTAATGTAGATAACACGGTAAAAACCTCCCAGTCCACATTGTAAACGTGGTTGGTGTTAGGAAGTGCATCCAGCAGTAGAAAACCCGCCAGACAGTCCTGAGCAAGACAACCAATCTTGCCTCAAGTGGGACAACTCCCGTCCAGACCGATGCTAGCGTGGAAAACGGACGTTAAACGATGATGATGATGATGATGATATATATATATATACACATATATATATATACATACATATATATATATATGCATATATATATATATATAGAATAAGAAAATGCAAAGTAGTTTCAGATGTTAAAGTCCTTTAGGCTGTGATACATATTTCAATAACAACAATGGTAATGCGATCTCACGTACCGAGTGCCATGATCTCATCAGACACCCTCTCACATAATAAGGTTACGTTATCGATTATCCAAATTAAAACGATAAGGGAACAGACAAAGATGATGTTCTTGAAGCCTTCACCCGTTCCCTTGTCATAATGCGTATCATTACCTATAAAAGGCAGATTGTTGTTGTTGTTGTTGTGTGTGTGTGCATGTTCCATGTTTATACATTTGCATAATTTCAAAACAATTCGACTCAACGTCTGTAAGAATGTTGTAAATGGTCTAACTTAGGTCAACGACTATTTATTTCATTCATACTCACCCACAATTACGGAAATAATCGATAAAACTAAATACATGATGCTTTACCCCTCTAATAGAATCTGATTACCTCTCTCTACTTCCCTTAAACTTTAAGAGAGAGAGAGAGAGAGAGGGAGAGAGAGAGAGAGAGAGTGAGAGGGAGATAGAGAGAGAGAGAGAGAGAGAGAACATTTGTTTTTGAGTGTGGAACGGTCAAATATTTATTTACTTCAATGACAAAGAGAACTTATTACATTTCATACGAAACAGCAATTATTCAAAAGCAACAGATAAATTTATTCAGCATCAAAAAAAAAAATAGCGATAAATCTTTTTTAAAACATCTATCAACTAACGTGGAAGAAAGAAGTATCAGTTCATTTACTATACACAATAATATCCTCTATGAGGTGACTAAACCTGCTAGAAACAGCAGCTAACTCTCCCCCATATCACACCACTCCCTACTGTCTTAAATTTAGAAAACATATCCTCTATGAGGTCACTAAACCTGCTAGAAACAGCAGCTAACTCTCCTCCATATCACACCCCTCCCTACTGTCTTAAATTTAGAAAACACACATTAGACAACCATGCAGAACAACTCCATCGCAGCTCTGTTGTTCGGCTGGCATCATCTATGCGCGTGTTGCGCAAGTACTGTGAAACAATAAATTTCAACACTTCTTTGCACAGAGATAATATCCATAGGCGAAACTACAATTGTCATTGCTGGCGCAGATCCTGCTGCGGCAGTCCAGGTCTGCAATTCATTCACCCAGTGCCTGGCAGACAAAAAAGTGCTGCCATAAAATGGGTGATGCAACCTAACTTTGGTAACTTACTGACTCCGAGCAATGCCGGGCTTTAATGCTAGTATATAATATATATATATATATATATATATATGTGTGTGTGTGTGTGAATTTTGTATCTAATGATATACAATATGTTCGCGAATAAACAATTGGAAACCCTTCCAGCTATGAATATTGAAAAAACTATAGATTTTCACCTGTTTCAAATTTGAGCAGGGGAAGCATTTTTCTGATGACAACCAGAGCTAGAAACCCGTTGGCAATTGTTCCCCACTATTTCTGCTGGAATCTACTAGATGGCAGTAACCATCAGCTTTTCAATATTTATAGCTGGAAGGTTTCCAAATGTTTATTCATGAACATGCCGTATATCATTAGATTTACAAAATTCACATACTTATATGTATACAGCTATGCTGGAGTGAAAACTTTAATATATATATATATATATAGGAAAAAGTATGACCCTGACGGCAGAGCTCAAACTATTTTGAAACGACTTGAGCTCTGCCGTCGGGGTCATACTTTTTCCTATTTCCCACTCTACTACCCTAAGTATTGAGTACTCTGATGCGTTATGGTCCATCTGGTTCCTTACCACAATTCCTTTGTTATATACATATATGTTGGTACCACAACATCCAGCCCGAAACAAATGAGGTCGTGTAGGTGTCATGACAAAAAAACACACAGTCCACGCTGTAATGTGGCCGTGTAGGTAGCACGGTAAAAACCTCCCAGTTCCACACTGTAAATGTGGTTGGTGTTAGGAAGAGCATCCAGCCGTAGAAAACCCGCCAGACAGTCCTATGCGAGCAAGACAATCACTCTTGCCTCAAGTGGGAAAACCCCCGTCCAAACCCATGCGAGCGTGGAATATGAACGTTAAACGATGATCATAATGATGATGATGATATATATATATATATATTGTACATGAATGACAAAGTATGGATTAACTGAGAGAAAAAGTGGGTATAAGAGGAATCAAGTAGTGTGTATGAGAGTGGACTGTGCCAGTTTGGATGTGTGCTGCGCATTGATGATGATCGCGATGAGTGGAGAGATGATATGCTGAAAATGACCCATCCAACCTATGCAAGCTTGGAAAAGTGGACGTAAAAATGATTATGATGATGATGATAATGATTAAGGATGATGATGATGATGATATATAAAGCTTTGTGAAGTAAATTTAGAAGTGATTGAGAAGGCTAAAAAATTGAAGTTAGAAATAACAAAATACTGATCTCTTAAAATAGTAGGAGCTTGTGGAAGCTGAAGACAAAGGATGAAATGGGTAGAAATAGTGATGATGGCGCAGAATACATCAAGATTATCGAGGATCATAATGATTGGTGTCATGTTTTATAGGGGAAAACTGACTTATTGTTGCAAGTATGGAGATATGGTTACTAATATGGTAGAGACGGTAGCTGGTTGTACCAGACCTTTCACTAATAACATCCCTGTTAAATCTCCCTCTTCTGTTCTGTCTGCTATCTCTCTGCATATTGCTCTCTGCTCTACAGAGGGCATCTTTGTATTCCACCACCCATTACATCTATCTTGCTATTTTTCATCATTTTCATCATCATCATCATCATCCTCATCCTCCTCATTATCCTCCTCATCATCCTCATCATCACCCTAATCCTCATCTTCATCATCATCACCCCCCGCCCCCACCCCCACCACCACCATCACCATCATCATCATCATCATCATCACTATCACTTTACCCCACTCTCTCTCACTAGACCATTAGCTGTTACCATTATCACTACCTCTCTTACCTTCCCCCTCTACAATTAACCATCACTGATTATCACCATCTTGTGCATTATTCTTATTATCACTTCTCTCTCACCACATCATCATTCTTCATCAATTATCACTCTACATTCCTCTCATTAATAATCCTCTTCCATTACATTTAACTCCCATCAAAATACCAGTATATATGTGTGTGTGTGAGTGTGTGTATACATGTGTGTGTGTGCATGTGTGTGTGGTGTTTGTAGAAATAAATATGAGATAGATACCCTCTATACTCATAGATGACTGAGATTATCAGAAGCCAACAAGAGAGCTGTTATGTGGTCAATAAAGTTGCAAGAAATCACCACCAAATCACAGCTTACCATTATAAAAAGAGGAAGGTCACATGAGATAACTGTAGATACACTATGCTTGAAAAAGCAAATTTGCAGGGTATGAACACCCTGGATTATAGGTCTGTTCAACGAAATAATGAATACTGAGATTAACTCACAAAGAAGAATATACCATTTTGTAGAAATATATACAATTAAGATGGTAAGGTATTGGTGATAGCTTATTATTGTCTTGAATTGTCTTGATTTGGCACATGTTTCAATATTCTTAACTGTAGGAGTAGACCTGAAAGTGGCTGTTTGAGTGAACATTAGAATGAAAGTAAGTATCCTTGCAAAATGCAATGTAGCAAAAACAGAGATGTAAAAAAAGAAAAATATGAGGAAGTATTACCAAGGAAATTCTTTCTCCAAGAGGAAACAATCTACAAAGAATAAATAGATAAGTATGATTGCAAAACATGTTGACATTTAGCAAGGAAAACGAATCAGTTCAGCTAGGGATGTTAGCTGTTATATACATCTGGTGTCCTTTCTATGATTGTGTGTGTGAATATGAATGTGTCAGAATGTGCATACAAAACCGCATATAATCTGTATGCACACTATATATATATATATACATCTACTTATCTCTCAGTATCTCACTCTCTTTGCACCCCCATCATATATATATATATATATATATATATATATATATATATATATATATATATATATATATATATATATATATATATATATATATACATACATATATACATACATATATATATATATATTATTTTTCAAAAGAAAAGAAGAAATGTATTTCAAGGCAGCATCTATGAGAGTGCTCAATAAAGTAATGTTTAGAGCTTTATATTATGCAGTGATACTGAATTAAAAAATCATAAATAGAAGAAAATAAATGTATATATTTTACAAGAACCCATCATGTTAAACTGGTCAATTCAATAAAAATTCAGCCATGAGGGTGAGCAAGGAAAATTAAATGAAGGTTGACCCAGGGTTAAATTTACTTGTAATGATAAAACGATGGGATATCAAAATTCCATGAAGCTAATAAACGTTTGAGTCTTTGACATTTAACTGCAAACTTAACACACTGCAAAGTGTTCAATAATCACAAAGACAGATGTGTTTTTAAAATAAATGAAGAAATGAATTTTAAAGTAAGTGTATATGGGTGTGTTCAATAAATTTATATTTAGAGACATATATTATGTAGACAAACTGAATAAAATAACAGTTAGCGGTATACATATATAATATTGCTCTAGTAAAATCCTCTGTATGAAGGTAGTTATATCATGAAGGTAGTTATATTCTGATGAGGTGACAAAAGTCTCTAAAATGTTTTTCTGTGTTTTTCTGTATACAGAAAAATGTTCCAACCATGAGGCATTGGTCAAGCCAAAGCTTTAGGAGATGACATCTAAGAAAGGTGCTGCATTGTGGGACTGAACTCAGAATCATAGGGTCATGAAGCAAACTCCTTAACCACACAGCTATACCTGCATTAAATGTACCTCAAATCTTCATATGGTTGAGAGTTTATGCGTGCATTTATGTATACATTATATCATGTTATATCTTCATTTATGAACAATAGCATCACTGGTTACCAGTTTCCATTATTGATTCAATACATTTCTGATAGCAAGATTGGCAATGGAGTGTTTGCAACTCAATATACCGTGCTTGAAATACATTTGTTGTTCATTAATGTTTACATCACTTACAAATATACATTTATAGTAATAAATATATGTATGAGTAGAAGGCTAGACTTCAGTAATTCTCTTTACTACATCTTTGCAGTTATACGCATTTTTTTGGTGTCAGTCTTTATTGCACAATGATACCATTAAGCAATTATTGACACAACTTCTTCAGACAGCGGTTGTCTATTGCAGGTACATTAAACACCTCAAACGGTTTCACCAGCTTTGCCTGCATGACATTCTCAGAGTTCACAGGAGTACACACATATTAGACACTAAAATATTACAAAATGCAGGTGCAATTAGCATTGAAGCTCACATCAACTCTGATGGGTAGGCCACATTGTTGGATATGAGAAGCACAGAATCTCAAAACTGTATTTGAAGGATTGAGTGAAAGACTCCTAAACACAGCGCCAAATTGACCTATTATACTGGGGGGTTATGGCATTAGAAAGAAACAAGTGGTGCACCACTATATCTAATAATTTGAGACTTTTTGAGAAATTTGCTTTGGAATGGGCTAGCATTAAACATGCAGCTAAGAAAGACCAACATGTGGAGACCTGTGTACCTCAGTGTCTATCAGATATAAGTGGCCGAATATACCTGTCAAAAGTATTGGTTATAATAGGCATCAATGTAAGCATGTAGAAATGCTACAGATTGAATATGACCCATTCCTTGCAGCCAATTTGACATGTGGTATAAAGTGGCAGAGAATTTTCAAATAATAGGGGATTTGCGGGGTTATTAAAAAATACATAAACATGGTCACTATCAGACTGAAGAGCCAAATGATGGAAGGAGTGAATTCCAATGCATTTTATGCAACAAAACATGCAAGTCCCTAGCAGATTTTAAATGCCACTACAGGGCTGACAACCACCAATAGAGATTATATTATTTGTCAGTGATGATCTTACTCATCTAACAACTTGATGGCTATTATTTGTATGTATGTATGTATCTATGTATGTACACAATGCACATTTATGTTGTATCTGTCTATGAAATTCCACTCAATATATTTTTCAATACAAAGCTATTGTAAAAGATATTTCTCCAAGTCCCGCCACTATTGAATTGAATTTGCACCCCCTGGCTAAATAGTGAACTTCCTGACCATACAGTATGCACACACACACACACACACACACACACACATATATATATATACACACACATATATATGTATATATATATACACACACATATATATATATATTAATTCGAGTAAGTGTTGGTTAATCACCAACACTTCAGTATGTAGGGTTGAGCACTCAACGAAATACGCAGGTGGGATACATAACTGCGATTATGAATAAACAAAGTTAATTTTAACCTGTTGACATGGACTTCATATTTCTATATATATAAATAACCCATGCTAGCATGGAAAATGGACATTAACCGATGATGATGATAATGATATATATATATATATATATATATGTGTGTATATAAAAGCTTCACGGCACAGGCATTGCTTTATATCTGGAGATCTCTCTGCACTTGTCATCACACGGTACCATGGGCCCAGCACTATGTGTCAATAATTGTCACAAGTGTAGTGTTTGTACCAGAGTTTTCAAGTCGCTGGCTGGACTAAAAAGTCACACTCGTTCAGCGCATCGGTAGGGGTTCTCCTACATGGATATAAAGTAGTGGCCGTACTCGAAAACGAGTTGGCAGCCACCATGTATATATATATATATATATATCATCATCATCATCATCATCATCATCGTTTAATGTCCATTTTCCACGCTAGCATGGGATATATATATATATATATATGGGGGACGGGATTGGGGAGGTAGATCTAGGGGCTTATATGAGAGGGTGGGTGTTCAGGCATGGGTGGAGTGTTAGGACATAGGAGGTGCAACAATGGGGAGATGTGGTTGGGGCAGGGTTGTTAGGGCATAGAGGTGTATGGAAATGGGAGGAGTAAATTAGTGCATACATGATGTATGCTTCATCCGTGCACATTATTACATCATAATGCAAGAGATCTCGATCCTAGGTCATTGCCTTTTAGAAATGTATTTGTGCAAGGACAGCTTTTATCTCCTCATCCCAAGTCTTCCTAGGTCTTCCTACATCGTAGCTTCCATCAACATTGAGCCCCAAGCTCCTTTTTATACATCTGTCATCCTTCATATGTGTCACATATCCATATCAGTGCATTCTCCTCTCCTTCACACTGCATCTGACTCCTCTTATACCTAGTTTCTCTCTCAATTCATTTATGCATGTAAGCTTCATTTCTTTCAAAGATGTACAACCAAGCAAATACCCTTCATCAAACATCTACCATTCTCTGAATGCCTTGCATTCCTGGGCATGGATACATTGAAGTTCTGACTTCTGGCAACTGACTTGGTAAATACCCACAAAATTATTAACCATCTTGCCAACCAACAACAACCCTGAGCACCTTTTTGAATTCCATGTGTGTAACACACGTGGCCATGCCTACAAAATCAGAAAACAGTACAGCTCCCATGACTTTCAGAAACATTTTTTTCATGCTCAGAGTTGCTGAAGCATGGAACAAACTACCTGCATCAGTTGTTAGCTGCCTGGATACTGCATCCTTTAAAACCTCCATGTTTCCTGAAATTCGCCAACACTACACCTGATATACCCACTCCATACACACGCACACATGTATATCCTGACTCATACACTGTTCACTTTCCTGACATTGGTACATTATTCTATGTACTATACATGCACTTTTGATGAGTTGTAGTGCACCTGAGCACTGTACACAATAATTTTATTATTATTATTTATATTTTTATTATTACCTGCATGCTAAATTCTTCACTATAGTCGTTGTTAATTCTAACCTTACTGGCTGTTCCTCTATACATGGCTTGTACTACCTTCACAAGCCACTCATCTACTCCAAGTTTTCTTGGAGTAGATGAGTGGGATGGAATGGGATATTCTGTTAAAAGCTTTCTCCAGATTCACAAATACCAAGTATAGCGGTTTACTTTTAGGAAAGTACTTCTGCTGTTGTCTCACAAGGAAGAGAGCATCAGTGGTAATTTTACTTGGCACAAATCCGAACTACATCTCATCTAGTTTAACTTGGTCTCTGATCAGCTGTGCTATAACTCATTCTGTGACCTGTATGTATATATATATATATATATATATATTAACCCATGCTAGCATGGAAAAATGGATGTTAAACGGTGTCGATGATGATGACGATATATATATGTGTGTGTATATATCATCATACTTATTTTCATGTCCATTTTCTATGCTAGCATGGGTTATATATAATGACATGGCTACAAATATCATATGTAATAACGACTATTAGTATTATACTGAAAGAAATCTTTAATAATTACTAAAATCTACATAATGTAAATCTAAATGATAACTGTGAGATTTTGTGCAAAGCACTTAATGACACCTATTGAAAAATTGCAATGCAAATTAGAAAGATACTATCACTCGGAGACATACTGTTTTGCTATTCTGTGGTGAACATTTGTAATAACTATCTCTTTGCTTAAATAAATATAATGACCCCCCTCTCACACACTCACACACACACACTTTCTATCTCTCAATTACACACACAATCTCTCTCTTTCTCTCTCTCTTTCTCTTTCTCTCTCTCTCTCTCTTCCTCTTACTCTCTGCTTCACCCTTTCTGTCGTACTTTATCATCATCATCACCACTATCGTTTTTACATTAACCTTCCTATATTGGCATAGGTTTGGACTGGATGGTTTGAGACGATGTTTTAAAGCCCCATGCTTTTCCTCATTTCAACCGTTTTAATCATATGGGAATATAATGTACCTATTCTAAAATCCAGGATTCATAGCGCATTATATGTGTAAATGCATGTATTTGACATGGAAGCCCTTGCATACTAGCTTTCTATAAATGCTTTGCTGTGTCCTTTTACTGTTTCTTATACTACTGCTAAAATTCGACACCTCAAATTTTAAACCTCCAGACTCATCATAAGTACCAACCAATCTTTTTTCTGTTTTTCCAATCGTCTCATTTTTCTGGAAATATCTTTATTTCCCCATTTTCTATTCAATCAGTAACACACAAAATCCTCCCAGGAATTGTGTTACTTATCTGTTTGATAGAAAATGTACAATTTGTTTCAAGTTATTTTATAAATTGAATCTTTCAGTTAAATTAGAAAATTTCATAATAATGTGCAAATGATGGTACATAGTATAGATTGAGAGATACGTCAAAATTGTCAAACCCATACTAGCATGGTAAATGGGCGTTAAACAGTGATGCTGATGTCCATATTTCATGGGCATAGCATATTGATAGATGATTTATCTTAAAATTTCTATCAGTAGAAAATTATCTATATTATGATAATAACTGTCATTTTAATCTCAGTTAAATACAAAGGAAAATTGATGTTGAATATTTTAATTTGCTCTTATAACTTAAACTTCCCTGTTGTAATTGCAAGTATTCAAATCTCTATTTCAGAGGTTTTAAAACCCTCCATAAGAAACAGTAATGTAAAATAGGCAATGAAGTATAATGTCTTTGTTTTGCCATTTGAAATATATATAGTCTCATGTTGTTTTAAAATACACTTAGGATTGAAAAAGAATTATCCCTCAATAGAATTATTATTTCCATGGATCTGTATTTCGTAAATGATTATCAAATAAAGAGGAAAATATGTTTTAGTTAGCTAGTAAGGAACAATAGTTTTGCGTTATGTAATAGTCTTATGAAGGAACTGAGTTTAAGTAGTGAAGCCAAAACTGAAGATGGATACATTGTAATACATTAGATGTAGCGTGGGGATTTTCAATTTGTTCTGCTGTATATTTCAGCTTACTCAAAACGAACAGAGAATTGAGACACTAATAATAAATTCTTGCATCTAGTTTTGGGTAGGATAATAGCTGCAGTAGTTTTCTAATCAACAAGATGCCAATAAAAACTGCGAAATAAGTATTTTAGTTATATATTGTACCAATAACCAAGAAGATAAATTGACAGTTTTTTCATAGGTGTTATGTTGTGTCTTGCTCTACTTACCTGGAAGAACTTACTGAAGCATAGAGGGAATGATTTGGTGTAGGAGCACTGAGCTAGCTAGAGAATGATAAATACTGAGAGATCACAGATGTAGGTTCAGATTTTCTCACATGTAAATAGATTGGAAAAGACTCATATCTTAAAATTATAAGTATCTTAAAAACAAATTCACTGCAATTATCGTTGCCATCGCTTGAATGTAAATGATTACAGTTTTTTTTACATGCATAGAGTAAATATATACATATATATATATATGTGTGTGTGTGTGTTAGTGTATATATATAAATATATATATATATAATATATATATTGATATGTCGGAAACAGTCTGAGAAATTTCTAACCACTTCATCATTTTATGTTTAAAGGAAATTATTTTACACCTGAAATAAACATTTATGTTAAAGAGGATAATGTTTAGTTTTATTCACCCTGGGTGTTTACATTAACTTGCCTCAATGTAGTTATAATAAAAATTGTTGAAATACATTCAAATAATCTACCTCTAACTGTCTATCTTTGTATGTCTACATAACAGACTTTCTCTTAAATATTTGCAGTAATTTAATACTAAAATAATTTTGCTGAGAGAAAGGAAAGTGAAAAGTCTCATTAACAGTGCATGATAGTGTGAAGAGTGTAATTTTCACAGCTGCATCCAGTTTACTGCCTACCGGATGACAGCCGTGTTCTACTGACATCAATTGCTTTTACTGAACAAACCAACCATTTTACTGCAGGCTAAGAATCTTGAGTCTTCATTTATGATTCCATATTTGTTTACTACTGTAGGGTAGACTTATAATGAAATAAGGTAGGGTTATTAATGTGGCATAGCCTCAGATCTTAAGCAAGAAAACAGTTCAAGTATAATCTGGTGCCTTTCAGAGATTTTTAATTCTGAGTTATATTTGGAAAGATAATAATATCACACAGATATATATGATATGCTGAGTAACATAGATAAAATTAAGAAAAAGTTTACAAAAATTGATCTTACTCAAAAAGTAAATAAATTAAATTTCTATTCTAGATGGTATGTTTCTGTTTAAATATGTTTGAATCGTTACATTTTATTCAGGAAAAAAACCAAGTATATTATAATTTGTGAAGTGATTATATATGTGTGTATGACTGCCTTTTCATGTACATGTAGAAATATTGTGCTTATGACAAAAGTTATATACTTAATGACAGTGAAATATTGAATTTGAAAAGTAGGAGCTTGGTTTTGATTTACAATATATATTGCATATATGAAAACCAGATCTAAAAGAAACTCAATAAACCGATACCTGTTTTCAGTATGTTTTGGTGGGAATAACTAAGAATATTTCATAAATATTGTAAATAAGAATGATTACTAACTGCCCTGAAAACATTTAAACAATATTGGGTGTTTTATCATGCACACACACACACACACACACACACACACACACACACACACACACACACACACACACACACACACACACACACACACACACACACACACACACACACACACACACACACACACACACACACACACACATATATATATATATATCATCACCGTTTTACGTCCATTCTTCCATGCTAGCATGAGTTAGACGGGCTGTTCTGTTGTGGGCAGTGCCCGGGCGGCTGACCTTGTTTTGCTCATACGGAAACTGATTTTGGCTTGATTTTTACAGCTGGATGCCCTTCCTAACGTCAACCTCATTTACAGTGATTGGCTAGGTTTTTTTTTTTTTCACGGTGCCTACATGACCACTTTACAGTGTGGGCTGGGTGCTTTTGGGGTATATATAATATATCCACATAATAAACGATCACCCACCACACTTCTGTAAAGTGATTGATGATAGGGATGGCATCCAGCCATAGAAAACCTCCCAAACATAGAGTCAGTAAGACTTCAGATATGATGCCAAGGCAACTTTGCTGGTGTTGGTGCCACAATAATGTTCTTCTTTCCTACCAGAGAAGATGCCATGTCCTTGGAATTATATTTGAAGTCTTTCCGATCCTTCGTTTATCCCCACACGTGGTATCCTTATCATTGAGCAGTTTTGTAGGAAGCAAGATCAGAAAATTGTGTTGGTTTCTGTCTAGCATCATATTGATCTAAATCCCTGCCCCCTTCTTATAATTCATATAACTGCTCTGTAAATCATCTGATGTTATTACATTGAGCTATTTAACTTACTGGTAATAAGGTAGTAATATATTACTGCCTACCACTATTTAGGGTTTATAAAAATATATATAACTACAAAAGGTTTTTGTATTTGCATAACCATAAATAGTATAATTAATACTATATATATATATAGTAATAATAATAAATTTGAAGACTAAAATCCAAAGAGGGCTCGATAAGGATAAATATATATCAAATATATAAGAACCGTAGAACACATATTTATTAAAATAACAGATTAAAGTTTAAACAAAGAATCGCTGCTTAACGGGATCTTCTGAAACTGAGTTAAGGGTGAAAGCAGCGATTCTTTGCTTAAACTTTAATCGGTTATTTTAATAAATATATATATATACGCACATAATTTTCTCTAAGCCTTTACAAGAGACTTCTGCATTTATTATTTCTTTTCACTGATCCATAAATGAAATTTATTGGAATATTAAAATGCTTTAAAGGGAAGACAGAAACAATATAGAATATGTTTCCTTCAATTTTAAAGAGGGTGGAATCAATATGCAAAACATTTACCATAGATTTTCTCTGTTTATTCACTCCTATCTGTTCTGAGAAATCATCATGATGAAAGCAATTTTACTTTTTAACTATTCTAATTAACCCAGTAATCTTTTGTTACTCCATCACTTTACAGTCTCTGAGAAAATCTATCTGGATATATCATCCTCAGTACATTTTCTTTCTTTAGTTTTCCTTTCACTTCCTTTTCTCTTGTCCAGTCTTTCCTTGGGTTAGTTACTTTCTGTGCTCAACGTGAATATAGGTCTCTAAAATTACTACTTCTATGAAAATATGATACTTTGTTTTTACTTCAAATCCCAGAGAGAAGTAGTTTCAACAGATACAATAAAATAGACGTGGTGACTCTGGTCTAAAACTGTCTTTCAAAGTACACATATGCAAAGACAGTGAGAGAGGGGGATAAAATGTTTTTAGTGCTGGTGATATTTGAGAGATACATCATTGATTCATGTTTTAAATGATGTTAAGATGTTTCATTGCATCTGGAATAAGATTATCTTCTTGAACTTGAAGGAATATAACTAAACTCCACAGTATTGTAATCACTTAGGAGAGTCAGGGTATTTGAAGAGAACATGGATTCTTGATCTACAGTTTCTTGCTAGTACTATTTCTCCAGTTGAGTCACTGATTGTCAGAAGGTAAAAAGGTTTCATAAAGGACATCACTAGCAGATATTTTTGAAATAGAATACATTGGAAGGCTAGCATATAATCCTGCTTTTATTCTTTTCTTCAGTTCAGTACTTTTCTTTTCCCCAATGAGGTCATGAATATGAGAGATCTGTCTGATGTGAGTGACACCCAGAAAAGAACTTGATAGGTTTTCTTTTTCTTTTCCTAGCAAAGCCAGTAATAATGAGAAATACAATTAGAAAATTGGAGATGGGTACACAGAGAAAGGAAATATCTTGACTGATATAGTTAACATATGAGATATATGTTAGTTTTATGCTTTGTTCATTTAACAGTGAAGAGAGGAAAGTGTAAATGGGTTTGTTAAGCCATTAACATTATTTGTTGAACAAGTTGTATCATATTTAAACAAATAAGAAAGATTGGTAAAAAGGGTAATAAGAAAACACCGCATAAACATATTACTATTAAATTCTATTTAGCTCAAGTTACATGAGTACTTAATGGAGTTATTATTTTTAATTTATTTTTTTCATTTGATTGTAGCAAATCCATTTACATTCTTATTCCAAAGGTAAAGGTATGATCTCTATGGAGTCTAAAGTTAATTTGAGAAATTTTGATATTTTAAAACAACTCTATTGTCATACATGGTTCACTGTCAAGATAATGATGATGATGATCATAATCATCGCTGTCATCATCATCTTCATCATCAACAGTATTTAATGTCCATTTTCCCTGTTAACAAGGTTTGAATGGATCAGCACAGACCAATTCAGCATTCAGCTTGAGCCACTGATTTATCAGATGGACTGGGGTGCGGTACATCTTACATACATACATCCTTGTACTGAGAGAACTTGGTGCGTTTTATTGTTGGATCAGCACTAGGGAAGTTGAAATGCCTTTGATACAATAAAGAGTCCTCTCAACACCTTTTTGGGAGGATTTGGTGAGATTTGAACTCAGAGTGCAAAGAGTAAGAAGTATTGAATCTATTTGATAATAAAAGGCTAAATCCACTGACATCATTCAACTATTGAGTATGTCTCTCTCTTCCTACATTTTTCCTAAAATGGCCTATATCATCATTATCGCCATTTAATACCTATTTTTCCATGCTAGCATGGGTTAAATAATATGTCCTGTTGTGGGACAAACCAGATCCAATGAACATGTCTTGCTCATACAGAACTGATTTGGGCTTGGTTTCTATAGCTGGATGCCCTTCTTAATGCCAACCATATATATATATATTTATTTGAAATTGTTAACCCAATACTATTGCCATACAAGGCTGATAAAACTACTTAGTGTATGTCTTTCTCATCTTTCAGACAATATATTAACATCTGTATAAATTTCTCTTCACAACTACCTTTTTCAAGTACTAAAATGAAACAAACAATAGTTAAAAATTGCACACTGCACTAATTTCATCTAGTTGCCCAGACATTTCTGACTGGAAACTTCTATAAAGACTATAAGCACTGAATGGTCTCCTCAATCAAGAGCCAACATTCTATTATCTTGAAAAAGCATACTCTACATCCTGAAACATATATCAATATGAACTCCATCAAAGAGCTACTACAGAAAAATATTTTGTTTTCTCAATCTTGATGTTTAATAGTATACACATGTCAATTAAGAATGACAGTATCTTAAAGTTCCCTTGGTTCTATTTGATTCTAGTATTTTATTTGTAATCATTTTTTTAAAACCACATTTCAAACATTAATACTAGTAATATAAGAGGCTGAGTATTCATAATAGATTTAAGTAAAATAGAACACACACATGACAGACGTGGGGAGGAAATAGAGACATATAACTATAAAACTGGGAGTTTCTACAAGACAACTGCTTCAGGCTACAAACTAGATCAGTGTTCAGAGCAATGTACTAACCAGATGGAAGGTAACCTGATAGTGGAATAATACTGTAAATACAGCTATAAAATCTAAAAGACTAGCTTGGAAACAGTGGAAGAAAGAGAGCAATAAAGTACATTATCAAATAGTTATAAGATAAGCTTAGCATCTGAAAGAAGGTCTGTTAATATTCTGTATTGAGTGACTCAGTGGTGTGAAGTTTTATGGTTGGCAATGAAGATGCTGTTGGGGAAAACTGTATAGAAAATGACAATGACATACTTATCCTCACAAATATGGATAAGAATGATGATTGGAACAGGTATTATGAAAGATTGCTGACTGTGAAGATGGCATGAGAATAAGAAAGACTACCTCCAAGTAGACCAAACAGGGCTTAATAAAAACTATTCCATTCTACATTACATTATTAAGGGCAGAGGATTGGCAGTATCGGTAGAGGGTCGGATGCCATGCTTTGCAGCATAGAATTACCTCACTTTGTGGTCTGACCTCAAAATCCTGTGGAGGTCGATAAAATAAAGTACCAACAATGCACTGGGATAATTGCTGGCATTGTGCCTAAATCAGAAACCATTATTAAGTACTTTCTTCCAATTAATTTTATTCCACACAAGTGTTATATCACCATCCATAGAGAGTTGGGGCATGACAGCTGAGCTCTTGCTGTTTTGATAAAAATATTCCAGAATGATGTCAAAACACAGCAAGAGCTCAGCCGTCAGGCACCAACTCTCTGTTATATCTACACACTGCTAGCCTACGTATTGAGTACTCTGCTGAATAATAGTCTTGCTGTGTGTGTGTGTGTGTATGTATTTTATACATGTATATACAAGGAAACAGGAAAACAGAGACAAGATGGAAGATGGTGCAAATTGAAAACATTAGTTGAATATATATATTATATATATATCATCATCACCGTTTTACGTCCGTTCTTCCACGCTAGCATGGGTTAGACGGGTTGTCCTGTTGTGTGCAGTGTCTGGTCGGTTGACCATGCCTTGCTCATACATGAACTGATCTGGCTTGATTTCTACAGCTGTATGCCCTTCCTAACACCAACCTCATTTACAGTGAGTGCTGGGTGCTTTTTTGTGGCGCCTACACGTCCACTTTACAGTGTGGGCTGGGTGCTTTTTTGCCGTGGCACCTCCACGATTACCTTGCGGTGGGGGGTGTGGGGGCATATTGTTTATATGCTTCAGCATGTACCCATGGGAGGTCGGGTACTCTGTATTACTGCGTGATGCCAGAAGTCACGGTCGTGTGTCATTGTCTTTGAGAGGTGTAATTGGGTAAGGTCGGCTTTTATCACCTCATCCCAGGTCATCTTGGGTCTCCCCACTCCACGGTTTCCATCAACTTCTAGTGCTCTGCACCTTTTTATGCAGCTGTCATCCTTCATACGCATCACATGTCCATACCAGCGCAACCGCCTCTCCTGCACACAGCATTTGATTCCTCTTATGCTCAGTCTCTCTCTCAATTCATTTATGCTTTGTCGTTCACGTATATTACTGTTACACATCCATCAGAGCATGCAGGCTTCGTTTCTCTCTAATCTACGTAAGTCTTCCACCTTCAGCGCCCAGGTCTCACTACCATGCAACATCGCTGTTCGGATACACGCATCATACAGTCTGCCTTTCATTCTGAGGGAGAAGCCTTTTGCAGCTAGCAGTGGTAGTAGTTCCCTAAACTTCTTCCATCCCGTTCTTACCCTAGTTATTGTACTTTCTGAACACCCACCTCCGTTGCTAATTCGGTCACCTAGGTAGCAGAAGCTGTCTACTGTTTCTACAGGGCCCTCCCAGAGATTGGTGGTACTTGTTTCCTGTGGCTGTTTGCTGCTTGCTGTTTCAGCACAGCTGCTGCATGTGAATCCTACATTCTTAATTAAGCTTCCTGAGATCCCGCTACATCTCTTGTGTACCCATTGTTTACATTTGGGGCAGAGAATGGAGTTCCTACCTACACCTTTCCTACATACTGAGCAAGGCCATTTCCCTGAGGGGATCTGGGTTCTGTTTTCTCGTCTACTTACAAGGACCTTAGTCTTGGTCATGTTGACTTTGAGACCCTTTCTCTCTAGTCCCTGCTTCCAGGTTTGGAATTTATTCTCTAGTTCTACCATAGATTCAGCTATGAGTGCGAGGTCATCAGCATACAGGAGTTCCCATGGGCATCCGGTCTTAAACTCCTCCGTTATTGCCTGCAGGACTATGATGAACAGGAGAGGGCTAAGAACAGAGCACTGGTGGACCCCAACCTGTACGCTAAATTCCTCGCTATACTCATTGCTAATCCTAACTTTGCTGACTGCTCCCCTATACATGGCTTGTACCGCTTTCACAAGCCATTCATCTACTCCTAGTTTTCTAAGAGCCCACCAGATTACAGCACGTGGAACTCTGTCAAAGGCTTTCTCAAGGTCGACAAATGCCAAGTAGAGTGGCTTACTTTTAGCTAGGTACTTTTCCTGTAATTGCCTCACAAGGAAGAGGGCATCAGTGGTGCCTCTTCCTGGTACAAACCCAAATTGCATCTCGTCTATATTCACCCGGTCCCTAATCAGCTGTGCTATAGCTCTTTCTGTTACTTTCATGACCTGGTCCATCAACTTTATACCTCTATAGTTTCCTCTATCTAGAGGAAATTGTAGCAGTTGAAAATGATGCTACTGCACCAATCTTTTGGTATAGCCCCTTCTAGTATTACCTGGTTAACGATACGTGTGGTTATAGTGTGACCTACAGACCCAGATGCCTTCAGCATCTCGGCAGCTATACCTATATATATATATATATATATATATATATATATATATATATATATATATATAACCTCATCAACCCATCCATGGTATTACAACTGCGCATAATTATAACTGTAACTGTGTCCAACCAGGAATGTGTCCGTTGAATAATCAGTGTCTTGAACGCAACATCATATACAAATGTACTACTGAATCGGGTAGCCAGAAGTGGTACTATGTAGGTGGTACTATGTACTGAAGTGGTACTATGTACTGCTACCACCTTCAAATCTCGCCTTTATAGACATTGCTACTCGATAAAACATGAAAACCAGCGTTATGTAACAACACTCGCAGACAAGGCTTGGCAGCTGCGCAAAAATAACCAACAATTTAACCTAAAATGGGATAAAATAGCGCTGCCCCGGCATAAACCCAAGGACAGAAATTTTGTAGATTGTGTAATATGGAAATGTTTTGTATCATGAAATACAAAAATATTTTATTAAATAACAGAATAGAGCGATCGTTAAACTGTAACCATCGCTTGAAATCTACATTTTCATATTACAAACGCTATCAGGATTGAACGCCTGTCTCCATCCCCGTTTGATTGTCAAAATACATATTAACATTATCTCTATTAGTTTTAATTCTATCAACACTTCTATTCTTTATGATTTAATATAAAATGCTATAGATAAAATAGGATTTCTCAATTCAATTCCCTAAAGCATATACCAATGGGCTACCAGCATTGTTGTTATACAGTAGCAGTGAAAATCTCTCTTCCTTACTTGACACCTTATATCTGTATTAATACTACCTCACCAAGCCACCAGCCCTGTCCATTGTTCAACTGGTCAAATATAAATCAAAATCGGCACTCCCAAAAATTCTTATTTAGATAAAATAAGCCATATACACATTGTATTCTCATTAAAAACCTTCTATACACTTGTTTACCAGCAAATTGAATTGCCATCTGTCATAGACTTTCCCCTCTCCTCTTCTTTTCTTACAACTAATATAAATACTTTGATTTTTCTGATTTTTTCCAATTTCTATGAAGAAGTGACAACTGATTATACATTTGCTATCGATTACGTGCTAATATTATATGATTACGCAAGCAGCGATACATAGGTATTCCGTCTGTTACAGAAACATATGTCAATATCTAATAAATTCCTTTATAAAAGCACTTTCATTTTATATTCATCCTTTCTCTCTCTCTCTCTCTCTCTCTCTCTCTCTCTATATATATATATATATATATATATATATATATATATGATGATACTGATGACATCATCATCATCATTATTGTTTTAACATCTGCTTTTCCTGCTAGCAAGGGTTGGGCAGGGTTTACATAAACAAAATTAGTACTGAAATGGAGTCACTGATCTCCCAGATAGGCCAGGGACATGTGTCTCTCTTTATGTACAGTTGATGCTCCCCTGAGTGCAAAGGAGAGATTGTCATGCATATGACACAACTGAAGGTTCTCGTGACCTTTTTATTTGGCAAGATCTCATTGGCTGGATGCCCTTCCTATCACCAACCACATTACAGCATGTACTGGGTGCATTTATCGTGTAGATCACCAACAGGGAGGCTGTCATGTCCTTGACATAAACTGAAATGTCCTCCCAACCCTTTATCTGTTTAGCCGTCCATGGCTGAATGCCATTCCCATCACCAACGGCTTCACATGGGAGGGAGAACTGCTAGAAAATGGGGTGAGTGGGGCATGCACAGTGGGGTTGAAGTAGTAATGATGAGGATAACTATTGGGGAGTGCTAGTGCTAGTGGAGGCAGGTGGGGATGGGGGGTAGGTGAGATCACATTGTATGCTACCGGTTGGGTCTTCTTCAGCACTGCATAGTCCCAGCACTCACGTTCGTGAGTCATTTCTGTTGAGTGGTTTAGTTTTATGAGGTCGATTTTCACAACTTCATACCATGTATTTCTAAGTCTGCCTCTTCCATAGGTCCCAGCCACTGTGGTTTCTCTGCATTTCTTTCCATATGCATTATATATCAATACAAATACAGAATTCTCTTTTGCACACTACTTCCAATTCCTCTCATGCCAAGTTTTCCCCTCAGTTTGCTTATGCTATGTTGCTCATGCACACTAACATTATACATCCATCAGAGCATACTTGACTCATTTCTTTGTAGCCTCCACAGGTCTTCTGCAGTCAAGACCCTTATTTTACTGCCACGAAGCATTGCAGTTTGCACACAGGCATCATACAGTTTACCTTTCACTCTGAGAGAAAAGCATTTTGTTGTTAACAGCGGTAATAGATCTCTAAACTTCTTCCAGCCTGTTCTATCCTATCCTAGCTATCACACTTTTAGTACATTCTCCCATATATATATATAGATATATATAGATATATATATATACATGTTTGTGTATCTTTATATATAAATATATAAATATATATAAATGTGTTTGTACTCTTGTACTCTATCACAGAAAATGAAAGTAATCCATTGCAAAGAGGTCCCTCAGTGTATTACAAATATTTCAAAATTCAAATTATTGACCTGCAGTTTGAACTACTGCACTTGGGGGAAATAATAACAAATTAAAGTATTTCAAAAAACATTCCATGATGTATAGGAATATTTAACTTTTGATCTTTAAATTTATTCAGTGTGCAATTTTAGAGAGAAATAATAAAGACAAAATATTTTAATATTTTGCCATGATGTCTTACAAAGGTTGCTGCAGTTCTTTACCCAGTGGCAGTAAAGCTATCAAAGATAACCATCATCTTGTTCATAATTTTTTTTACTAGCTCCAAAGAGTATAACTTGAAACAGAAAAAAGAAAAATAGCTGCAAGAGATGACTGTTCTTATGGCAGTGAAATATGAAAGGATGATACGTGTTAGTGTGAAAAATTACTGTAATTTGATTTCAAGTATACACGAACGGTTTCTAACCTTTTCAATATTAAATTCCTTTAACTTTTTGACTCCAAACTACTACGTCAAACCTCTATGATACAAAACTGTTTATTTTAATGTGTAATATTTATTTTAAAGTATTTTATCATTATTTTATATAAGAACATAAGTTAAATTAAGCTCAAAATGATAGCTTAAAAAGAAGATATTTAGTTATATTACTAAATCATTGCAAATTTTTGATTATTTTAAAAATTAAGTGGAAATTGTTTAAATATATATTTTCCATGGATACAAGGGTTTTAAAGATATGTCTCCTCAATGAGCTCATGAAACCCCAGTACTACATCTGTGGACCTCAAGGGGTCCTTAACAACTGGTTGGAACTGCTAGTAGAAATACTAGAAATAGACCAAAGAAAACTTAGTTAACAGTAATGGGGTTATACCAAAGAATGTGGAGCTTTAGAGATGATGTAATACAAAATTTGAATCCTTAGATCTGTCAATCCTTTTGAAACATGGATACATAGAGAAACATTGGGAATTTCTACAAGATAATCTGTTGAAAGTTTATGGATGCCCCAAGACTCCAGTGAGACTGAAAGTGTCATGGTAGAAGAATGACATGCTAAGTAGCGCCATAAAATAAAGGAGGTAAAAGTTTTGAAAAAAAAAAGAAATAAACAAAGAGGAATACCAAATAGCTTGAAGAGATATTAAATGTCAGGTGTACTTAGAGAGAAAAGGGACAAAAAAAAGAAGCTTTGCCCATGTCCTACTACATGAGGATCAGATGTGTAAAGTGTTTCAAACTTTGTGACAGTGTGTCAAAGAAAATTGAGACATTCTTGTGGGAAAATGTGTTTGAAAAGATAATGAGAATAGTGTAGTCAGGATAACCTTTATTCAATATATTCTTTTTAATGAGGTAGGCTGCTATTTCTAGTTGGTTGAATGACCATATACAAGTAACCTCATTGTTTTTGTTTTAGGGTATACGAGTTTTAACATTCAAAGTTGATGTAATTATTTTTAGTATTGAATGTTTTCTTTCCTTTATAAGATGGTGGGAATGTGATTTGAAGGAAGCTTGGTTCCTACTTTTAGCAGATTGAATAACTACATAGAGGTTTCCTTGTTTGCTTCCGTTATTTACATTAGTGTGCATATTTGAAACTAACAAAAAGGAGTGACAATAGGTAACAAATACCTTTAAAATATGTAATTAAAACTCTGCTGAACATTACAAAGATTAAGTTTATATATAGCTCCAAGCTTAAAATGATAAGAAAGTCATTTGATTACTGCTATTTTATTAGATTATTTAACTAAGACTTATTTCTACAATTTTCTCTTTTTTTCTATCCGTACCAATCCAGCATGGTTGATTAACAGAATTGTTAGTGTATTGAATGAGGTAACTTATAGTATTTTTTCTGTCTCTCTGTGTTCAAATCTTGTTGACTTATTTCTGTGGTAGACTTAATATGTTACTCTGTTTAAAACCACCACCTAAATCATCAGTGACTTTAGCAGAGTCTACTCCAGTTTGAAGATATCTTCCCCTCAGTAAAACCCCTAATACCAATTTCAGGTGTCCTGAAAAAGGATCATAGGTACGACCCTTCCTATCTAATTAAATAGTAAAAAGGAATATGAATAAAACAATCAAAGATAGACCTCTTTGCTGTTCAATAATTGATCACAGACGTTTGTTTCTTAACTTCATACATACTGTAATGATGTAGCAGAAAATATCTAAAAACAGGTTTGTTAATTCAAGTGTCAATAATATATTTATTAGTTGACAAATCATTATGACAATTTGCACTAAACTAATATAAAACTTTAATATTTAATATGATGGAGGCATATGGCTTAGTGGTTAGAGCATTGGGCTTGCAATCGAAAGATTGTGAGTTCAATTCTCAGACCGGGTGATGTGTTGTTTCCTTGAGCAAGACACTTTATTTCACATTGCTCCAGTTTACTCAGCTATAGAAATGAGATGATAGGGGCTGGGGTCCCTATCATTCCACTGCAAAGTGGTCGTGGAGGTGCCACGGCAAAAAAAGCACCCAGCACTCACTGTAAATGAGGTTGGTGTTAGGAAGGGCATCCAGCTGTAGAAATCAAGCCAGAATCAGTTCCCGTCCCACCCTTGCAAGCAGGGAAAAGCGGACGTAAAATGAAATGATGATGAAATGATGATGAAATGATGCAATCACAGTTGTAATTTTCAAGAATGTCTTGCTAATATAGTTTCATGTGGTACAGGAGTTAACAGCAAGTAATAGGAGAAACAAGAATACATGAAACAGGAATAGGGACAATTTTTAATTTGTGGTGAAATTTCTGAAGAATATTTGGTCTGTGCAATTTCATTACTGAAATTGTATTTCGAAGATGAAATCAGTCAAATCTCCTCTAGAAAAGGGAATAACATATTTGCCAAGCTCTGAGAAATTAAACTATCACTGACAGTTTGTCATCAATTGGAATATATTTGATTTGTATGTTTATTTTTATCTCAAATATTGAAGTTTTAAACTGCAGAGATCAGAAGCTTTGGGGGAAATATTTGATGAATATATGCATGTCTTGTAATGAAATAGCATTACAAATTCAGTGCTTTGAAGTGTGAAATACATGTCTGGAAAATAAAACAAGTAATCTTATTAGCATCCTCAAAGAAAAAATGATTATTTTGCCACTCCTGTTGATAGCCATAATTTTCTTTTGCATACTCCTTCTTCCACTTGCAATTGTCTTTGATCTTTATATAAGGTATAAAAATAAATATCTGATAATTTACTAAACTACAATAAGAGACATGATTTCATTTTTCTATATTAATTCAAACCAGAAAATAGAATAGAATGAACAGAGAGAATATATTATTTGATCAACACAGATAAGAAAGTCTGGTTTGAAATACCGAGCAAAATGATACCATATTGATTTATACTGGCAATCAGAGATAAAAATAAAAATGTTAGTACAGCCCAGTTGCAGAGGTTTTATACTCCAGAGCAGCTTCAATATCAGGTATTTGATGAAATGTATTTTTCTTTCTCTCCTCTGTTTAATATTCATAAGTGATGGGAATTTGAAATATAAAAATTCAACATAGTCCATCATAGCATAGAATTTTTACTTTATCCTAAATTTCATATTCTTTGAGGTATATTTGATAGGTAGAATTCATTATTTTTATCAAACGGTGGATTGGCAGTATCAGTAGAGAGTCGGATGCCATGCTTTCCAGCATAGTTACGTCCCTTTACGATCTGAGTTCAAATCCCGCCGAGGTTGACTTTGCCTTTCATCCTTACGGGGTCGATAAAATAAAGTACCAGTAATGTATTGGGTAATTGCTGGCCTTGTGCCTAAAGTAGAAACAATTATTTTTATCAAACGGTTCTCCAAGGTTAGTTGATATTGATAGAATATCAAATAATTTTTAAAAGATATATAGAAATTCAAACATGGTTTTAATATATATTTTGAATATAATTTGAAAACTGGAAGAAATATTTTCAGTTGCTATCTTTGATCAATTATTGTTGGTATTATAATTCTAAAAGATCCTGTGGAACACATCATTGCTAACTTAGTGTCTGGTTTTCGACATAGTTGTGAAAAGTTGTTCTATAGTGTATAAGGAAAGAAACTGTTGTATGATGAGTGTTTCACACGCATCATCATTGAAAAAATAGAGAAAAACTTAGTGTGCATGTATACATGTACATACATTACTATTATATATATATATATGTATATGTATGTGTGTCTGTGTGTGTGTGTGTATATGATTAGTGTTCAGCTTGCATATGCAGTTCACATTCATATACTGAGTTTAGCTGGTCATAATATTGGCATGGTTTTTCTAGTTGCATTCCCTTCCTATCACTAACCTATTTAGATTGAGTTTATTTTATCGTGTCACCAATAAAAGGAAAATGAAACTATTCCCAGTAGACTCAACAGCAGGACTACCTACCAAAATAGATTAATATAGGTTCAAAGAAGTGATCAAGGAGATAAAAAATGGAAATGCTGCTGAACCATCAGGGATAGATGCTGAGATGGTGAAACCATTTGGTGAAGTTGAAGTCAAACGAGTCACTCACATAGTTAATCATACATGATGGTTTCATACCTAATGACTGTTACTTATTACAAGTTAAATGATATCATACCTAATGACTGTTACTTATTACAAGGAAAATGGTGTCATACCTAAAGACTGGCATAATAATATAATTGTTATTTATTACAAGGTAAATCGTGATGCTCTTGAAAAGAGTAACTATAGACATGAAACTGGTAGATCAAGATACGAAAGTGACAGAAAGAGTGTTAGACAATTAACTAGGCAATGAGTCAAATTAGATGATATGCAGTTTGGCTTTGTGTCAAGCCAAAACACCACAGCTGCTCTTCTCATAGTGAGAAAACTTCAAGAGAAGTTCCTGGCTAAGTGTAGGCTGCTATACTTGGCTTTCATTAAATTGGAGAAGGCTTTAGACATGCCAAATCCACAACATCTTTCTAAGCTAGACATCAAAGATTTCTTTACAAGTATAGTGTTTCTGACCTCTTTCTGTTTATTATTTATGGTCTGTCTCATATCATGAGCATTTCATGGTATCTCATCATAAATACTTGTAGTTATTTCCTCCTTTTCACATATCATCCTAGCCTCAGATCTATATAGTAGGACTGACACATGATTGATGTTCTATAGTCAGTCACTCTCTCTCAGTTTTACAAATGGTTAGCTGTGCTTGCTTATTCTGCCATCATTACTGATTGTATCGCCTTGATAAGTAAATGTTGTTCTACCAGCTTCTGCTCTTCGATAATGATGGGCTGAGATTGTACTACTTGGCTTCAGCCATTCTAACTGCACTTGTAAAAAGCATCTACTTTACTCACCATGTACTATTCACTATATGAGACAAGGGCAGCTTAAATTTGAGAAGCAAGCATATTCAGCAGGTTATCACCAGGTCTCATTTTTATATATACATCTACAGTTGAGCATTTCTGTCAAATAAAGTGAGAATAATGTTGGCACTAGAATATATTCCTCATTGATTTCCTCTGTAAAATCAAAGTTTTCAGAGCTGGAGTTCATCTGCATGACCTGATCACTCATGCTAATGTTTAGGGGCTGCATCTTGTAAGTGAATTTCTCTAGACTTTCAAACATTCTGATTGTCTGACATAGTTCCTATCATTTTATTCTGTTGAGTGCCTTTGCAAATCAATGAAAACTGTATATAATACGTTTTTTTCTGGATCTATCAGAGACAAAATATCATATTCATGATATAACTTTCTCATTTGAATGAACATTAAAATTTACATAGAACTGCTGGAATTTGTAAGGATCTTCCCAATCAATGCAGGTAGAAAAATCCTTCAATAATTCTCAGATTCATTCTTGTCAACCCTTTTGATTACAGGGACAATGCCAGCATTGATTGTTTTGTAGAAATAATTTAAGCAACAACAAAGAAAAATGGATAGATAAATAAAAGATTAGGTGAACATAATTAATAATTTGCTTTGTAATTTATAATTGTTTCTACTTTTTGGCACAAGGCCAGCAATTACCCAGTGCATTAGTGGTATTTTATTTTATCGACCCCGTAAGGATGAAAGGCAAAGTTAACCTCGGCGGGATTTGAATTCAGAATGGCAAGGGCCGTAACTCTATGCATCAAAGCATGGCGTCCGACCCTCTACCAATACTGCCAATCCACCGCCATTGTAATTTATAATGAAGTTTAATTAGGGAAATTGAATGTTTGTATAAATTCAGAAGAGGAGACATTATTTAATGAAGGTTGACTTTGCCTTTCATCCTTACGGGGTCGATAAAATAAAGTACCAGTAATGCACTGGGTAATTGCTGGCCTTGTGCCTAAAGTAGAAACAATTATTTAATGAATTATAGAAATAGTTTTATGTGTGGATTCTTTGGAAATCTGCAGCTTAAAAAGAAATGACAATTGTTATTCTTAGAAAGGTTTTATTTGTACATGCAGTTCTATCAACTGCTTTCAATCAGTTTTTATCTCTGACAATGCTACAAACATTCTTGGTCACTGCCCTTTATTTCTAGATTGTTCCCATTGTTACTTTCTTAACTTAAGAACAATCATGCTGATTGGAAAGTGTCCTACATATCATAGGCATTTTCCTCTACAAAAGAATATAGGTTATGTAAGAGGCCTTTTAGCATAAGTATTTTTCCAAATGTTTTTTCTCTGAAAATCCATTGGTTGATTGGCTTTTTATTACAATCTGTCTGTTGCTGAGAGTTCTTATTGAATCTGATGTAGAAGTAGCTCTTGGTTTCAAAAAATATATTTGTTCTCTTGCAATATAAAAAAAAGACTCTTTATTGGAGAATAACAAAGCAATAAGCCATGAAAAAGAGTGGTAACCTAAATAATAGTACTGGTATTTGGCTATGTAAAAATAGCATTGATAAAAATATATTTTCTGAAGATGGTATTAGATAAAAGAATCATAATTAGCAAAATTTTGAATTAAATGAAACTAATTTTAACTAGTCACTAAGTTATGAAGGTAATGGTGGGTAAAGGTAAACTTTGTTTATTGAAGAAAATTATTGTTTGAGTGTAATTTGTACAGGGTCTCTCACCAAAGATTATTATTTACATAATAGGCAAGGTATACTGAAATTTACTCACAACTTTCACTAAGTGGCTGAGAGACATTTCTTATATTTAAGAATAATTGTTTCTACCTTTGGCACAAGGCCAGCAATTATCCAGTACATTACTGGTACTTTATTTTATCGACCCCGCAAGGATGAAAGGCAAAGTCAACCTCGGCGGGATTTGAACTCAGATCGAAAAGGGACGTAACTATGCTGGAAAGCATGGCGTCCGACCCTCTACCGATACTGCCAATCCACCTATATTTAAGAATAATACTACTCTGTTGTAAATTGTATAAATGAAAAATGTTTTCACTCAGTATAGCAAGATAACAATACATAGCCTCAGCTCATATGATAATTAGATACACTGAACTATTATGTGTTCAGTGTATTTGTCAGGGATACAACACCAGTTGTGATACAAATTACCAACTCTTTAATTAACAATGATTTCAACTTGACCTTCTTAATGAAACATCTTTTTTTTATTTGGTTCTGGCATGTCTGAGAAAAGTTAGATTCAATTATGGGCAGAACACTTACTATTAATGAAGCAGAATATAATATATTTATAAATATATTTGTTTCAGAATATGAGACTTACTGTAAATTATCTTGCATAATATTTCCCTGTTAAAATATGTAATTAAGAAGAATAATTTAAGTGTTGCTGTGTCTGTTTTATTTCCCAACATCTTACATCCATCTAAAAATGTTTTTTATAATGTACATCATCTCTGAAACTGTACTGAAAATTGTTTCTTTTTATTTACTCTGTTTTGAGAAACTAAATTTGGTTAGTTCTGTACAATTCTTTTTGCTTATTTGATCTTTCACATTTCAATTTTTTTTTTTCAACTTTTCTGAAGTGAGGCATGTGTAATGTTTATACCAAATAAATTATGCCCTCAAAATGTCTTTCAGAGTTTAAGTGAATGCAGAAGAGAAAACAATTTTTTTTTTTATTTGATTATCTGCTGTTTGTTTATATTCATTGTTTTTTTTATATATAATTCTGTTTGTGAGGTTTTAATGGAATGCAGATGTGTGTAGAGATAATTTCAAGCATGAAAATAGATTTTCAGCGTATTTTGAATTCTTTAAAAGCTCTGATGTGAACATTTCAAAATATTTCTATTTTAATGAGATCAGATGAGAATTGTTTTAAAATACATTCATGAGATTGTTCAAATTTTCGGTGATTTCTCTTAAACTGAAAGTTGTATTTTTTAATTTACTTTTTACTTCTTTGAGTTGAATTCTTTGACAGTTTTTTTCTCAAATATTTTGTAACTAGACCTAAAAACCTACAGTAGCAGTGCTTTTTTATTTGTCAGGAGCTGATATAATGTTCTCACTACCTAACATAAATATACATTTACTGCCATACAAGATTTTGACAACTGAAATCAGAATTGTTCAGTCTGTTAGCTTTTCTCTTAAGAATTAATAAAATATTGTTGATAGTTTATAGTCGTCTGCATTAAAAATGTTTACTTCTTAGGATAATAACAGTATTGAAGCAGAAAAAGTAATGCTATTCTCTGAGATGTTAATACTTAATTTTTGTATATCATAAATGATAAGCCTTCATCATCAACATCATCATTGTTGTTTAACATCCGCTTTCCCTCCTAGCAATATTTGATCAAGTCTACATAGACCGAGTCAGTACAGAAGTGGAGCAACAGACCTCCCAACCAGCTGGGGGAGGAGGGTCTGCATTTCACTTACAGTCTTATATTCTATCAAGTACACAGGGGAGATTGTCATGTCTTTGACACACCTGAAGAGTCCTCCCATCCCTCTGTTTCGCAGGCTTTCTATAACTAGATGCCCTTTCTATCACTAACCACTTTACAGTATGTACTTGATGCGCTTATCGTGTAGATCACCAACACTATGGAAGCTGTCATGTCCTTGATGCGACTGAAGGGTCCTCCTTCATAAGTGCAGCGGGAGAAACTTCTTTAGTAATTAATGTGCTATATCAGCATGTTATGTGTACTGAAGCTCTGCAAAAATCTCACAGATATGGTCACTCTTATACTGATTATGTCATGAAATGAAACGAAAATTTCAACTAACAAAGATAGAACTATTCTATGAACTAGAAGTATCATCATCTACTGCTACAAAGACAAATGAGAAGTTCTAGAAAGGAGCAACTACAAAGGTATCAATTTGATGGAAGAGGTTATCAGAGTTAATGAAAGACTTGCAGTACAATTGATTAGGAAGATAATTAGACTCGATAAGATGTAGTTTGGCTTTATGTCAAGAAGAGGTACTACTGTTGCTTTCTTCTTAGTGAGACAATTTCAGAAATACAAAAGCTAGCAAAAAGTCACTACAACTAGATTTGTTGACCTGGAAATGGCATTCAACATGATTCCTTGCACTTTAGTTTTGTAGTCACTAGTGCAATAAAGGGTGGATGCATGGTTTCAAGGGTCATGTAAACCATGTCCAGAGGGGCAGTAAGCAATAGGTAATTTTTGAATGAGTTCAGTAAGGAATTTAGCATGCAGGAAAGGTCTGGCAGTGCTCAGACTTCCACTCCTGCTCCTGTACTCCAAGCCATATACAGGAATTTAAAATTGGTTATCCATGGGAACTCCTATATGCTGATGAACTAGTTCTTATAGTTGACTCTATAAAAAAATTTTGAGTAGAAATTCCTGACATAGGAAAAAACCTAAATTGAAAGGCATCAAAGAAAACCTAGCAAAGATTAATATATATATATAGGTAACAGATATTTCAGTTTTCTGGATTTGGACTCAAACATATAGCCTTTCAATCATTAACTAAGAATTGCAGGTTCATTAATCTCTACAGATCTTGCCTTTAAATTTGCATTGACAAATCTATCCTGCCTGATCTTGATCATCATATATTTATGTTAAATATATTGTCAAAGAGTTTAATACTTGAAGAGGTTAAATATTTTGAAACTTGAATATTTGATAGTCTATGTATTATTTCACTATACTCAGCACTTCTTTAACCTTAAGTCTACTTTAAGATACATTACCTAGAGAGAAAACTGGACTATTATCAGGGTTTCAGTATACTCACAAAAATTGTGTCAAATTTATCACTAGTTTTACACTAAAACTATCCAAATTGTATCATTTGTTTGAAGCCTCTGAGCAAAATATATTTTAAATATTGATAAAATGGTACATAAATAGTCACACATTCAGTGTCATTTTTAATAAACTTGATATCTTCATTACTGATTTTCTTTGCAAGATCTAATAGCTGTTAAACCTGGCTTCAATTGTAGCATTCAAATAAAATCAACTCTCATTTAATTTTCTGTTTAAATTTCAAAACCAAATTGCTCTCAGATTACTCTTACTACTGAGATAAACTTCAGTAGTTATTTGATGACTACACACTACACTACTTCAGTTTAATATCAAGACTTCCAAATTGTTTTGACAGATCTATTCTGGTCATACATGGCACTATCCCAAATGAATGTAGTGTAGGATATAAGGTATGTTAGTCTTGATCAGATAATTGTATTGGTAAAATTTTATGTGACAGAAAATGTGGAATTTTAATTAAACATTCAACATCCTTAATAGCACTAAATAGACAATTCTTACAACAATCATATAAAATCATAACAGTAATTGTGTACCATCATCATCATCATCAACATCACCATCAATGTTACATTGACTTTTCCATTCTATCATAGGCTGGAGGGGACTTTTTGAAGCAAAGCTTTACATGTGGATACCCTTCCTAATGTCAGCCCATTTAGTCACAAGTAGAGATATGGTATACCTATTCTAAATTGGAGACACACATGTACACACACACACACACACACACACACACACACACACACACACACACACACACAAACATATGTATGTATGAGTGTGGAAAGATGTGCTTGGGCAAATCTAGTCTCAGGAGTCACAGTCATAGCCATGTTCAGAGAGAACCAGTTTACTATGATCTCCACAGAGTTGAAAAATGTAATGAATATGGCAAAGAATGTTGATTGGTAGCATGACTGAAGTGGCATGTGAAGGTTCACAGGCAACCTGAAGCAAGACACGAGGCCAGGAAGATCCATAGTTGTCGTCAATGTGTGAAGGAGTGCAAGTCTCTAGCAGGCTTGAAAAGCCATATCCGAACATCACACGTGAATCTGACAAGTGAATGCAATACTCTCTCTATATATATATATATATTGGTATAGGCTTGTCAGTGTTAGGGTTAAAGAGTTTAGTTTGCAAATATATGATTTCTGGTTCAGTCTCACTAAATGGCACCTTGGATAAGTATCGTCCACTATAGCCTTGGTTTGACCAAAGCCTAGTGAGTGAAAGTGGGTAGATGGAAACTGAAGATGGCCATCATATATATATATATATATATCAAACCCATGCAAGCGTGGAACACGGACGTTAAACGGTGATGATGATGATGATATTCTTATAGCAGAATCAGTAGAAGAGCTAGAGAAGTAATTCTGGCTATGGAAACAGCAGTTGGAATCAAAAGGACTGAGAGTGAACATAGCTAGGAAAAAAGTGTTGTTAAGTAGAAAAGAGGACAAAAGTCTGATTCATCAAGGAAATGGCCATGTTCGATATGTAGAAAAGGAACTGGCATAAATTCTATAAAATGTACACAATGCAGATGTTGGGTGCACAAGAGATGTAGTGGGATAGCAGGCAAACTAACAGGTAGGGAAAACTACATATACAGTAGATGTACAGGGAAAGTTTGCAGTAGTAATCGCAGTGATAGACGCATCTTTCAAATGCAGATGGGTGCTATAGAAGTGGTTGATAGCTTCCGGTACCTAGGTGATCAGATTAGCATGGGAGTGGGGTGTTCCGAGGCCATAGTATCTAGAATAAGGACGGGTTGGGAGAAGTTTAGGGAGCTGCTTCCTCTGTTGACAAAGAAGGGTTTCTCCCTGCGTACGAAAGGATGGTTATATGATGCCTGTGTGAGATGCGCGATGCTGCATGGTAGTGAGACATGGGCAGTAACTACAGAAGATATGCGATGGCTGGAGAGAAATGAAGCAAGCATGCTCCGCTGGATGTGCAATGTCAATGTACATGAACGACCAAGCATAGATGAGTTGAGAGAGAAACTGTGTATACAAGAGATAAGTTGTGGTGTGTGGGAGAGAAGATTGAGATTGTATGGACATGTGATGCTCATGGAGGATGACCGCTGGGTAAAGAAGTGCCAAGAAATCCCAGTAGAAGGAAGATGCAGTAGAGGAAGACCACAAAAAACATGGGCGGAGGTGGTGAGAACAGACCTCAGATCGCTGAAGCTCACGGAGGAGATGACGAAGGACCATGACAAGTGGAGAGATGCTGTGCTGAATAGGACCCGTCCAACCCTTGCAAGCAGGGAAAAGCGGACGTAAAATGATGATGATGATGATATATATATTTATATGTGTATATATATGTATGTATACATATATATACATAACGTGGCTTGACATACTGTACTGTGCATGACAAAAATGTTGATCAAATCCCATATTGCACCAAACTGTGCAAGACAAGTTGTTTATGTTTATAATTAAATTAAAGGAAGTTATGAACTCTCTATTGAAAGCGATAAAACTGTTTTCACTTCCTCTATGATATAGAATCACTTACCACAATTTCCATTCACTCCCTGTGTAGCAACTTCTATCACTTTTTCTCAAAGATATTTCTTTTGCTTTGAACTTTTGTACTGAAATATGGTCATTGTATGGAAAACAATATTTTTGATAATCTAAATGCTGCTTGGGTATTGGAGAAGAATATTGGATTTGGTATAGACTATCAAAGTGATGTTTCCATTTCTTCTGTACATACCAGTGAGTTTTTTTTATTTTGAATCAGACGAATTTTCCAAGTGATATAGATGAATGTTTACCTATAGAATAACCAGACACTGTTGTCATGATCTAGAAGCTTTCACAATATTCCTGGGCCTAGAATAGCTATGAATTTTGATGCAAAGCCCATTGATAATGTTTTTTCAACCTTTTTCACTACATTTATTTGATATAATCATCCAACAGACTAACTTGTATGTGAAACAGAAAGGAGCAACCAGCTTTGTTCCTATGTTTATTCATGAAATTCATGCTTACTTAGCCATACTGTTTCAAATGGGATTAGTTCAGCTTCTAAAGTACAGGTGATACTTGAGCAAGAAACTGGAGCTGAAGCAATCAGAAGTAGTTGAAATAAAGTCCAGGAATCTGTAACAGTATTTCCACCTGAACGACTGTACACAGAATCCACCATATACCAGTTCATATCATGATAAACACCATAAAGTGAACCCAATTTTAGATAATAATAGAATACAATTTACTTTTCACTATGAACCTCACAAACATCTTAGTGTAGATGAGGCTATGATAAAATATATATATAGGTGTTCCTTTCAAAGCCAACATAGCATACAGCAACAAGAATAGGGAGCACAAGGCCAGACATACATCAAACCCATTGTCATTCAAGAATGAACTAAGAACTATAATGGAGCAGATAACAATGATTATCTGTGATACTATTACAGGATCACAAAAAGCAAAAAAATGATGGAAGTACATCTTTTTTCCTTGCAGCAATTGTCATCAATGTTAATATTTTGTATTGAAAGGCCCCATAAGGGCCATCTCCAAAACCCATCTCACACTTGGACTTTCATCTGGAAATGACAGATCAACAGTTACACGTCCAGTAATAGGAAATCAACAGTTGACGTGACTCCTCATTTGATCAAGATGCCAGCACAACATAAACTGTTACAAATGCAGACCAAAAGAATATGCCAAAACTGTGTTATGTGTACTAAGGGGCCTGATAGAACCTTAACTAGCAACAAAATCTAAATCACCTGGGAGTGCAACAACTGCCAAGTTGTATTGTGCATGGAAAAGGGATGTTTTGCAACTAATTTTTATATATTTACTGTTTTATTTTTGTAATTTAGCTGAAGACGTATATTATGATGATCATGGGCAAAATATGAATTAACATTGGTAAAATTTATTCAATGTACTGAACTGATCATCAAATTGATAGGAGTCATTGAACTGCATATGAAATTGTGTATTTTGTGTGAAAATGCCTCAAGCATCCAGCTGAAAATGCTTCAAGCATCCAGCTGTAGAAATCAAGCCAAAATCAGTTCCCATCCCACCCTTGCAAGCAGGGAAAAGCGGACGTAAAATGAAATGATGATGAAATGATATATATCATCATCATCATCATTTTACGTCCACTTTTCCCTGCTTGCAAGGATGGGATGGGTCCTATTCAGCACAACATTGTCATGGTCCTTCGTCATCTCCACCGTGAGCTTCAGCGATCTGAGGTCTGCTCTCACCACCTCCGCCCATGTTTTAAATGGTCTACCTCTACGTCTTCCTTCAACTAGCATTTCCTGGCACTTCTTCACCCATACCATCGCAATCTTGTCTCCCGCACACTACAATTTATCCCCCTCAGACACAGTTTCTTTCTCAACACATCCATGCTCAGTCGTTCACACACATTGACATTGCACATCCAATGGAGCATGTTTGCCTCAGTTCTCTCCAGCCATCGCATATCCTCTGCAGTTGCTGCCCATGTCTCACAACCATGCAGCATCGCGCTTCTCACACAGGCATCATATAACCGGCCTTTCGCATGCAGGGAGAAACCCTTCTTTGTCAACAGAGGAAGCAGCTCCCTAAACTTCTTCCAACCCGTCCTTATTCTAGATACTATGGCCTCGGAACACCCCACCTCCCATGCTAATCTGATCTCCTAGGTACCAGAAGCTATCAACCACTTCTATAGCACCCACCTGCATTTGAAAAATGTGTCTATCAATGCGACTTCTACTGTCAAATTTCCCTGAACATCTACTGCATACGTATTTCTCTTTACCTGTTAGTTTTCCTGCTATCCCACTACATCTCTTGTGTACCCAAGATCTGCATTGTGTGCATTTTATAGAATTTATGCCAGTTCCTTTTCTGTATATCAAACATGGCCATTTCCTTGACGGAATCAGAGTTTTATTCTCTTTTCTACTCATCAACACTTTTGTCTTAGCTAGGTTCACTTTCAGTCCTCTTGATTCCAACTGCTGTTTCCATAGCCAGAATTTATTCACAAGCTCCTCTACTGATTCTGCTATAAGAACCAGATCATCAGCATAGAGAAGTTCCCATGGACAGCCAGTCTTAAACTCCTCTGGAGGCTTGGAGGACTATAATGAACAAGAGTGGGCTGAGGACCAAACCCTGATGTACTCCTACTTATATCTGGTATTCCTCACTAAACTCCATTCCTACCCTCACTTTACTGACAGCACCTCTGTACAAAGTTTGCACTGTCCTCACAAGCCATTCCTCAACACCTAGTTTCCTTAGGGACCACCAAATGACAGATCAGGGAACCCTATCAAAGGCCTTCTCTAGGTCAACAAAAGCTAAGTATAGTGGCTTATTCTTCTGTAAGAACCTCTCTTGTAATTGTCTCACCAAGAAGAGGGCATCTGTTATACTTTTCCCAGGCACAAAACCAAACTGCATCTCATCTAATCTGACCCTTTCTCTAATTAGTTGTGCTAATATTTCTTTCTGCCACTTTCATAACATGGTCCATCAGTTTTATACCCCTTTAATTGCTCCTCTCCAGAGCATCCCCTTTACCTTTGTAGAAATTTATGAGAATACTGCTGCACCAGTCTTTGGGTATGACACCGCCATATATAGCTTGATTGATGATGCGTGCAACCAGTTTAGTGCGCCTATGTCCCCTGATGCCTTCAGCATCTCAGCAACTATCCCTGACGGTCCAGCGGCCTTACCATTTTTCATTTCCCTAACCACCTCTTGGACCCTATATTCGTCAATCTCAATAGCTGATCCCTCTGTCGGATCTACTGAGGGTAATTTCTCTCTCTCTGATTCGTTCTCCACATTCATCAGTCTCTCATAATGACATTTGCAAGCCTCCTTTTTCTGATCATTCGTGACACTAAGTACACTGGCATAATTCCAGACACACTTATCTCCAACAACATCCTGATTTGCATTGACACACTGCCTTGCAACGCAGAACATTGGCAAACCTCCTACTCTCAGCCTCCCTGTGTGCTAAGTACACCTGACGTCTAGCTTCTCTCTTGGTGCTTGTATATCCTTCTCTACTCCCACCCTTTTTCCAAGCCTTCCATGCTAGTCTTTTGTCTCTAATGGCCCTATCTACCATGCTGTTCCACCACCAGGTCACTCTCTGTCTGGTTGGAGCCCTGCTCCAGCCACAAGTTTCATCAGTAGTCTGTAGTAAGTTGTCACGTAAGAAATTCCAGTCAGCATCTATGTCATACGACTCTAAATCATTTTCTTTTTCATGATACACATCTTGAAGGGCTTTCCTAAATTTGTATTTTAGTGAAAGGTCTTTTAGCTTCCAGACCTTTCTTCTCCACACCTTCCTGTATGTCTCATTCTGTCTCTTGCTTACTGAGATATAACGACTAACCTATGCTGTGGGGTACATTCTTCCCCAGGGTATGCCTTGGTATTAGACACTATCTGCCTGTCCCGCTGCCTAACTAGTAAGAAGTCAATCTGGCTTATGTGCTCGCCTGATTTGTAGGTTATTAGGTGGTTGGCAGGTTTCTGGAAGTTATTGTTGCAAATGGTTAGTGTACATGCATCACAAAATTCAAGAAGTCTCACTCCTTCTTCATTTCTTGAACTGTAACCGTGCCCACCATGTACCCCAGTGTAACCATCCTGAAGTGTCCAACATGACCATTGAAGTCTCCTGCTAGCATAACGATGTCTCCATCCTCTGTCATTGCGGCTGTTTGTAAAAGTTGCTCGTAAAAGCAGTCTTTCTCTTCCTTACCTAGGCCTGCCTGAGGAGCATAGGCAGAGATGATTGTCAGTAGTCTCCTGCCTACAACTAATCTAAGCTTAATTATTCTATTAACTCAAACTACCTCTATTGTCTTATCGATCCATCTCTCAACCAGGAAAATGCTAACTCCCCATAACCCATCATCCTTACCTACCCAGAAAAGATTATAGCTAAGAAGTTTGCCTGCGATTAGTCTCGCAGAGGCACCTCTCCATCTTACCTCATGCACGCAGCACACATCCAAATCCCTTCTCTCCAGCATCTCCACTATTTCACCAGATCTACCTGTGTTGCAACTCTGAGCTGCAACGTCTTCATATTCTTGTTCCTTTTCCTGTAATGCGATTGCTTGAAGACGGTCGGGGGGTTCTCGCACATGGCCGCACCAGCCACCCCACTACCGTGTGCAGCCCTAACATGGTTAGTGTTGTTTAGTGTTATTGCTGTTTACACAGTTATTGCGATATATACTTGTTGTTGTGCTCATAATTGTTTTGGCATTAATACACTGGTTGGATGCCCTTCCTAACACCAGTGCCACTTTACAGCATGGACTGGGTGCTTTTATTCATGCCACCAGCACTAGAGAGGATGTCTTACTGGACTCATGGGCCCTCTCTACCCTTCCATTTTACAGAATGTTCATAACAATAATAACAATAAAAAATAACACTACTAATAATTATTAATGCAATCGTGCAATGCCTGTGAATGAAGAATAATTTTAAAGTGAGGAAAGACTGTGCATTAAGCCGATCCCACTCTCTGAGCGACAGTAGCTATAACCTGAAAAGAAGAAAAGATCAATATCATCGGTAACTACTGAGCCGCAGGTTTTATGTCGGAGTTAACCCAGTTTCCTGAGATGCCTTCTCCTAGAAGAATGCCTGACAAGGGCTAGGGGTCCTTCACTCCCAGGGGTTTAACTGCACGATCGGGTATCCAGCCCGATTATATCTATGTTTCCGCGCAAAAAAAAAAAAAAATAATAATCACTTATTGACACTCATACGTACGACACACACACACCAACACTCATACATACAAACACACACACACCACTCACACACACACCACTCACACACACACACACTCACTCACATACCAACACTCATGCATACAAACACACACGCCACTCACACACACACACTACACACACACACTCACTTACACACCAACACTCATACATACAAACACACACACGCCACTCACACACACACACACATATACATATATTGCCGTCATTACTGATACAAGATCATGTCAACTGTTGACTTTCAAAAGAGTTTGTATAATTGAAGCCGTGTGTTACTGTTCAGTATTATTATAATAACTGTTTTACAGCATAGAGCTACGACCCTCCATGCTCCGGGACAAATCCCGTCGAGGTCAACCCTGTCCTTTATATATATATATATATATATAATCATCATCATCATCATCACTGTCTCATGTCTTATTTTATATGCTTGCATGGGTCAGACAGCATATATATATATAATTTATTTATATTCATACTTGATTGAGCACTGTTTTCCTTTATCTTTTTTCACATCCACCGATATTTACCACACACACAAATATATATATATATATATATTCATATGTATATATATATATATATATATATATATATATATATATATATATATATATATATATATATATATATATATATATGCATATATATATATTTATATATGAATAGCCTATAAGAAATTCTGCATATATTTAGCTACCAAACATTTTATGGAAAATTAAACTTAGATTTTATGATAAATAAACTCCGTTCTTCACTTGATTTATTTTTTCTCCAATTGTTTTATAGCAGTGATCTTGTTCCTCCTATGGAGCCAGATAAATACACAAATAAATAAAGAGACAAAATATAGAAAAGTTTGTTGATGCTGGTTTATGTTTAGGTGTTTAACAAACTCAGCTACACAAAATAGAAATGTTGACATACAAATAAATAAAACTTCTCTTAAATTATTCAGATATCTCTTGGCAAAATTGTGATCTTTATGTGAGTGTCTGACTCTGAAGTTAAATAAATACAAAATAGTAAAATCTGGAAACTGAAATAACTGGTTGTGGACTACATCAACAAAAATTTAATCCACAAAGAATTCATTGAATAGTTTAGTGAGTTGATTTATTATGAGGAATGAAAAATTCTAGCTTTTTAGACACTTTTCCTTCTTTGGAGAGGGTGAGCATAGAAACCCTGTTCCTGTTATCTCTCTTCTTCTTACAGTGTAGGAAGACTTGGGATGGGGTGATAAAAGCTGATTTTGCACAATCACACCTCTTGAAGGCAATGACACAGGATGGAGATCTCTGGCATAATACAGAAGACTCACTTCCCCATGTGCACAGGTTGAAGCATGCATCTTATATACACTACCTTCTCCCTCCCCTTCATGCTCTAACAACCCTCCCCATCCACGTCCTTCCCCCTTGCACCCCCCATGTCCTTACTATCCAACCATACCTGAACACCCCACCCCCTCACGCACAACCCTAGATTTACCCCACTCCAATCCAAGCCCCCAGCCCACACTGTAATGTGGTCACATTGGCAACACAATAAAAAGTGCCCAGCCCTCACTGTAAAGTGGTCATATAGGTAAAATGACAAAAACATGCCCAACCCACACTGTAAAGTTGTTGTGTAGGTAGGTTTCATGACAAAATGTGCCTAGCCCACACAGTAAAGTACTCGTGTAGGTGACATGATAAAAAGCACCCAGCACACACTATTGTCATGTAGGCATCATAACAAAAAGCACACTCTATAAATGTGGTTGGTGTTAAGAATTGCATCCAGCCATAGGAACCAAGCCAAAACCAGTTCTGTATGAGCAAGATATGGTCATTGGACCTGGCTTGTCTCACAATGGGGCAACTTGTCTAACCCAAGGAAAAATGGATGTTAAAGGATGATGATGATATATATATATATATATATATATATACATACACACATATAGTGTTGGCACAGCAGTAAAATTGTTATATTATTTGACTGGCTAGTAAAATAGACCAATCACAGCATATTCTACTTGTTTCTCCTTATTATAATTCCTTGTTTTACTATATAAAACCCAGAGTCTTGGAGCCATGTTGGATACTAATAAAGATTCCTAGCAATGTATTTCTGACTTATCAAATTATTTCAAATATGTATGCAATACACTCTGTAAAGGGGTTGGCATTAAGAAGGGTATCCAGCTCATGAAATCATACCCAAACTGGAATGGATGTCCCTCAGACCATCTAGAATGACAATTGTTGCAACTCTCCAAACCCATACTCACACAAAAGTGAATGTAAAAGATGATGATGATGATGATATATGTGGATGGGTATATGTGAGGTTGATGGGAGTGTGTATGTGTGAATGTATATATTTATATATTTGTATATATGTATGTACTTAGGTTCGTATGTTTATAAATTGAAATGAATCTAGATAATGAAAACATTTTTTTTACTTCTCAAAATAAATTTTTGAATTTGGTTTTATTGCAGTTATATTATAAAACTGATATCAAATGGTCTGTTCAGATGGCACTATCTTTTAGAAAATTTCTAATTCTTCCATTCATGGCAACAAATGTTATTAATGACATTGAAACCAATAAATTTGATCCCATTGAAATAAATATAAATTTCTTTGTGCATAGGGAAATGGGACACATCAATCGCTATGTGACATTAAATTGATCATTACAAAAATATAGGTGATTGTGATTATTATTGTTGTTGTTGTTGTTGCTAGACAGGCATTATTGAGCTCTATAATTTTTTCATTAAAAAATCTGGTAAGTTAGATCTAAATTTTATTTAATTTCTTTTATATTATATTTTGAAGTTCAGGTGTCAGGGAAAATAAAAGGGATAGACATACTTTTTATTCTTTTTCATAATCTTCCCTCTGTAAAAGAAAGGTAAAATCTTTAATTTTGATGGCTGTCATTGACTAACACACAATAGATTGGCAGATCTAGCTGTGACCATCCCTGTTAGGTTAGAGGAATTTACACAAAATGGATTTTAAATGAGAATTCTAGATTTTTGTAATGTACTTACAAACTTTGTGAAATACTTGACAATAATTATTCAACATAAGCACTGCATAATTTTGCTGCTCTCACAACATCTCTCACACACCCATAATTGCCATGCCTAATTTGTCATTGATGGGTGGTGTTTTTTTAATATACAGTCCTTTAGGAAATAGCATTTGAAAAGAAAAACATGTTTGTTGAATAGTACAGGAATGTTACAGTTAAGCGATATTAAGTAGTTAATAACAAATAGTGAATTCAATAACAATAATAGTATGTTAATAATAGAAATAGTGTAAGATAAGTTTAATTGGAAATGTTAGAAATAAAAAGGAAACTATAAAAAAGGAACATCTTTCATTTGGTATTGTATGGATAGAAAATGGAGCGAAAATGATTAGTTTTCAATGTGAGCACTTTTGATTATATTAGCATTTTAATGATGAGTGTAAGATGAAATTCTATAGTGAACAATGAATAGAATGACCAATATATGTTTTTCATTCACTTTCACACAAAAAAGATTCTACATGGACAAAATGCAATTAGCAATTAGAAAATGAGTAATAAAAGATGACAATAATTAGAAACTTTGGGTAAGAAAGGTCATTAAATAATTTCATGTTTGTTTGAAATTAATCCCTTATCATTGACTTTGTTGGAATGCAAACCTACAATTTTCTGATAATTTATGAAAATTCTTTCAATGAGACATATTATACTCTGACATTAATCATTAACAAGCTAGCAGTCTTGCTGCATGTTTTTATTGCAGCTCCACCCATAGCACTTCAAATAAAACGCTACTACATTTTTTATGAATCTAGCATAATATTTTTATTTTATTTTATTTATTTATTTAATTATTTATTACTTTTATTTGCTAATATACATTTAAACAAATATCAGGAATTTAAGAAAGAGGCAAAAAAATAAATAAATAAAGGAAAATTATAGAATTTTTATGCTACTAATTTTCCATTAATTCTTTTTTCTAAAGAGGTATTAATTTATAATTTAAATTCCTGTTTGATTATGTTCAAAATAAATTGAAACTTGACTATTAAAAGTTAATAAAATGCTTGATTGCACGTATTCTGTTAGGATAAAATATTTGGAAATCCTATCTTTATTTTACCAGTTACTGTAAGAAAAACACAAAGAAATGATAGTGTCTAAAGAAAGGATGGTGTCTAAAAATTATCAAACCTTTTACTTGTGGAGCACTTAAGAGCAGATAGCAAATATGACATTTTGATGCGTTATGTATTAAAAATGGATAAAAAAATCTTTTAGCCAATAAGTATAAATATTTTAAACTACAGAAACCTATTAAGTACTTCTTCATACCCTACATGAAGCATAGGTTTATCAAGACTTTGTATTTAGAATTTCAGTTTGTATGTTTTATATTTTTATAAGTTACAATAATTTGATCCGTAATTTTAACTCCTGATGATGATGTCTTACACTGTCTTTGACTGCCCATTTTTAACCCCCAAAAAGAATATATCCACATATATGATAGAGTAGGGATTAACATACACTAAAAGTTATACTAACACACCAAAATACCAACAGAAACGATGTAGTACAGACATGCACCAGAGAAGTTATCAGAGAATAACAAAGCAACCAGAGACAGGGTAATCAAAGCCAACTCATCAGATATTGTAGTTAAACATCACACAAGAAAATAAATGCCTTCTAATTGACGTATGAATCCTTGGAGATGACAATATGTCTATCAAGAAATTATCCAAATATAAAAATCTGGAAATGGAAACAACCTGAATGTGGATGATTAAAATAGAGACAATCTCTATAATAATAGGTCTACTGGGAGTGATAAAAATACATTCAGACAGATACATAACAAAAAACTCTGGACTTACAAATATTACTGCAGAGAGAAAATAGCACTACTAGGCACTACACATATTACAAAGAGTATTCTCAATAAAATAGAAATAAGACCAAACACAACACAACACATGGCATACAGATCTCTGCTTGGTAATGCAGTAACAATTTGCAATAAAAATAAGATTGCTAATAATAATAATGTCTACTGTAGGCAGAAGGCCAGCAATTCAAAAAGGAGAGGAACGTTGATTAAATCGACTCTAGTGCATTACTGGTACTTTATTTTATCGATCACATAAGGATGAAAGGCAAAGCTAACCTCAGCTGGATTTGAACTCAGAACATAAAGGGCCATAACTCAATAACACAAAGCATGTTGTCTGACACTCTATCGATACTGTCAATCCCCCACTCTAACAATAATTATAACAACAGCAATAATAATAATAATAACAATAATAATAATAATTATTATTATTATTTCTACTTTTGGCGCAAGGTCAGCAATTATCCCAGTGCATTACTGGTACTTTATTTTAGCAACCCTGTAAGGATGAAAGGCAAAGTTAACCTCGGCAGGATTTGAAGTCAGACCATAAAGGGCCATGACTCTTTGCTGCAAAGCATGACATCTGACACTCTACCGATACTGCCAAGTAGTAGTAGATGTAGCTTGCCCCTTTGACACAAGAGTACCAGAAAAAAAGGAGAAAAATTGACCAGTACCAGGATCTAAAGTGGGAACTGAAAAGAATTTGGGACTGTCATGATATGAAGACAACAAATTCATGGGCTGTGTCTCCCATGTGCTATGGGGCAGGAGTTATTAAATTGAGAAAAAATGGAATGGAAAGTATTGATAAGAAAGCTAGGAAATTGATGACAGTGCATAAAGAATTCCACATGAAGAGTGATGTTGCAAGACTTTATGCTGGAAGAAAGAAATGAGTTGAAGGACTAATAAGTTGTGAAAATTGTGGCAGTGGATATAATATAATTGTTTCTACTTTAGGCACAAGGCCCCGTAAGGATGAAAGGCAAAGTCAACCTTGGCAGGATTTGAACTCAGATCGTAAAGGGACGTAACTATGCTGGAAAGCATGGCGTCCGACCCTCTACCGATACTGCCAATCCACTGCCATTAGTGGATATAATATAACGATGGTTTGAATACTGTAGAATAATAGGGATAAAATAATTGCTTATGTGGTGGATAACCTTTTAAATGTAGTCTAGAATGTATGTTCTTAATGTATGTTTGTGTGTGAGTGATGAAAGGGCACCATCCCTGATATATAAGTTAGAGTAAACTATATAATCTTGTTTGCCTTAATATTTCTAGTTAAAAATAAGATCAACTTGAAAGTTTGAAGCTCTAACTCTCCAAACTCTTTCTTCTCCTTTCTCAGTCTACAATCTATATTTTCATTTTAATCTCCTCATATACTAATACGATTATTTAGGTAATAGAAACTATCTGTTACTTCTAACAAACTGATTGAGCAGTTCATGCTAATCCTTCTTAGTATATCGAAATAAGTTGTTTTTTTATCTGCCAGAGATCCCATTGTATTATTCCTCAAAAGCCAATCTACTTGTGCTTACACAGAGAAATGGTTGTAAAATGGTAAACTGGATATACAGCTATGGTATAATTCTTTCTAAAGTGTGGAACTTATATAACTAAGACTCTCATTTCTTGGCTAGAACATTTTAAATTACTACATCAAAAAATATATTAATAGAAATTTCATGTAAAGAATTTTAGTAGTTTAAGATAACACTATTTCTAAAAAAAATCAATTCTATTTAAATATGCATAGAAAAGAGAAATGCATAAGTAAAATATAATAATAAAAGATATTTTTAGGCATCCAGCCACAGAAACTATGCCAAAAATTGGAATATACTAGCAAGACATAGTCCTCCGACCTGTCTAGGAGGTCAGTATCTCCAAAGAAGAACTAACTGTAATGACCCGTCCAACCTATACCAGCATGGGAAGCAGAGATAAATTGATGTTGATGAAGATGATATATATATATATATATATATATATATATATATATATATATATATATATATATATATATATATACACATATATATATATATTACATATATATATATTACATATGTATATACATATATATTTCTTTAATGTACTGTGTTATTTGCTTTGTTATTTCTGTTTACCTTTTACATACATGTGTGTGTGTGTGCCTGAAAATGTCTACAGAAAAGTATTAATATTTAATATGTAGCTGTAATATAAATCAGCCTGACTTTAAGTTTTGTATCTTTTCATAAATGGGCTAATTATTTCATGCAAATAAACAAAACATAGCAACCAATAAATTGGATATTTTCACCACCATTCAAAGAAATATTTATAAATTAATGCTTATTTTGAATGCTCCTAAAACATTTAATTACTTAATATGATTACACAATGTTGTGTAAATAATCATATATGTTTCTTACATTTAATACATATAATATATGAAATTATTGGCAGATGTAGCTATTTTTATTGTATATTGTAGTTTGTTTTCTGTCTTTTTACCAGAAGAGCACATTTGTTTTCTTACAGTTTTTAATGAAAGTATGTTAACAGTTATTATCTAATCTTACCTAGATATACACCTTGTTTTACTGTGTTACAGAAATTAGATTCAAATGTTACTGCTCTGTATATCAGAGAAGCCGCAAAGATTAGTGAAAGTGAAGAAAGGAAACAATTTTACCAATGGTGTATTATTGCTATCACTAGATCAAACAAAATATTCAAGTATTCTAAGAACTAGCACATGTTCTAGCAACACAAACAAACAGGCAAATACTTTAAACATATTAACATCTATTGTTTAGAATAATTTCATTAGCAGATCTTATAAGAATTTCACAGAACAACAAATTTCCCTCATCCTCTGAGAGAAAACGAAATATAAATGTGTTCTGGTGGAAGTGCAGTCTTAACTAATTTGATACAAACTATACTGTATCATGAAATTGCGATAGTGTTTTGCTTCCATCCCAACAGCTATCTTTGCAATTTTGATTTTAGATAACTGTAAACACATTCTTTTTGAAAGGATAGTATCAGAAAGTGTTGGAAGTCGAACAGGTATGAGAACATAGAGAATAACAGCAATATAATCGCATATATGACATCAAAGCAATTATAGTCTGGTTAAGAATGTTTGCTGATATTTTTTATGTTTCTCCGCCCCATCATCTCTGAACAAAAGGCTCTAAAAACTGAAAGTAGTGTGTACTTAGGTTAATGTAGGTACAGATGCTAGTTGAAAAGAGCAATAATTGGTTCAAAGGTTTTTCGTACAAGCTCATCAATGGAAAGGATGAATAAATGCTATTGATATTGGCATATGTTTGGATTATAAAAAATACTAGAAACTATAAATATACATTTGCATAAGTAAACTGTATACAATATACATAAAATAGATAAGACAAATAAAATGTAAGTTGTGTCAACAATACTGTTGATGATTAGATTAATGTTAGGTGTTGTATAGATATTGCTTCTGCCACATCTTTCATGGCCTTCTAAATGCTTTATTGAAGCAAGAATTTAAATGTATGTTTCCATACTAAACAACCATTTCTTCAGTGAGGGTGCTCTATGATCATAAATACATCTAACAATCTCATACAACTATTTTCTTGAACAAACTGCCTGTTATATTGTTATTAAGCAATGTTGGTTTGTCTACAGCAGATGGCCTGTCTTTGTATACAGCTGGGATAATTGAAGGGGAGTGCAACATCTCAGACATAGGAGTTATTTTTCTATTGTATGTATATGGACATTGAAAAGGGTCTGTCAAGGGATTGTCATTAAATTTTTTTTTTCATTGAATGTAGTAATTTGTTATATTAGTGGTATGATGAGGACATTGTGATTTATAATAGTTCCTTCTAACATGGGTAGAATGAGGAGGGAGGTATTTTAAGGGTTTCTTAAAAAGAGTGGAGTGACAATATATTCCTTATTTTTCAGTAACGTTAACACTCATTTGATGATTTGAGACACGTAAATAAAGATTTTGAACTATGGTAAAAAAGAAGGTTGAAGTGAATTATGATGGCAAAACATTAGAAAGGTATGGAGGAGAGTATAATAAACTTTCTTTAAACTGTAGATAGAATGTGGTTGATGAAAATAGCACCTAGCTGTAAATGGTTCTAAAGATTATTGGAATTAATGGGCAGAAATTATAAATATAACATAGTAACACAGTTAGAAGAGATAAGACATTATTTGAGAAAGTAGTTAACCTAAAAGATCAATGGTGGTTACAGTTCACAAGTTAAAAATGTTAGAAATGTTGATGTCTTAATGTCATCAACATTTTTTATTCTATGTATTCCAAGAGCCAGCAGAGTTACCAGTAGAATCTGCTTTAATATATGAAAGGTTACTTGACAAGGTGGTCTGTTAAGGAAATGTGGGTTGATTATAATTGTATTTCATCAACTTCTTGATAGTAAGAACATTTCAATATTTAAATCATGAAACCGTCAGAATTAACTAGTAGATGAAATCATGACTTTACCAGGTTAAGTGACTTTACCCAGGGACACACTAACAGAGCATATATAGAGAATCATTTGCTGATATTGTAATTATGATGTTGTACTGTTAGTGAATATTAAGACAGTATATTAGATGATGATTTCACAACACCTTAGAATCATTCCTTAAAGTAAAACAATACTCTTTGATTGCAATGCTGCTGAAAACATATTTCATAACAAACTAATGTGAGAGTCTCTGCTATAAATAGCAACCAAATCTCCCTACAATTACACCTGCCATCATAAAGAGAAAGGAACACTAGTCTTAGATGTACATTACTCAAATAATATTTTATAATAAAAGACAGGTTGCTCATAATTGGAATGTCTTACATTATAGGTCTGCTCAGTTAGAGCTAACCTAGGGATAAAACAACTACATTTCATAAAGTTCACACGATTCCTGAAACACACTGTAAGAATTTTAGCTGTGCATATTTTTGTGCAGTGTTGAGATAAATTATATTAAAATAGATCCAATGAAGCTTTAATAAAAATTGTTTATTGTTTACTTATAGCACATCTTTTTGCATAAGATGGCTGTAATATATTTTCACTTTTGTTAACTTACTATTTGGATATTTAAGGATGAATCTAATGCTTGCAAGTTGTTTTCCTCTATGCTTAATATAACAGCCTTGATGAATGTTAAAGATTTGTGTTCGTTGAAAACAATTTCAATCCTTAAATATTCTGTCATGAAATTACTGAATCAAGATTTCATATAACCATCATGTATCAATTCCCTTCAATCTAAAAAAATAACTAAAATTGAAATCTCTTTTTTTAGATAAGTATTTACCATTACAGTTTTATCATACTCTTTTATTCTTTTACCTCATTCAGCCCATTGTCTGTGTCCATGTTGGGGCATTGCCATATATTTATTTTTATTTACAAAATTATATTAATGATTGTTTTGTAATATGATTGAGATATAGATATAAAAAGTTGCTATGACTTTTTTGTTTTGCTTGTTTGAAACTGCATAAAATTTACTGTTTATTCATAAACTGAAATACATTTGAGATGCCCCAAAATGTTATGTATCATTAAGAAACAAAATCAAGTATGGGGTAACTTTTATAAAATTCTGAGAGATAAAGATATTTCCATATTAACATTATTTAGGTGTCAAAAAGAAAAACTTGAGACCTTTTGAAATTCCACATATCTTTTTAAAACATGGGAAGTAGGTGGTTTGCTATTCTACTATTTTGGCTGTTTATCAAAATTAAAAGGTGTTGGATGGCATTGAACCAATTTTCAATACTGAAACTTCAGCCAGTGAAACATTTCTGAATAATCAATTTGGAATTCAGTGGGGAAATTCTTTTTTCAAAAAAAGTTGAGTTATTTAGGAAACATATTTTCTTTTATTACTCTTTATTATCCCTGTATTGTACTCGTGGGATGGTTCTGCCTTGAGCAACAATGGGGAGAATAACTGAATGAATTAGTAATGTGGTTACTAAACATTACAATTTCTACTCTAGCTAAAATTGAGGTGGGATGTGTCTTTTTAAAAAGAGTTTCCAAGCAATCAACAGCATTTCAAACCAATCAATAGGGTAGTGTCAAAAGATGTTTCTCCTGAAAGACACAATATACATTTTATATATCTGTGTATATTTTAATTATTGAGTATACCTTATATATTTTCACATTTCAATATAATGAAAATGTATGTAAAAAAGTTTAACTGAAATGGTGCTAATTATAATTTTAACCCAGTAAGTCCAGAAAACGTATTGGACATTATAAAGCTTACTATATTTAATATTGATCTAGTCTATGTAGGTTACATAAGAGTTATGAAATAGGAAGCAGAAAAATATTGCAAACAATCAATAGAATATTACAAAAGTATTATTTTGTTAATTGAGGAAAATAAATTGTATGCTGAGGAAGAAGATAATGTGTAATAGAAGTTGTTGTTGTTGTTGTGGTTGTTGTTGTTGTTGTTGTTGTTGTTGTTCTTCTTCTTCTTCTTCTTCTTCTTCTTCTTCTTCTTCTTCTTCTTCTTCTTCTTCCTGAAAGGGTCAAGGGGGCTGTGTCCTCAAACACTCCTTCGAGTGGGTCCTATCAGAAGCAACCATCTCCAACTGATCTGGCTGGGTCCCCAAGTGTGACCAGCCAAGCTCATGGATGTCATCAAAACGTCTTGCTCAGGATCTACCCCTGGGTCTCTTGCCGGTTGGTTTTGATCGTAAAATATGTCCAGTGATTCTTTCCTGAGACATTCTAACCACATGCCCATAGTAGTTCACAGTAGCAAACAGAGTTAAAGATATTTATATTATAATGTATATTTGAAAAAATATATGATAATAGTTTGTAGTAGTTAATGTATAGTAAAATTATAATGACAAATCAGGACAAGAACATCTAAATGAAAAATCAAGAAACAAAAAAGAAAAAAACAACTAGAACTACACGAAAATTGCAGTATTAGTTTATTTTCTGTCTGTAGAAGATTTCATATTTTTCTTTTGAGATCCTGCAGCAAATTTGTATGAGTCAGAGCATGCTTTTGGTGCAAACAAGTTTTAGTATGTAATTGTCAATATTTTTTCTGTTATTTTATTTAGGCGAAGATCAGTCCTGATCAAGCTAACCTAGCATTGAAGGCATTACAGCCTTAGCCATCATATCCTTCTTCCAACACAGTACCAGTTTTAACTGACTTATCCAATAGGTTCTTTTTAAAGATGATCAGATGTTATTTAGGTGATATTTGCTTGATATTTCAACATATCAAATGACTATACAGAAGTCCCTTATGAGGTAAAATAAAAGAAATTCTTCGTTATTTTTCTTATTATTTTCTATTAAATACAAGAATATTTAATAAATTTATTCATATTTTTATTCTGTAAAATACAAAAGTATTTTTTTTTTAAGGTAAAATAAGATAAATTATTCAATTTCTGTCAATGGCTGGAAGGTGAATAACAGAAAAGGAGATAAGATATGACAAATTATTCAATTCCTTTCAACAGCCATTTCTTAAATAAAAGAAAATGAAATAACTCACAGTTAAAATGCTCACCAGGTGATTAGGTGAAATTTTAGCAACAATTCTTTCTTCAGTTGATCTTCGCTAGTATTCTGGGTAGTTTACGTCAATCAATGCTTCTTTGTTTCCTTTATGGATTTGATCAATCTTATGTTTATTGTCGCTAACACTCACTTAATATTTTGTGTGCGTACATGAATGAGAAGATCAACAAAGTACTGAGTGGGATTGATAACATAATGATAAACCCCAACAACTTTTCAAATATTGCTGTATATAAATTATTAAAATGACTTAAACATGTTAATGTTTTGTACATGTACAATGTTTTGGCAAATTATTGTCATCTTATTGTCAAATCCCCAAAAGTGAATTACTGTAGTCTGTACAATATTTTTATTTGTGTAAAATTCTTTTTCAACTTGTTAGGCAGGTTTCAGTATTTATTTATTTATTTATCAAATAATTTATACGGCCGTATAGAGCTAGTAAGTCATGACAGACTAAGGGAAGTATTGAGTACTCCTTACAGTTGGTAATCAAAAAGAGCTAGTGAGACAAGTAATAAAAAAAAAAGGGCCAATGGGAGGCAGATTATGCATAAGAAAATGAAAAAGAAAAGGGAAATAGGAAACAAGGGAAACAATAAAACAGAAGTTTCTGTTGTTGAATCTTTTCATAGCTTCCATGTACTCAAACAGTTTGTTTATATTTTGTAGACCTGTAATCATATATTGAAATTCCAATCTTGGTAGTTTTTTAAAGATTGGTTTCAATATGGCCTGTCTCTCAGACTGATAGTTTCTACATGAGAACAAATTAGGTAAATTTTGCTATGCTGATAACATCTAACAGACAGAAACATGTCTATAGTTACTCATCACTGGCCAACAAAGATCAAACTTTTCCCTAAATATGTGAATCAAAAAATTATTATTATTTTAAAAAATTATTATTATTTTATTCTTTTACTGGTTTTCACATTCCTTTGATCACTCCATTATTACCTCTGATCCAGTAATGTTGATGGATAATTTCATTAAAAGAAATTACTTCATTTTGTGCACAGCTGGAGGGTAAATGTTTCAATTTTTCTATTTTAACATCTGGAGAAGTTTCAGCCAAAACTTTTGCCAAGCCTCTGAATGAATTATAGCAGTCAATTCAAAGAGAGAATTGAACCTTTTAATCACAGGAACATTTCTCACAGTCAATTTCCTCCAGTATTCTGCAAGATAGCTCCTGAAAAAATGCTGATTCATGAGTTACACTGACAGAAAAGTTTGAGATGATAATTTCAGCCCAGCTATATAATTTACCATTGAATTCCTCTGATATTCTGTGAATTGGCTCTTTCACTCTTAGATTAGAATTTGTTTCTTTTGAATATTTCATTTGACTTAATTGGATATATTCTGCTATTTTTACCTTTGATCATGAGTTAAAATTTAATAATTTCTTTCATTTTTCTTCATAAAAGATTATGAAAAACTTTCAATTGAATATCATCTATAAAATTAAATATTATTTTTTATTTAGCTAATTGAAATTCCAAAAGGTATCCTGGCAGGCAGCAAACAAGCAAATTCAGCCAATCAAAATTTTTGTTGAGATTGACCATATAATTTCTATTGTATTCAATGAACTGACATTTTTGCTTTTGCAATCCTTTTATTCTTTCACTGGTTCCAGCTATTAGACTGTGGCCATACTGTGGCACCATCTTCAAAACTCAAAACATTTAGTCAATTATATCAGCCCCAATGCACTCATTTTCAAAAGCTTAGCACATATTAATCTTTATTTTGTCCAACTGCTAAGTGACCTGATATATACAAACAATAAATGTGACCAGACATAAAATTCTACACATAATCAAATATATTTATGCACTCTCTTGCACACACATACACACATACATACATACAGACATACATGCATACACACACACACACACACGTATGTGTATGTATGAGCTTTCACAGAGCTTCTGTCTACCAACTACCAAATTCCATTGAAAAACCATTGGTCAGCCTGAGTCAATAATAAAAAACACTTGCAAAAAGCAAGCTCCTTAACCAAACAGATACGACTAAACTTTTTACTTTTATTTAGTGTGTAGCATAATATTCCAACCTTTCTATCAAAGTGGCAGAACCATAGTTCTATTATTTAATTTTTTATCAGCTATAATTCAAATGCATTCGTGTGTTTTATATTGAATAATAATATTCGATTTGTTTGCAAGCAAACAGCCTCATCACGCTATGTTTTATAGATGGCCATCACCATCCTTTTGTTCTAGCGGTGACAGAGAAATAATTGTCAATAATATTGTTTCTGAGTTATTGCCCTTTGTCAAGATTGTATATCTTCTGTCACGCAGTAGAAATCTTGAGAATATATAGTATTCTTTAAAGTATACATCAGCTGGTTAGTCTAATTCGCATACCGTGCAATTTTACGGCTGGTTTTGCCAAAAATTAAAAACAAAATTAGAATTTAGTTTTTTTCTGTAACATAGCCAATTAGGTTAATCACCAGATATGCAAAAGAGTGCTACTTAGCTACTTGTTGAAACTATTGTGTCGGTGCTAGGATGAGGGAACAGTCCTGCAAGACATGACAGGCTGCAACATTGTCACCCTCTATAAGAACAAAGGGTGCAGAATCGACTGCAATAGCTACTCAGGCATCTCACTGCTAAATGTTGTTGAGAAGATCTTTGTCCACGTGGTCCTGCACAGACTACCGAAAATTGCTGAGAGTGTGTACCCCAAAATCTCAGTGTGGTTTCAGGTCAGAATGCTCCACTATTGACCTGATCAACTCCCCTCCACAACTACAGAAATGCTGAGAGCAAAGGCAACCACTCTTACATTACTACACAAAGGCATTCAATCTAGTTAGTAGAGATGGCCTATTCTAAATCCTTGCCAGGATTGGTTGTCCTCCAAGACGTCTTAGGATAGTGCAGATATGAAAAGTGTCATTCAATTTGATGGCTCTTCTTCAAAGGCATTTAACATATGCAGCAGTTTGAAGCAGGGCTGTGTGCTAGCCCCCACCCTGTTTGGCATCTTTATCACTGTCATGCTGTAACATATATTTGAAAGATAACAGCTGCATAAAGACCTGCAGAGTAAACCTGGTGGCTGGGATCTGTGGAAGAAGCAGACCTGGGAAGACATGGAATGAGGTTATGAAAACCGACCTTAAAAAACAGAAGTGACTAATGACTGTGAGAGCTGAGGAAGCAGTGCTGAGGAAGACCTGACTTACAGCATACAATGTGACCTGAAATACCTCCATCCCCCTGCCTCCACTAGCACACCCCCCAACAGTTATCCTCAATATCACTACTTCAACCCCACCATGCATGCCACCCCCATTCTTAGCAACCGTCTCTGTCCCGTGAAGTGGCTAGTGATGAGAAGAGCATTCAGCCATGGAGGGCTAAATAAATGAATGGTTGAGAGGACCTTTCAGTCATGTCAAGGATATAACAGCCTCACATGTATTTCGTGATCTCCATGATAAATGCACCCAGTACATGATGTAAAGTTCTTGGAGATAGGAAGGGCATCAAACCATAGAAAGCTTGTCAAGCAAAGGGTCAGGAGGACCCCTAGTTGTGTCAAAGACCTCTCCTGTGCACTTGCTAGAGCATCGACAGTACATAAAGTAAGACACAGATTCCTGGCCTGCGTGGGATACCAGTGGCTCTGCTTCAGTACTGACTTGGTCTATGCAGACCCATTCAACCCTTGCTGGCAAGGAAAGCAGACATTAAAACAATGATGACAATGATGTTTATTTTGTAAACAAAAATTTTAGATTAGAAATGACTACTGAAGACACTTACAGTTATTTAAGTATCTTATTTGTTTTAACTGAAATTGCATTTACTGCTTTATAATATTTAATATTCCTTAGATGTAACAATGTAGCTATTATATATTTGTCAATCTCTATAGACGTGTGTTTGTATATTGTTTATGCGATGTAACCAGGATTACAACTTATACCTAAAGTTTTTGTGTAGCTTTCTTTTGGAATATACAGATTTAAGTGTGCAAAGTTCTTATATAGTTGTAATGTAGACATTTCGTTACTGAACTGGCTTTCCCAATTCTAAAATATTTTAAAGTAGACTTCATAAATACACTATTTTTACAAGGATACTTTCCTGAGAGAATATGTCTTTTTGTGTCAAAATGTCATCAAAGTCTAGACATTTGTCAGTTAGGATAGTTTGGCCTATTAAGCACCATTAAGTATCATTTCCATAGTGATTTTATTCAATTCTTTTGTAAGATATTGGATTTGCTTGTGTTCTAACGTGCCAAATTTCAATTTAACAGTTTGACATTTCATGTTACTTATTTTATTTCATATGCTAGCATGGAAGATGGATGTTAAATGATGGTGATGATGACGATGATGCATGGAAGGCTGAATACTCTCCACAATATACTACCAAGTGCAACTCACTCTCTTCAAGGCTAACCCCATAACATGACACTTGCTTTCCTGCAGTGCTGGTGCCAATACAAAAAGCACGCAGTCTCCTCTGTAAGGTAGTCATGCTGGTGCAATGACAAAAAACAACCATTCCACCCTGTAAGCAGCTGCTTGTGGTAGTACCACAAAAAAAGCTCCCAGTACATGCTGTAATGTGGTTGGCATTAGCAAGGGCATTCAGTCATAGAAAACCAAGCCAAAAATGGATCATATGACCAAGACCTAATCACCTGATCTGCCTAGCCGTACATGATAGCCTGCCTAACCCATGCAAGCATGGAAAATAGATGTTAAATGATTAGGGGGGGGGGGTATAACAAAATCTGTCTTTGTTTGGTTTAGCATCTTTATTATCACTATCATCAACACCATCACCACCACCACCACCACCATCATCGTCATCCTCATTATCACCATTATCATCATCATCAACACCATCATCATCAACATCACCATCATTATCATCATCGTTTAACTTGTACAATTCTAACACTTTACCATTTATTTGAGCAATATGATCTGCTCAGTGAGATACGTTATATATTATGAGAGACTAGATTACAGGCGTTTCCTTTATGAGAATTATATGTCATTTATAGACTCTTTAAAACAACATCTCACGGTGGTAAACCTCCAGTCTTTTTGTAGTTACCACTTTCTGCTAACATTTTTTTTTTTGTCTTGTAATTTCCAATACCAAATCTATTCTCCTAATCCTCTTCTTCTTTTTCACTTGTCTACTTCATCATTCCCCTCCTCCTCCTCCTCCTCCTCCATCTCTTTCTCTCTTTTTGTTCCCTTTATCCTCCAACCCTACCCCACCAGCACCCCCCTCATCCCACTTCCACAGCCACCAGCACTACCACTGCTCCTCCTCTTTCTCCTCTTCTTTCCATTTCTACAAGCCCCTCCCTGTGAGACTCAGTTGTTATTCACAACTCACCAAGGCACTCTTTTGTTGCTACACACATCACTAGCTTCATCTCACCATATAAAGGCAAGTCAGCATCTTTAGTTTTGGCACCAATATAAAATACACCCAGAACACTATGTAAAAACATGATTATCACTGTAATATTGGTGCCACAAGAAACTACACCATATGATCTTTGTTCAGTGATTGGCATTAAGAAGGACATATATAGCAGATGCCATGCTAAACATTGGAATGTTCAAACAAGTTGTAATCCTTCTGACCTATCTAAGGAAGACAGTATATGTGAACAAGAGCTGGTTCAAACCAGAAGTCAGTATATCTGAACTAGAACTGGTTTAAACCAGAAGTCAGTATATCTGAACAAGAACTGGTTTAGACCAGAAGTCAGTATATCTGAACAAGAACTGGTTCAGACTAGAAGACAGTATATCTGAACAAGAACTGGTTCAGACCAGAAAACAGTATATCTGAACAAGAACTGGTTCAGACCAGAAGTCAGTATTTCTGAACAAGAACTAGTTCAGACTAGAAGACAGTATAACTGAACTAGAACTGAACTGGTTTAGACCAGAAGTCAGTATTTCTGAACAAGAACTGGTTCAGACTAGAAGACAGTATAACTGAACTAGAACTGAACTGGTTTAGACCAGAAGTCAGTATTTCTGAACAAGAACTGGTTCAGACTAGAAGACAGTATAACTGAACTAGAACTGAACTGGTTTAGACCAGAAGTCAGTATTTCTGAACAAGAACTAGTTCAGACTAGAAGACAGTATAACTGAACTAGAACTGAACTGGTTTAGACCAGAAGTCAGTATTTCTGAACAAGAACTGGTTCAGACTAGAAGACAGTATAACTGAACTGGTTTAGACCAGAAGTCAGTATTTCTGAACAAGAACTGGTTCAGACCAAAAGACAGTATATCTGATCAAGAACTGAACTGATTCAGACCAGAATCAGTATATCTGAACTAGAACTGGTTCAGACCAGAAGACAGTATATCTGAACAAGAATTGGTTCAGACCAGAAGACAGTATATCCGAACTAGAACTGAATTGGTATAGACTATAACAACTCGTCCAAACAATGTCAGAAAGAAAATTGTATGTAAAATGATGATGATGACAACAACGATGGCAACAACAATCATGATGATGAAGACTTTCCATGGTTATTAGAGTTTACTGTAACTTGGTGTGTTTTCTTTTTCTTTGGAATGTTATACTTTATAACACAGTAAAGTGGTATGCTATATTCTTATTCTTTATTATAGATATGTTTTCATGTTTCATATTGATCAAAAGAAATAAAGATATGCAGTATTCTTCCCATGTTTCATGCTACACCAAAACTGGTTCATCTGTAGAACTGAATATTATTTCTAGTTCCACAGAAGGGTTACTTAAGTTTTACTTCACAACAAAACATATTTATTATTTTAAACATGAAGTTTCCTTAGATTCTTTGAAATGTTTTATATGGAAAAGTTTTGAACTTTTTTTTAAATAAAAAAATTCAATTGACAAATATGTTTTCACATTCTGACATTTGTCATAACTCTCATTGTTCTAAACGTGATCATTTTCACTAGAAAATATTATGATGCCATTTATTATTTTTTTTATTTCAAAGAGAAATAGAATAAAACACATTTAAACAAAAATAATAATTCAAAATTAGCGCATCAGCCAGTATGTCTTGCAGAGCTAATGTATTGTTAGTCATTCCATTTTAAATGCTGATCAGAATAAATTATCACTGTATGGTTTCTGGAGGGAAAAAAGCTTCATCTATGCAAAAGTCTTTAGCAAATGTGACCTTAATTACAACTAATTTTTAACTTGCCAAATTTCAATTTAACAACTTGAAATTTTTGTTACTTAGTCACAGTGAAGAATAGTGCCCATGACTCTTTACGGGGTTTCTGCGTTTGCTGGGAATGAAAGTATCTTTAAATACTTGCTTCAGAGCTAGGTGGCAGTGTGAAAGTGGATGATTGATTAGATATATTCCCAATAAGTCAAGGCAGTATTTGAACTCAGAAAACAAAGAGCTAGAACAAATACTATAATCATCTGATGTGATACTCTAACAATTCTGCCTGCCTACTTTCATAGAATGGTACATATTTATTGATCCAATTCTCTAACTCTTCTCCCAATGAGCTACCTTAATTTGCTAAATATGTATTCATGTATAGATAGATATATTTACGAAATATTATAAACACATTTATATAATACACTTGTGAGTGGTATTTCACAATGTCTTGTGAACGTCTCATCCCAACCTATAGCTATAGTAGAGGACACTGTCCAAAAGTGTCACACCATAGGATTGAACTTAGAGCCAAGAGGTTACAAAACAAATTTCTTTACTGCACAGCTATTCCTAATCCTGCTTTAATGATTTATCAGAGAAAACGTAATAAATTAAAAGGAAATGCTCATAAGTAAATGAATAAGCAAGTTTTGCCAAAACCAATCACTAACTACTTTAATCCTTCAGTATTATATATCTTCTTCATGAGAACAAAAAGAATTACATCAGTTTTATTTTGCTTTATCATAAACAAACATAATTTTATATGATTTTATTAGTAGGTAGTACTAATAAAATAATAAATACAAACTAAAGAAGCAGTAATGGTTAAATATAATTGAAAAAAACTTAATAACCAGATAATTGTAGGCAACTAAGTACATGTTTTGTTATGAGATGTTGGCTGATTTCGAATAGGTAATGGTTTTGTAAACATTTACTTCTTCGGAAACAGTTGTAAAGAGAAAACATATACAAGAATGCATGATAGTAGTTCCTCCCTTATGCATACCTGTCAGAGGATTTATTATAACCTATGTTCTGTGTTTTAAATATTCTTAATATTTTCTGTCGTATTTCTTTAGAAAAAGGGTAAATAAATAAACAACTAGCTGAAACTATTTTTCAGTTTTATGCCTTGAATATATAATGCTCATCTTTGGGGGTGTAAATGTTTAGTTATGCAGTCTATCGTCTTGAATCTATTTTTCTTATAAGTAGTTGCTGGAAGGTTTTTATTCTTTGTTTCCATAAAAAGATTTACATCTTATAAATATATACACACATATATATTATTTATATATATATATATATATAATCATAATATATATTATATATATAAGAGAAGAGTTGGTAAAAAAAGTATCTTGAGAACAAATTATGAACACATCTATCTAACTATACTTACATTTGCATACATACTCACATCTATCTAACTATACTTACATTTGCATACATACTCACATACATGCACATAAATGCAAACATGTGTACTTGCCCATGTACTCATACATAATCATATACATGTACACAAATAAATGATGATGTCAATCATGTAGTTAAGACTATTTTCCTGTGAAGAAGAAACACTCAAGATTAAATGATTAATGATTAAAATGCCTGATTATTCATGTAGTTTATGGTTCTATATTTACAGAGATCAATTTTCAAAACCTATTGCCAGTAGAAATTCACATCATGTCTAAAAAGATTTTAAATAATTGATATTTGCTTCTTTTTTTTTGTTACTCCTACACTAGTAGTAACATATTGATGAATATGTGAGATTTTTCTTCTCTTTGTTTCGTAGTTGTAAAGTTCAGAAGTCTATTCTATATGATACTTCATGTGAATGGTATTATTGTAACTTTAACCTTAACTGGAAGACACATAAAGCATATATTTTTTCAAATGTTCATACTGAAGAATAAGACTAGCATATTGTATTTATTTTAATTTTATATTACACTGTATAGACAATAGCATTGTTGTTTAGAGATTTTCAATGGACCTAACATTGTTTTTTTATTTTTTAGCACTGACATTAGTGAGAGAAAAAAGGAAGGAACAAATAACACAAGGTATTTTTATTTGTAAGCACTCAAGTATTGGTTTTCACTGATATTCATTTGAGGAAGATACACACACATATAAAATGTATACATATATATATACAATACTAGCAGTGGTACCTGGCGTTGCATGAGATAAGGTATTTTGGAACGCAGGCCGCCAACAGACCTAATCGTGGAAAAACTGCATGCCTGGACAATATGTAAAGAAAATAAACCGAATACTCTGATGGCTGGATAATCTTTAAGATTTTACTCGATGAAGCAGCAAAAAAGGGATCAAGAAAATGAATTTTTTTTATGTGCATAATATGCCTTGAAATTTCGGGAAAATCAGCTAGACGTAACGCCTCAAAAAAGCCGTAAAAAGCTGAAAAAAACATGAAGTTTTTCACCTAATGTAGGCCCTAGGCCATAAAAAAGTTGGATTGTCTTTGCTCATGGTATGAAGAAGAGACTGACTATTACATAGTTACAATTTCAAGGAAATTGGTCTGGCGTAATGCCTCAAAAACCCCCTAAAAACCTGAAAAAACGCAGTTTTCACCTAATGTGGGACCTAGGGGATCAAAAAGTTGAATTTTTTATGTGCATAACACTCCCTGAAAGTTAAGTAATACACATGTAAAGTTTTTAAAAAGTCGGTTGGGTATTTCTCGAGTTTTAGGAATTCAAACTCACAGACACACAGACACACACAGGCAGACATCCTCAGGGAAGTGACGTAATGCAGACAGCCAGACATACAGACAGATATTATAAGGGCGCGACGTTATATGTATGTATCTATCTAAAAAGAGAAAGACTAGATCGCTAAATCGCCTAATGGGCATTGAAAATTTGAAATCTTTTTGCTCAGAAGACTCCCTGAAACATAAGTATTACATGTGTAAAGTTTCAAAACAGTCGGGTAGGTGTTTCTCGAGTTTTAGGGATTCAAACTCACACACACACACACACACACAGACAGACATCCTCAGTTTTATATATATAGACTAGCAGAAAACCACCTGGTGGGCGGTGTTCTGCTAGCAAATCTAGTGTATATACTGATATTGTTGAGATTTGGATGAGAAATGTTTTCGGCACCACATGTTCACCGTCTCTCGGTGTGTCTTTTATGCATGTATAAATATATATGTTATCTATACGGTGAAATCTTTGAAATAAATATATGTTAAAACGAAAAAGAAGAAAATAAATAACTGGCGGTTAGAAAAAAATATTCCTATGAAATTTTAATCATACCATTAGGTGTGAATAAGGAAATATTTTTTTATTGTCAAAGCAAATGTTCAAAAGTTAAACTTCAATTTTTTTAATTATTTCCAATCTTTTCATGAAATTGAACACTGGACATTGGCTGCTGGAAATGGAAATTAAATCGTATTTAATTCTATTTAAATTTCTAACCTTATTTTATTATTTATATTTTTTCAATAAGAAATAAAAAAAATAAAAAAAAAATTGAAGAAAAAAATTGAACAAATCAAACGTAGGTTATGAAACTGCGCAATCTGATTAATAAATTACCTCATCAGCAGCAACCTTCTTCAAATGGTCCTTATTATCAGCAGCAACAACCACAAATTCAATGGCAACCTTCTTCAAACCACAAATTCAATGGCAACCTTCTTCGTGTGGTGTCAAGTCAGAACTGCCTCGAACTGGTTACTTCTGGCTTGTGCAAGGTGTCTCTATAGCAACCAGCTATTCCCTCGGCCTCAGTGACCAAAGTCAGTGGAGAGAGGAAGGTAATATTTCTGTAGCACGTGTTTTAGCGTCTATTCACTCTCTCTCTCTCCCTCTCTTCCTCCCGCTATCCCCCTCTCGTAGTCTGTCTCTTTCTTTCACTCTCACTCTCTCTCTACGCACGTGTTTCCACTGTCGGACAGACAGACAGAGAAATTGCTGGTTATATATATAAGTAGATAACACAGATTCTGGATAAACAGCAGCTCCTTATAATCTCTAAATTGGAGAAGATTTTTGTTGAGTTAAAGCAGGGCCATTCTGCTGCTGAGGCCCTAAGCTATATGAAATTTGAGGTCTTTCTCTAAAAAAATATAATTATTATAAAGAATAAATTTATATATATATATATATAGAGTGAGAGAGAGAGAGAGATAAATATATATATATATATATATATATATATATATATATATATATACACACATAATTGTTGATGATTTAGTGTTAAAGAATAAAATCTTACAATGAAATAAAAATATATGTCCCCGAGTGTGTGTGGCCCTAAGCTATAGCTTATATAGTAAATCCAGCATTGAGTTAAAGGCTTAGAAAGCATAAATCAGCTAAGGCTATAGAAGTTATCTCTCTTGCTTGTTTCGCAACCCTATAGGCATTTTCAATATTGAAATTGTGAAATTGTGATGGGGTATTTTTATCCACTCACCATATTCAGACAGTGAGACTTTATTTAAATATTTCCTATTTATAAATAATGCTTCCCTTGGGCATGTTGCTAAAACTTTGTTGACATACATATTCAGTGCATTATTCTTCCCTTTGTCTATATTTTTATCAGGTGTGTTTTAGTCAGAACAACTTATGAAGTGAATAAATATTCTTCACTGGGAGATCTGATGTCTGCTCATTTCATGAAGCTGGCTTATAGACAAAGTGTACCTCCATATATATAACCAGTGTTCTACACAGTTTATGATTAAGAAATTCAATTCGCAATGTAATGGAATGGTCATATTCCAAAGGTGCTGTGAAATGGGATTGAACTTAGAAGCATGTGACTGTGAGGCAAACTTTTAATTACTCAGTCTTGCCCAATCCCATGACTTGCTTTTGTAAGAATGGTTTGAAATGGAATATTAATTTAAATTCACTGAACATGAGAATCACATTTCAGTATTTTGTTCACTAAATGATAAGGTTAAATACATTAAAAAAAAAACGTTTTATGCATTAAATTATATTTTATTACATAATCCATGTTGGCATCATTTATAAACTATTTTGTTTCTTTTAGTTGGTGATTGCTTATTGGATATTTAACAATTTCTCTATTTATATTTTGATATCCATTTATGTCTTAAATTTTATCTTTTATGGATGTAGAATTGCTAAATTATTGAATATGATGTATCATATAAAGTAATATTTCCTAGTGTTTGTAGTTACTTTGATGACTATTAAACTGTTCTTGTGGAGTTAGTTGCAGTTATGTGCCTGGTATATAAATATAGGAGGATATGATAGTGTTAGCATAGGATGTTATATGACAAAATTATATTGTCTGAATAGAGGTTGAAAAGGCTATAAGAGATAGAACAGATCATTGAAAACTGCATATGAACACCATTAAAAGACTTGTTATTAAATAATATATAGCTCTATAATCATCAGAAATTGTCAGTCAGGCATATTTGCTTTGTTAGGGATATTCTAAGAATACATTTCATTAGTGATTGACAGCAATTTAGTTGAAACCATTATTGATGTTGATTGTGATTTCTCTTTGTTAGATCCAGTTAATGCATATTAAAGAAGTTAAGAGAGTTTATGTTTTGTCTTTTATATATTATGTATATAATCCAAACCTAGAGTTCTAAGAGATTGTAAGGCAGCCAATAGTTATTGTTGATATCTAATGTGTTCAGTATGTTTTATGAGTAAATAACAAAGGATTGAATGGAAACATTTGCTTATAGCAATGGCATTGAGAATGGTATGTGTTAGAAGCTAGTTGTTACTGAAGATATTGAATACTTCTTGTGAGTGTTGAGTTAGCAGGATGGCCAGTAAGATGAGTATTGTGGGAGTGGGGAATATATATTTGTTTTTAGCTAGCTTTGACCTATAAATAGAAGTAGGCAATATAATGCTTCATTCAGTCCCATAGACATTCTGCCATTATTATGGACACGGTGTCTTGAAATTTAAGACATAACAGCTGGTGATGGTATCACTTTTTCCAACATATTATTGGTCAACAGAGACAGGTAGACCTAGATAAAGGTAGAAGTACCATGTTGAAGAGGCTTCATCCTGCAGTTGATCAACTGGAGATGAATGGAATGGAATAACATGAAATTACATTTGGATGATGAATGTACATAGCTTAGTGGTGAGTGTGTTCAGTTTACAACCGTAAGCTCATGAGTTTGATTCCCAGTAACTGGTTGTGTCCTTGAGCAAGAAACTTTATTTCTTTATGTTACTTCACTTCACTCAGCTGGTGAAAATGAGTTGTATTTGTAATTCAAAGTGCTAGCCTTGTCACACACTGTGTTATACTGAATCTCCCTGAGAACTATGATAAGAGTACATGTGTCTGGGAAATGCTAATTAATTTCATGAACAAGCTGTGTCATTAACCATATTAACTGGAACGTGCATTGTCCGAACTGACAGAGGGTGAACATACATACAACATTCATATTTGGAGGGTGTTTCTTGAAAGAGACTAGCAAATTTGGCATATACATTATGAAGTTGAAACAGCTATGTTAAAGTTCCATTACTGGCTCATTTGTTTACAATCGATCTGTTTAGAATCTTTGCGGAAGTGTATATGACTAATGGGCTTACAGAGTAGGATACATACTTATTTTATAAATCTTTACAATTTATTCAGTTTACATAATTGTTGTATGAAAGAAAAGCATTGTAAATTTGATTTCCACTAAGAGATATATAGATGTCTTCATCATCATTATTATAGTCTTCATCATCATTATTATGATCATCATCATCACCATTCCTAGTTCCTATGCTTACATGTGTTAGATGAGACCTCACATTCTGAAACCAGATTGGTTGGGTTGGAGAATCACATTTTACTCTTATGTTCCATTTTTATCATGATTTATGTGACTGGACGACCTTTCCTAAGGCCACCCACTTTACTGAATATACGTGGTCCCAGCATTCACTGTGTACTCAACCAGGCTGAGAAAAGCAGTTATAGTTGTGGGTGTGTAGGGCAAGATACATGTAGTTTGTCAAGGGAGAAAATCATCCCACAATGGGAAATGGAGAGAAGAGTAAGTGTTGAGTTCTGAGGGTGGCATATTGGAAGGGGAGGCTTAAGTGTTTTACACTTCTCTGCTTCTTCACTGATCTTCTTCATATTAATTTCATCCTGTTCGAGTTTTCTGTAGCACAATGTATCATCAGTCAATATGGCCCTGGGTCATCTTCATGAGGTCAGTCTCTGTGCATCATCCCAAGATCTCCTAGGTCATCCTCTTCCATAGGTTTCATTAATTTCAAATGCCCTGCATTTCTTTATTTACCTATTCTCCTCGCTATGCAACACATGTCTATACCAGTGCTGTCTTATTTCTTCTATACTGCATCAAGTCCATCTTGTATTGAGCTTTACTCTTATTTTATTAAGGCTTCATCATTTAAGCACACTACTTTTACACATCCATCAGAGCATGCTCACTATTCCTTTCCAGTCTTTGCAGTACATTTGCATACAGTAGCTTATAAGATTGAAAGTGTTTCATTGGTTTTTCGAGTGTGCTTTTGTTATATAATTGACTGTTTACAAAGTATTTATATTGGTTCGGCTTATATCTTTACATGGATTTGTTTTTTATAGTTGATTTTAAAAAAATGTTTCATAAGATTTTATGTGGTTGTTGAGATTATGTTTGTTGCACAAAAGCTGATCTTTTGTGAGTAATCATAGTCAGCTTAAATATGTTGATATCTTAGTGTGAATGGTTTTCAGGAGTATATTTTGGATGCTTTAGGTTGCTCTGTGAGTTGCAGTCGATGAAAGTTCTTGGGTATAAATGAGATTTATGTGTTATTTAGGATTGGTGGGATTATAGATTTAGATTATCGCAGGTAGGAAATTGTTAACAGTAACAAAATAGTAGTAATATACTAGTTCATAAAAGTTGGTAAACTAAACAACTGTGGCATTACTTTTATCATTTGATATAATGGCCACCTCCTTCTAATTATGGAGTTATTTAATTATAGAAACTTATTCTAGGAAGTATAGGAATAATTAACTTTCTGAGTATAATTAATTTTGTCTAGATAATGCTGCAGTTTTTATAAAAACCACTGTAGTTTCTCTCACTAGAATTCTAATTTATATGAATAAAGCAGTTTGAAACCATTCTTGCAACTAGGGAAGAAAACATTTCGGGATTAATAGTACCAGAATCAATGTTCAGCGTCTTTCCTAAACCTGGAACTGTTTCTTTTATAAGAAATAAGTACAGGTTTATCAGTTTGGGTTAATTTTCCAATAACAGAATTTTGAGGTATTGCAGAGAGTAGTTGGTATAGATGTCAACAAAAGGTATAGGTGCTGGTTTGGCATGTGTAAAGGTGTACCAGCTGGTTCAAAGTTACATTGTGTTTGAATAAAGTAGGAATGCCAACAACACATTGACAGTGAGGAAACATCTACATGATTTTTGATCTGTTAAAAATACCAGCCAAATTTCCCTCATGTCATTCTTCACCTTTTAAAAAACAAATATACTGGATAATATACCCTTAATGGTGCTTTGCTTGAGAAGAAATATGTGATGATCACAGCTAGACTGCTTATGATCATAGATCTGCTTGATCCAATTCACCATGGGCAAAAGTACAATAACTGATAGTTAAATATAGTATATGTCTAATATTTTTTAATCTTTTCCTTAATTATAATTTTAGAAAGAGAGGTACTCAATACATTAGTAGAGAATAAGAAGTTTTTTTGTTTTTTTTTAATGACTTTTACAGGACTAGAACTGTTTCATTCATATGAAATCCTCATACCGATGATTTCATATGAATGAACAATTCTAGAAGAATAAGAAAATTCATAAAAGAGTTTGGTAGAAAAGAAGTGTAGAATCTAATATTTTTGAGAGTGATTGCATTGCCTCTCTTCACCACACACAGACATAGAGCAGCATGTCTAAAATCTTAGATTCTACATCTCTTAAGGTAATTAAACTTCACAAACTCTTCTGAAAACTCTCTAATGAACTAATTGTTGTTAATACAGACTGACACTGGTTGCTTCAGATTTCAAATTTTACCATATTTAGTATGGAGACTGATGGAGTAATATCATACTATGTATGATGTGGTAGATAACTAACAGTGAATGAAATTCATGTGTTGAAAATTGTTAGAATATTTTTTCGTGTAGTGTGATAATAGAAAATCAACTTTAAATAAGAATAAATGAATATTTTGATTCATATTAAATTCTTTAAAACATACATCTTGTCATCTCTAATAAAACGAAAGCTGAGAAATTGTTGTTAATTTAATTTATAAAGTGATTTATTTTTTCCCTGGTAGAATCTGAGATTGTATTAGTAAAATAATTTTTTAAATATTTAGAATTAGGTGTGAAATAATTCGTGTATGTATGAATGTTTATTAAAATTTGAGTTCCTAAATACAAAAATGAAGGGTACACTTTAACCAATGAAATATTAATAAAGCAGTTTGGGGTTTTGGAAAAATATATATTTAAAAAAATGTCTACACACATTTTCCTACAGAAGATGGTTTTGAAAATTTGGACTCTTTTTAATAATGTTGGAGCAATTGTTTTATATGTAGCTGCTTCTCCTGTCATTAACCACTCAATGGCATTATAAGGATGAATCTATGTTTTTCTAGTTAAGAGAAAAATATGTGTCCAAGACCTTTTCATGCCCTTTAAAAGATTGAAATATATAACGGTTATGTTCAGCTTGAGCATCTACAATTCAACTTTGACAAAAAAATATGGATAGGATCAATAATATGGGGCAGAAGGAACAGGGATTAAGAACAGATTGGGTTCTTGGAGAATGACCTGATCTATATGACAAGAAGAGATGAGATGAGTGTGTTTGTTTGGCTTGTGTGAAGATGGTAGGCAACTATATTTGGACAACATTTGTTTAGATGTAATCAGTGATATATATTTACATATAGTAGCAATACCATCTTAAAAGTGGGAGCAATATTCTATTGTGGGATGGATTTGTAGTTTCTAGAAAGCTAGTAAGTTTTTGGAGTATTTGTTTTTACCCTGAAGAAAGCTATTTACTGGGATATGAGATTACCAAGAGCAGGAAGTGTGCACTACAAGATCTCAAAAACTTTTACTTGGTGAATGTTTTTGATATCTTCATTTGTGGTAGCAGTGCAAGTTAAGTATTTTATTTCATGTGAATGATGCTTGTCTATGGAAGGTTAAAGAAGTCTGGAATATTTGTTGTTAGAGCTTATTAATATACATGAGTAAGAGTGTGAGATACATAACCAAATCTTGAAACAGACCAGCATTAAAGCGGAGGTTAGAGAACACTTCATCAGTACATGCTGTGTTAGTCCGATCTGACATGAAGCTTACAAACTAAGAGGCAAGTTTGGTTGAAGCTCATAGAAAGGCAGTTTAGTAAGGTGATTTTTTGTGCCAGGCATAGTCAAACACTTAGCACATGAAAGGTTATGGTAGAGCGAAAAGTGATAGATTTGTATTGGAATGTTAGAAGGAACAGCTAGTAGGTTGTTAATGTACATACAAACTGAGGCAAGTGGAGTTATTTGATTTTTACAAGGCTACAAAGAAAATCCTGTTCAGTATCTCAGATACACTCTGCTAATCTATTGTGTCAGTTGAGGTTGTAGTTCAGATTTAGGTCAGATTTCTACTTAATCATGCCTAGCTTGTTTTTATTGTAATGCATGTTATTCTAAGATTTAGAGCTTGAACAAGTGAATTTCGTTTCAAAGACAATAGGAATTGTTATGGAATATTTGACTGATATATTGCATAGCTCAAGTGAATATATATATATTTCGTTGCAAAGGAATATCTGCAAAAACAATTGGTTATATTATTTCCTTACTGAAGCAAGTAAATTGATAGTGACAATGATATCATTTGGGAATAATGTACAAAAGTATTAGATAGTGTTTTCAAATATATCAGATGAAGATTCCTAGGTGTTTCTTGTTTAGAAAATAAAGGTTTCATATATTTACAAATTTTTTCTCACTTGAATCTAATTGTAATTGGTTTCTCAGCCCTTGGTCTATTTGAGTCTTGCTATTGCTGAAAGAAAAAATAATTTACGGACTTAAACTCTTAAAATAACTATTATAACTGTATAAATCTAATTATTTGTTTAATGAGTACGACTCACACTATTGCTGCTGGTCATTGTTATAATAATAGAATGACCAATAACAAATGTTTTATATATATACACGGTATATTACCAACTATACTATACATGCATTCATGTATACATCGCTATTTCAGCGCACCAATCCTAATATATATATATATATATATATATATATATATATATATATAAAAGAAACTTTTTCTTTTCAGGCACTTTTAATTAGTCTATATAATTGTTATTCTAATTGTTTATTTGATAATTGTTATTCTAATTGTTTATTTGATAAAGTTATAAGATGTTAACACACCAAATCTCTTTTTTCCAGGTTGAAGTTTTGGACTGCTACAGTACTTTAAACATTACCTGTCATATATGTATTGTCACAGCTGACTGGTTCCACAAAGCTGTTGAGACGTAAGGACAACTTGGAGGTTTGATATGCAATAAAGTTTTGTGTCAAGCTCGACAAAATCACTATAGAAACCTATGAAATGGTCAAAACTGTTTATGAACTAACTTTCATGAGCCAGGTGACTGTTTTCCACTGGCACAAGAAGTTCCAAGAGAGCAGAGAGTAGGTGAGGGACGCTAAGAGTTGTGGCAGGAAGAGAGATATCAGGACGCCAAAGCTGGTTGACAAAATTCACAAATTACTTGACAAGGACTGTTGTGCTTCTCTTCTGATGATTGTGAAACAATTTGAAGTGGCTGAGGACACGGTGCACAGAGTCATTTATGACTGAATATGCACAAAATTTGTGCAGAGTATATTCCCAGGGCGCTCAAAGAAAATCAAAGACAAAGGCATGCTGAGGACAGCAGGGAGATAGTTGACTCGATTGTTTTGAATATAAGTGGCCTTGAGGCTTTGGCAACATGTGATGAGAGCTGGGTCTACTGTTATGATCCAGAGACCAAGAGACAGAGTGCCTGTGGAAACATTCTGACTGCCCAAGACCCAAGAAGGCCAAGTAAAGTAGGTCCACTGAGAAGCTCATGATGATCCCATTCTTCAACAAGGGCATCATCTACATTCACTGCATCCCTCACGGCCAGACATTCAACAAAGAATACTATGTAGAGGTTTTGAGGCAGTTCAGAAAGAGATTTTGTTGCAGTATACCAGAACTCTTCATGTCTAGTCAATGGCACATGCACCAGGACTATGCCCCCTGCCACAAATAGATCCTGGTGACCAACTACTTGGCCAATATGGGGATTAAGACTATCCTTCATACTTTCTAACAGTCCAGTGACTTTTGAATGTTCTTAAACCTGAAGGAGAAGCTCAGGGGTATCTGCTTTGAGGATGTGGAGGAGATGAAAGAGGCTGTGACAAGTGTCCTTGACAGCTTCACTTTGGAGGACTATAAGGAGGCCTTCCAGAAGTGACTGGAGTGCTAAAATAAGTGCATTGAATTTGGAGGATCCTACTTTAAGAGAGACCAGAGTTTTGTGTTGATCTGAGTTTGATAAATGTCTCTCTGATAAAGGTTTCATAACCTCTTGAGTGTACATATATATAACAAATATACTAAATATTCTCTCTCTCTCTCTCTCTCTCTCTCTCTCTATATATATATATATATATATATATATATATATATATATATATATATATATATATATATATCAATGAGGTGTGCATGTGTACATGTGTAATGTATTGAACAAATAATAATTAGTATGTTAAAAATATTCATAATTTTAAAATCTAATTAACTTAAATCAATCAATTTTCTCAAAACAACATTATCACCTAATTATTATAGAATGTTATTTCATTTTAAATGTACTGCCTTTTTGCTTTCTCTCGAGTTTCAATTGTTTCACAAGATATATTACTTATATTTCATTTATTGCTCAGCAGCATTGAAAAATCAATGTAAATTTCTAAAATAGATTTCACTTCTATTCTCATATATTTCTAGCTGCCCAATCCCTTCTATTTTCTCTGGTTCAATTTTGCTTCAACAAATATAAACAGAGTAAATCTCTTTTAGTTTTAGTAGGCTTCAGTTGAGACATTGTAAATTAAAAATGCTTTTTTTTAGTATAGTAATGGTATTAGAAATTTAAAACTTATTTGTGGATGCTTTCCTTATGAATATTTCTGTACTGTGTGAGGTGGGACTTGAGATTCAAATAGAATCAATCATGATCTTCCTTCTGTGTTTATATATATATATATATATATATATATATTTCGTTTCTGAATTTGTTTAGCAAGATTCTTTATCTGAAAACGAGTGTTGAAACCGATATTGTTATGCAATATATATTACAATCTCATACCCATATATATGTACACACATGGTGGCTGCCAACTCGTTTTCGAGTACGGTCACTACTTTATATCCATGTAGGAGAACCCCTACCGATGCGCTGAATGAGTGTGACTTTTTAGTCCAGCCAGCGACTTGAAAACTCTGGTACAAACACTACACTTGTGACAATTATTAACACATAGTGCTGGGGCCATGGTACCATGTGACGACAAGTGCAGAGAGATCTCCAGATATAAAGCAATGCCTGTGCCGTGAAGCTTTTATAGTGAGCAAAGGCACTGCACAAAGCCAGTCCCACTCTCTTAACCAAGATGATATGTACACACATATATGTATGTGTACATACAGACACACATATATATAACTATAAATATTTATATATATATATATATTTATATACACATATATAAGTCCTCTTCACCTTATTTGACTAGACTTATTTGGTAGAAATCGTATGTCTTATTGTTTATTTATGTCTCTGTATGTGGGTGGTATTGGGGTTGTGTATATGAATGTACTCTGTCATTACATTCATATATTTGTGTGTAATGCTTTTTTATATTGGTTCTTATATTTATGTACACATCAGTGTTTCATGTCACAATGATTTGCAAGCATCTGTTTATATGTGTTTATATTGAATATTTCTTGTATTTTGTGTTACTGTGCATATATATATATATGTGTGTGTGCAGTGTGCGTGTGTGTGCAGTGTGCGTGTGTGTGCATGTGTTTTTATGTATATATTATATATATATGTTTATGTATGTATGCATTGATGAAATTATCCATGCTTATATTAGGCACTCTGAGTTATAAATCAGTGTGTGGGAGTATGTTACTGTTTGTACATGGGAGAGGGTAAATAGAGAGATAGATCACTTTCCTTACTATATATAAAAATAGCAAAAATCCATTATACACATAATCTTGGAATTGTATATTTGTTACCTTAAACAAAGAATATCTTAGTATATTTACTGATTTTGATTTTCCATTTCCTTTGGCAATATCTGGATTCCATTTTCCCTTGTACTTTTAATCAATATCTGAACTAAAGCTTACTATAAAATTATTTTTATTATTGATAATATATGTCATCATATATCGTAACCAAAATTCTCCATTCAGTATCTATTTTCAGTTGGATTCTCTGTTTATCTTATACTGGGAGAAGTGTGAATGCCATAACTTCCATTTTTTTTTTTTGCATTTCTGTTAATGTAGGAAAACTTATTTATGTAGGAATGACAAGTTATCTGTATGTTAGCTTCCTTTCAAGATTTATTTCACAGCTTATAGGAATCTTCTTGAAATATAGCTGATCTAATCCTTTTGTTTCTTTGAGATGAGAAAGTAATGGTACAACTACAACGTTCGACAGTCTAACTGGCTATGATAAAGTAGTTAAAGATTATTACAGTGTTAAATTAAATGGTAAAAATTCTATTGCATATACAATGACTGCTAAATGAAGTGAATTATTGCAGTAGAGAAGTTAATATCTCAATAGCAACTGTTATCATTATTTAACTTAAATGTTAAGATGATTTTTTTTCTATATTTCAGCCAATGAGAGTTGCCAACGTCATGATAGTTGTACAGTAGATGTCTTCACTCAGCACTGAATCTTTGTATAACATTTCAAATAGCTTAAAGATTCACATATCTTTTGATGAGATTTATAGCAACATTGATTTAAGACTCTAATTTTGTTTTTACTCTGTTATTCACTTTGGACTATTTACCTGTTGAAGATAGATTACTGCACTAACTCATGTGTAGGAGTGAAGTAATGTAACAACCTGACTCTGTCTTGAGATAACAACAAAGGTTTCCACTTAGTCAATATTTGTAATGATAAAGTCAATTAATGAAAGAGTGATTATTTAGAACTTATTAATAGAAAACAAACCCTTGTTTCTATGCAAATTAAATAAAAATGTTATATGCTACAAATTCTGTGTAGCTCATTTGAAACTGATCTGCCTGAAATTACCTGTTTCTATGATACCAATCTATTCATTTTAAAGTGTTTATGTGTATATTTACATTTTATCATAATACAAGAGCTTTTGTTAAATTTATGTTCAAGATTCTTGCATATAATGGAGACTTTAATCATTTTAATTTAGTATCTCCAAATTCTGGATCATGTTTGAGATTAATTGAAATATATGTGTCTTGCTGATGTGTATTGGGAAGGATATATACATCAGTAAGTAAACAGAAAAATTATGTTTTACAATCAACGTCTCTTCATATATTTATTTTGCATCAAGTTAAATATGGTCATGAAAAGGTTACAGTAAAACAAAAGCAAAATGTATCTGCAATTAAGAGGGGATATGCAATCAGTAAAAGAACAACAGTATAACAATATGAATGGTCAACAATACATATCCATTTATCAACATTGCATCATGTCTATAGTTAAGGCACTTAGATTGCATTGGTCAAGTATATCAAGCTTTAAGTAATCAATCATTTTTATTTTATATTGCAATTAGAGACAAAAGTATTGTTGGTTACAGGTTTCATTGGTTTATTACAGCTGGAATGGCAACAATCATTAAATTGATGCAAAATAAATAGATCAAGAGACTTTGATTGTTAAACATAATTTTTTTTCATTTACTTGCTGATGTATATATCCTTCCCAATACACATCAGCAAAACACATAGATGAATGGATCATCATCATCATCATCATCACCATCATCACCATGATCATCCCCACCACCACCATCATCATCATCCTCACCACCATCACCACGACCATCACCACCATCACCATCACCACCACCATAACCACCGCCATCATCATCACCATCACCATCACCACCATCACCACCATCACCACCATCACCACCATTACCATCACCACCACCATCACCATCACCACCACCATCCTCATCACCATCACCATCACCACCATCACCACCATCACCACCATCACCATCACCACCACCATCACCACCTCCATCATCATCACCACCACCATCACCATCACCACCACCATCATCATCACCATCACCGCCATCACCATCACCACCACCATCATCATCACCACCATCACCTCCACCATCATCACCATCACCACAACCATCATCACCACCATCACCACATCACCATCACAACCACCATCACCACATCATCATCACCATCACAACCACCATCACCACCAACCTCACCACCACCACCATCACCATCACCACCATCACCACTACCACCACCACCACAACTGGTGCAGCCAGTCATTGGGGTGCCACTCTAGATGCTTTCATAGTCAGCCATTGCCAGTGGTCTCTATTCTCCATTAGGCATAGGTGTTGAGACCAGTCCTGTCTTTGATGTTAAACCAGGATTTTCTTTGTCTGCCTCTCCTTCACCCTCCCTTGACTGTGCCCTGAAGGATGGTTTTGGACTGGGAGTTGTGGCAGGATATATGATCATACTAAGCAAGCCTCCATTCTTTTCTTTATAAATGGTATAGTGTGATTTGGCTGCTATTTCTAGAAGATGTAAGGGTTACAAATGACTTCTTGTTGACTCTAAGGAGATAGATACTATTAATGGTATAATGTAATGCAAGCACTATAGAATTAACAAGCATTTTATTTTATTGAATGTTAGCCCTTAAACTAAATTTGTGTCACATAAGAAAATATCTGCAATATATGAACACCCTACCCAGAAGGTGAACTATTTATCATCAATTTAACACTTTATAAAGAAGCACTTATGTAACTAGTAATAAAGGAAACAGAAAACTTGGATGGTAAATGTAAAAATAATGTGATAACTTAAATATACAACTATATATTTACTGTTTTATTTCAGGATAATACAAAAGCAAACAGCTTGATGTCAAGGAGAGGAAATGTTCATATCTATGCTGTCTGAGTTGCAAACACTTGTGTTTGTTTTGTTTATTATTTCCATTCTACATCTATTTCCTTTTTTTTTTTTTTTCTTTGTAGGAGTGATGAGTACACATCTTAGGTTATCAAATATGATGCTCCACAGTATCAGGTTTTGTATCTTGTGTTTCTTTGTTCAAATTCCTCAAGCTGAATTTACTTTTAACCCTTTAGCATTTATATTACTCTATATATACTATTGTATTTTCATGGTAAAGGCTTTACCTCACATAATATCGATTTAATGTGAGATTTTGATGTTATTTATTTTTATAACAATACCTTAACGTCTGTATGAGTGGCTGGTTATAGCCAGTTTGAACAGAAAGAGGTGAGGGAATTCTGGCTGGACACAGACGGTTTAAATTCTAAAGGGTTAATTCAGTTTTTATTATTTATGTTTTATAAGCATGACAGAGTCAATTACTTGGTTTTTCTGATTCAAATGGATTCATCAATCAGTAATAAGTTTCCCTGTCTTCAGGAAAGAACCCCTCCAATTGTACAAGTGATAGAGTTTATGCTATACACTAAGTGTCCATGACATTCATTTCAATTATGGAGTGCTTAAGCTTCTTAAAACAGATTATAGATTGATAAATTGACTCAAAGAGAGGTCAACACTGATGATAGCTACAAACATGTTAAAATATCAACAAGTAGTTCATAAAAAATAGCAGTAATAGATTAGGGAAAATTTGATCAAACTTTTACCCTCTCTCTAAAAAGACTGGCTTTGTTTGTAGTAAAAATAACAGATTACTTTATTTTTTGTTTATATCTATTTAAGAAGGTATCCCCAGGTGATATTTTTAGATATTCTAAATTGGATATTATACTAGTTTAATAATATGACTGAAACCAAACACATTAACTTTTATTAATTTTTGTATTAAATGCCTTGTCTTCGTCTATTCTTTAATGTTCTGTATTGGTAACCAACCAACACAGTGATTAACTTTAGTAGAGGACAACTGACTACTTCTTCAAGAGTAGTAACCAATAAAAGACAAAATACCCAATAAAAGTCAAGTTATTCAATAAAAGTCAAGTTTGGATTAAATTTGAGAAATTGTCATCTAATTGAAGAAGAGTCTCATATATAAGCTAAATAACAGTGGTTAAGAAGGTAGCAAAATCTCCTAAACCAAAGGTTATTAAATATCTTAAAGTTGGGCTTGATTAATATCAACAAGACATTATCTGGATTATATTTTCTTATAAATATTCTACTTGAGAGTTAGCCATCATTATATATAATATCACATATTATTTTTTTTATTGAAATCCCAATGGAATTTTCATTGCTTCACTTCTTGTCAATATACATAAAATAAGTAACTCTCTTTTTCACTGTTACCAATTCAATCACAAACCTATTTCAGTTACATCAGGATAGAAAACATATCTTACTTCCATTTCCCAGACATATTGGCTCAGGAATTAATATGTCTTCAGAGAAAGCTATCCACATTGGACCCAACTCCACACTGCACAAATTAGGTAAACCAGCTTTGACCAATGCACTCTATGAAGATCATGATTGTGTACATGTTAAGTGTGGTCACTTCATCCATTATCCTAAATATGCTAAGTCTATCCTTGTGAAACTCTTAAATATCTCTCTTCCTCACACTCCTCCTCCCCCCATTCCTCTATTCTCCATTTTCTCTTCTTCCTTCCGTCTCTCTCTCTCTCTTTCAAAAGAGTTTCATCCCGGTCTTTGGAAACATGCTACAGTATATCTCATTCCCAAGAACAGTAATATCTTTGACCTCACTAAATATCAACCTAACACCTTCATCAGATGATAGATACTCTCATTAACAATCTCTAATACCTCAAATTCCTCTCCCTTGTTAATGAACACCCATATAGCTTCCATAAAACTGGAGCTACTAGATACCTGCTCTCTAAGATCCCTTACCAGTGGGTCCTCATCCTTAAGAAATATGGTGGAAATAGTGTTGTTGCACCAGGCATGCTCAACTTACTCGCCTCTCCTTTTATCAACTATATTTTTTCCACCCCTCTAGATACAAATCCCAGTCCTTCTTCCACCTCCAAATGACAAGCCTCTGGAATTCCCTTCTCCCAACAGTCAACATGCAGCTATTTAAGACAAACCATGCCTTCCCATGTGAACACACTCAAATATACACCTAGTAGCACCTCTTAACTGCTATACCCACCCTCTCCTCTCCACACCACCCTTACACTGTAAACAAAATATATCCAGCCCACACTGTAAAGTTGTGTAGGTGTCACAACAAAAAGCACCCAGCCCACACTGTAAAGTGGTCATGTAGGTATCACAACAAAAAGCACCCAGCTCACACTGTAAATGTGGTTGGCATCCAGCTATAGGGACCTAGCCAGAAACAGTCTTATATGAGTAAGACACGATCACCTGACCCAACTTACCTCAAATAGGACGACCCATCTAACCCATGCGAGCATGGAAAATGGATGTTAAACGATGATGATGATGGTTGATTCCACTGATTTTGAAAGTGTTGAAAGCTATGGGTGCAGTTCCTTCTTCCAAATGAAACTATTAAAAACCATCAAATATAAATATGAAGTAAAAATCTTGGCTAATAAGAGACACATTGGTTGATAATGATTTACTGTGATAGAAATAAGTTTTAACAACTATTATTTGAATTTATGTGAGAGTGGAATTAGTGTACACATGACAGTAGTAAAAATATTTATTCTGAAATTGTCTTCACAATACCTATTGATATCTAAATTTTAACATACTGTAGAGACTTATTTGCTAGAAAGTATTGAGTAAGCAAAGTCTGCATCTTAATTTCAATTCCCACTGGGAATTAATTCCTGTCATTCACATTGTTAATGCTGTTGAATAAGTCATGAACATTATAATATTTGAATTAATTTTCCTTCTTTAAACATCTCTGATTTTATGCTTATGTAATAAACCATTATTTGAATGAATCTTATATCAGACAAAACTAAAACCTTTTTTTTTTATGTTAGAAAGAGATTGAGGGAAGTGCATATGAATATGTGTGTGTTTGTGTGTATATATATAGATATATATATGTGTGTGTGTGTGTGAAAGTGTGTGCATATGTGTCAGAAAGAAAGAGAAAGAATGAAATAGTTTTATATTTAATTATGTTGAAGTAGATAAATGACAGAATATAGGAAATTAAATATTATTGAAGCGATTTATAATTTTGTTTTATCTGTATTTATATATTTTTCTAAATAGAATTAGTAGTGTCTAAAAAAAGCCTATAGTTTATTCCAAGACAAGAAAAGCAGGATAGATATATTATTTTCTTTCAATAATAACAATAATAATTGTTTCTAATTTAGGCACAAGGCCAGAAAACTGGTGGTAGTCGATTCAATCGACCCCAGTGCATTACTGGTGCTTTATTTTATCTACCCCGTAAGGATGAAAGGCAAAGATAACCTTTGGGGGATTTGAACTCAGAACGTAAAGGGCCATAACTATGCTACAAAGCCTGGTGTCCAATGATCTACTGATACTGCCAACCCACCACCCTAATAATAATAATAATAATAATAATAATAATAATAATAATAATTGTTTCTACTTTTTTGGCACAAGGCCAGCAATTACCCAGTACATTACTGGTACTTTATTTTATCGACCCTGTAAGAATGAAAGGCAAAGTGAACCTCGGCGGGATTTGAACTCAGACGATAAAGGGACGTAACTATGCTGGAAAGCATGGCGTCCGACTCTCTACAATAATAATAATAATAATAATAATAATTGCACTCACACCACTGTCTTTATCGCTCAACAAAACAAGATATGGCTACAAAATAGGCAGCAAAAACATAAATCACCTGTTGTATATGGATGGCTTGAAGCTGTATGCTAAAAATGATAACAGATTGGAAGAACTGCTGAAGACAGTTAAGGTGTTCAACGATGATGTAGGGATGGAATTTGGATTGGAAAAAGGTGTCAAAGCAACATTCAAGAAAGGCAGAATGACAAGCACAGACTCAATGGAAATAAATGTGAATACAGTAATTAGAGAACTAGACAAGAACAAGCCTACAGATGTCTAGGAATCAATGAGGGCCAAGGTATTCACCATACCAGCATGAAAGATAGAATCAAGAAGGAATGAGTATGTGCAGTTTTGAAAACTGAGCTTAACTCGACGAATAAGCTATCTGTCATAAATGTGCTTACAATCCGAGTTGTCACCTACAGTTTCAATATGATAAATTGGAATGGTAATGAAATTAAGAAAATGAACTCCAAAATCAGCAAACATTTGACGTGTAATAAAATACAACACCCAGAAGCAGATGTGGATTGCCTCTATCTTCATAGATAAAAATGGAGGTAGAGGAATGATCCAGCTCAAGCTATCACACAAGGTATCAACCATTGGATTTGATCCGTACCTTAAAACCAAAGATGACTGGATGATGAAAATTGTTGCAGATCTCGACAGGAAGAAGGGGTTACATTCAGTCACAAAAGAAAGTAATAAGTTTGTGGAAGAATTGGGAAGACATTTTGAAAATGATGGCAATTCTGTAATTAAAGCTACAAAGAACATCAAAGTGTTGGTAAAACATGAAGGTCAACAGAGACTGTGCACTAAATAGGAGCAAAAGCCACTGCATGGGCAGTATGTTCTCTGTAGTAAAGAACCTGATGTAGATCAAACTCTCACCCATCACTGGCTGTGGAGTTCTAAGCTAAAGACAGAGAGTGGGGGCTTCATTTTAGCTGCACAAAACCAGTGTTTTTTAACATGCAATTTTCAAGCCAATGTGATCAGAAATGGAAGCAGAATTTAAAGGAAGTTTCAAATAATAATAATAATAATAATAATAATAATAATAATTGTTTCTACTTTTGGCACAAGGCCAGCAATTACCCAGTACATTACTGGTACTTTATTTTATCGACCCCATAAGGATGAAAGGCAAAGTTAACCTCGACAGGATTTGAACACAGACCATAAAGGGACGTAACTATGCTAGAAAGCATGACGTCCAACCCTCTACCGATACTGCCAATTCACAATAATAATAATAATAATAGCAGCAACAACAACAATAACTGAAAATGTAACAGACAAGAATGCAGGTTCAAAACAAACTGAGGCTGCCTCCAAGAACACATAGAAGCCTCTCTCCCAGATAGCCACCGCCTTTGCTGGGGCAACAAAATATTTAGAAAAAATATTACTAAATGAAAATGAACTAAAGGAGGCCAAGCTAATGGTGAAAAGAAGGGATTACAGTGAGTCTTATGCTTTTGCTTGGTAAATCTCATCCGAGCCGTTGCACTACTTTTTGGGGAGAAATTACAACTGATGAAAACTAAGCAGAAGACAAAAGAAACATGGTTGAAATGACATAATGTGATCAAGTCAAGATTTAATTAAAATTAAGCAATGGTTGAGAGGAAATTTGAAAAATGGTAAAAAGACTGATCAAGAAGCACTAGACATGAAATATAAACTATGGAAGAATTGATTTTCGACAGTAAGGGAATCGTTAAAACAAAGAATTTTGTCAAAAAGCCAGAATATCAAAAGATATGTGAAAAGAAATAAGCAACTCAGAGAGAAGAGATTGTTCCAAAATAATTCAAAACAATTTTTCTATACTTTAGAAGGAGACACTGGTAAGAATGATGTTTCTAATGATGATAAAATCAAGGAGTTCTGGAATAGGATATGAAGAAACAGTGTGATGCATAGAAAGGATACCAAGTAGATAGAAATCATCGATAGAATTGCAAGAAAGAAATGGGTAAAGAAATTTAACATAATCTCAGGTGATGTGAAAGATTAAGTGGTCAAGGTACCAAACTAGAAAGCTCCAAGTCCAGATGGAATCCATGGTTTTTATTGAAATGATGCAATGTTAAATAACATCAATGACTGATATATCAAATTCCCAATAATATTCATAATAATGATAATAATGTTTCTACTTTTGGCACAAGGCCAGCAATTACCCCAGTGCATTACTGGTGCTTTATTTTATCGACCCTATAAGGATGAAAGGCAAAGCTAACCTTGTGAGGATTTGAATTCAGAACGTAAGGGGCCATAACTCTATGCTGCAAAGCATGGTGTCTGATGCTCTACCGATACTGATAATCCACTGCCCTAATCATCATAATAATAATTGTTTCTACTTTTGGCACAAGGCCAGCAATTACCCAGTACATTACTGGTACTTTATTTTATCGACCCCATAAGAATGAAAGGCAAAGTTAACCTTGGCGGGATTTGAACTGAGAATGGCAAGGGCCCTCTACTGATACTGCCAATCTGCCGCCCCTTTTTAAAGAGTAGGAGATAACTCCACTGGCCATATAGAGAAGAGTGTGAGATTCAAACCATGTAACATCATAACCCTGAGGTTGGTAAGCTGAGCTGCTATCAAATTATCATAATAATAATAATACTAATCATCATCAACATCATCATCTACATAATTTCATGTTCATTCTGAAGGATCTTCATAAAGATCATGAACATACAATTCTATTATTCACACTAACTAAACTCACTAAACTGAATGGAATTCAACTTTCATATATTTTTCTGAGGATACTTGCTTCAGTTTCTTCCCATTTTGTTTTTCATATTTCACATTTGCAATGAGAAAAATCTAATCCTGCCACCCACCACCAAGAAACATCATGGTGAGTACAACTTTAGTTAGTGTATCATCATCATCATCATCATCATCATCATCATCATTTAATGTCCATTTTTCCATGCTGGCATGGGTTAGACGAGTTATCCTGTTCTATGCAATGCTAGGTTAGGTGACCATGTCATGATTTTGAAAATATATTTGTACATTTTCTTCATATATAATGAAGAGTTAAGTCTCTACTGAAATTGAACTATTTTTTCCTCTATTGTTTCTTGTTATTTCAATCTACTCTACCATACTGTCATTCCAATTTTCAACCTAAACATTAAAATGTGATGATTTTAGCGTTAAGATGTAAAAGCCATTTTTGATATGAATCAAAATTTTATGAAATTTTAGGACTTAAAAGGCAGCTTCTTTTGTGTATGCACAAAATCAATTTTGTATGATTCAAATAACAAGACAGTGTTTGTATGAATCAAAATTTAATTGGAAGGAGGTGTATTTGAAATAAAGCAGGCATATTTAGCTACAGTGAGAGAGAAATGAAAAGGCCACGAGACGATGTTGATTGAGAAATATGATTGAAAGGAATATGTAAAGCCAACTCTTAATTTAGCTAACAGATGGACCTGATGTAGAGGTTAGTATAAATGTGGTTATAAAATTATGGTCATGAAGGCAGGAAAGAGTTGCTGTGATGATGAAAGCACCAGGTTGGTACTACACTAGTAACTTAGCTAATTAGTCTGTGAAGATTGCGCATTATCAATCAATAACTGGCATAGTAGTTCACTTGTTAGATGTTCTTCAGATAAAGAAAATAGTATTGAGATGATTGATGAAGTTATGAAAACATTAGACCTTATATGTAATTAAAATAAGGATTGGTAACAAATTCAATAAGGAATTCAATATATTTTATGAGTAGGTATTTAACATAGGTCTGTCTCAGTCCTTTCTCATGATTATAATCTTTGAAGCAATAACTGAGTAGCTTGGGAGGTAAAGTTCTTTGAAAATTGTATATGCCTGTTCTCATTTCAGAATCTGTTTTACTTAACAAATAATGGCATCTTTTAACCCCATTCAAATAATCATTTTAATGAAATCTTCTCTTCTGAATACACCAAATGATATTTTTGATATTTTCAAATCGATTCTATTTATTTTATCTCAACAAGTTTTCATTCCTTTCCAGTTAATCTTTGATTAGCTTTATAGTATCTATAGTAGCTGGGTCTATAGTTGTTAGCAGGAATTTGGTGATCCTGGTCATTGACCTCACAAATGTTTCCTCAGCCAAGTGTTGAATAATTGTCACTACTGTTCAATGGGAGAACTCTTCATTGAGATTACTCATTCACCATGCCTCTTCCCATGGCTTCACTTGTAACCCTTAGCTAGGTTGTTACTATGGACACCATGATATCGATATTCAAATCTCAATAGCAACCAATATCTTTTACCCAGATATGTGAGATAGGGCTGTTTCAGGAGCCACAGACACACACACAGACAGAGACAGAGACAGAGAGACAGACAGACAGACAGACAGACACACACACACACACACACACACACACACACACACACACACACACACACACACACACACACACACACACACACACACACACACACACACACACACACACACACACACACACACACACACATCCTATTCTGTAGTCCTTTATAATTTCTCTCCTCTCCTTGTTCTTCATACAGGTATCAACCAACAAAAGTTAAAGTTGAGTTCAGCTGCATTAACCTCCCCAGACTAGGAAAATCTAAAAGGAACAACACAACCACACTTCCTTTTCTATCTCAATAGAGAACCATCCTCATTGTTTTATGTCTAATGTTTCATACTGGTATGAGTTAAAAGAGTCTGCTGAAGCACAGCATCCTGTGGTCTTTCATCATTTGACATCACAATTACAGAGTAAACCACAAATCTTTCTGGTTGTGCAAAAAGTACAACATTCATAATTGCATTATACCAGGTATATCAGAAAAGTTACAGAACATAGTGTGCTGTGTGAGCTATAAGAGAAGTAAAAATTAGCAGGTTCCGTCACTATGTGACATAATATCTAGGGAGTGTATAACTGTGATCTCAGCTCTCTGCAGGCATTTGTATGTTTTTTCATGTGCATTTGTTAACAGCTCCTCAATTTTAGACCGTCGAGTGATGTATTTGTAGTTTGGATTTGAAATATTTTTTTCGCGACTCTAGTCCTGTTTCTTTTCTGACATACCTCGTATATATAAATGTAATAGTGACTTTGCTATATAAACCTAAAACTTATATGGATATTGTATTTTTTATATTATCAACAGCGATGGTTCTTTCATATGTTATATCATACCATATAACATCCAATTCTAGATGGATTCTTCTTTTTTTATTGTTTTTCTGTTGTGTTATTTTTTCACCTAAAAAATTTCATTTATATTCCATATGTATCACTATGTTAGCTTCCCTAATTATCACTCCGGACATCTCTTTCATTTTCTTTTTTTCTTTAACAACAGAAGGAAGGAAAGAAGCTGATTGTCAGGCAAGATGAAGGAAATTGTTTCCATTGGTCTTTCCATTGCTGATCACAAAACTGTCGTCCCTTTCCCAGTAACAGGGAGTAGGATTGGTATAAAACTGAAAATGATACCACAAAAAGATAGCAACCAATACTAACAATTCTGCCAATCTACCATCTACCTGGGAAAGATAAAAGGGAAAGTTGACCTCAGTAGGATTTGAATTCAGAGTAATGAGAGACAGAACAAATATGGGCATTTAATCCAACCATCTAATGACTAAGTCAATTTTCTTCCTTTTTAATTTTAAACCCCCAAACCACATCAAAATTCTTTCAAGACTGATGCATGTAATAAATAATGTGTAAAATTTTCAGGTTGAAGTGTTAAAATTTGTAAGAACAAACCAAATTTACTTTTATTGAAACAAAATGTTTAAATTCTGTGCAGTAATAATTCTGGACCACAAGACTGAGCTCACATTCTACTCAAGTTGTTTTATTATGTTTCTAAGCAATCCATTTCCTTCTGCATTTTTCAGTTTCATTAGTGCTGTAGAATAGATCCTTCTGAAACTGTTATCTATGATAGACCGATTTCCTATCCAGGTAGAGATTTATCTCTTATTAAGTTGTATCTACTCAATTCAGAGTTAGGCATTAACTTTATAAGTCCCTTTTATCTCATAGAATAATTCTTTGTCCTTCAAAATGATTCCTTTCAGATATCTACAATCTATTATCTAACACCAATTTAGTGTTATTAAGATCAACAGAACCTCATATAAGTACGATAAATAACACTCATCTATTCTCTTCCATTCTTTCCTTCTTTATACTCTTTTCTTCCTACTTTTAGCTTGCTTCTTCATTCTAATCTCTTAACTTGTCTTCTTCTAGCAAGCTTGTTGATTAGATTCATTGGCAGAGAGACTCCTTCATTATATTCATAATTGTTTCTACTTTTGGCACAAGGCCAGCAATTACCCAGTACATTACTGGTACTTTATTTTATCGACCCCCGTAAGGATGAAAGGCAAAGTTAACCTCGACGGGATTTGAACTCAGACCGTAAAGGGACGTAACTATGCTGGAAAGCATGGCGTCCGACTCTCTACCGATACTGCCAATCCTTCATAATACCTTGCCACAAGGCTTCTTTCGGTGGCTTCAGTTCGAGTCTTTGTTTCCAACTGAGTACTTCATTATCATAACTAATCTAATTAAAATTTAAAATTTACAATTCCTTATGTCATGACAAAAATTAATTAAATAAAAAGAAAATATCTTGATAGTACGATGTTTTATATTCCTTAGTAGTTGAATATCTTTTAGATATGACTCATGCATGCTGACAAATGCATACAAAGATATTCTGAAAACAAGGCTAATGCTTTATTGCAATTGCTTGAACACCATGCATTCTTTCAATAATGCTCCATGTTAATCCAACAAGAAACAAATATCTGTTTTGAGAATTATACTAAACTTGGAAATTATAATTTTATATTCCTTTGGCTAATGGAACTTTTATAGACAATGAACTAACTTTATTATATTTTCATTCAATCTTTTTGTACATTATATGCCTTAACATTTTGCATTCTCATTTTTCTTTTATAGAATTTCTCTTTGAAAATAGTTTTTATCTGGAGGAGTGATCAAATGGGTTTAGATATTCTACCATCTGCCAATAATTTTTATAACCTAACTCAATCAATTGTGAAAGAATATTAAGAAGACATAAAAAAAAGAAAGCCTCAAAAGAAAGAACAGTAAGTTTCATTTCATGCAATATCCTGCATTAATAAACTGAGATGCCTTTAAGGTGCATTAATTCTTGTGAGAACTGATTAAAATAATTTCATTGTAGCAACATAAAATTGGAGTTTCCCTCACAGTTCTGTTGTTGGATACTTTATTGACTAGAGAAGACTAATATCTCAACAAGGTTAACATGCTATTAGATTCTGAAAGATCAGGCTAAATATATCTCAACTAGACTATCATGTTATTGGATGCTGAAATATTTGTAACTTGGAATCTAATACTTACATTAGATGATTGTAGAATTTTACTTGAGGCAATTTAAAGATATTAAAAGTAAAATGCCCTCTTCTCTTATTTAATGTCACACTTATGCTAAAGCTAACTGTCATGCTTTTATTAATGTAAATATATAGCTCTAATAAATTCCCTTCCTTAAAATTACGAAAAAAAAGTCTAATAAAATGAACAATAATCAATCTGTTGGATACATTTCCATCTCTACACTAACAACAGAAAACTTTTGCTCAATATTGATTATGGCCACTACCTCATCTACTCTTCAAGGTACAAATCTCTCATCTTCTATTTCTACTCCAAGTTGCACTTAATATTCCAACTTGTTTTTGAAAGATGGTATCTAATTTCTTTATCACTTTCCTCTACCTCCTAAGTAACAACAACAAAGACTTCTGATTACTCTAGCTCAAAGTCTCTTTTCTCCATTCTGTACTGTCTCTGAATTTCATAAGTATGCAGCATTTGTTTGATCTCTGATCCTGCATTGATGTCATCAATCTTATCTCATTTATCTTTCTGAACACATCCTCCATAGTCACACTGATGGTAGAAAGGCCAAATCATAAGCTATTTTGATTTGGCTGCATCAGTTAATATCTCTTCTTATACACATCCCTGTTTATCAAATAGACTCTCCAAAAGCACTTCAATTCTTCTTTTATTTTCAAAGTCAATCTTTTTGGTTTTCTGTGGACACCATTTACACAACCAGATACCACAAACCCCCAAGCCCACAAGTATTTCTTTTGTAGCTGGACTGATGTTATTTCTTTTGGTTTCTTACTATGAGGTTCTCTACTCTGTGGAATCCTTCTATCTTTTACTCTATATATTGCACTCTCATTGATAGTGCCACCATAGTTGTTGCATGTTTTGTATTGCACACATGCAACAAAGCTCCTAACATATATATTTTCACCCTTTTTTGTAAGAGACCATATTTGTTTATCATCAAATTTACTTGACAAAAAGCTACAATGATTGTGGTTTGAAGACATATCATTATCATCATCATTTTACATCTGCTTTTCCTTGCTTGTAATGGTGGGATGGGTCCTCTTCAGCACAGCATCTCTCTATTTGTCACAGTCCTTCATCATCTCCTCTGTGACCTTCAGCAATCTGAGGTCAGCTCTCACCACCTCCACCCATGTTTTTCATGGTCTTGCTCTACTGCGTCTGCCTTCCACCCAGCACTTCTTCACCCAACGGTCATCTTCCATGCACATCACATGGTCATACCAACGCAGTCATCTCTCCCACACACTACAGTTTATCCCTCTTATACACAGTTTCCCTCTCAACTTGCCTATGCTTGGTTGTTCAAGCACATTGTCATTGCACATTCATCAGAGCATGCTTGCTTCATTTCTCACCAGCTGTCACATATCCTCTGCAGTTGCTGCCCATGTCTCACTACCATACAGCATTGCGCATCTCACACAGACATCATATGTAGCAGATTAACCATCTACTACATACAGATACTAAACATTAAAATATGAAACTGCTGGCTCTCAAATCACTGCTATAGCTTCACAGCTATAATAGATTATAGATCATTGTACCTATATATATATATGGTGTAGGGTGTGTGTGTGTGTGTGTGTGTGTGTGTGTATAAAATATATTATTGAACTATGATTTTTGAAATATACTTTTATGTATTAAATTTTAAAATGCAAAGGAAAACGAGAAAAAAAATAGTGAACATAAAGTCATTTAAGCTACATAACCTTGCTATGGTCCAAGTATATTACTATAATGCTTCTGGCTCTGCACCATTTCTCACATGGTTCATTAGTTTTTCATAGTTTGATGACAGTATTTTCGTCACCCTTGATTTCAAGCTCAAATTTTATCAAAGGCACCTTTTATTTCTCGAGTGTCGATATAATAAACAGTATTGTGTACTGGAGTCAAGTTAATCAACTGTATCTTTCATCTAGAAATAACTGGCTTCTTGCCCATTCAGAGTAAATCAATATTATGTTATTGTTTTTGGTGATGGCGAATAGTCAGTAGCCTTAGTCATCTACTAGATGTCCTAATATTTATAGCTTAAAGCACGTGGTCCCCAATCTGAAGGAGTAAGTTAATTTCTTACTGCCTCTTAGAACTGTTCAAGTGAACACACAAATTTCCTAGCTGGCTTGTGAATACTTTGAATATAGTAATTGACAAAAGCAATTCCCTTCTTGATAGTTGAATTCAAAACCTTATTCCCTTATGATGTATAATTTCAGTGGGAACCATCATCTTACAAATTAATTTACTTAGTTAGATACAAATTATTGTTTCTGATTTAGGCACAAGGCCAACAATTTGGGGGGAAGAGAAAGTCGATCCCAGTGCATTGCTGGGGCTTTAATATCAAACCCATAAGAATGAAAGACAAAGTTAACCTCAGTGAGATTTGAACTCAGAATGTAAAGGGCCATAACTATATGTCACAGAGCATATTATCCAACGCTCTACCAATTCTACACCATTGGATAGATACTAATAATAATACATTATATAGTTAAGCATTATTTCTAGGTTGAAATTATTCCAAAATTAATTTAATATAATTTAGCTATACTAAGCTCTATGACTCTGTGTGCTGACCATAAGATCATAAATTTGAATATTACAATATGCACTGAGCAACATTCATATTGCATTACTTCAGTTTACTTGATTCACAAAATAAACTTCATTTCTAAAAATATTCAGCTGAGCAGCATATGAGTATATATGGAATCCAGCTAGCAAACAAAACCTTGCTGTATTCAAAACATAAAATTAAACTACTCAAGGTTTAGGGAAACAATTTCACACATGATCTTCAAAAGTCAAACAACCAGTAACTTATTAACTTTACCTCCAATGATCAATTTTAGAAGCTCAGGAAAGTTTGTGGTGATGATCCCTCCATTTGAGACTAATTTATTAACAAAACATAATCTGTAAGAACTTGTAATAGTACAGTAGCCCCTCCTAATACTTGTTACATTTTCTTTATTTCATGTTTGTTTTCATGTGTACACATTTATTAAATAGAACTATATCCGATGAAGAATCTTAGTTTAATTCCTTAATTTATGGATAATATAATATTTAAAAACACATTTATTTCTAATTATCGTAATTAATTGGTAGAAGATTTCCATGAATTAGAAAGAATATGACATTTAGCTGGCCAATTATTGTGCACAGCTAGTCACTATATACAGCTAAACTTCATACACTAACAACTGAATGTAAAGTATTAACAAATATTGTACTACAATGATGAACACGATGGTAACCATCCTAACTCTCAACAATCAGACTGAAAACTAACATCGGGCTGATAGCTTCATAATGTTATACTTAGACATTAATAAAGGTATGTTCAGTTGATTTACAGATAAGAATTTATCATAATCCTATTTGTCTACTTTAATATATACAAATGAGTGTATGTCTGTGTGATAATGTCAGTTGATATATATATCATCATCATCATTTTGCGTCCGCTTTACCCCGCTTGCATCTCTACATTCATCACCATCCTTTGTCATCTCCTCCATGAGCTTCAGCGATCTGAGGTCAGCTCTCACCACCTCCCGCCCATGTTTTTCGTGGTCTTTCTCAACTGCGTCTTCCTTCTACTGGGATTTCTTGGCACTTCTTTACCTAACAGTCATCCTCCATGTACATCACATGTCCAACACAAACGCAGTCTTCTCTCCTGAACACTACAGCTTATCCCTCTTATACACAATTTCTCTCTCAACTCGTCTATGCTTGGTCGTTCATACATATATATACCTGTATATATATAAAGGACTAGTGCTCAAAATATTAAGATTGTTTTCTACTATATCAAGCATTAAATTAATATATTTCTTCACTGACTGTCATTTGCTTTGTTATTTCTGTTTACTTTTTGCATACATAAACACACACACATACACACAATATAAATTTTTTAATGCTAAATTATTAATAACAATATACTACATTTGCCAGCCTATTGGACACCCCTTTGCATAAGATGCTGTTTTATTATAAGATGCTCATGTTTTATTATATTTTACATTATATTTTGACGTTTATAAGCATTTTTATGGACCACCTCCAATATTCACAGTTTTTCACTCTTCACGAGTGCTCTAGGAATGTAACCCTAATGAATAATGGAAGACAACTGTATATGTATATAGTGGTAGGAAAGTCTCAGGAGTGCTGGGCAGCAGAGGGTCTTCAGAGAAGAAATCCCTTCAAGTGAGTGTTTTGGCCCTAATATATTGGTGTGTGTATATGAATGTGTGCACTTGTGTGTGTCATTTACTGCATACATTTTCATATCAACACCTTTTAGAGCCAGTGACAATGTTTATGACCTGCAGAATAGCAGTTCTACAAAGATAAACAATATATAGCATACTTAAAAATAAAGTATAGTTAGACCTCCAGAAGGGCATCAGGCAATAACAAAAAGGGTCTAAAAGTGTTATCCAATTCATACCAGCACGGAATGCAGATAATAACAACAAAATGAAACAATATATATGTTTGTATGTGTGTATAATAATAATGAAATTATTGTGTAAAGTGCTCAGGTGCACTACAACTCGTCAAAGGTGCATGTATAGAACATAGAATAATATACAAATGTCAGGGAAGTGAATAGTGTATGAGTCATGATATAAATGTGTGTATGTGTATGGAGGGGGAATATTAGGTGTAGTGTTGGCAAATCTCAGGAAGCATGGAGGTTTTAAAGGATGCAGTGTTTCGACAGCTAACAACTGATGCAGGTAGTTTGTTCCATGCTTCCGAAAGTCGTGGGAACTGTGCTGTTTTCTGACTTTGTGGGCATACCCACGTGTGTTGGACACATGGAAATCAAAAAGGTACTCAGGGTTGTTGTTGGCAAGATGGTTAATAATTTTGTGGGTGTTTATATATATATATATTTGTGTGTGTGTGTGTGTGTTTGTAGCGATGTTAATTGGCATACATATGCTAATTTGATTGAACGCATTGCAAGTTCTTCCTTGAGAGAAATTAAATCATGCATTCTGCTAACCATGTAAATGTTCAACTATTATACTACAAAGATATCCTCATAAATTAAATTTAAATATTTACAAATGTATTGCAGCATACACCCACAAACACACATACACACACATGCACACAACTATAAACAAACGTTCACACACACACACATGTACATTCACACACACATACACAACTCTAAAACAAACCAAATGGGGATACAGTTAAGAGATATAAATGTTAAGTAAAGTAAAATTCTTCCAACATTAGTATATGTTAGAGATCTCATATGTAAATTATAGAGAGCTCATATTATGGGGAACTCTTCCAATATAACAAATGAAAAGGAAATATTTTACAAGGAACAAACATAATTCTCTTGTATTTGTTAACTTACCAAAAGCATCTAACAAGGTTTGATTAACTGCTGTTTGAGAGGAAATGAGAAAGCCTAGTATAAATGAATGGCTTGTGATTATTACAACAATGTATGAATGGAATAACGGTTGATTTGAAATTAGTTTTATTCTTAAGATGGAATTTAAGATGGAATTTAAGATGGAATTTAAGATGGAAGTGTCCATGAAGCCTCTAAGCTCAAATAATTTTCAGTTTATCTTGGTCTTTATAAGCATCATTGAATCTTTTAATACTAAATGGCTTCCAAGCTTCTCTATAATGAGAAATCTGAGGGTTGTTTTGATTCATAAGCTACAAGAGAAGATTGCAGAAAATAAATATTGTGAAAACTAAATAATAGGACACCCATTGGCAAATAGTATAGGGAAAAATCTAAAGATGGTTAATAATGATGATTGACAATTAATCAAAGATTAATTGTCAATCATCATTAGTGTTATTAGTGATTAATGACCATTTTTTCCATGCTTACATGGGTTGAGATGAAATTTTATTAAGATAGGTTTTCTATAGGCAGATTCTATGCTTGATGATAACCCATAATGTTTTTTTTTAAGTATATGTCAGTAATGGTTGTGGAATACTATGCAGTTAGACATAATTTGAATGATATGTGTTGAACATAATTTTATGACTGTACAACTAAACACCAAGAAAATGTTCAAAAGAATAGTTATGTTTGGTAATACAAGGAGATTTGATGTAACACAATATAAATGAAGGATTGTAAAGGTCTAGACATACATGAGATTTTCATTAAAGTATTGCCCTTCATAAAAGATATGGAGTAAACCTTTTAAATTACCAGTATGAGGGAAAAGGTGTTACTGCAGCAGTCATTGATAGTGTAGAAAATGTTGCTGTTAAGCCTCCAGTTAACCCTGATTGAGCAATCATATGATCACTCTATATGGCCATTCTATACTTTTTTTCAGCATTGCACATCTAGAGTCATTATCCAATATAATCTCTTTTCAAGACACTAGTGTGTGATCTGAGGAAGATTTGACTGCTGTCTCTAGCAGATCAAGCAACGATGTAGATACCCTCATTTTGACATATAGTAGTGATGACTGTGAAAGGTGGTTTGTAAATGAAGCAGAAATCTGAACTTGACACAGTACAGGAAATACAATCATTTGATACTGTAAAGAGATTTCATATAGTAAGGAAAACTTTTTTACACATACAGAGACACACATACATACACACATAATCGTACACAAACTACATATACACACACACATGCACACACACACATACACACACAAAGATACACGTTCTCTTTTTCATTCTCTCACACACACTTGCATAGATATTTAGCTTCTAAGACTTGTATATTACATATGCCTCATACTTTTAAAACACAGAAAAGATGGTGATAAGAGTTACACCCAAAGTATGTTTGAAAGATATAGATTTGTCTTGACTGCATGGTAGAATTTAGTGTCACTCAAATGACAGCTTTTGCTTTCAAAGAGGAGATAATGCCAGTTATAGATTTTAATGGTGATTTAAAAGAAATAGATGATAGCTATGGAATTGTGCACTGAGTGTGGATAAAAGGATAGAACTTTAGGAATGGCATGAAAGATGTGCATCATATTCTTTTATTTTTAAGAAAAAGAAGAAATGGAAAATAATAATGACTGTAATGGAGAAAAATATAAATATTGATTGTTGTAGAAGACAGTAAAAGTATTAAAACTCAAGTTATCACATGCCTTCACCAATGACCAAGCAGTTATTTGCAAGCCAATGTTAGAGATAATTTATACTTAGAGTATTGGAATTACAAATAGAAAAAAAAAATGAATCAGAAGAAACTTATAGTAAAAAAAAAATAAAAAATTTAAAAATGCTGCTATTGTAATAAAACATTAGCTTCTAGAAGCTACTAAAACGTCTAAATAGAGTTGCAGAATAGTAAACATAAGAATTTGAGAAGAATGAACTGAAACATTTTAAGGACAGATGGTTGAAAAGCCATTTTGGATCAAGATGTAGACAGTAAAAGAATAATATTTCCTAAAAATATTGCATGCTTTCCCTCCCCAAAAAGATTGCAAAGCAGATAGCAAGAAATAGAGAAAAATATAGATAAAACGATGGAAAGAAATGTAGGGGAAAATATATCAGAACAGTTTGAAGGACAGAAAAACATGTCAAAAAGTTTTGGTCGGAAAAAATAAAACGTCTGAGGAATTCTGTTTCAGACTGTTGGTATATCTGGTGTAGTTTTGTCATAAATCAGTCAAAAGTTTGCCTCACAAAAAACAGCCAGAGATGAAATAGCACTTAACAATAAATTTGATCTCAATCTAAATTCCTCATCTGTAAAGTATAGAGAAATAGATATCACACTTATTACATTGCTTCTTTACAAAGGACATGAGAGTTTTCTACAGTAGAATTTAGAGATTTCTGACATTTAAAAAATGTAGTTGTGATAAACTTCTCTAGCATAAGTTATAGGTATTTGCAGAAACACCACCCTGGGGTGGGGGCAGGGGGTGGTCTGTTTGTTTCTATAATATACATGTATATATATATATATAAATATATATATTTATTTATATATATATATATATATATATATATCATCATCATCATCATCTTCATCATCATTTTATGTCCACTTTTCCCTGCTTGCCAGGGTGGGACATGTGCTCTTCAGTACAGCAGCTCTCCATTCATCATGGTCCCTCGTTATCTTTTCTGTGAGCTTCAGTGATCTGAGGTCAGTTCTCATCAGCTCCACCCATGCTTTTCGTGGTGCAGGCCATTTTCAATATTTCAAACTTGTTGCTAGAATTTCATCTCTGCACCAGGTAATGTTGTAATGTACTAAAATGTACTAATGTTGTAATGTACTAAAAGAGTAAAAAAGGCCTTAAAATGCTCAAAGAAGTTACATCTGTAAGTCAGTTATACTATAAGATGAGTTTCCATAGCTAGCAGACAATTGGAAAATAAGAGGTTTTACCCTTTATCATTTATATTACTCTATATTTACTATGTATTTTTACAGTAAAGGCTTTACCTCACATAATTATCTCACATTATATCGAATCCACGAGATTCTGATATTATGTATTTTGAGAATAACAGCTTAACGCCAGTATGAGCGGCCGGTTATGTCCGGTTTGAATAAAAAGAGGTAAGAGAATTCTGGCTGGATATGGGTAGTTTAAATGCTAAAGGGTTAAATATACCTAACATCCTGAAGATAGGATAGAAAGCGTAATCAGAAGAGCATCTGTATCAACATAAATCACGATTGTATAGAAATATATGTACAGAATAGCATGGATAGATTTGTAGTAGAATCATAGAAGTGTTGTTCAAAACTTATTTTTTAACAGAGCCTTACAAAAACGAAAATAAATATATAAAACCATAAAACACATTTTGAATAAAATATCTCCACTAAAGAGATATAAAGACATCTCCCATTATTCTTTCTACATAGTAACAATTGCTTCTCTGATGACAAGATGTCAACATGGCCATTACAGACAATTTTGTAATTAGTACACTAGACAGAGTAGGTAAATAGAATAAATTAGAATAATATCAATATCTTCATGTGTGTGTCTGTGTACAAGAGTATGTTTATATATAAATATATGAATATATATATATGTTTGTGTGTGTATGTGTGTATAAATGTATACATATATTATATATATATATATATATGTACACACACACACACATATAGCAGGGAAAGTGGACGTTAACATGACAGTGATGAGGATGATGTTGATACATATATATATATATACATATACCTGGTATCCCAAAAAGATGTATACACACTTCAACAGCATTCTAATAAAAGTGTGTATAGATCTTTGGGGACTCCCTGTACACACACACACACACACACACACACACACACACACACACACACACACATATGACTCTTTTCTTACTATATCATGTTAAAATAATATATATCTTCATTTAACAGTATTGTTTCCCTGTGTTTGTTCTCTCTTTTTACTTTTAACATATATATATATATGTGTGGTGTGTGTACATTTCTTTATGACAAAAAATACACATCCAGGACCTAAATAGGTTTATCTTTACAAAGAATCATCAGCAGGCAATTGGTAAACAAGTGTATGTAAGGAAATATTTAGTCTCTACTTAGTTCTATTAAGACCTCTAAGTTTGTACCATAATATACAATATATGCTTGAAATATATCTGTAGTTTATATTTTAATGCTCTACATACAGACATATATGTGAAATCTCTTTCTCCTCCTCCTCCTTATCCTCATCATCATCATCATCATCCTCACCATGACCACCATTTCAAATTCACTTTCCATGCTGGCATTGATAGAACTGGTTGATGCAGTTTGAATTAATTATCTTTTAGAGTAGCTTACATCCTAGGTGTGTTAGAGGATCACTTAAATTCCATTTTTGGCATTGTTTCTACAGTTGGATTCTCTTTTTAACACCAACCACCTTACTGGATGCCTTTTATCATAGAACCAACACTAGAGAAGTTTTCCAGCTCTGACATGACTAAAGAGTTCTCTCTACTCTCTCTTATTTCTGTTGATTGCCAACCACTTTACAGAGGGTACTGTGTGAACTTTTATATACTATCAACACTAGTGAAGTCACTTTATCCACTGAATGGCTAAACAGTGCTCTATATTCTATGGTGTCTCCCTTCTTTCTGCTTATAAGAAAGTTGTCATCAGAATACAGTTCTCTCAAATAGCCAGATATAAATTCTCTATTATAACCTGGTAGACTACAACAAACATAAGGTGACAAAGAATTTAGACTTGATAGACTCCTACATAGACACTAAATTCCTCACTGAACTCATTGCCTACGCTCACTTTACTAAGACAAGCCATTCATTTACACCTATTTTCTTTAGCAGTCACCAAATTGGAGACAATGGAACTCTGACAAAGGTTTTTACTATGCCAATGAATGTTAAGTATAATGGCTTATTCTTAGCTAAGTACATTTTCTGCAATTGTCTTACTAGAAAGATGGTATCAAAAGTGATTCTCACTGGCACAAAGTCAAATTGTATCTCTTCAAGTTTAATTCTCTTCTTAAACAATTGTGCTATATCTCTTTCTATAACTTTCATAACCTGGCACAGAAATTTGATGCCACAGGCATTGCCTCTTTCCAATGCATCTCTTTTTCCTTGGTAAAGTTCCTACACCAGTCATTGGGTATGACACCTTCTTGTACTACATGATTAAATATGCAAGTTACTAGCCAGATAATTTAATCATCTCTAAATATCCTCAATGGAATAGCTGCCTTTCCTGCCTTCATGTCCTTAACTGTAATTGTTATCATATTACTGTCCTCTTGGGATGGCTGGTGCCTCTGCAGATTCTTCTTGGAGTAGACCATCTCTCTCCTAAGCATTCTCCTCATTTAACAATACCTTCATATTTCATTCTTTCGGTACCAATAACTGTCTCATTATAGCTCCATTACTTACTTCTTCCCAACAATGTGTTGGTTCTCTCTAATACCCTGCCTTTCAAACTGGAACACCCCAGGGCTCTGATCCTCATGCCACAAAATACTAGTAAATCTCTTACTTTCTGCTTCTTTCTTTGCTAGTATATGAGGGTCAGCTGAAAAGTTCATAGGCTGACAGTGAAAGAATGATGCTAAAGCTGTGAAATCTTGCATGAATTAATTTCAACTCTTCTTATTAATAACTGCATTGTTTCTTTCCAGGGACTATGTTGAAAAATAAAACCTCATTTGTCATTCCATGAAAGTATCTTGTTTAGCCTCTGAACTTTTCAACCAACCCTCATATGTCAATTTATTCCTTACTTTTAGCATTGCTCTCTGCTGTTCCATTCAACCTATCTTTCCATGCTTGTCCTTTAGCTTTTATAACTGTATCAGCATTCGTATTCCACCACTCCATCACCTTCAATCTTGCTGGCACATTGACCCAGTCACCAATCTGGTATGTCACCATCAGTAGATTGTCCCATAGCAACTCAATTATCCTTTATATTAAATGTCTCTATCACCTACTTGTTCTTGTCAAATGTCTCAACTAGTACTTGTGTAAGCTTATAATTATTTGGTAACTCTTAAGCTTCCATATCCTTTTTCTCCAAACCATCTTAAGTCTCTGAGTGTCTTATTCTGAAGTCGCTATGTTGGCTGATACCTTCTTCACCAGGAAAACACCTAACATTCACAATTATTGGTTTATCTCATCGTTTCCAGGTGAGAAGGAAATATATGACTTGTGGGTTTCTATGATTAGTAGGTGATCAGGTGGCTGGTTGATTTCCTGAACTTAGTGTTGGAAATTGTCAATTCATTTAAACTCCAGAAACTTTTATCTTTATTCATTCATTGTGTCATAGCCATAGCAAGATACACACTACACATGTATGTACACTCACACATAGAAACACGCACACATATGCAGTCCAAACAGAATTTCAGGCTTGAAATTGCAAAGATAAACTCTGTTTATTAATTTTTTCCACTCACCTTAATTAGGAAGCAAGAACACTTCCCTCAGGTATTTTCACCTTTGCATGCAATTCTTTTCCCTTTCCACAAGTATAAATTGACCATTCTAGTCAAGCGAACTTTCTACCTGAATATACTTTGCTAAGATGATGTCTATTGCTTTCACCAAGTTGACATTATGACAAGTTCTACTCCCTACTGCATTGTCTAAAACTATTCAAAATAATTTGGAACAACTGCTATTGTAGAAATTCTGTCCATCGCTTACTTTTCCAGATTTGAGCACCCCAATAAGGCATTTTGATCTTGAAATTATGAAGAAAATCTCAATCATTGAGGTTTATTCATTTTATATTTAGGAAAGGTCGGTTATATGATGCCTGCGTGAGATGTGTGATGCTGCATGGTAGTGAGACATGGGCAGAAACTGCAGAGGATATGCGATGGCTGGAGAGAAATGAAGCAAGCATGCACCGCTGGATGTGCAATGTCAATGTGCGTGAACGACCAAGCATAGACGAGTTGAGAAAGAAACTGTGTATAAGAGGGATAAGTTGTGGTGTGCAGGAGAGAAGGCTGAGATGGTATGGACATATGATACGCATGAAAGATGATTACTGTAGAGGAAGACCACGAAAAAACATGGGTGGAGGGGGTGAGAGCAGACCTCAGATCGCTGAAACTCACCGAGGAGAGGAGATGACGAAAGGCCGTGATAAGTGGAGAGATGTTGTGCTGAATAGGACCTGTCCAACCCTTGCAAGCAGGGAAAAGTGGACGTAAAATGATGATGATGATGCATGACTGTATTCAAATAAATAATATATATGTATGACTGTGCACATGAATATATATATATTTCATTTCATTACATTTCCTTTTACATCCACTTTTCCCTGCTTGCAAGGGTGGGACGGGAACTGATTCTGGCTTGATTTCTACAGCTGGATGCCCTTCCTAACACCAACCTCATTTACAGTGAGTGCTGGGTTCTTTTTTGCCGTGGCACCTCCACGACCACTTTGCAGTGGAATGATAGGGACCCCAGTTCCTATCATCTCATTTCTACAGCTGAGTAAACTGGAGCAATGTGAAATAAAGTGTCTTGCTCAAGGAAACAACACATCACCCGGTCCGAGAATTGAACTCACAACCTTTCGATTGCAAGGCCAATGCTCTAACCACTAAGCCATGTGCCTGAATATATATATATATATATATTCAGATCACTACTGATTACCACGGATTTACCAGTCTTCTGATTGTGGGACTTTTTACTGCCTTTGCACTGCTTCAATCTGCATTGATTGGCTTCCTGACGTTTCCTAATTTTTCCTATTTTTCTAGTTCCTATTCTCCCGCTTATCTGAACATTCCTGTTGAAGGACTTCTGTCCGAAATGTTAAAACCTCCTTCACTTTCATCAAGCATGAACCTAATATAACTGTGTACGATTGGCTCCTGTGTTTTGTTAATTCCTTTTCAACTATATATATATATATATATATATATATATATATGCCAGTCTCATCTGTATCTTTGCACTGAATACTTGCATATGAAATATAAATGTGTTGATATAAATTTAGTTTTGTTTTGTTTGTTTTTTTACATTTTTATCACATTTCCTACAAACATTCAGAAGAGAAACCATAAACCAAAGTATTAAAAAAGAAATTACTTTAATTCAGTTGTTATATTTTATCCTTTCCATGGTGGTTTCTTCAGCAATGACTAGCTGAAAAACAAAAACAAATGAGGGGGAGGGGGGATAAAACAAAATGGAATTTAAAATATCTTCTCTGGTTACGTTGGCATATTAGAAAATAGCAGAAAATAACAGATAAATTCTTTAAAGTATTTGTTCCAAACCCAAATTCTATTGTATAAATACACTCTGATTGGTTTTCTTTTTCTAAATAATATTACTCTTAGAGTTAGTTACGTTTAGACCTACAAGTTTTTGATTAAAAACCAAAAGCTGCTTTTCATTTTTCTTTACTTTTTTTAATTTCAGACGATCAATACTTACGTTTTATTGATTAACAAAAGTAAATGTGTTTATGCACACATCTCAAAAATCAATATAAATGTGAAAATATGTTAAGAAAATTCTAGAAATGTTCCACTAATTAATACATGCTCAGTTTAAGCTAATGCATGTTTATCTTTCTCTCTCTGTATATATATATATATATATATATATATATATATATATAAATATATATGTTTATTTATTAATATACATATATACTTTATAAATAACAATCGAAGAGTGTTTAAAACATTTAATGACTTACGATCGTTTCACCCTAGCACAAGGCCGAAATCATCGGAGTGTATAATAAAGGTTAAAGCGCAAATATAATATCAAAAGTTTGCCATAAGAACTTTGGGATGATACATAATATAGGAAGTAAGCATAAGTATCAACATTTATATAACAAATAGCAAAGGTGGAAGAAGCATATGAAACATATGAGCATATAAATGCAATAAAATAAATGTTGATACTTATGCTTACTTCCTATATTACGTATCCTCCCAGTGTTCTTATGACAAACTTCTGATAATATATTTGTATTTGAACCTTTATTATATACTCCGATGATTTTGGCCTTGTGCTAGGACGAAATCATCCTAAGTGATTAAATGGTAAGAAAATATGTTAAGAAAATTCTAGAAATGTTCCAGTAATTAATACATGCTCAGTTTAAGCTAATGCATGTTTATCTTTCTCTCTCTGTATATATATATATATATATATATATTTGAAAAAAAGGAAAATAATGATTTCACTTGTAGTGTTAAAAAATTTATGATTTAATGTTATAATATAATATTATAATATTTGTTTCTACTTTTGGCACAAGGCCAGCAATTATCCAGTACATTACTGGTACTTTATTTTATCGACCCCATAAGGATGAAAGGCAAAGTTAACCTCGGCGGGATTTGAACTCAGAATGGCAAGGGCCGTAACTCTATGCGTCAAAGCATGGCGTCCAACCCTCTACCGATACTGCCAATTCACCGCCCTTATATAATATAATATTATAATATTATATATAATATAATATTATAATATTATGAGTTGGTAGATCCAGTAAGTTCTTTGTTAACTTCGATGGGAAGAATTTTAGAGATTCCTGGTTAACTTCGGTTGGAGAACTTTCTTGCATTCGTCTGTCTGTGGTGATTGTCAAACTGAGATCAGGTTGTGTTGAAATGTGTGACTATATATAAGAGAGATTTGGATGTGTCTGGGGTGTGACGTGTGGTGTTAATGAGTGTTGATGATGATGAAGGTCCGGAGGAATTAAAGTATACATACATATACACACACACGTACACACACATATATATACACTCAGAAAATGGTGAGGTTGTAAGATAAGGGTGTTTGTCTCCTGCTGGCTTTATTTCATTAGCTGACCTTTGATGAGTATATAATGGCATAGCTGAATCAACTCTTCCAAATCCATAAAGAATATCTTCTACAGATTTCTATATCAAAGATGAATTTAGGTGCTTGTCTGGTTTTTAATGAAGTGTAAGATACATGTCTTTTGATAAGAATGGGATGACAGGAAAAAGAGAAAAGAAGGATAGTTTGGGAATATTTGTCAAAGATGTGTTGTTGATATTGGTCTGGGAGAGGAAGTGTGGGGGGACATGCTGGCTCACATATTCACTTCCCTATATGTAAACGTATCTACAGTCCATATATACTACATACAAACACATATCAACACACATATATATATATATACATATATATATATATATATATATATATATATATATATATATGCACACACACATATACATGTATATATATATATATATTTTATACACACATACATATATACTATACATATCTTGTACATACACACACACACATAGATACATATACACATATATATATATCCTATACATACATATATTTCAAACACACATATATATATACAGACATATATTTTTTCTACATACATATATATATATATATCCTATACACACATATATACATATATCTTTTACACATATACCATACATACATGTTATATACACACCTTATATATCCTATACATATACCACACATATATCCCACACATATATCATATACATCCTATATATACACTATACATATCCTACATACATATTATATATATCTCCCACATATATACACACATACATACGTACATACATATATAGAATGATATTAAATAAATGGAAACTATATTTATAAAACCATATTTATTCTATTATATATATTTCAAGGGTACCAACATTTTGGTACGCTATCATCAGATAAAATAGAAAGTGTGTTTTATAAATTTTGACATAACCAAGGAGAAGATATATTCTCCTTGGTTATGTCAAAATTTATAAAACACACTTTATATGATTGTGTATAGAAGATTATATTAATAAAAGGAATTCCAACTTTGTCTGATTTACTCGTTTTATTTACAATCTTTTAAAATTATAATGGTATTAGAATGAAATAGTATGGTAGAATATTAAATGTTAAGTGTTAATTGAACAAGTACTTTCATGCTTTTGCAATCTTCAGGTTCATATTCTGGGGTGACAGTCAAATTTGCAATTTTCAACTGTATATATATATATATATATATATATCCCATATACACACATATATTTTATACATACATACACACATATATATACACACACATATATACATACACACACGCACATACATATACATACATATGCACATATGTATATATTCTCCACACATTTTATATACACATACATACATACACATATATATTCCATATAAACACATTTGATACCTCCTACACATATATATACTTTTTACAAATACATATATATATACTTCATATATATCATTTCATTTCATTTTACGTCCGCTTTTCCCTGCTTGCAAGGGTGGGACGGGAACTGATTCTGGCTTGATTTCTACAGCTGGATGCCCTTCCTAACACCAACCTCATTTACAGTGAGTGCTGGGTGCTTTTTTGCCATAGCACCTCCACGACCACTTTGCAGTGGAATGATAGGGACCCAGTCCCTATCATCTCATTTGAGTAAACTGGAGCAATGTGAAATAAAGTGTCTTGCTCAAGGAAACAACACATACATTACATATAAATGTATTATACACATATCCACACATACACACACATACCTATATATACACATATCTATATCACACATACGCATGTGCATACATACACACATATATAAATATACACACACACATATGCACACATACACATAAACATGTACACATATATCTGTATACCTACAGACACATATATAAAAAAAACACATCTATACATACATATACATACATCTATACATACATATACAAGTTCATATATACATTGGTGTGGGGAAGGGGAAATTAATGAAATGTTATTGTACCTCTGAGGGTTTTTCTTCTCTTCAGTGATCGAATGTTTGAAAGTACGGGTGTCATCAACTATTTTTCTTTTTCAATATGAGATTTTTTTAAAAGAAAAGAGAGGGGGAGAATCCCGTTGCTTGAAAATGGAATATCACTTTTTTGTGTTCAGTAGTGGTTTGTATTTTCTAATAAAGAATTCTTCTTTATATTTTCGGAAGTGTTCGTTGTCCGACCATATCTTAAAGAAGGGGAAAATTGTGAAATTTCCCTTTCCGCATGTTGTGGTGTTTCTGACAGAGGGGTCTCTAATTTGTTGTTTATGTACTCAAACTCTGTCATGTAGACTCGTTCCGGTTTCACCAATGTAGTATTCTTTACATTGTGGGCAGATTGCACAGTAAATCATGTTTTTTTGTTTTGCAATTCATGTTTGCATTAACTATGAAAGACTTGTTGTTTTTAAAGGAGATTTGTCCACCCTCTTCAATGAGTTCGCAAGTTCCGCATCGAGGGTCCCCGCATTTCTTAACTTGTATTGCTTCATTATTAGACGTAAATTTTGCCTTGGTAAGCAGTTTCTTTAGGTTGGGTGCTTGGCATCTACTATATATAATTTGTGCGTCTTTTATGAGTGCATTCATTTTGGGGGACTGCTGGAGAATAGGGAGATATTGTTTGGGTTAGAAAATTCCTTGCAAGTGGAATATATATTTTGTATGTCTCTATGTATATATGTATATGTATACTATATACGAGGGCAATCCCAAAAGTAAGGTTTCCTTCTGCTATTGCAACTTTTCCGTTAAAATCCTGTGGTTGGTGCTTTGGGAAACCTCAGAAACCAAAATGCAGAGAGCATCCAGAGTAATCCGCCGATCTTTATGCATTTTTTCTTCGGAAGGAGACCTTACTTTTGGGATTGCCCTCGTATATAATAACTGCACGAAATTCGCACTTGGCGGTAGCGTTCAACGGGAGCTCCATTCTCAATGGCTGCCAAGCCAAGATTGAGCATCCCAGTGAAGCGCACACATGCTTGTTTGGGAGTGAAGGAACCACCAATCACAACAGTGTTGCCAACAGCCATACAAACAGTTTCTCTGCGTCCCCATTGCTTTGGAGACCTTACTTTTGGGATTACCCTCGTATATGTACATACATGTATATACATATATATAATATTAAGAAACAGAAGAGAGACTGTGTCACATATTCAACATCATTTTATTCGATTATATCATCCTGTTATGCACATTTTGAAGGTACAGCAATATGTTTTTGTCAGACAGACAAGTCAAATATAAATAAAAATAAAATTTGCTTTTATGGATATGTTTTAAATGTGTATAACAGGAAGACGTATTGGAACAAAACAATGTTGACTATGTGATACAGTCTTCCATCATTTTCTTAATATTGATATTTCGTCTGATACCATACATGTCATACTTTGTGAGATATGTAACACTGACTGCTTCTACCTGATTACAACAATGTTAGTCAATTGATTGGATCAGATAACACTAATATATATAAATATATATTAAAGCCAAGATCGAGTCCTGTTACTCAAGTGTTTCTTCTGTTTACTCACAGGTTCATCAGACAAGATTAATTTTCTAGGGGACAGTATATATATTACTGATGTGGAGAAGAGACTTGGCAAAGCTGCAGTTGTCTTACAATGCTTGAAACTTGTATAGTCTAACTCATGCATTAACCAAGACACCTAACTCTCCCTGTATACATTAATTGTCATGTCAACAATGATTTATGCTTGCAAGATGAGGAAAGTGTTTAGCATAATTTATAGAAATGCAGATGTCTTTCACAGTTGTTGCCTAAAAACAATACCAAAAATATGGGATACCATCCCTCCATGATTACAGAATATGCTCAGTCATACGCTACACGTTCTCACAAAGAGACTGGTGAGAATCTTTAATCAGAAGCCAGAAGCAGAGTTAGGAAAGGAAGCAGCCCCATGAAGATCTGTTCGAGATTTGTGGAGGAAAACTTGGCAGACATGCATTTATGTAAGAAACATATATTTAGCCTTGCTGTTCAAATGGTCTTCCCTGTTCAAATGGGCTACCCCATAGCATGAACCTAGAGGATATTTGCACAGCAAAGCTAAATGCACATATGATAACAGTATTCCTGAAAATTATTTATAGTTTACCCCCCCCCCCCCCCCCCACACACACACACCCACACACACACACACACACATTCATATATATATATATGTAAAGTATAATGTTTTTGCAGAAGTAAAAAATAATTCTGCTGAAATATTGAAAATATCGTTAATATGTTTTAGTATTACCATTTTAATTTTTTTTTATTTATTAACATGGATCATGATATGTATTGGTGAAAATTTGTAAGCCTTCAGGCTATAATAGAATTCATTGTTATTTATTAGAAAGCATTTTTTTTTGTGTGTTTGAAAAACATTGTAGTGTATTTAAACTGAAAGTACACGTTATATATTAGTGCAGTTTAAATGCAGTCTTTTAATGTCAAAGAGATATACCAAAGAAACATGCCATCATACATCATCCTGTAAATTTGAGTATGTGTGTGTGGGGGGGGGGGGGGCAGAGAAAGGGGTAAGAAAGAGAGAAGGAGAACATGTGTGTTTGTTTGTGCATATGAATGTGTATATGTGTGTTTATATGCACATGTGTATAATGGGTAGAGGAATATGGGAAATGTTAAGGAGTTCTCCATGCCTTTTGGTTTGATCTCAGTGTATAAACTCTTTGATGAATATCTTCTATCATAGCCTGCAGTCAAACCCAAGATGTGAGATTGAAATTCAACAGAGAGAAACTGTGTTGATGCTAACTGAATGGACTGCTCCTTTAATTTGATGTCCCAGTTATATCACAAATGCCATGTTGATTCTTCCATGAATACTTTGCTGCTAACAATGTAAAACAATGACTATGTTGCACCATCGGTTCAACAACTGTAGCATTCACCATCAAACCCAAAGTGTGATTCACAATATGTGTATGCATACATGACTGCGTGTACATGTGTGTGTACAATATGAATAATAATGTGTGTGTTTACATGCTGCACATATAGGTATTATATATGTGTATATATATATGTAAGTGGAGGCACGTGGCCTAGTGGTAAGAGTGTTGGACTTACGATCATAATGTCGTTGGCTCGATTCCTGGGTTGCGTGTTGTGTTCTTGAGCAAAACACTTCATTTCACGTTGCTCCAGTATACTCAGTTGAAAATGTGTACCAGCAATAGCTGGAGGTTTAACCCTGCAATGGACTGGTGTCCTGTCCGGGGGGGTCTTGTACTCTCAGTCACAAAACCGCTATATAGATATATATGTAAGCATATATATATAAGATGTTTGTATATCATGTATATACATTCATATATGTCATATTTATGTATTATGCCTATATATATATATATATATATATTTATATATATATATATGTATATATATATACATAGAGAGAGAGAGAGAGAGAGAGAGAGAGAGAGAGGCATAATACATAAATGACATATAAATGTATATACAATACAATATATAAATATGACATATATAAATATATATACAATATAATATATAAACATTTATATATGTCATATTTATGTATTATTATGCCTATATATACACATATATATATATATATATATATATATATATATATATAGGCATAATACATAAATATGACATATATAAATGTATATATACATAATATACATGTAGGTATATGTGTCTGTGTGTGTGTATGGATGCATATAATTTTATACATAATACACACACAGATCTATGCGTATACAATATGTGTGTTTGAATTGAGAAATATAATGTTTATAGGATGAATATATATATTCTTTATTATTATTTGGTTTTAATCATTTTTTATGTAAATCTATGTGCAAGGATATTTCCAGCATTATTTTCTAAAAGAAATTATTGAGCATGATTTTTAGCTTGGCAAATGAGACACAATGTCTGTCATGAACAGTTAACTGAACTTTTATCCTGATACTGTTCTGGCGTTATTGAATTCTGCAATGGAAGCAGAATCTGCTAACAAAAGTACTGGCAAAAATCATGATAAAGCTGCTGCGGGGGGCATGATAGAAGATTAAGGACTGTGAATTATCAGCAAGTGAAAGGTTCTTTGTTTTCAAGTTTGTTTTTTAAAGAAATTATTACTAGTTTTGTTTTAATTTATGTTATATTGATGTTATATAATATTGATCTTGCTATGTTAACTATACTGGTGATTGGAAGCAAGGCATCAATATGTTAAAAGAGGTAATATTTAGAACAGATTAATCTATTCTTCTAGTATTCTATATTATGAAAATGACTATATGTTTTGTATGTATGCATATGTGTGGTTAAAAACATATACATATGTATACACTATATATATAGGCCTGTGTACATACACATACACACATATATATGTGTATATACGTATATACACGTATATATATATATGTCATCATCATCATCATCATCATCAACGTTTAACGTCCGTGTTCCACGCTTGCATGGGTTTGGACGGGGGTAGTCCCACTTGAGGCAAGAGTGATTGTCTTGCTCGCATAGGACTGTCTGGCAGGTTTTCTACAGTTGGATGCCCTTCCTAACACCAACCACATTTACAGTGTGGGTCTGGGAGGTTTTTACCGTGTTGCCTACACGGCCACATTACAGCGTGGACTGTGTGTTTTTTTGTCGTGACACCTACACGATCTCATTTGTTTCGGCCCGGATGGCGCGGCACCAACATAACTTTACATAGGACGGGGTGGTGTGGATGGGGTGGGGGTGGTGGTGGTGGGACGGGGTGTATTTTGTTAGAGATGCCTACTGGCAAGGCGGGTCTTCTCTGTTACTGAGTACCGCCAAAGGTCTTGGTCCAGTGACATTGTCTTGGAGAGGTGTAAGTGTGTGAGGTCGGAGTTTATCAGCTCGTCCCAGGTTTTTCTAGGTCTGCCTATTCCGTGGCTACCGTCTATCTTTATTGCCCTGCACTTTGTTATACAGCTATCGACTTTCATGCGCATCACGTGTCCATACCAACGTAGCCTTCTCTCGAGTAAACAACATCTGATCCCTCTTATCTCTAATTTTTTCCTTAGTTCGTTTATGCTTTGCCGTTCACGTATATTACTGTTACACATCCAGCGGAGCATGCAAGCTTCGTTCCTCTCTAGTCTGCGTATATCCTCTGCACACAATGCCCAGGTCTCACTGCCATGCAACATTGCTGTTCGTATGCAGGCATCGTACAACCTGCCTTTCATTTTTAGGGAGAACCCTTTAGCAGCTAATAGTGGTATAAGCTCTCTGAACTTTTTCCAACCAGTTCTGACTCTAGCTACAGTACTTTCAGAGCACCCTCCCCCACTGCTGATTTTATCGCCCAGGTAACGGAAGCTGTCCACTATTTCTATAGAACCCTCTGCGCAATTGAAAGAGCTAGTATTGTGTGGGCACTTGCTGCTACTTATTGCACCAGAACACCGGCCACATGTAAAATCTATGTTCTTAGTTAGCTTACCTGTGATCCCACTACATCTTTTATGCACCCATACTTTGCATTTAGGACACAAAATGGAGTTTCTACCTACGCCTTTCCTACACACCGAGCACGACCATTTCCCAGAAGGGACCGCCGCCTTGTTTTCTTTCCTACAAACTAGAACTTTGGTCTTAGCCAGGTTAATTTTAAGTCCTTTTGACTCTAGGCCGTGCTTCCATGTTTGGAATTTCTTCTCTAGCTCGGCCATTGATTCCGCTATGAGTGTCAGGTCATCTGCGTATAGGAGTTCCCATGGGCAGCCTGTCTTGAACTCCTCTGTTATAGCCTGAAGGGCAATAATAAATAGTAGGGGGCTGAGAACAGAGCCCTGATGGACGCCAACTTTTACGCTAAACTCTTCACTATATTCGTTGTTAATTCTAACCTTGCTGACTGTTTCTTTATACATGGCTTGTATATATATATATATATATATATATATATATATATATATATATATATATATATATATATATATAGCAAAGATAGAACTATATATATATATATATATAGCAAAGATAGAACTATACAAACAATTCTCGAAGAAAAGTAAATGATTATAATTATAGTATGTAATTACCATGTATATATATATATATATATATATATATATATATATATATATATATATATATATATATATATATATATATATATATATATATATATAAGAACAAGTAAGACCTCGATGGCTGAGCTCAAGCCATTTCGACGGCTAATTCAGTCCAGAATTAGCTGTTGAAACGGCTTGAGCTCAGCCGTCGGGGTCTTACTTGTTCCTATTACCCACTCTACTACCCTAAGTATTGAGTACTTTGGTGCGTTATGGTCCACCTGGTTCCTTACCACATTTCCTTCGTTATATATATATATATATAAATGGAAAAAATTAAACAAAATTTCATTTCTCACTCTTAGTACGGCTGTTACTTAAATATAAGTATGTATACATACATATATGTATACATACATGCACACATATATATATGTACGTATGGATTTACCGAACATTTATTATAATGCTTGGTTTGTTTGTAAACAAACATCCCGAATTAAGCCATAGTGTTTAGCAACCATCGTTGCCCTTTTGTTCAACACTGACAAAGGAACGATGTACTAGTTTCAAGCTTATTAGCTATCGTCAGCACCGTATACCTTCCTGCCAGATGATTGAACATCTGAAAGTATATACTTTCCTTATGCATATTAATGGGTGAGCAGCCTAATTTATATATATGTGTGCATGTATGTATATATATACATACTACTGTATGTCTGTATACATATATGTATGTACGTATACATACTTATATATATATATATATATATATATATATATATATATATATATATATATATATATATATATATGCTTGTATATTTATTCCCTGTTTCTTCCTTTCCTTGTTCTCATGTGTCTATCCTTCTATTTCTTCTTCTAGATCTCCTGTTAACTGCTGATGAAGGATTAGCATCCAAAACGCTAAGATTGAAAACATGCAGCCTTGAAAAAATTCTGTTTCCATATCAATAGGTTGCATTGCATAAGAAATATATTATATAATAAATATATTTCTTCAAATGCTATCTGAAGAAGTTGTATCAGTAATTGCGTGATGGCACCATTATATAATTAAAATAACACCTCAGAAATACATTTTCAGCAATTTACATAATAAAATGAATTGTGGAAATCTAGCCTTCATATATTTTATTATTATTATGGATTGGCAGTATTGGTAGGGGGTTGGACGCCATACTTTGACACATAGAGTTACACCCCTTGCCATTCTGAGTTCAAACTCGCCGAGGTTAACTTTGCTTTCATCCTCATGGGGTCGATAAAATAAAGTACCAGTAATACACTGGAATAATTGCTGGCCTTGTGCCAAAAGTAGAAATAATTATTATTATTATTATTATTATTTTCAAGGGTGGTGGATTGGCAGTATCGATAGAGGGTCGGAGGCCATGCTTTGCAGTATAGAGTTATGGCCTTTTATGATCTAAGTTCAAATCCCGCCGAGGTTAACTTTGCCTTTCATCCTTACGGGGTCGATAAAATAAAGTACCAGTAATGCACTGGGATAATTGCTGGCCTTGTGCCAAAAGTAGAAATAATTATTTTCATCATTATTATTGGCAGAAACATTAGATCATTGGACGTATGTTTAGCAGTATTTGTTCCATTACTCTTTACATTCTGAGTTCAAATCCCACTGAAGTCAGCTTTGCTTTACATCTTTATGGGCTTGATGAAATAAAGTACCAGTAACACACTGGAGTCAATTTAATCGACTTTCCCCTCCCCCTAAAATTGTTGGATTTTTGCCTAAATCAGAAATCATTATTAGAGTTACGTCCCTTTCCATTCTGAGTTCAAATCCCGCCGAGGTCAACTTTACCTTTCATCCTTATGGGGTCGATAAAATAAAGTACCAGTAATGTACTGGGTAATTGCTGGCCTTGTGCCAAAAGTAGAAACAATTATTATTATGATAAATTCTTTCTATCTCCTCTTGCTGAAGTCTATATTTTTCTTGGTGCTAAACTTGCTTTTATATATATATATATATATATATATAATTAGATTAAATCTATACATGTATAATGTATATTGATTAAGTTACTCAACTCAGATTCCCCAGAGAATAATTTGTATAAATTTAAACAATATATGAAAAAGTATCTTTCATAAATCTAGTTGAATAACAACTAGTATCATGTACATACATATAATGATAAATAATAAATGTACTTGCTCATAGAAAGAATCAAGCCAAGAATGTAAAGAGCCAGAGCAAATGCTCCAATGCATACTGTCTATTGCTCTACCGATTCTACCAATCCATTCCATTAATATTATTATAGATAACGATGGATCATGCAGTGGTTTCAATGATAAAACTTTAGTTGTTCAATCAACAGAACAGCTTGTGTAAGTGGTCGAGTATTCAATAGACACTTATACCATTAATGTAATTCTCAAACCAAAATCAGTCTAACACAGAATGTGTAAAAGACTGTATCTTTGCAGGTAAAATTCATTCACTGGGCTTCTGCACAGCCTTCATCTACCCAATGAAATTCATAAGTCTTGTCTCAACCAAAGGCACTTGATGTGCCATACAGTGGGAATAAAACTGAGATCTCATGATTGTGAAACAAATTTCTTATCCCCTCAGCTATAGCTGTGTCCACATTACAAAACATCATAGTACTTGTAAGAGCTACTATTGTAGCCATTACTTTTGGAAAAATCTAGAGTCTGGACTTAATAGATTAACACAACACATTCTAAAGGCAGTGTGGAACAAAGGTTGTGTTTGTTCTTTTCTTGTTTAATTCAAAAAAGAAGGACAATAATAATGCTTTCTAATTTAGATACAAGGCCAACAATTTGGGGAGAGGGGGAAGTCGCTTAAATTAACCCCAATGCATTACTGGTGCTTTATTTTATTGACCCCATAAGTGAACTTCAACAGGATTTGAACTCAGATCATAAAGAGCAATAACTCTATGCTACAAAGCATGGTGTTATTTACCGATACTGCCAATTCACCACCCTTGGCAATAGTTATTTTAAGAGTTCTTATAAGGTTGTTATGAATGCACTCACACAAAATATACATTTATACATACATATTATACAAAAAATATACCACATTTATAAAATGTGTAACAAATAACTCAATACATAAGAGGATTATGTGTCTTTTTATTGAAAGTAACTGACCAGTTTCAAGTCAGTTGAATACCATTGGGCAGCCTGTTGCCACATCTTTTAGGAATTCACTTCACAACCTTATGGTCTGGGATTCTCTGCTGCTACATGGCACCTGGTTAAGTGTCTTCTATAATAGCCTCAGTTTGACTAATGCATTGCAAGTGAATTTGGTAAAAGGTAATTGCAGAAATCCCTCATATATATATATATATATATATATATATATATATATATATCATCATCATCATCATCATCATCAACGTTTAACGTCCGTGTTCCACGCTTGCATGGGTTTGGACGGGGGTAGTCCCACTTGAGGCAAGAGTGATTGTCTTGCTCGCATAGGACTGTCTGGCAGGTTTTCTACAGTTGGATGCCCTTCCTAACACCAACCACATTTACAGTGTGGGTCTGGGAGGTTTTTACCGTGTTGCCTACACGGCCACATTACAGCGTGGACTGTGTGTTTTTTTGTCATGACACCTACACGATCTCATTTGTTTCGGCCTCGATGGCGCGGCACCAACATAACTTTACATAGAACGGGGTGGTGTGGATCGGGTGGGGGTGGGGGTGGTGGGACGGGGTGTATTTTGTTAGAGATGCCTACTGGCTGGAGTAGGTTTTACTATATATTTAGGTAAGGCGGGTCTTCTCTGTTACTGAGTACCGCCAAAGGTCTCGGTCCAGTGACATTGTCTTGGAGAGGTGTAAGTGTGTGATGTCGGAGTTTATCATTATTAGTGCAGATTAAAGTTGGAGCAACGAATCGCTGCTTTCACCCTATTATTCAGAAGATCCCATAATAGGGTGAAAACAGCGATTCTTTTGCTCAAACTTTAATCTATACTAATAATAAATATTTGCTTTCCGGGTTTATATGGGTCTTCACAGACTGAGTTAGTACTGAAGGGAGTATACTAACCTACGAGACTGGCAAGGAGGATGCATTTGGCTTACATATGGTCCCATTCTTTACTGAGTGCAATATGAATATATAGATATATATATAGAAAGAGAGAGAGATGTAAGTTATAGTGGGAGAATAAACAACCAAATTCTTGAAAAAATATTTATCATCATCATAATCATCATTTTACGTCTGCTTTTCCCTGCTTGCAAGGGTGGGACGGGTCTTATTCAGCATCTCTCCACTTGTCACGGTCCTTCGTCATCTCCACCGTGAGCTTCAACGATCTGAGGTCTGTTCTCACCACCTCTGCCCATGTTTTTCGTGGTCTACATCTTCCACGTCTTCCTTCAACTGGCACTTCTTCACCCATCGGTCATCCTCTATGCGCATCACATGTCCTTACCACCACAGTCTCCTCTCTCGCACACTACATTCTATCCCTCTCAGACACAGTTTCTCTCTCAACACATCCATGCAGGGTCATTCACGCACATTGATATTGCACATCCAACGGAGCATGCTTGCGTCATTTCTCTCCAGCCATCACATATCTTCTGCAGTTGCTGCCCAAGTCTCACTACCATACAACATCACACTCTTCACACAGGCATCATATAACCGGCCTTTCATACGCAGGGAGAAACCCTTCTTCGTCAGCAGAGGAAGCAGCTCCTTAAACTTCTTCCAACCAGTCCTTATTCTAGATACTATGGCCTCGGAAACCCCCCCCCCCGGCCCCTCCCATGCTAATCTGATCTCCTAGGTACTGGAAGTTATCCACCACTTCTATAGCACCCACCTGCATTTGAAAAATGTGTCTATCAATGTGACTTCTACTGTCTAATTTCCCTGTACATCTACTGCATATGCATTTCTCCCTACCTGTTATTTTGCCTGCTATCCCACTACATCTCTTGTGTACCCAGGATCTGCATTGTATGCATTTTATAGAATTTATGCCACTTCCTTTTCTGCATATCGAACATGGCCATTTCCCTGACGGAATCAGAGTTTTGTCCTCTTTTCTACTCAACAACACTTTTGTCTTAGCTAGGTTCACTCTCAGTCCTCTTGCTTCCAACTGCTGTTTCCATAGCCAGAATTTATTCTCTAGCTCCTCTACTGATTCTGCTATAAGAACCAGATCGTCAGCATAGAGAAGTTCCCATGGACAGCCAGTCGTAAACTCCTCTGTAATGGCTTGGAGGACTATAATGAACAAGAGCGGGCTGAGGACCGAACCTTGATGTACTCCTACTTGTATCTGGAATTCGTCACTAAACTCCATTCCTACCCTGACTTTACTGACAGCACCTCTGTACAAAGTTTGCACTGTCCTCACAAGCCATTCCTCAACATCTAGTTTCCTTAGGGACCACCAGATGACAGATTGGGGTACCCTATCAAAGGCCTTCGCTAGGTCAACAAAGGCTCAGTATAGTGGCTTATAAATATTGATATATCCAGGAACGAGACCTTCATGGTTCAACTTAAACCTGGATAGTCAATATTTATAAAACAAACTTTGTATTTTATCTGATGAGAGCGTACCAAAGTTTTGGTACCCTTGAAATATATATAATAGAATAAATATAGTTTTATAAATATAGTTTCCATTTATTAATATCATTGATATTATACTCCAGAAAACCTGTCAAGTGCTTCGAATCAGTTATAAATATTTATATTTGTTGAATTACCAACAAATTAAATATCCCTTTGCTTATTTATATATATATATATATATATATATATATATATATATATATATATATATATATATATAAGTGTCACTACGAAAGGCTACTAAATGAGGAGAATAAATGGGAGAAAGACAGTCTCCCCCACATGGACCCAATAGAGGGACCAGCAGTGTTAGTCGAAGGTAGTATAATAAGTAAGGCAATCAAAGATATGAAGACGGGTAAGGCGGCTGGGCCTTCAGAAATAGTTGCTGAGATGCTGAAAGCCTCTGGAACGGTGGGACACACCATGGTCACACGGATAGTAAACCAAGTCATACAGAATGGGGTTGTTCCGAAGGACTGGCATAGCAGCATCATCGTTAACTGTTACAAGGGTAAAGGAGACGCCCCAGATAGGAGTAACTATAGAGGCATTAAATTAATCGACCAGGTCATGAAGGTCACGGAAAAAGTAATAGCGCAACTAATCAGAGAGAGAATTGATCTAGATGAAATGCGGTTCGGGTTTGTGTCAGGCAAAAGTACCACAGACGCTCTCTTCATTGTACGACAACTACAGGAGAAGTACCTAGCTAAAAGTAAACCCCTATATTTAGCTTTTGTCGACTTGGAGAAAGCCTTCGACAGAGTCCCCCGTTCCATTATCTGGTGGGCTCTTAGAAAACTAGGTGTTGACGAATGGCTTGTGAGAGCTATACAAGCTATGTATAAAGAAACAGTCAGCAAGGTTAGAATTAACAACGAATATAGTGAAGAGTTTAGCATAAAAGTTGGTGTCCATCAGGGCTCTGTTCTTAGCCCCCTACTATTTATTATTGCCCTTCAGGCTATAACAGAGGAGTTCAAGACCGGCTGCCCATGGGAACTCCTATACGCAGATGATCTAACGCTCATAGCTGAATCAATGGCCGAGCTAGAGAAGAAATTCCAAACATGGAAGCACGGCCTAGAATCAAAAGGCCTTAAAATTAACCTGGCTAAGACTAAAGTTCTCGTTTGTAAGAAAGAAAATAAGGTGCCAGTGTCCCTTCCGGGAAATGGCCATGCTCGGTGTGTTGGAAAGGCGTAGGTAGAAACTCCATTTTATGTCCCAAATGCAAAGTATGGGTGCATAAAAGATGTAGTGGAATCACAGGTAAGCTAACTAAGAACATAGATTTTATATGTGGCCGGTGCTCTGGTGCAATAAATAGCAGCAAGTGCCCAGGGAATACTAGCTCTTTCAATTGCACAGATGGTTCTATAGAAATAGTGGACAGCTTCCGTTACCTGGGTGACAAAATCAGCAGTGGGGGAGGGTGCTCTGAAAGTACAGTAGCTAGAGTGAGAACTGGATGGAATAAGTTCAGAGAGCTTATACTACTATTAGCCGTTAAAGGGTTCTCCCTAAAATCGAAAGGCAGGTTGTATGATGCCTGCATACGGACAGCTGTTGCATGGCAGTGAAACCTGGGCATTGTGTGCTGCAGAGGATATACGCAGACTAGAGAGGAACGAAGCTTGCATGCTCCGCTGGATGTGTAATAGTAATATACGTGAACGGCAAAGCATAAACGAACTAAGGAAAAAATTAGAAATAAGAGGGATCAGATGTTGTTTACTCGAGAGAAGGCTACGTTGGTATGGTCACGTGATGCGCATGAAAGACGACAGCTGTATAACAAAGTGCAGGGCAATAAAGATAGACGGTAGCCACGGAGTAGGCAGACCCAGAAAAACCTGGGACGAGCTGAAAAATTCCGACCTCACACACTTACACCTCTCCAAGACAATGTCACTGGACCGAGACCTTTGGCGGTACTCAGTAATAGAGAAGACCCGCCTTACCTAAATACAAAGTAAAACCTACTACACTCAGTAGGCATCTCTAACAAAATACATCCCCATCCCACCCCCCACCCCCCATCCACACCACTCCTTTCAATGTCAAGTTATGTTGGTGCCACAACATCCAGGTCGAAACAAATGAGATCATGTAGGTGTCACGAAAAAAAAACACAGTCCACGCTGTAATGTGGCCGTGTAGGCAACACGGTAAAAACCTCCCAGCCCCACACTGTAGATGTGGTTGGTGTTAGGAAGGGCATCCAGCTGTAGAAAACCCGCCAGACAGTCCTATGCGAGCAATGACAACCACTCTTGCCTCAAGTGGGAAAACTCCCGTCCAAACCCATGCAAGCGTGGAAGATGGACGTTAAACGATGATGATTATGATGATGATGATATATATATATACATATATGTATATATATATGTATATTTATATATATGTATATATATATGTATATATGTATATATATATATATATATATATGTATATATATATATATATATATATATATATATATATATATATATATATATATATATATATATATATATATATATATATATACATATACATATATATATATATATATACTGTAAAGTATATCCATAGAATCATTTGATAATATATATACACCATTTCCTCTCCCAATTAGCATAATCAACCACACAAAAAACCAATTAAACCAGGCTATAAGATTAAAAGGCACCTATGAAGAAATAGTAGATAAATAAACGACAGCCATCTATTCGCGATCAACAGCTATAGAATATTTACCCAACATTTCAATAGCACGTGGAAATCGATTAAATATACCGTCAACCATACACAATTAGGTACAAAATTAAAGTTAGAAGAAAAAAGGCATATACACATACCAGGATTGCGTTTCTACCCTTAGGGTTTCCTTCGCTTTCGGAAATATCCTATCAAGGATAAATTCTCGAGCTTCGAACTCATCAGGAAACAAACTCACTTGGACAAAGATTTTTCTTAAATGATCTCCACCAGAAACGAATTCAAAATGGCTAAGAACTCTGACGTAGCAGTGGTCAAGTATATATATATATATATATATATATATATATATATATATACATGTATATATATATACATATACATACATATATATATATATATATATATATATATATATATATATATATATATACATATATATATATATATATATATATATACATACATATATATGTATATATATATACATGTACAGAAAACTTGTCGAGTGCTTCGAATCAGTTATAAATATATATATTTGTTGAATTACCAACAAGTTAAATATCCCTTTGCTTATATATATATATATATATATATATATATATATATATATATATATATATATATATATATATATATATATATATATATATAAAATAAAATATTAAACAAATAATGAACAAACAATTCCTTATATTAAACAAAAAAAGTTCACTATTTAACGATCGTTTCTAGGGTATATATGTGTTATAATTGGTATGCATATTCAACAGATCTATGTACAAAATTATACAAAATTATACAAATTATCAAGATTAAATATACATACCTAACACATATATACGCCGTCTTCAGAAATAATGAAGTATATTTATTGATAATAACAACAATTCAAAATATCAGTTCAAAATTGACCAATGAAAACACAAAGGGTTAAAAGCAGTTCGGTGTGTGTATATACATGTAAAATCCTTACACATATTTTACAATAATGTGTGTATAATTTGTATGCGCATACTAAAAAGATGGATGCAAACACAAAATTTCAAGGTTAATATCTCTGTAAGCTCAATGCGCTGATAAGATGTGTTTTCATTGGTCAATTTTGAACTGATATTTTGAATTGTTGTTATTATCAATAAATATACTTCATTATTTCTGAAGACGGCGTATATATGTGTTAGGTATGTATATTTAATCTTGATAATTTGTATAATTTTGTATAATTTTGTACATAGATCTGTTGAATATGCATACCAATTATAACACATATATACCCTAGAAACGATCGTTAAATAGTGAACTTTTTTTGTTTAATATAAGGAATTGTTTGTTCATTATTTGTTTAATATTTTATCTTGACTCTGTATACCGTTTATCTTTCACCGAAAGTGGATTTTCATTACATCTCTTCTTTCCATGATATCCGGAATACATTGAGTTCTTCATACGGATTGGACACTACCGTAAACTCTTGGTAGATTTATCTACATATATATATATATATATATATATGTATATATATATATATATGTATATTTATATATGTATATATGTATATTTATATATATATATATATATGTATATATATATATATATATATATATATATATATATATATATATATATATATATATATATATATATATATATATATATATATATATAAAATATATATATATATGTATATATATATATATATATATAAATATACAGGGTGTGGACGATATTTGTTCGCAATTTTCAACTGCTAATTTTATGCAAATTTTTTTTACTTCCATTGTCACTCTTGCCTTCATAAAAACAGTGACTATATTTCCATTATTTATTTTCAGAATAATTGATTATGAATAATTTTGAACCTCCAAATTTGTGGAAGAGACACAGAATTCTTCTTGGAATCCGTGCCGGCAGGACAAATAAGGAAATTTCAGACTTTCTCAGCGTCAGCAGGAGAATGGTGGAAAAGAGCAGAAAGGAATTGGAAGATTCAGGATTCGACTACGAAGCAACATCAGAGAGGAAAACACATGATCAATGATCTGACGCCTTCAGAACGCCCGAGTTCGTCGCTGAAGTTCAGATATCATCAACAATGAACCTAGCAAGTCGATGCGTGCTATTGCAAGGGAAAAAGGCGTGGAAAAGCTCATTAGGCTGGTTGAACATGAAGACATTCACTACATTTCATACAAGATGAGGAAAGGACAATTTCTGTCAAAGGCGATGCAAGAAAAGCAACTGAAGCACGCAAAGAAGCTGATCAACAAGTTGAAACACCCACTGGAGCCAGACATGCTGTGGTTTTCCTCTGACGAGAAAAACTTCTGCCAAGACCAGAAGATCAACTCCCAGAACAACAGGTGACTCGCTGTCTCATCCAAAGACGTGCTCAGAGTCATGCAGACAAAGTTTCCAGTGACAACATTGGTCTTAGGTGTTGTCAGCAGTCAAGGTGACGTCATTCCACCTCACTTCTTCCTTGAGGGCCTGAAGCTGAACACCGATGGCTACATCCGCGTTCTGAGTGAGGTAGTAAAGCCCTGGATTGACCAGGTAGCTGCAGGTAGGCTGTACGTGTGGCAGCAACACTCAGCGCCCTGCCATACCAGTCGAAAGACCCAAGCCTGGCTGTCAGTGAACTTCGTCGACCACACTTCACCTGACATCTGGCCTCCCATATCGCCTGACTGCAACCCCCTCGATTTCTTTGTGTGGGGCGCAGTGGAACGAGACACCAATAGATCTAGCTGCAATACGAAAGATGATCTGAAGGCCAGGATCACAAGTGCCTTTAGGGGCCTTAGTTGGGGGACAGTGATGAAGGTTTTGAGGCCGTCATCAAAGCCAATGGCGGGTATATCGAGTGAGATCGAAAGAACAAGTCATGAAGACAAACTGACCCAAGTTTGATAAATATATCTTAAAAAATAAAACTACTGTGTTATTTTTTCCTAGACAGTAAACAAATATCCTCCGCACCCTGTATATATATATATATATATATATATTTATATACATGTATATAAATAGGTATATATATATATATATATGTATATATATATATATATATATATATACATATATACATACATATATATATATATATATATATATATATATATATATATATATATACATAAATATATATATATATATATATATATATATATATATATACATATATATATATATATATATATATATATATATATATATATATATATATATATATATATATATATATATATATATATATATATGGAGGCACATGGCTTAGTAGTTAGAGCATTGGCCTTGCAATCAAAAGGTTCAATTCTCAGACCGGCTGATGTGTTGTTTCCTTGAGCAAGACACTTTATTTCACATTGCTCCAGTTTACTCAGCTGTAGAAATGAGATGATAGTGACTGGGGTCCATATCATTCCACTGCAAAGTCGTCGTGGAGGTGCCACGGCAAAAAAGCACCCAGCACTCACTGTAAATGAGGTTGATGTTAGGAAGGGCATCCAGCTGTAGAAATCAAGCCAGAATCAGTTCCCGTCCCACCCTTGCAAGCAGGGAAAAAGCGGATGTAAAATGAAATGATGATGATGATATATTCACATACATATACATACATAAGGTGGCTGACTGAATACACACGTGTGTTTTTTCTCCAACTTTTTTTCCCCTCATTTTTCCCCATTCCTTCCTTTTATCTCTCTTTACTTTCTAACTCTATCTTCTGATGAAGAACTAGGACCTGGAACTTTAAGACTCTCTTCCTGCTATTTCAAGTGTTAAACTAATATATTTCTTCCATGTACCGTGTCGTTTATTTTGTTATATCTGTTTACATTTTAGACACACATATATATATGTGTGTGTGTGTGATTGTGGGTTTGGATTTGCCTGAGCCTGTATGTGTGTATGCCTGTGTGTGCCTGTGTGTGTCCTTATAATGTCTACGTTTATGTCTGTCTTTATCTCCTGTAACCTAGCAGTTCAACAAACAGAGATCAATTAAACAAGTACTAGACTTCAGAATAAATAGCATCGGGCCATATAAACAATTATATCAAGCAATTTGATGGTCTAATGAATGAAACTACATATACATACATATATTATATAAAGCCAACATATTTTTTCAAATTTCAAATCTCCCTAATGTTTCATAAACTAACCAAATGTTCATCATCATCATCATCATCATTAGCATAGCCATCATCATCACCACCATCAACATCATTTAACATGTAAACAGGCGTTAAATCATAAGGATGATGATGATGATGATGATGATGATGATGATGATGATGATCAAACCATTTAGTTAATTTATGAAGCACTGGGGAAATTTGAAATTTGAAAATATGTTTACTGACTTTTAGAAGCTTTAAGTTGTAAGCTAAAAATTTAAACAACATTTAGTAAATTTACAAAGCATTGGGGATATTTGAATTTGAAAATAAGTTTGGTTTTTTGGGGGAAGCCATCACAATGAAGATAACTATAAATAATAGTTAAATAATCAGAAAAAATAGCCTTGATGGATATATGGTTCAATCTTGCAGATATTTTTGTCCACTACTTTCTGTTTCCAGGTAGGAGAGTCTTAGTTCTTTCAGCCTCTTATAATAGCTCATCTGTTGCATTAACCCTTTGGCATTTACATTACTCTATATTTACTATTGTATGCTTGTGGTAAAGGCTTTATCTCCCATAATTATCTCACATAACATCAAATCTATGAGATTTTGATGTTATTTATTTTGAGAACAATACCTTAACATCAGTATAAGTGGTCGGTTACAGCCAGTTTGAACAGAAAGAGGTAAGAGAATTCTGGCCGGATATGACCGGTTTAAATGCTAAAGGAGTAAGGCCATCTTCAGCAAAGAGTGAAGACCCAAATGACAGATGTGTGAACTCCCACATGAACCAAACACAATGCACACTGACTGTGTGCATCAAATTGCAATATACAGATTTAATGCAAGCTGAGGAGGAAGCATTTTAAAACACCAGATACAGCGACACAGCCATGCACACTGGATTAACAGAAATAATAGATCTGAGCTGACCATCACAGACACCTATGCAAATGTCACACAAATAATACTGCTGAATGTCAGAAGTCTGTTACAATATAAGAAGTAATGTAAAATTCTCTACCTATGAAGCAATATGCATGACACTCACAGAAATACCTCTTACAACCTGGCATTTGTGAAAATACAAAAACCAAAGTATATTATATTTTCATACTGGGAGAAAAGAAAGAAATCATAGTGGATTTGGTATGTATATCTGTGAAAATGTCATACTGTTAATCTTGCTGACATACTCAACCTTGGCTTGTTATACACTAATAGCACACACACACACACACACGTAGAGTGGTAGGACACTGGGAGGTTATATCTGTAGTAGTAGAGCACTCAGTACATGGGACGAGTTCGGTAGAAGTTACTTCCACAACAGTTAGTTAACCATTATCGAGGACACTTTTCACCTTGCGGACCTTAAAACTCGACTCGAGTCATATATATGTGTGTATGTGTGTGTGTGTATGTCATATTTGATATAGAAATGGCTTATACAGGACTAGAACTATTTCAATTGTATGAAATCATCAGGAATGCCTAGAACGATTTCATACGAATGAAACTATTCTAGTCCTGTAGAAGCCATTTCTATATTAAATGTGATATTTACACTCTACTAATGTATTGAGTACCTTTTTAACTGTGATTACCCCCAATTTAACTTGGGATCTCACTCTCGTTCTCTCTCTCTCTCTCTCTCTATATATATATATATATATATATATATATATGTATATATTGATTTCTAATTTAGGCACAAGTAATTTGGAGGAGGGGAAAGTCGAGTATAATGACCACAATACTTGATTGGTACTATATTGTATCTACTCAAAAGGGATGGAAGGTAAAGTAGTATATATGTATACAGATCTATATATATATATATATATATATATATATATATATATATATATATATATATATATATATATATATATATATATATATATATATATATATATTTATTAAAATAAAAGATTAAAGTTTAAGCAAACAATCGCTGCTTTCACCCTTATATATACTTAATATATATTTATCCTTAATATATATTAAGTATATATATTAAGTATATATTAAGTATATATATACTTAATATATATACTTAATATATATTTAATACTGCCGGCACTAGTATCGAGCACCTTTGGCATACGCTACTTGGCAAATAACTATATGTATCACCTATCCCCCCTTTTTTTCTCTTTCTCGATTCGTAAATACTATATAAATATATATATATATATAAATATATATATATAAATATATATATATAAATATATATATATATATAAATATATATATATATATATATATATATATATATATATATATAAATATAAGACGACAGCTGTATAACAAAGTGCAGGGCAATAAAGATAGACGGTAGCCACGGAGTAGGCAGACCCAGAAAAACATGGGACGAGCTGATAAATTCCGACCTCACACGCTTACACCTCTCCAAGACAACGTCACTGGACCAAGACCTTTGGCGGTACTCAGTAATAGAGAAGACCCGCCTTACCTAAATACAAAGTAAAAACCTACTACAGTCAGTAGGCATCTCTATCAAAACACACCCCCGTCCCACCACCTCCACCCCATCCACACCGCCCCTTTCAATGTAAAGTTATGTTGGTCCCACAACATCCAGGCCGAAACAAATGAGATCGTGTAGGTGTCACGACAAAAAATACACACAGTCCACGCTGTAAATGTGGCCGTGTAGGCAACACGGTAAAAACCTCCCAGCCCCACACTGTAAATGTGGTTGGTGTTAGGAAGGGCATCCAGCTGTAGAAAACCCGCCAGACAGTCCACGCTGTAATGTGGCCGTGTAGGCAACACGGTAAAAACCTCCCAGCCCCACACTGTAAATGTTGTTGGTGTTAGGAAGGGCATCCAACTGTAGAAAACCTGCCAGACAGTCCTATGCGAGCAAGACAACCACTCTTGCCTCAAGTGGGAAAACCCCCGTCCAAACCCATGCAAGCGTGGAACACGGACGCTAAACCTGATGATGATGATGATTATCCCTATCGAGCCCTCTTTGGATTTTAGTCTTCAAATTTATTATTATTACTATATATATATATATATATCCTCACCATCACTAAACCTCCACCCCTACTCCATCCATGCCCACCTCCGCTATCGCTTCTTAATAGTTCTGTCCCTACACTTGTGCATTTCACCCATACCCCCCCCCCCATTATCACTCATTTGTTACTATCTCCATCTATCTTTCATTATTATCTCTTTAGTGAGGTTCAACCTGATGAGATCACCTTTTACCACCTCTTTATATTTTCGTCCATCATCCTCTGCCACAGCTTTCCTTCATTTCGATCTCAATACACTTCTTTATTCCACTGTCATTATGAACACACATTACATGTCCACAATTGTGCAAACTACTTCCTTGCACACTGTATTTGATTCCTTTTAATCCCAGTTTTTCTTTCAATTCCCCTATACTTCATTGTCCATGCACTTTAACTTTACACATCCAACAGAATGTGCTCATTTTATTTCTTTTTAGTTTTTGCACATTATTTGTAACTTCATACAGCATCCTTAAGTCGCATGCAATTTACCCTTCAATCAAAGAACAAATCATTTTGTTGCATGTTGAGGTAATTAATATCTTCCTGAACTTTTTCACCCTATTATTATTCTAGCTACTTTGGTGCACTGGTAATTAGGTCACCTAGGTAACCAAATTCATCTAATTTTATGGTGCCTTTCAAGAATTGTAAAGAATTTATTTCACTGGTGTTCATACTATGAAATAGTTCTGTTCATCTACCAAATGCCTGCTCCTTGCTGTCAACAGCTTTCTTCTAATATAACCACACTTCTTTCATACCTATAGTTTACATAGAGTACACTGTTTAGGACCTCTGTTACTCCTTTTATGCATATTGTGTACAATTTTCCTGATAGTAGGATAGTAGTATGGTTCTGTTTTCTTTCCTACTTACTAAAACTTTAGTCTTTCCTAATTTCACTCTGAGTTCTCACAATTTTAGGGTTTGTTTCCAGATTCAGCTACAAAAAGTCTATTAAAAAGGTATTCAACTTCATTTTTTTCCATAACAAATAATGGCATTAGTGAGACAAAATTAGGCAGTGTGGAGCTGTATACTTTTTTGCATGTGCATGCTTTTTGGAGATTGTTCTTGATGTGTCAGTCACTGTCAGCAAGCCAGTAATGTGAGGTGCAATACTATGTACTTGTAACATTTTAATTTTGCCCAATAAAGGCAAGAAGCGGGTGCATGTGTAGGAACAGGAAACCAAAGCTCAACGTGTCACATGTGGAGCAAAATCAAAATTATACAGTATTTCTTGGAAAAGAAAAGTACTTCAATCCTTTCAGGCTCCATACACTCCAGACATGGTTCTTTCTGACTTGGTTCTTCCCAAAAATGATGATGCAACAGAAAGGCTCCTGATTTGAGAGCCAAGAGAACATGAAGACTTCATAAATCATTTGAAAGATTGCTAAACTACATTTGTGGAGGTGGAAGGGCTTACTTTGAACGCGATTAGCAATTGAACCTTCAGGACGTTTGTAATGTTCCCCCTGCCTAAGGTCAGACATTGTTTTGACCGACTTTGTAAGTAGAAGGTCATCAGCATACAGGAGTTCCCACACGAAGCTGATCTAAATTTCTTTGTTATAGCCTGGGAGTCTATACTAAATAGAGTAAGGATGGGAATGGAATGATGATGCTACTTACCAACATAATTCTTACTGAACTTATTGCTGATTGTCATGTTTTAGACATTATCTCTCTGTATGATTTATACTGCTCCCATAACACATTCACCTATAATTGGTTTAATTAAAGTACCATAAAACTACAAAAGAGGTTATGTTGAAAAAGGCTTTCTCCAGACAGTAAATGATATGAAGAATGGCTTACACTTAATTAAAATCCACTCTTGCTGTTGTTTTACTTGGAAGGGGGCATAATTATATACATATATATGTATACACACACACACACATATATATATATATAGAGAGATAGATATAGATATATATTAACAGTTTTATTTTATCTTGCATTACTTTAAATTTCTTTGTCTAAAAGACATATGGCAAAACTTTCTGCAATGAGTGTGAAAGATGATCTTTTTAACTGGTTGAAGTCTTTCATTCTCAGTCGAAAAGAGGTAGTCATGGTTTTAGGACAGCATTCTTCACCATATGAGATGTCATCTGTTCTTGGTCCCCTTTTGTTTGTTGCATATATTAATGGCATAGATGCCAACTTAAAAAATGCAACAGTGCTGAAATATGCAGATGACATCAAGCTGTACCTTGAGATAAAAAGGATAGATCCTGAACACTATAGATCTTTCCTTCAATCAGACCTGGACACAATGCAGTAATGGATCATAGACTGGCAACTCAAGCTGGCTGTGGACAAGTGTACCACCATGCATTTTAGGAGGAAAAACCCAGCATCCACATACTTCCTCCACAACACTTATAACAAGGAGTCTTCTTGTGAACATGACCTGGGCATTATTGTCAGCAGTGATTTGCATTGGACAAAGCACATCTCTAAAATTGTCACGAAGGCCGAGGGTGTCTCGGCATCACTCAGCAAGACCTTTGTCAGCCGATCTCCGGCTATCTATTTAAAGCTGTATGCAGCTATGGTGCGGCCACACTTAGAATTTGCATAACCCGTCTGGAACCCCTATCTTGCCCAGAACATTGACCTCCTGGAAACTGTTCAGAGACGTGCAATTAAGCGAATACCCCCCTCCCTCCATCAGGCATCTACCATACTCTGAATGCCTTGCTGCCCTGGGCATAGATATATTGAAGTTCCGACATCTGGCAACTGACTTGGTAAATGCCCACAAAATTATTAACCATCTTGCCAACAGCAACTCTGAGCACCTTTTTGAATTCTATGTGTCTAACACATGTGGGCATGCCTACAAAGTTAGAAATCAACACAGCTCCCATGACTTTCAGAAACATTTTTTAATGCACAGAGTTGCTGAAGCATGGAACAAACTACCTGCATCACTTGTTAGCTGCTGGGACACTGCATCCTTTAAAATCTCCATGCTTCCTGAAATTTGCCAACATTAGACTTGATATCCCCACTCGATACACATGCACATATGTACATCATGACTCAGTCACTGTTCAGTTTCCTGACATTTGTACATTATTTTATGTACTATACATGCACCTTTGAGGAGTAGTAGGGCACCTGAGCACTGTACACAATAATTTTATTATTATCATTATCAAATTGTGAAATACATTGGTTCAAAGTAATGAAGGAGACAAATATGGCTGTCAAGAATTGATGGGAGGCCTCCATTGGTCAGTTTAGGTAATGCGTTAGAGATGACAGTTCAATGACAACAGAATTTCTTATTTGTTGTTCCACCTCAGGCAAGGAACAGACATGCAGTACTAGGTGATCTATTATATATTGATTTGGTTTGATAGTTACAATATTTGTATATATATATATATATATATATATATATATATATATATATATATATATATATACATCACCACTGTTCCACATCACAAGGCTGGATGTCTAGCTGTATCAGGTTAGTTGGTGTGTTGTATTCAGTGCAAGAGGTGTAAGCAAGGGTTACCTCCCCTGAATTCGGGCAGATAAAACTAGGTTAGTCTTTCCAGAATGTTACTGACAAATGGCTTGATGTTAATTAACACAGCTTTTTATTGATGGCATCAAAATGATAGATTGTTTTACAGTTGATGGATATTTCAGGTTGTTGCAACATATACAACTTCATACATAGACAAAGTTTGCTGTTCTGAGTTTCAGGTTAGCAAGGAAAACTCCTATTATGGATGCTCCATATAATGTGGGGATGTCGTTTCCTTCAACCCAGAAATATGGACTTATTCTTATCCCTGTACCCAAAGAGGACCATGTCTTATGAAAATCGTCCCTTTATGTCAGTGATTGTTTGTCCAATGTAGTTTCTTGGGATACTATCTGGTAATATGAGAGAGGCTTTATAGAACACAGTCTTTGAGATGCAACACATTCCTCCAGTAGATAGTTAGTGGGATTTTGACAGTTGCAGTTGGTGCCTGGGTGATGTCTGTGTTGGCAGATATTTTTTATGTTGTAGCATGCAATGTTGGAAGTTATTCTTAACATAATGTATATTAAAATGTTTGTGATATTTATCAATGGTTGGGATGTGCTATTTAATTAGAAACAGGAAACATTTTGTTATATTTGTAGACAAATTTGTTGAATGGAAGTTTCAGCCAGGTTGCATTTGTCTTCATAATTTCCCATTAATGCAAATAATCCCTAGTGCCTCACTGTAGGGAATGACCCTGATGAAGATATCCCTATCAAATTATAAATTAGAGATACTTCTGCTGATACCAGTTATTGTATTTCTAATTATAGCTTGGGGTGGTTGGACATCAAATAAATAAATTAACTGGTGCTACTAAACTGTCTATTCTCTGATGTAGAACAAGAAAAATATGTTGTCACACAACTGTTAAATCTCACATATGACACATGCCAATCAATGGAGGTTCAAACGATTCATATTTGTTCTCTTCATCACTTTGTGCACAAGAATCTGACAATTGAGGCATATATATTTATGCCTAAGAATCTTGAAGTAATGTGAGACAAAGTCAAACTTAACTTTCACAATATCTACTGATTGCACTTTTCATTCGTTTCTATACATAGAGGTATATATATATATATATATATATATATATATATATATATATATATATATATATATATATATATATATTATCATCATCATCATTTTACGTCCGCTTTTCCCTGTGTTGGTTGTTAAACAGCGAGCGAGTTTGAAAATAGAAATAGAAGCTTTCGGCGTATTTTTTACTATAACCTGATAGTGGGGCTTAGAACCCTCTAAGAAATGAAAAAAGATGAGTATTGACGTACATACATATATATATCATCATCATCATCATTTTACGTCCCCTTTTCCTTGCTTGCAATGGTGCGACGGGTCCTCTTCAGCACAGCATCTCTCCATTTGTCGCAATCCTTCTCAATATATATATATATATCATCATCATTCATCATCATCATTTCATTTTAAGTCCGTTTTCCCTGCTTGCAAGGGTGGGACGGGAACTGATTCTGGCTTGATTTCTACAGCTGGATGCCCTTCCTAACACCAACCTCTTTTACAGTGAGTGCTGGGTGCTTTTTTGCCGTGGCACATCCACGATCACTTTGCAGTGGAATGATATGGACCCCAGTCCTATCATCTCATTTCTACAGCTGAGTAAATTGGAGCAATGTGAAATAAAGTGTCTTGCTCAAGGATATCATCATCATCATCATCATCATCGTTTAACGTCCATCTTCCACACTTGCATGGGTTTGAACGGGAGTTTTCCCACTTGAGGCAAGATTGGTTATCCTGCTCGTATAGGACTGTCTGGCCGGTTTTCTACGGCTGGGTGCCCTTCCCAACACCAACCACGTTTACAGTGATGACTGGGAGGTTTTTACCGTGTTACCTACACGGCCACATTACAGCGTGGACTGTGTTTTTTTTTTTTGTCGTGACACCTACACGACCTCATTTGTTTTGGACTGGATGTTGTGGTACCAACATAATTTCACATTTAAGGGCATGGTGTGGATGGGGTGGGGGTAGTGGGACGGGGGTGTATTTTGTTAGAGGTGCCTACTGACTGTAGGTTTCGCTTTGTACTTATGCAAGGCGGGTCTTCTGTATAACTGTGTAGCGCCAAAGATCTCGGTCCAATGACATTGTCTTGGAGAGGTGTAAGTGTGTGAGGTCGGAATTTATCAAGTCATCCCAGGTTTTTCTGGGTCTGCCTACTCCGTGGCTACCGTCTATTTTTATCGCCCTGCACTTTTTTATACAGCTGTCATCTTTCATGCGCATCACGTGACCGTACCTTCTCTCGAGTAAACAACATCTGATCCCTCTTAATCCTAATTTCTCCCTTAGTTCGTTTATGCTTTGCCGTTCACGTATATTACTATTACACATCCAGCGGAGCATGCAAGCTTCGTTTCTCTCCAGTCTGCGTATATCCTCTGCACACAATATCCAGGTCTCACTGCCATGTAACATTGCTGTTTGTATGCAGGCATCATACAGCCTGCCTTTCATTTTTAGAGAGAACCCTTTAGCGGCCAATAGTGGTATAAGCTCTCTGAACTTTTTCCATCTGACTCTAGCTACTGTACTTTCAGAGCACCCTCCCCCACTGCTGATTTTGTCACCCAGATAATGGAAGCTGTCCACTATTTCTATAGAACCATCTGTGCAATGAAATGAGCTAGTATTCATATATATATAGGAAAAAGAAGTTGAAAATGCAATTGGAGTCTTTAAGAAGTTCGATTAAAAATAACTTATAACTTTACCAGTTTCAAAGTTTCATGATTTTCAAAAGTTAAGTGAGATGAAGCGATGTGTAGCTATGCTGACTTGTAACTCGTATCAGATGGCGAGGTGTCGCTATGTCAACTTGTAACTTGCATTAGATGCGATTTACAAGTCAGCATAGCCACACATTTCTCCATCTCCCTTAACTTTTGGAAATCCTTAAACTTGTGAAACTGGTAATGTTATAAAATATTGTAAATAGACCTTCTTAAAGACTCCAATCGCTTTTCAACTTCTATTTTCTATATTTTTACTCATGTAGAATATATTAAAAAAACCTTACTTTTAAATATATATATATATATATATATATACACAATATATACATATAAAGGAAAATATGGAAGTGACTCACACACACACATATATATATGTGTGTGGAAGGGGGGAGGGGCAATGTAACCATATAAATGTTTCTACCCATGTTTATACATGATGCATGTATACTATATTATAATATAAATCCCTTATTGAACATCAATGTTTTTATTCTTTATTTTTATTCCATTTATTCTTCATTGATGACATTTCAACTTTGCTGGAAGTTTTATTCATTAAAATGTAAAATTATTTAAATATTTGAATAGATTTAAATCGTTGTGGCAATTAAAAAAATGTTTAAAAGGTGTACAGATTAAAAATAAAGTTTGAAAACAAAGATTTCATTAAAGTATCTTGCATATGGAATATATGAATTGCTTTGTTAATACTTTTACTTGTAAATGTTACAATAAATATTGAAGTTAGTAGAATTCTGAGTTTTATCTGATAATTTATATCAAGCAGGGGCAACCATTTTTTAAGCAGTGGGCCATAGGATGTAACTCATCATAAGGCAGGCTGCACTACTAAAAATTTCAAGGCAATTTTGAAATTATGTATGCCATTTAGAAAACCATATGAGCCACAGCTTGACCATGACTAATCTACATCAACAGTCGATCGACAAGATTCCAGACCTCATCAAATCGGACTAAGGAAACAATGTTTCCATTGGTCTTTCCAATTGCTAATATTATCTACTGGTTGCAAATCCAAGCAGAAGGAGCAATGTGAACTAAAGTGTCTTGCTCAAGGACATAATTCATCGCCTGGTCCAGGAATTGAACTCACAATCTCATGATTCATCATCATCATCATTATCACCGTTTTACGTCCGTTCTTCCCCGCTAGCATGGGTTAGACGGGTTGTCCTGTTGGGGGCAGTGTCTGGTCGGCTGACCATGCCTTGCTCATACAGGAACTGATTTGGCTTGATTTCTACAGCTGGATGCCCTTCCTAACACCAACCTCATTTACAGTGAGTGCTGGGTGCTTTTTTGTGGCGCCTACACGTCCACTTTACAGTGTGGGCTGGGTGCTTTTTTGCCGTGGCACCTCCACGACTACCTTGCAGTGGGGGGTGTGGGGGCATATTGTCTATATGCTTCAGCTTGTACCCATGGGAGGTCGGGTACTCTGTATTACTGCGTGAAGCCAGTGGTCACGGTCATGTGTCATCGCCTTTGAGAGGTGTAATTGGGTAAGGTCGGCTTTTATCACCTCATCCCAGATCATCTTGGGTCTCCCCACTCCGCGGTTTCCATTGACTTGTAGTGCTCTGCACCTTTTTATGCAGCTGTCATCCTTCATACGCATCACATGTCCATACCAGCACAACCGCCTCTCCTGCACACAGCATTTGATTCCTCTTATGCTCAGTCTCTCTCTCAATTCATTTATGCTTTGTCGTTCACATCCATCAGAGCATGCAGGCTTCGTTTCTCTCTAATCTACGTAAGTCTTCCACCTTCAGCGCCCAGGTCTCACTACCATGCAACATTGCTGTTCAGATACACGCATCATACAGTCTGCCTTTCATTCTGAGGGAGAAGCCTTTTGCAGCTAGCAGTGGTAGTAGTTCCCTAAACTTCTTCCATCCCGTTCTTACCCTAGTTGTTGTACTTTCTGAACACCCACCTCCGCTGCTAATTCGGTCACCTAGGTAGCAGAAGCTGTCTACTGTTTCTACAGAGCCCTCCCAGAGATTGGTGGTACTTGTTTCCTGTGGCTGTTTGCTGCTTGCTGTCCCAGCACAGCTGCTGCATGTGAAGCCTACATTCTTAATTAAGCTTCCTGAGATCCCGCTACATCTCTTGTGTACCCATTGTTTGCATTTGGGGCAGAGAATGGAGTTCCTACCTACACCTTTCCTACATACTGAGCAAGGCTATTTCTCTGAGGGGATATGGGTTCTGTTTTCTCGTCTACTTACAAGGACCTTAGTCTTTGTCATGTTGACTTTGAGACCCTTTCTTTCTAGTCCCTGCTTCCAAGTTTGGAATTTATTCTCTAGTTCTACCATAGATTCAGCTATAAGTGTGAGATTATCAGCATACAGGAGTTCCCATGGGCATCCGGTCTTAAACTCCTCCGTTATTTCCTGCAGGACTATGATGAACAGGAGGGGCTAAGAACAGAGCCCTGGTGGACCCCAACCTGTACGCTAAATTCCTCGCTATACTCATTGCTAATCCTAACTTTGCTGACTTCTCCCCTATACATGGCTTGTACCGCTTTCACAAGCCATTCATCTACTCCTAGTTTTCTAAGAGCCCACCAGATTACAGCATGTGGAACTCTGTCAAAGGCTTTCTCAAGGTCGACAAATGCCAAGTAGAGTGGCTTACTTTTAGCTAGGTACTTTTCCTGTAGCGAATCCAATTTTCTAACCACTCATCACTTCACTGATCTATATCATAATGTTAATCTACCTATTAAATGGCCTTGAATTTATACCTTAATAAAGAAATTGTGTTTTGTCACTGAGAAAGCGATATAACTGTTTCAATAAATCAACCTAGTTAATAACAATTTTTATTTCACAATGATTATGAAATAAAAATTTAATATTACGTATGACAGTGTGACATCCATATCAAAATATAATTACTCCAGCCATGCACACATGTCTTAGATCATTTCAACTTTTACTGGTTTTACTCATTGGACTGTGACTATGCTGTGGTACCACCTTTGAATATTTAGTCAACCACATTAATCTCAGTAGTTATTTCAGTCTGGTTCTTATTTTATTAAGTTTTATTTAATGAACTCTATACTACAGAACATAACTTAAATACAAGACCTATTCCATTTTAAATTGATGTAAACACAAACATAAGTATTGATACAGGCACATGCACACACACATATATATTTATATAAATAAAGTATGGATATCTATATACTCATATATATATATATACAATATATAGAAGGGAAAGACACAGAAGACTGTGTTTTTCTTTACAGGAATTTTTCATATGCCTCTATTAGCTTATATTCTCTTCATGCTGGTGGTTTGAAATTCCTGTAAAGAAAAACACACTATTCTGTGTCTTTCCCCTCTATATATTGTATTTTAAAGTGCCCAGGAAAACTCTTTCCTTTGAGCTCATTTAATTACGGGATTATTCACGAGTCCTTTGCTCCGTTATTTTACTATATATATATATAAATTAATAAAAACAAAGAAACGGTTCTTTATATTAAAAAATTCATTATTTTACGATCGTTTCTAGGATATATATGTGATATATATGTGATTATTTCTGAAGACAGCATATATATGTGTAGGTATGTATATTCCCTCTGATAGTTTGTAAATTTTTTACATAGATCTATATGATATACATACCAACACACATATATATCCTAGAAACGATCGTAAAATGATGAATTTTTTAATATAAGGAACTGTTTCTTTGTTTTTATTCATTGTTTTTATTAATTTATCTTGATTCTGTTTTCCTGTGATTTTCATCGAAAAAATGTTTGAATACATCTTCTCTTTTCATGATATTTGGATTACATTGAGTTCTCCATACGGATTGGACACTACCGTACATTTTGGTAGATTTATCTACATATATATATATACATATATACATATGAGTCAGGTTCGATCCACAAACAGATCGCACATCGAGCTATTCGCCGGAGAAACATTTCTAATACGTAATAAACTTGTGTTCCAATGCATCACTGATTCTTCGTTTTCCATATTATTATCATCATCATCATCATCATTTTACGTCCACTTTTCCCTGCTTGCAAGTCATGTTGTGGGCAGTGTCCGGTCATACAGGAACTGATTATATATATATATATATATAACTGATTATATATATATATTCAGAAGATCCCATTTTAGGTTGAAAGCAGAAATTGTTTGATTAAACTTTTAATCGGTGCTAATAGTTTATATGCATATGTATATGTGTGTGTGTGTGTGTATGTATATATATATATATATAAACCCCAGAGTAACAAAACTCACCACATAGCTCACTCAGTCCACACTGTAAGTGTGGTTGGCATTAGGAAGGGCATCCAGCCATAGAAAACCAGCCATTACAGTTCTATATGAGCAAGACACTGTCAACCAACCAATCCTGCCACAAACCCATCTAACCCACGCTAGCGTGGAAAATGGACATTGCTGTAATGTGGCCGTGTAGGCAACACGGTAAAAACCTCCCAGCCCCACACTGTAAATGTGGTTGGTGTTAGGAAGGGCATCCAACTGTAGAAAACCCGCCAGACAGTCCTATGCGAGCAAGACAACCACTCTTGCCTCAAGTGGGAAAACCCCCGTCCAAACCCATGCAAGCGTGGAACACGGACGCTAAGCCTGATGATGATGATGATGATGATGATGATGATGATCATGATATATATATTGATATATATAATATAATCTTGATATATATCCTCATATAATGACCATTTTCCACGCTAGCGTGGGTTAGATGGGTTTGTGGCAGGATTGGTTGATTGACAGTGTCTTGCTCATATAGAACTGTAATGGCTGGTTTTCTATGGCTGGATGCCCTTCCTAATGCCAACCACACTTACAGTGTGGACTGAGTGAGCTATGTGGTGAGTTTTGTTACTCTGGGGTTTAACCAGTGTATTCATAGGATCATCAAACAAGAGTCTTGGTCATGTCTGATGATCTTGTATGTACAGATTCCAGAGTAGCAAGACTCATTACAGATATAATAAAGAATATCTAAATTTTACTTTGGTAAAGAGAACCCATTCTCACATCCGTCAATATCACACAGGTATATTACATATATATGTATATATATATATGTATAGGAAAAAGTATGACCCCGACGGCTATTTCTGGACTTGAGTCCAGAAATAGCCATCGAAACGGCTTGAGCTCTGCCGTTGGGGTCATACATTTTCCTATTTCCCACTCTACTACCCTAAGTTTTGAGTACTCTGGTGCATTATGGTCCATCTGGTTCCTTACCACAATTCCTTTGTTATATATATATATATATATATATACACATAGGATTGTAACGTCAAGTTACTACAAAATGGGTACTCAATACGTAGTTTCCAGTAAATATAGAGGTGTAGTACTAAGCAGAGTGTAAAAATAATAATAATAAAAAGGATGATTTGTTATGTCTTCCTTACGTTTATTGAGTAGTGACACACGTTTCACTATTGATCAGCTCAAGGTTTGATCTGTATCGATCTAGCCTGACTCTGGAATCAAAAGCTTGTCGGACTTCTGTTGTATTACTGAATAAACATGACGACATAACAAATCCTCCTTTTTATTATATATATATATACACACACACATATATATATATATATATATATATATATATTTGGCAATGATGATGATGATGATGATGATGATCCCAGAAGGTTATGGTTACCCTATATTTATCTTAGGCATGTGGTTATAGCAATGCAAATTTAAAAAAAAACAATTTCAGCATTCAAACATGGAAAAACTGAATCTGCAAAGGGTTACTTTTTCTTATCAGTACACTATACATAATTCTTGACATATCTAAAGTATTATATTTGAAAGGGGGGGAAATGCATCTGTTAAATATTAGAACTGAATTCAGACTATTGCATTTTGATATGGGTGAAATGTTTCCAATTATTGGATATTAATGAAAATAAAAATACATTTGTATTTAAACTGACAACCTTCAATGATGCTAGTGAGTTCTTTACCTATAATAGAGTATTAGAAGAGCAAGCTTTATGTATGCCAATCTTAATTAAACCATGAATTTAAAATATAACGTCTAAAAATATCAAAATGTTTTATTTGTTTGTATAGCATTATAATTTTAAATCGATTCATTTTGATTGTGATTTTATATGAACAATTTACAAATTCTTTTATAAAGGTACATTAAGCATGCAGAATTGTACCAAGCCACCTGAGTAGAATGGTATTAATTTTTGCATGGCTTTCTACAAGAAAATAATGCAATGAAAATTGGCAATATTTGCACTCTGTAATCTGGTTGTACATCTATGGTAAAGACAATAATCAAGGTTTAACCCTTTAGCATTTACATTACTCAATATTTACTATTGTATTTTCACAGTAATGTCTTTATCTCCCATAATTATCTCACATAATATTGAAGCTATGAAATTTTGATGTTACTTATTTTGAGAACAATACCTTAAGATCAGTATGAGTGGCCAGCTGATTTCAACAGAAAGAGGTGAAACTATTCAGTTTAAATGCTAAAGGGTTAAATGATTGTGATAATATAAACTCTGCTAATCTTATTACACAAATATGATAATGTAATATGGTTACATTTAGAATTAAAATGGATTCATTTTATTTGTTTTGGTACTGGTTTCATGTCTCAGTTCATAGTAGTGTTTTTTTTTCCTGTATTTTTTTTTCTAAATTCAGATGTTTTAGAATATAGGCCAGGTTTTCAATTTAATGTGTTAGAAAACTGCATCAAAAGTCATGAAATATGTGACATTTACCATTAGGAATATCACTAAAACTACAAAAATATTTAGTACAGTTCAAATTTGCAACACCTACTGATGTCATAGTTTTTGCTGATATTTTAGCTAAATTCATAAATTGTTGATTCTTTCAAATGTTAGCTTCTGAGAACTTTATTTTTTCAGTATAAAATTATTTTATGTTCAGAAAAATAAGTGTTCATTTATCTTTTTTTGCCAACAGTGTATTTAACATGTAAAATAAAAATAAAGAAATTTGGAAAACTGCAAGAGAAATTATTTCAACATCCTTGTCTAGCTAACTGGAGTTATTTTAATGTTGCCACAAGCTACACATTTATCATTAAACAGAGATCTAGTCTAATAGATACGCAATTCTGAAATTTGAACCCATTTGTAAAAATATTTTGGTAGTTTACATGGATTTTAAGAATTTAATTCTTCTTCTAAAAGAAATGTGTGGGAGTAAGAGATGGAGGGAGAGAGAAAGATTCTAGCAAAGAAGGTGTAGTCATTCTAACTAAAATTGTTTAATAATGATGTCTTACATAGGTACATAGTCACATTTTTTGAGGAGGAATATTGTCAATTATACCAACCTCAATACTTTAATGATGATGATATATATTAAAAACTAGTGTTTTGGAGCAACAGAATCACTGTTAGAACAACGTATGAGATTTTTTTGTTCATCAAAAAGTAGATTTCTATAATCTTAACATTTCCTTATATACATGGAAATAATATATGATATACATATAGCAAAATGAATTATTCTTGTGTTCAAAGTGAAGCCATAAGAAACCAAGATTGAGTAGAGGTTTAACTGACTAGCTAACATATACTTTTGGGTGTATCAATACTAAAGTATTGCATGGTAAGGCTTCTTGTTGATCAGGCTATAAGTCTTTTTTGTCATACTGACAATAGAAAACAAAATAACATATCTGTTTAGAAAAAATCACCTTTAGAAATTCATTGTGTATTAATAGACTTCACAAAAGTAGTATCCTATATGCACAAACACTCACGCATATACACCCGCTCACTCATACAAACATACAAACGTGCATACACACATACAAACACACACACACACAGGCATACACAGGCAAACACTCACATGTACACACAGAAACTCACACACACACATATATACACTCACACATACACACACACAAACACATTTACACTCATACAGTCAAGCAGCTGCATTTAAAGCTGAATATTTAAAGTATCCTGAAATCTAGCTATGCTTGTGGATATTCAGGATGCATTTCATTTTGGAAAGTTATTTCTGACATGAGGTGAGCCTGTCATCTCTTAGAAGAATTATATTGATGTGTCAGGCTGACAGCAATTCAGTCGTATGATTTCATAACCATTTAGCTTCCATTTGCTAATAGACACAAGCTTAAGAAACCAAGTGGAATCCTAATTAATTAGTCGGATTTAACCTATCCTTTAACTGCCACAAATGTCACTTCATTAACTAAGGTCTGTAGACATTCTATTATTATTATTTGAATACTATCTATAATTCTGTCAGATTCTATTATTCAAAGTTTTTGTGGGAATTTAGATAAATTCATTTATTTAGTTAGTTAATAAATTGAAAAGTATGGTGGAATCAATTTGATAACACATGAACATTAAAATTATGTTAAGCACTTCTAGATCAACATATTGGTTAAGTGATATTGCATTCAATACTTTATCTGAACTATAACTGTCTGTACTAAACAGATAGTGGAAATGTGTGTAGAAATAGCAGTTTGTAGTACTAAAACTGCACCTAAAATATCATACCAGATTGAAACTATCGATTGAAAAATCTTGTTATATCATGATTGTAAAACGAAGCCACCAACAAGATATTTTATTATAGTAAGTGCCAACAAAGCTAGGTTCTGCCAATGTTTGAAGTATTTCTAAAAAAAAAATCACTTTTATTACTATGTATTTTCATATATGTTGGCAAACAATCTGAAGCAAGAGATATCACTGTCTTTTGAGGATCCAAATGGAAATATAAAAGAACGGTAAAAAAACCTCATTGCTCCCATAGTTTTGCCAAAACTTTTGGTCATTTTCCAAATGAATTTTAGCTAAATTCCATTCATACATTTCCTAATGGGTCATGATCACCTATAGGAAAGAAAACAATATAGATAAGATATTCTACTACTAGTGTATGGGTTGTAAGTTCAAATTGTGTTTATGAGAAGGTCATTTTATCCTAGTTCAGAGGAGTAAGTGCCAGAACATCTGGTACTTGTGACAGATTATTATTCTTGTTTGCTTAATACTACAGAAATTTGCATTAAGAAACAGCATCAATGATCTGCATGGTACATGAAAGGATTGAAGTATCTCATCACCTATTCTCTTTCATTTTAGTCATTATCAATCCTACTAACTAATATTATTTCTAACCAGTAATGCACTGGGTAATTGCTGGCCTTGTGCCTAAAGTAGAAACAATTATTTCCAAACTAATTAAAAATACTCTTTAAAGAGAATAGCTTGAACAATCTACTTAGTTTGCCTCATTGAGCACTAAGCCATTGCAATTTTCAGACCAATTATTTGAATGTTTAGCTTTGTGTGAAAAATCATGTGTCCACTACCACATAAAAGAAAACTCTGCATTATATAGTTAATCAAATCATCAATTAATCTTACTTTTTTTTTAAATATTGCTTAATAATAGAGAGAACAACAAGAGTTCTATGTTATTTCTTGTTACACACTAATGAATAAATGATAGGTAAAAGATCCCTACAACTTCTTATATAGTACTGCTTCATCAAGACCTGAAGCAAAATCAAATCACTTTCTAAATACTCATATATTACATGCAACATTTCCACAGCTGTTTCTAAAAGTGAGCTGAAGCACCAAATCTAAGTCCTCTTCCCCTAATCAATAAAATATTGTGGTTATGAACATTTTATCCATATACCCAATATATAATTTTTTCTGCTATCCCACCTTGCTTCAAAATCCAAAGATGTTTGAGAAAAAAGAATTTCATATAGCCATAACTCTATATCTTAAAATATTTGGCCAAAATCCTAAAAAATTTCATATCATCTGCTAGATACTGTCATGAATTTTCTACCCAATTAATTAATAAAACTACCATCCTGTGTATCAGGTAGAATCCAAATGGGCATTTAGTTAGTCCTTTTTATCTCTAAAACCTAATGGTTATTAATTAACAAAATTACCTGAGGCACAAAGAAATATAAAAAAAAAATACTATATGAAAATTCAAAAGCATTTAAAAGGAAGTCAATCACCCACCTCCATCTAAAATAATGTAATCCTTTTTTTCTGTAAGGCTACTTATGATTTTTTTCATTTCATTATTTGATGATTTTTTGCTGAGAAATCTGAAAATATTTTGTGGTAACAATTGAACAAACTAAAGATTGGAAAATTGGTAATTAGTCTAATTATTGATTAGAAACAGCTCTGACCAAAATACCCGCTAGAAAATGGGTGTTGTCAGGTTAAAGTTTTATATAAATAATTATAACAAATGGTAATCCTTGTTATTTTATTTAGAAAACTAAAAAGATAATAAGTTGAAATACGAATCTAAACTATAATAATGTAAATAATTGAGGAAAATCCTTTTTCCTCACCTATTCTCTATCTCTCTCTCTACACACACAGTCATCATCATTCATCATCATCATTTTACGTCCGCTTTTCCCAGCTATATATATATATAAAGTCTTTACTATAAAATGTATCTGCCAAGAAAATTTACTTACTGCGCCTGTGCATCGAGCGTATATATATGGGATGAGGTGATAAAAGCCAACCTTACCCAATTGCACCTCTCAAGGGCGATGACACACGACTGTGATCTCTGGCGTTATGCAGTAATACAGAAGACCCGACTTCTCATGGGTACAAGCCGAAGCTGAAGCATATAGATAATATGCCTCCACCCCCTCTCACTGCAAAAAAAAACCAAGCCCACACTGTAAAGTGGACGTGTAGGCGCCATGGAAAAAAAGCACCCAGCACTCACTGTAAATAAGGTTTATGTTAGGAAGGGCATCCAGCTGTAGAAATCAAGCCAGAATCAGTTCCCGTATGAGCAAGACAAGGTCAGCCGACTGGACACTGCCCACAACAAGACAACCCATCTAACCCATGCTAGCGTGGAAGAACGGACGTAAAATGGTGATGATGATGATATATATATATATATATATATATATATATATATATATGTGTGAAGGTAGATAAGTTTTGTTTATGTATAGCAGGAATTTATTTGCTTTAACATATGTTTCTGTGTCTGTTAAAATTGTCTACATATGCTGATTACAATATATATTGTTCAATCATATGCAATACTTAATTATTTAGAATTCCTGAATTCTACAGTGTAGTGAATAGTTACTTCCATAATTATAAGCTTTCTGATGAAGTGTGATAAATAATTAAGTATTGCATACGATTGAACAATATATATTGGAATCAGCATATGTAGACAATTATGCAATATGTAGACACATGTCAAAGCAAATAAATTCCTGATCTCATTTCTCGCTGATGTTTATATTTTTGGGGGTGCAATATATATATATATGTGTGAGTGTATATATATATATATTTATATATATATATATTTATATATATATACACACTCACATTAAAGGACTTTTATAGTTTGATAAATTCTTTAAGTATGAAACTCTCAGTTCTTAATTCATCGATGTAGCTACTCAATTATATATCATCACCATTTAACATCTATTTTCCATGCTCACATGAGTTAAATGTATTGTCATGTTCTGAGGCTAGACAGATTAGATGTTCCCTTTCTGCCATTCTGTTTATATACCAACACAAGACCAAGAATGATGGAATCATTCTACTCACATAACTTAAAGTGGCTGTTTGCATGATTGCAAACGAATTGAAAATTGTTATTAATATTCGAAAAACTCAGATTTACATTTCTTGTATTCAGCCATGTAGAGCGATAAAACTATGTTATATATATATATATATATATATATATATGATGATGATGATGATGATGATGATATATAAACACCAAAGAATCAGTGTATTTTCAAAATAACATGTTTCAGCCGACCAAAACTTCGTGTTGTGGTCATAGAACTGCAGTTAAAAAAAACTAAAAATTTAAAGATTTTTCTTGGAAAACACCACTAAACCATTGTTTCAAATAGAATAATTACAAAATTTATAAATAGAATAATTACAAAATTTATACACAAAACTATGTCATAACGTATATATCTAACTATAAGGGTTGAATGTTGGCAGATTGATTTAATGAAGAAGGGAACTCTCATTCTGCTGTAAATAATAGCATGTATATACAATCCATAAGTTTAATAAGTATAGCAATAAAACTATAAATTGTAAATATGTAAAATCTGCAATAAATAAATCTAACTTAGTAAACATCTTAATAACGAACTTGAGTAAATTTAATGGTCTAATATCAATACGAAAGTAGATGTGTAATCAGCAGTAAATAAATAAATAATCGTAAAATTTAAATCTAAATCAGCATCGATTCCAACTACAGACTACAACTGATATTATCAAAACAAATGTTAACAATGTCTGTCATCTCCCTTAAAGTATATTCTCAGTATTTCATTAATGAAAAACTCCATTTAATCATGACTCTACGTATGTAACTCTCTCACAAAACATACCATATCTGTACAGCCACCACACTCTAACTATTCTTAAACTGACTATCGAACCTACTGTCTGGCTTTTGTTCTCAAAAACGTTTGTTTGAAAAAGATTTTAAAGTAATCCTTTTAGTTTTTCTTGCGAAGAAAACCTATAGTAGTTGCAGATTGCTCGAAATCTCGTACTTTCTTGCTGTCTGTCGTTGTCATTGATATATGAGTTTAGAAACTGTGTGAAATTTCGATATGCAAAAGTAAACTCTGATGAAACCGACCTAGAACCGACTCTTGAAGGTCAAATTATAAAACTATAAAAAGAAAAACGTCAAAATTTAGAATTTAAAATTTTGAGGTTTTTTGAACTGCAGTTCTATGACCACGGGACGAAGTTTAGGTCAGTTGAAACATATGTCAGTTTGAAAATGCATTGATTCTTTGATGATTTGAATATTAGTATATAACAGCTCTGCATGAACCCCATTGCATTGCACTTCTAGCCACCTGGTAAAGTTTTAATACTCCCCTTAATAATAATATTATCATTGTTATTACTGTTATATATATATATATATATATATATATAAGTAGTAACACAACAGTTAGTTCACCATACCGAGAACAATTGCTTCACCTTATATATAATAGGAAATATAAATTTAAATAATTTTTAAAAGCCACACAATGCGTTATAAAATTAAAGGTGCCAAGATAACGATAGAATTTTACCTTAGCAAATTTAATAATCCCAAATATTTAGGGGTTTAAAAACTGGTTGGAGATGAGTTGTTGTTAGGATGGCAGATTTAATTTAAATTAAATCTGCCTTTCTAACAATAACTCATCTCCAACTGGTCCTTTAACACCTTCACAGGGATACTTGATAATGGGTTTTTAAATCCGAAATCATTTGGGGTGATTAAATTTACTAAGGTAAAATTCTTTCGCTATCTTGGCACCTTTAATTTTCTATTTCATTGTATGGCTTTTACAATTAGTTAAATTTATGTATGTGTATATGTATGTATATATTGTCATCTGTGTGAGATAACCATGTATACCAGTACGTGTAAAAGAGAGAGTGCGAAGGAGGGAAGGAAATAGATAAAGAGATAGAAAGAATGAATTTCAGAAAGTGAGAGATAAAAATCAAACAATATGCAGAGAGCTAGAAATGACATTTGTTTTACTTCCTTCTCAACTGTTTTTTTCTCTTTCCTACAGTCACTTCCACTTATTCATTCCTTCTACAAAAAAATCTGTTTCCCAAGTTCAGGACACCAAATAAAATATATTTTTTTATGGAATATTCTGTGCCTAATTCTGTGATGGGTTGGCCCACCCTTGCAAAGTAGGGGGTAAATATTCATTACCATTGTAAAGTAGAATAATTTGTATTCAAAGCTAAGTCTTCATGAGTTACAATTCATAGTTTCTCATTACTGATCCCCAAGTAATTAGATCTTCCTTCTCCTCATCATCACTCCCATCCTCTTCATCCTCATCCTACTCATATTCCTGATCCTGATTTCATATCCATCTTTCCATGCTGGCATGGCTTGGCTAGAACATAACAGTGTGGGACTAGATATATTAGGGAATCATATGTTGCTCCTATGTTCCATTTTTTGGCATACTTTCTACAGCTGATTACCCTTCCTAATGCCAACTACTTTACACAGAACACTGGGTGTATTTTATCATGGAATCAACACATTTTGCAAGACTAAGGGGCAGTCACTAGACACACACATATATATATGTATATATATAATAGGAATTTAGATTGATACAATACTATAACACGATAATGCATAGAGGCATAAAATATTATTTCAATGTTATAAATATGTGTGTGTGTGTATGTATGTATCCCAGGTTCAATTGGAGGTAACCACAGTAAGTAAGGTACTCAATAGAAGCCATTTCTTCTATCAAACATTATATATATATATATATATATACATATATATACACACACACATACATATACATAATATATGTGTCTATCACCACCATCATCATCATTTAAAGATCTATTTTCTATGTTGACATGGGTTGGACTAGGTAGTACTTAATTGTAATTCATGTCCTCTCGCCAATGAGCCAGGGATTCACATCTTAGTTACTTTCTAGTTTCTACAGTTGAATGCTCTTTTTATTTCCTTTTATATTCACAGTAACACATGGAGCAGGATGCTAAGGAGCACTGTCAGGCAGGGACCACCCCTACTTAGGGATTAATTGTGTCCTACATAATCAACAACTGGATGATGAGTACTTCTTCACTCCGATATGTTTCAATATTCTAACTTCTTCCTACCCTCTCCTTTTCTACACTTAACCTATTACCATTAGATTCGATGCTACTATTCATTAGAATAAGCACTTTCCTTTTCTTGTATTCTACTTCCAGTTCTCCCTATTTCTTTTATCCCTTTTCTTTGACTTAACCCTTAAGCATTTAAACTGGCCGAATCCTGCCAGAATTCTCTCACCTATTTCTGTTCAGACTGGGTGTAACCGGCCGGTCATACTTATGCTAAGTTATTGTTCTCAAAATAAATTATATCAAAATCTCATAGATTCGATATTATGTGAGATACTTATGTAAGGTAAAGCCACCATGAACATATGATAGTATATATAGAGTAATGTAAATGCTAAAGGGTTAAAGATTTATACTTTCTTTTTTCTTTTCAATTCCACCAATTTACAATTGCTCTGCAGAATTGGATGGTAATCTGGATAACAAATTTTAAAATCAGATACACATAATTCACTCTAATTGTTGTTGTCTATCTTCAGGTTAGCTGTAATTGAGTAGACTTATGATAAAATGTGTGTATAACAAAAGTGTTACAGCTGTGATGTTCTAATCTGTTGTATGGGAATAACCATGTTTGTGTGTGTGTTTATATGTATTTGTGTGTGTACATTTGCTAGAGTGTATATCGATGTCTCTCTTATATGCAATAAATATTAGCAAGTGATTCATTGGTTACATGGTTGATTTGTTTAGGTAAAGGGTTGTAAACCTCTATGCACATGTACAGAAGAAAGGAAATTGAGACAGAATAATATTTTTGTATTAAGATCTATACATGATACTACACACTCACACATTCGGACACACATAAACAAACAGGCATACACACACACACACATAACACATACAAAACACACGTGCACACGCACACACACACACACATATATATATATATATATATAAACGAGGGTAATCCCAAAAGTAAGGTCTCCAAAGCGATGGTGACGCAGAGAAACTATTCGTACGGTTGTTGGCAACACTGTTGTGATTGGTGCTTCCTTCACTCTCAAACAAGCATGTGCACGCTTCACTGGGATGCTCGATCTTGGCTTGGCAGCCGTTGGGAATGGAGCTCCCATTGAACGCTACCTGCAATGCGAATTTCGTGCAGTTATTATATACGAGGGCAATCCCAAAAGTAAGGTCTCCTTCCGAAGAAAAAATGCGTAAAGATCGGCGGATCATTCTGGATGCTCTCTGCATTTTGGTTTCTGAGGTTTACCGAAGCACCATCCACAGGATTTTAACGCAAAAATTGCAATATCGGAAGGAGACCTTACTTTTAGGATTGCCCTCGTATATATATATATAGGATGAGGTGATAAAAGCTGACCTTTCACAATTATACCTCTCAAAGGCGATGACACAGGATCGAGATCTCTGGCATTATGCAGTAATACAGAAACCTGGCATAAACTCCATACAATGTACACAAGGTAAATCTTGGGTACACAAAAGATGTAGTGGAATAATGAGTAGACAAACAAGAACGGAGAACTTTGCTTAAAGAAGTTGCACAGGAGAAATCAAGAGGAAGACTGCTAATGATATAAACCTTATCTGGTCACAGGAAGGATCCATCGACATAGTTGATAGCTTCTGCTATCTAGGTGACCTAATTAGTAGTGTAGGGGAGTGCAGAGGACAAGTGTAGACTGGAGAGAAATGAAGCAACCATGTTTCATTGGATGTGCAATGTAAATGTAAGAGAAGGGCAGAGCTTGGATGAGCTGAGAGAGAAGCTGGGCTTGAGGGGAATCTGAAAGGGTGTGTAGGAGATAAGACTGCTTTGGTATGGACATATGATGCACATGGACAATGACCGATGGGTGAAGAAACCACACTGGAAGGAAGCCACAACAGAGGATAACTGAGAAAAAGCTGGGCAGAGGTTGTAAGAGAAGGCCTCAAATTGCTAAGACTGGCAGAGGAAATGTATTTGGGATGAAATGAGCATAAGGGGGATACCTACCAGTATACTTCACATAGCTCCCACCACACTGAATCCAAAGAAACAGAGTAATGTTACATCACTTGAGTTCTCCTCACTGCCTCATCCGGCTTCCCTCACCCTAAACCTGAAGAAGCAGAGCTGTAAAACAACTCTCGGGTCATTGCTACAGTATACTTCTGACTTCCTCACCAACCCCATGATAGTATAGGAAGCTAGGACAAATCTTGACTGATTCACCTTCTGCATTCAACCCAAGTCAGCATGGAAAGTCAGGCACACCCCACAATGTTAGACATCACCCTCTAGCTCCAGGTTCCCTCTTCTCTACACCAGAATAATGAGGAGGGGGAGGTTAAATAAGAAGAAAATTACAATGATGATGATGATGGCAACATCACTGATGAATCTGAAAGATGATAATTAGCTAACTAGGAGGTGTCATAAATATCAAATTGGCAGAAGGGATTTCATGTATTGAATAAAACAAATGGAGATTGAAAAATGGAAAACAAGAAACAAGAATATATTCTTTCAAAGGTAACCATTAGTTAAAACTATAATAGTTGTGTGAGTGTACTACATTAAGATGAAGATAATACTATTGGTATCTTGAGAGTAATGGGTGTAATGAGTAGGAAGAAAATATATACAAAGCTTAATATGTACTGAACAAAACTAGTGTGTCAATTACAGAGGCAATACTAAGTCAATAAAGAAAAGAATATCTAGATAAACAATGAACTAAATAACAGTAACAAAACATAACTAATTAGCTTATGGTTAAAGTTGAAATTTTGTGGTGTGTAAATAAAGAATGTAGTTAAGTAAATATATAGAGATGTCTTGCATGAATAAAGTGTAAATGTTTGTGTCAGAGTCACCATAAGTAAATACCTAGTGGTTACGTGTTTCTGGTAAAATCTATAAAACATGGGTTAATGTTAGTGGATGAAGTTCATATAAACTTTTGGATAAAGTTATTAGTTTGTAGTAGAAGTTGGATTTTTTCCTGTTTATTTGGTAATTAGATTTAGAGAATAGTATGGCTAATGCTTCTTATAAGCATAAATTGAAAGTTCTCATATTACTGTTCTAGGACTTAGTCATGGAGATTATTTTCTATTTGATTGTATAATTTGTATTTTCTCCTTTAACTCCCAAATAAATTTGAAGCGCTTTGTTTCATTTCCTGCTTGTGTTCCATAATGTTTAAGAGTGGTTGTTGAAACACCTGTCAAACAAATGGTCGAGATGACTCATCAGCTGTATCAAAGACATGACAATCGTGCTGGTGCTAGTGCAATGATAAAATTTACTCAATTCATTTTGTAGAATGTGGTATTGTATTTAAGCAATAAGCTTCCCAGCGTTTCTGAGATATCAGGAGCTGAGATATATAAGTAAGTACTGACTTTGTCTGTGATGACCCACCTTAACCATGCTAGCAGGGAAAACAGACATTAAATGATGATGATAATAACATGTGTGTGTGTGTTGAATTGTTAGTGTTAACATTATATTCATATACCACATCCTTAAGTAGGCATTTAATTTCTAAACAGCAGTTACTCATGTAGTTTCAGCTTTTGATATTGTTTATGAAACGGAGCTATCTTAAGATGGAGGAAAAAAGAGTTTGTGTACAAATTACGTGTAGTAGAACAAGATAATTTAATTGTGATTTTGTTATAAATTCTGTATTATTAGTGTCGTTGGTGGAAATTTCTTGTAAGGAAGTGAAAGAAGGATTTGGATATTAGGTTAACTACAACTAAATTTGAGTGGTGGATTATACCACGTTATATTCATTGTCCTATTTTGTTTCTATTCCTACTGTTACTAATTGAATATGATCGTTATGTTCTAGACTCAATCACTCCTGGCAAGGGATTCATTGTAGTAAGGTACAGTTTCATTAAGGACTTATTTGTTATCTAGGAAGTCTGAAATTCTAAGAGAAATGGGCTTAATAATACAATCAGTTGTTTTCAATGTAGTCAGAGGGGAAGTGAATGTAGTTTAACAACTAAACAGGTTTCTTAAATGGGTAGCCAGATGAATTAGAAAGATCTAGTATTACACCTAAAAAGTTTATTTCTGATGGTTAGTTTTAATAGTGCTAGAGAATAAATTCCTTGAGAGATAAATGTACGTCCTTTTTTATCCTTTTAGTTTTCTGTGGATTGCAATTGTTTAACAGTAGTAGGCTGTCAAGTCAGCATAGATCTCTTTTTACATGCAAGAATTTAGATTTAAGCTTTTGACTAACAAGGTCACTGATTTTGCCAATTCTGTTAAGCCCAGGCTTATGTTAAATGGAGTGTATGGTGATTTTCTAAATCCATAAAGCAGTATAGTGTTTTGAAATATTTTTCCTGGTGTTGGGTCAATGCTTAAGTCCTTGATGCTGTTTATGGCCCTAGTGAAATCAATGGTCTCATTTAACTTCAATTCTACTACCAATGATATCATCCACCTAGTAATTTCAACTGAATATAACGTTTCTTTATATATTCTATCTCTATTCAGAAAGCCTATTTATTCAGAAAGCCCATCACATTCCTTATTATAAATTCCCTCAACTGAAAGTTCACATACAGTGAAACATGACACTGTAAAAATTCACATTTAATGTAATACATAAAAATAACATTACCAATGTGTAACCATGTCTTGTGTCATTTAAGTGAGAGTGACCTCTCGATTATAACTATACTTCCAAATATTTTACGTTAATTGTGGTTTTTCAATTTCAAAAGGGAATAAAAAACAATGCCATTCTTGAAACAAGTAATACTCAACCTAAAAAGGAATAAAAGTATTCTCTATCTCTGCTTTACAAAGAACACAGAATGCAGTGATAATGTAAAGGTGGCACTAAGGATTTTCTCAGATCACAGTATCTTAGAACTAATAATATATGGTCTGCTTACATACAACACATGATTACTGATTAAGTAAAATAAGTATGTGCTTAGGGTCTCAGGAAAAGAAGGTCCCATTGACTTTTTTTTTTTCAGTTCAGTATATAGGACTTTTTCTATAAACAGTATATAGGAGTACAATCATTTCTTTAGTTCTTTGGGTATTCAAAGATCTTAATTTAGCCCTGCCTACATAACTAGGGACAGCTTGAGATCTGTCAGAATACAATGCCTACCTGGTACTCCTTTCACCCCAATATTTACTGCAAGATGCTAGCTACCCTTATAAAAGAATCACTCACCCACTAACATACTTACCTCACAATGGTGCCAAAATAAAGTGGGACACCATAGTCCTGTGTATATATTTACCATTCTTCTGAATCTACCTCCTTTGTCACCACACAACTCTTCTGAGTTACCAATCATCCACACCACTCCAAAAAACCATTTTGAGCAATTTTTGTTATACAAGATTTATTCTCATCCTCTCAAACTTTCTCCATTCTTTTCTCTCTTAGCTGCTCCTCATTTTAATATATATGAAGTATTAATATATTTGAAGTATTTCCATAGGAAGGGTAAAGGAAAGGAGAATGCTCTATGTATGCTACAGAGCTATTTAATTATGTAATAAACAACATAAGACAATTATTCCATTTACCAAAGGTTTCATGAAGACAGTTGAGCTCAACAGAGATGTCTGAAATCGCTCATCAGAATGAAAATTTAATATAGACGTAAGATATGAATTTAAAATCAAAGGCTATTACAACTGAAAGTGAGGCTGAAATATAATAAAATAAAGATAAGAAATAAAATAAAATAATGGGAAAATATACACACTGATGCAGAACGTAAGTTTAGGGGGTAAAAAAAAACATACATATATACATACATATATGTATGTATGTATATATATGTATATATATATATATATATATATATTTATTTATTTTTACCCCCTAAACTTACGTTCTGCATCAGTGTGTATATTTTCCTGTTATTTTATTTTATTTCTTATCTTTATTTTATATTATATTTCAGCCTCATTTTCAGTGGTAATAGCCTTTGTTTTTAAATTCTTATCTTACGTCCATATTAAATTTTCATTCTGATGAGCGATTTCAGACGTCTCTGTTGAGCTCGTCTGTCTTCGTGAAACCTTTGGTAAATGGAATAATTATCTTATGTTGTTTATTATATAATTAAATCATCATGATCAACGTTCCACGCTTGCATGGGTTTGGACGGGGGTTTTCTCACTTGAGGCAAGAGTGATTGTCTTGCTCGCATAGGACTGTCTGGCGGGTTTTCTACAGCTGGATGCCCTTCCTAACACCAACCACATTTACAGTGTGGGGCTGGGAGGTTTTTACCGTGTTGCCTACATGGCCACATTACAGCGTGGACTGTCTGGCGGGTTTTCTACAGCTGGATGCCCTTCCTAACACCAACCACATTTACAGTGTGGGGCTGGGAGGTTTTTACCGTGTTGCCTACACGGCCACATTACAGCGTGGACTGTGTGTTTTTTGTCGTGACACCTACACGATCTCATTTGTTTCGGCCTGGATGTTGTGGCACCAACATAACTTTACATTGAAAGGGGAGGTGTGGATGGGGTGGGGTGGTGGGACGGGGGTGTGTTTTGATAGAGATGCCTACTGACTGTAGTAGTTTTTACTTTGTATTTCGGTAAGGCGGGTCTTCTCTATTATAATTAAATATATATATATATATATATATATATATATATTAAAATATAAGTATTAATAAAATAGATGTTCTTTTGATCAATTACATTTTATTATACATATTTCGGATGTACAACTGTTGTACATCCGAAATATGTATAATAAAATGTAATTGATCAAAAACATCTATTTGATTAATACTTATGTTTTAATATTAATAACTCCTGAAAATTATTTTTTACCGTTGAGTGCTTCCAATCTACTGTAAAACTCATTCTTTGACATAATCATTGAATATTGTTTAACACTTTAATATATATATATATATATATATATATATATATATATACTTCCTTCACAAAGTAGAACAATATATACATAGTAATAATAAATGTGAAAACTAAAATCCAAAGTTGGGTGGATAAGGATTATATATATATATAAATAAAGTATATATATCAACCTGTAGAGTTTCAGAAGAACCCGTAAAATAGTAAAAGCAGCGATTCTTTGCTTAAACTTTAATCTGTACTTATAATATATATATATATATATATATGTATGTATATTTATGTAAGTATGCATACGTACACACACATGTGTGTGTTTTAGGTCATTCAGTAATAATGTGGATTACTGGAGGTAGTACTACTATTAGCCCTCTATGCTAAAGCAGAGAGTATATAATAAGTCTAACAAAAGGAAGTTTCAGATAAATGTTTTTATTGATTGTTGACCAGTTTCACTTGTTCCATAGATGATTGGTTCAAGGTCAATATGGGTGTTATAGACTTGACTCCAGCATTGATCTGCTCATCAGACAAGGTGATTCAGCTAAAAACCAAAAATTACATCTCAAAAGCATCCAGAATTGTATGGAATATATATATATACACAGAAGAACATTTAGTTTGTGAGTGTCTGTGTATATGACTGTGTTTATGTGTTCACAAGTGTGCACGTGAGTGTGTTAGCATGATCTCGCACACTCACACACAAATACGTTTGAATGAGTAGATGCATGCATCACAAAACACATAAACGCATGCTAGCAAGCACACAGGCACACACACACACATGAACCCTCTCACACAGCAACATATATATGCAGATGCACCATACACACATAGGTGAACACATGAACATATCCACATACATATGCAGACACATGCACGCTAAATGATGCTGGATGCTTTTGAGATGTAATTTTTGCTTGTTAGCTGAAAGCTGAATCATCATTCCCATTTCTGATAACATCCATACAAATCTTGAGCCAATCATCTGTAAAATGTGCATAACTGGTCAATGATCAATAAAAGAATTTATGTGAAACTTCCTCGTGTTAAACTTAAATATATATTTATATATATATATAAATACGGATGGATTCAGTAAGAAACAGGTTAGACCATTACTCACCAGTGTACTCGATACTTGGGGTAGTAGAGTATGGTTATAAGAATGTGTTGGGACCTTCACAGCTCAGCTCTTGCCGTTTCAATAAGTAGTTCCAGACTCAGTCTGGAACTAGCTGTTGAAATGGCAAGAGCTCAGCCGCCGAGGTCCTGACTCATTCTTACATAAATATATATATATATAGATAGTTATGTAATAAACAACATAAGGCAATTATTCCATTTACTAGTGGTTTCTTAAAAGCAAAAGATTTTGCTTTCAATCCTCAGAATGAAAAAATCCTGGACCAGGATTTTTTCATTCTGAGGATTGAAAGCAAAATTTTTTGCTTTTAAGAAACCACTGGTAAATGGAATAATTGCCTTATGTTGTTTATTACATAACTATTAAGCTCTGTTACCTACATAGAGCACTCTTTTTTCCTGGACTTTTCCGACGGAATTACTTCATATATAGATAGATAGAGAGATATTACTTGAAAGAGTTTTTATTTGTATCTATATGCTTCATATTAATTTTTACCTTTGTTGATAGACATAACGAGCACATAATTTCTTTCCCATTTCCTATATCTATTTCATTGTCCTAGTGTAACCAACTTGCTAAGTCGTTTCAATGAGGAGAACAAGTAAGATTAAAACATATTTGTTGCTAGTTCATAGATAAGGCCTACTCCCACTACATTGTCTTATATTGCTTGAATCAATTTAGATCAACTCAGGCTTGCTTCTCATCATCTGAACAATGTAAAAGGGGTTTGTGGCTCAGAATTGTGAGGATAGTAACAGTTGATGGAATTGTTTTCATTTGTCATCTGAAGAAGTGTCGATTAAGTGTCGGGATCTGATAGACTGATCGATATAGAAACAATTGTAATATGAAATAAAGTTTCACAAAAAGCTGCAATTCTTTTTGTCACACTCTCGCTATATATATATGTATATGTGCATGTGTGTAGATGGTTGTTGTTGTAATGATTGCATAACAACAGCTCATTGAAATATATATAATCCAATAAATATGATTATGTAACTTGTGTTAAAGTTTATTTCCTACATGGAAACTGCATCACTTGTGATCACCACTATTATGGTGGAAAGATACAACTCATGTGGTGTGCTCCTAATTGCTTACACTTGTTTATCAATGGTCATAACACAGCTCTTATGTATAAACAACATGGTAATTAGCAAATATATATATATATATATATATATAATTGTTCAGGATAGTACTAAAATGGTGTCATACCAGGTATATACGATTTGTTGATCATTAATGACCAACTTGTTTAACGATTAACAAAACGTATGTACCTGGTATGATGTATTATAGTACTGACAGGAATAATTATATTCAAGGTCACTCTACAGACTTGATTTGCTCTACACCTTGGCTATATATATATATAAATGTGTATATATATATCCCATGCAAGCATCGTAATGTAGATGTAAAATGCTGCTGCTGTATGTGTGTTTGTACATATATATAACTGGACAGATGATTAGAAATTCTTTGCAACCAATATAAGGTTTGTTTCATTTGATTCAAACTATGTTGTAACAAGAAGTTTTTTTTTTATTTCACTCATTGGGATAATCTTAGAACATTTTGATCACACAATTCAAACTTTTTGTAAGCAGTTACACACACACTGCATCACTCATACAGAACATGTCTGAAAAACATATGAAAAAATGCAAAGTATAATTTACAATTTGCAATTTTAATTTTTTACTTCATGAGCTCTATAAAATTCAGGCATTCCAGTTCCATTCTCAGACACACACTCACCCATACATATATAAACGGAACTTCTTCCACGCAATTCATCATTTGTATCTATTTTCAACAAGATATGCTCCACGAACATTATCACTTCCTTCATAACTTCTCATGTTAGAGAACATCGTACATTATGTTATAGAAGCTGTATCACTTGTAATCTTTAGACTTTTATCCTTCCTAGTCTTTCAACATGGGATCTATGAAGCTAAAAATGGATTGTGAGTATCTCTTATTTTATCGTAGTTGATGTCACCCAGGTTAGCTTTAATCATGCAGACCTATAATCAAAGCATTCTTCTTTTTTCAGGCAGTTTATTTAGGATTACATTATACAATGTATTCTTCATGTTTAATTTGAGAGAGATTTGGTAACTTTTTCTAGCAGGACCAGTCAACTATTGTTATGTTTGTTGACTCTTTTAATATTTTAAATAATCAATATAAAATCACCCTACAATTAATTTGGATTAAATCCCTTTTCTCATCAATACACAGTCACGGGATTAGATCTTAATTTTCTTTTTGTGTCAGATTATCACCATCCTTTCATTTGTTAAATCAGTTCATTAATGAATCCATATTTATTTCCTAATCTTTGTTTCAATTTTTTTTCAGCTAACTTTGTTAAGAAATTGATACAGGTTTTATGTTTTTATTTGTTTCAACAGTTTTTACGAATAAAAACTCATGCTTGGTGTGTAACATTATGTATAATTTTAAAGATTAACTTTGCCTTTCATCCTTACGGGGTCGATAAAATAAAGTACCAGTACTGGCCTTGTGCCAAAAGTAGAAACACTTATGTATAATTTTAAAACTTATTTTGTGTCATTTCCTGTTTAGTAATCGATTTCTAATTTGTGTAAATTTTCAGATTTTTTAAGTTAAGATGTCAAAACATGATTGTTGCCAAATTGTAACACAAATGGCTGAGAACTTCAAGGAATCACAGTGCAGCATTGGTTTAAAAGCTTCCATCCTGGTGGATTCGATTGTGGAGATAAGGAAAGATATGGGCGTCTTTCTTTCATTGACAACGATGAATTGAAGGCTTTGGTGGAAGAAATCTTCCCACAACTGTTTGAGAACTTGCAGGAGAGCTAGATGTAAGCATTGGAACAATTTCAGATCATTTGAAGAATGGGTGCCAAACAAATTGAATGAAACCCAGAAAATTCAGCATTAGGAAGTCTGTGCTTCACTTCTTTTGCACAACAAAAACAATCCATTTCTTGATCTCATTTAACATGTAATGAAAAGTGGATACGATACAACTACCGACAATGGTCATCACAGTGATTGGGCCTAGATAAAGCTCCTAAACACTTGATAAAACTGAGGTTGTACCAAAAGATGGTTATGGTGACTGTTTGGTGGTTCACAACTGGATGAATCCACTACAGCATTTTGAAACAATCTCAGCACAGTAGTATATTCATGAAGTCAATGAAATGCATGAAAAATTACATGTGTGTCTAGCATTGATCAATAGAAAAGTCTCAACACTTTTGAGCATACATTGCACAACCAATGGTTTGGAAGTTGATTGAATTGGGCTGTGAAACTCTACCTCATCCAGCACACTTACTAGATCCTTCACCAATCAACTACCATTTTTTCAAGCATTTTGACTATTTCTCAGAAAGAAAAGTCTTCAACAGCCAAAACACATCCTCAAAAAATATCTTCAAATAATTCTTCATATTCAGGATTTCAGAATTCTATAATTGTTTCTACTTTTGGCACAAGGCCAGTAATTACCCAGTACATTACTGGTACTTTATTTTATCGACCCCGTAAGGATGAAAGGCAAAGTTAACCTCGGCGGGATTTGAACTCAGAATGGCAAGGGCCGTAACTCTATATGTCAAAGCATGGCATCCGACCCTCTACCAACACTGCCAATATGCAGATTCTAATGGTTATTATTTCAATCAATTATTTCAATCAATAAAGCTTATTCTGGACTGAATTATGTAGTTGGAGTTAATTTTTAAATAATCTGATAGTTTGAGATTCCTCTTCAAACTAGATATGATGTTGATACATTTCTGTAGACAATGTTCAGAGTAGTATACAAGAAGAGACCTCACTCATGAAAAAAATTCAACTAAACTATAACTGATTCTAAGAATTCTGCTATTTTTCTAAATGTACCAATGCCAAAACAAATAGATCTAGATTAATCTTTAAAGGATTTATGTCAAAGATGATACAATACTAATTGTGCTTTATAAAATATACTGCTTCTGTTAAATAATGGCCATAACTGTTTCTTTAAAGATTTCTTTTACACCATGGCATTTGATTTAGAGGTTTCCAGTGCCAAATACATCATAATCCTGAACTTATGTATTTGAAACCTTCTAAGTAAGAAATTTTTAAAACTGATAAAGATGCCACACTAAAGTATTACTATTCCATGGTCAAATCTTTTTTAATTACTAAACGTAAGATATGTGTGTGTATTCAAGTTTCTATATACATATGAGAAGTATAATTTAATTTTAAAATTCTATGAAAGTTTTGCACTTCCTGTATAATTATTTGATTTTGTACTCTAATTTACATTTATTAAACGCTCTGACACCAAACTGCCTAAATTACCACACGTTCTATGATACAAAGCCAATTACCTTAAACTATTCATATTAAAATTTAAATTTCATCTCAATGTTATATATATGAAAATATAAGTTATATTTTTTTAAAAAGCTTAAGAACAAGATTCTTCATTATATTCAAAATTATTTGAAAATCTTAGGCAATATTCTTCATTAATAATTGTTTTTACTTTTGACACTAGGCCAGAAATTATACCAGTGCATTACTGGTATATTATTTTTTTTGTTGACCCCGTAAGGAAAAGTTAACCTCGGCGGGATTTAAACTCAGACCATAAAGGAGCGTAACTCTTGGCTGCAGAGCATGGCGTCTGACCCTCTACCGATACTGCCAATCCATTGCCCTTCATTAGTAATATAGTAAAGAAAGGATTAATGAATATTGACATGTTCCGTTCCTAATCCAATTTGATTTTTATTTATTGTTTTTTATGTGTGGCTGTGAACATGAGTCCATATATGCAATTCATTATATAAATATGTCTGTTTGTGTGTAGGAGTATGTAAGCCTTTGTCTTTACAAACAGGGAAAAAATACTCAATATATAAATTAAAGTGTGTAGATTTTATTAGAATTTGAAAACTAATTGTAACTCTGAAGTTCATGTTCCCATTATTTGAACAATTGACGTAGAAAAACAGCATGCTAATATATAGAGAAAAATAAATATTCACAAATACATTTATTTAAAAAAATTAAAAATTTACCAGAAAGAGCAACCTCCTTGCTTACTTGTGTTTTATACACATGGTGCTAAAGTCATGAAACATGTTTTTGCATGTGAATAGGTGAAAATATCACATTCTAAGCATAGTAATGAATAGATGTTTGTATGATGCATTCTCTAACATTCTTTTTGGCAACCGATCAAATTGCCATGTTCTGTTGGTTAATAATATTTAAATGTCTTTGTGAATATTTTTGTTTACATATTGTGATGCTGTTTCCCTACTTCAATCATTTGAACAATTGGAAATGTGACACTTGGCGAGACAATTTGGGAATCTTCGTCTTCTAATAGTATGTGTATTATATATATATATATATTCTTTTATTCTTTAATTGGCTTCAGCCATTTGACTGTGACCATACTAGGGCACCAACATGAATGGATTTAGTCGATCATATCAACCCCAGTATTTATGTTTCAAAGTCTGGTACTTATCTTATCGTTCCCTTATTGTAAGACCTCTAAGTCATGGAACATAAAAAACAGTAAATGTAAACACAGACATGGACACACACATACATATATATATAACTATATATATGATCGGCTTCTACAGAGTTTGCATCTCGAAAATTTAACTCAATCTGAGGCTATAATAGAAGACACTTGCTGAAGGTGTAATGCAGTGGGACTGAATCATCCAAAAACACATGGCTGTGAAGCTACTTTCTTGGTTAATTAATTATGAGTTAATCTACTATGATGTCTGAAATTTTTCTCGTGTTTTGTTTTCTTATATTTCCAAAGGTCATTAAATAAAATTGCCATCGTATACAAAAGACAAATTTCATTTAATCAAAGAAAAATATCAATTCAAGTTGAAATAAACAAAAAAAAAGAAAACAATTAACTTTTTGTCTTCAACACATGTATAAAATATGATACTTATTCGATTTTATTGAAAACTACCCAACATTGAATTTTTCTGTCTGACTAAATGGAAGTTATTTAAGTCAGATTAGTAAACAAAAGAAATAACTTGGAAAATTAACTTTAGCTGCACTAATAATTTTACATAAAAATGTCTTTATTTTATGTGAAATATGTTCTGCTTTGTTGGTTACATTATTAAAGGCAATTCAATTATATTATAAGCTCAGTATCTTAAATTCCCCTCTGAACATATTCTGTTATCTAAAACATAGTTATTAAAGCCAAAGTAAATTAAGTGACAAATGCTTTTGTTTTCCTCAAGTCCTCATGGTTATAGCCCTATTGTAAAGCAGAGAAGACAGGAATTGATTTCAGAAATATCTTGTAGCCTGTACTCCTTAATGGGAATGGGGATTCAAATATATGCTAATAAATACTGGAAATGTTTGGAGTGCTGAAAAACAGTATATTTAAAGTAATGCATAAATTGTGTATTGCAAGTAGTAAAGAGGAAAGACAGAATATTTAACATGGAACTTCAATACAGTAGGTTTATATTTAGAATACATAACTAAATAGTAGAAACTATAAAAAGAAATAGTTGTTGATAAGAACAGATTTATATGTATTATTTATCAAAATAGAATACTCTGTATTTTTGTAATATTGTATCTTAAAGAATAGAGACACTACTTTTTAAAGATATATTAGGAATAAGATCCAATTTATTATCTTTTATGTATGTACTTATGGATGTAATTAAAGAGAGAATATTCATAAATGTATCCTGTTTTTCTTCTGCTTTCTTAAAATATTTACTGTTGTGATATAATATTGTTTTGTTGACAGGACAATGAGATATTGACATATTTAATAGATAATATGATAATGATAATCCAGGAAAGGCTTTGATAAGAAGATAATGTGATAATGATATCCCAGGAAATGTTTGGTTAACAGATAATGTGATAATGATATCCCAGGAAATGTTTGGTTAACAGATAATGTGATAATGATATCCCAGGAAATGCTTGGTTAACAGATAATGTGATAATGATATCCCAGGAAATGTTTGGTTAACAGATAATGTGATAATGATATCCCAGGAAATGTTTGGTTAACAGATAATGTGATAATGATATCCCAGGAAATGTTTGGTTAACAGATAATATGATAATGATATCCCAGGAAATGCTTGGTTAACAGATAATGTGATAATGATATCCCAGAAATGTTTGGTTAACAGATAATGTGATAATGATATCCCAGGAAATGTTTGGTTAACAGATAATATGATAATGATATTCCAGGAAAGATTTTATTAATTGATAATGAGATATCATTCCAGGAAAAGATTGGTTAAATAATAATGAGATAATGTCATTCCAGGAAAGAATTATTGTACTGATAATGAGATAATGTCATTTTAGGAAAAGATTAATGTACTGGTAATGAGATAATGTCATTCTATGAAAGGATTAGTGTACTGATAATGAGATAATGTCATTTTTGGAAAGGATTAGTGTACTGATAATTAGATAATGTCATTCTAGTAAAGAAGTGCCTAACTGATAATGTGATGATGGCTTTCCAGAAAAGGTTTTGTGAAGGTAATGTGATGAGAGCATTCAATGAAATGTTTTCTTAAAGTTATGTGATAATGGCCTTCCAAGAAAGGCTTTGCTAACAGACTATATGATAAAAACATTCCAGAAAAGGTTTTCTTTTAACGATAATGTGATAATGACGTTCCAGGAAAGGTTGTTATTTTTTTAATTTGATTTAAATCTATAGTCATGAATTGATATACGTGACATAGAAGTGAAATAGATGAATTGTGAAAATTTTTAATCTACTACAAGCATTTCATTGCTCCTTTTTAGCAGTACAATTGATTTACTCTTGTATGAAAAATGAGCAACCAATTACCTGTAATGCTATATGTGATATATCATTTATTTAACACCATGAAATTGGAGCTGCTTAGCAATAGCTCTTGAGTCACTCTTTGTGCTTTTACAGAGATCTACATTTACATGATATAAAAGACCATCTTAAAAACAATTTTTTTCTTTACTCTTAATAGTTACAAATAGCAAATATGTAAAGACAAGTTATATTTATTAAAATGGGGTGTTTTGCATGAGAGAGGCTACAAGTTGCATACAACTTGCATAATCGATGCTAAGAGAGTCATCTGTTCACATTGCAAAGTGGTTATCTCTTGAAATGTCACTCAGGTTTTATGAACAGGAATAATGATGAATTTTATATATAGTTGGCAAGGGGTGAAGCAAACCCACTATTGACTTCGGAAGATATATATGTCACAACTCCCTTGATCTTTAAATATGAGGGTTTATATTGATGCAAGAAATCATAATGTATATTTGGGATTTAAATGTTTTGAGTTTCCTCTAGCACTCACAAGCATGGAATAAATTAAAACTTTATAAAGTGTTTTTGTTTGTTATTCTACAACTATTCTTTTCTTATAGTCCAAAAATGATAGTAAAATTGCTACAAGGCACAATGACATCCTGACAAAGATATCTGCATTTCTTTAGGAATAACAAAAATGATTTTAGCTTGAGATACTCCCTTCGTTGTAAGACTAGATTTATTAATTTTTTAAATAAATTATTTTCTGATATTTTTGTCATTTGTTGCCTTCTCTTACTACTCTTGTATAAACATTCATTCTACTTTTTAAACCTCATTTCTTGTACCATACAAAAACACAATTAACTTCAGTGCTACAATCAATCTCTGGTGTTTTTTAAAAATTATGCTGAGATATTGTCACAAAGAAGTCTTCATTTGGAAATTCTGTCACACAGGCATAAAAAAAATTGTAAATTATTTAATTGTTATAATTTTGTTCAACATAAAATTAAAATGATTGTTTTTTCACTCATGTCATCGTATGACTTTTATTAAACATTATCAATATTTATCTTGCGTAATAGATTCTGTCATCAAACCTGCTTAATGTTTATTTACCCATCAATAAGTTGTTTCCTTACGGAGAATATAAGCTGTAAGATTTGACTTTTTCCTGAACATTTTTCACAAAAGTAAAGTGGAATGGCTACACGCAGAACTTGATCATAAATTTAACTGAACCACTCAGCATTGCCTGTCATAACATTTTGTTACTAAAGTAAATTTTCCAACTGTTTAAAAATTATTTTCAGTAATATATATTCAAATGAAGGAATCCATGTTTGGTTATAATTATTCAGATATGTAAGAAATTCACATAACTACGTTTTAGCCAGCATATAAAACCATATAAAATAATTCCCATGAGACTACAGCAAATAAACTCTAAATACCTTAACTTCAAAGGTTTTATAGGTCCTTCCATAACATTTACTGCCAATTGAAGTCACTAAAATGTATTTCTTTAACAACATATAACTATTAACATTTGTCAGCTATAAGGGTTCACCAAACCAAATATGTGACTCTGTTTCAATCTTTTTTACTTCAAATATATTATTAATATTCTTGAGAAAGGCAAACATTTTACACAATCTCATTAATCTGTAAGTATATACTATGTAAGACATCAACATTTCAGCAATCTGCTATTATTACTCACACACACACATGTGCACATACATATCTGTATGCATATATATATATTATTCCTTTACATGATTTCTTATAAACCTATTTGTCTTACCAAAGTAAAATCAAAATGATATGAAAGAAAATTTATAAATTTGCATTTCAAAGATCAGCTAGGATTTTCTATTTAAGATCTTGTTGTTGTCTATCAAATCAATCTTTGTGTGGTTGGAACTGAATTTTTATGTCTTAGAGTGTCTCTGTGTGTATTCAGCAGCTTGAAGCAAAAGTTGTAACAAGCTTGAGTTAATAATAAAGCCTCTCATCAGGTAAACAATAGCAGTCAAATTTCCCTCAAATCAAAATCCACCATCTAAAGAAAGGAAGAAAACATTTGAAATGTAGTCATAGATACTTTTAAAATGACAAGATGGACATGAGCAGAAAGTATTTACTCATATGATTTTTACAGGATTTAGTCTATAGCTGTATCGATGGGCTTTGCAGGCCCATTGAGATCAGTGAGATTGACACAGCTAATGTTCCTCTTGAACATTTGCAAGTCAATAGCAGGAATGTCTGGTGCAGGGACGGATTTCAAGAAGGTAGAAATTTAGGGAAAGAAGGACTAAGTATAGTGGTTAGTGTGGGATCTGGCGATAGGCATAATATGGGTGACCAGGGAAGAGACAGGTAATTTGGATGTTCCTGAATGGAAGTTGTATGAGACAAGTCAGTTCAAAAAAGTAAAGTTCACTGTTTGTAAGGCAGAAAGAGGAGACAGCATGGCCGTGGTCCAGAGGTTAGATTGTGTCAGCAATTTCTTGCTAATCAATCGAGTGACATTTTTGTGGTTGCAGTTTAGGATGTCTATGTGTGTTGTAGTAAGACTACTCAAGATGTAGGAGCAGTACTCTATTTTGGGTTTGACTTAAAGAATTAGTATTTCTTAGGTGCTTAAGTATGTTTTGGATCTGTAGAGGAGACCAAGTCTTTGTAATACAGCATTAGCTATGTTCATGATGTTACCCATCAGTAGTAATACTCCTTGTTGATGGGGTTTAGCATTTTTAGTAACTTTATGGAATCTAATTGTTTAGGTGGGTCAATTATACGGTTTTCATTATATGTGCTGTGACTGTATATTTGTGTCGTGTTGAAGGAGGCAAAATTAACATGATATTTTTGAGATCTTTGTTTATGGAGTCAGTGCATATTGAGCATGGGCTGTTTAGGTTACATGTAGATGTTTAAGTGCAGACTATTAAGGAGAAATGAATGTGGTCACATTTGCTGATGACTAGGAATTGTTGGAAGTGACAGCAAATAGACTGTTGAAGGTTGTTGATGTATGGAAAAAGAGTGTAGGGGAAAAATCCATAACTTGGAGCAGAATTGACAGAGAGAGCTCTATAAGTACACACTGAGTTGACAGAAGAATTTTAATCTAAAGGAGAAAAGAGGGATGGCGCCCATAAGCAGGCAGTTTTGAAATGAGATTTGCAAGCTAGGCACAGATCAAAGCTTTGTTGATGTTAATGACATCACAGCTGCTTTTTCCAAATTTCTCTAGCATGAGAGACCACTAGAAAATAACATAGGAGAAGAGGTGCCCAGTAGATTTAGCTTTACAAAAATAGTACTGGTCCTTATTATGGAGGGAGAGAGAGAGAGAGAGATCCATGGTATTAGAGAATGTTGTTGTTAATGGCTGTCTCCATCACTGTTGAGAAATTGGTAGTGATTATGATAGGACAGTAGTTGGCAGTGTCAGAGGGTTGCCCTTCTTAGGAATATGACACACTGTAGCATGTTTCCAAAGATAAGGATATATCCTTGTAGAAAGGGGAAGGGTTGCTTATAGAACCACCATGGTTAAGAAGTTGAGGAAAGGAAGAGTCCACAAGGTTGGTAGCAATGCTTTTGGCAAGGCACCAAAATGAGATTTGCAGTACTAAATTTAAAATGAAAACAGTGTTATTAGGGGTGGATAACATTTTGCAAGCTCTTACAGTGTAGCTATGAGTGAACAAATCAGGAGATATGCGGCGATGAGTTTTGGTTATGTGTAGAATGTGAAAGGATATGCCTAAGATGGTTGTATCAATCATCTAATGTTACCAGGGATAGTTAGGTTCTAACAACTGATTTTGAGCCTGGAAAACCAATATTCTATAAAAAAAAAAAAGCATGTTATTTTCTGATTATGTTTACATAAAACTGTTCTTATTAAATTATTAAGATGATTTGAATGCGCAAACAAAATCATTTTAGCAAAAAGTAATGGTAATCCCTATACATTCAATATATTATATAGAAATATTTTAAAAGTTATTTCACAAGAATTCAGTATCTCTTTTCATATATGGTGTAAAATATTTAAAAATAGCATAGGCAACATGAATGTTGGGTGACTAAGCTGAATTTCTGACAAATGTTTAGAAAGATTTGAAATATTCCTTTAAATTTATTTTAAGAATATATAAGCCTGAAAATGTCTAATCATGTCAAACATAACAACTGTTACCATCATTTAAATGTTCTTGCTATATAAAAGGTGCATGATATTTTCTTCCTGACATATCTGTCAGATATTTGAATTTCTGTTATCTGAAACTTCATATTCCATTGAAACATGAGTTTCAATTAATTTATTTTATTCAATAAATTCTTACTTCTTGTTGAATATTGCTTTTCTCAATAATGATAAGAATATTTTTATGTACAGTTTCTTTGCTTTACTTATTCAAAATGATAGGCTGTAGTTACCAACTAAAAAATTGCATTTTCGAGATGCAAGATAGTTCAGTTTATATTAATTCTCCTGTTCTTATGTAGTCTCTACAATATGTGAAACCAACTTCCACATCATTTGTTAGGGATTGCAGCCTGCATGGTTTTATATGTATACATTCTATCTTGACATGATTAGTATTAAGAAAAATAATATTTACAGACTAAATGATTTATTAATTAACCATGTAGCCAAAATCGCCTTCTTATCTATATTTTAAAAAATTCTGTATACACACTACATATGTAATATATCAGAGCATCTGTGAGTCCTGCACAGTAAAAGGTATGAGGAGTGGTCATTTGCATTGTTGCACCTCAGACCAAACATCTATATTGAATTTAATGTAAGAAAAGGTTGACATTTTTGCTGATGTATGTTTGTTAATGTAATATTGCATACACAATTGCTGTTCAGTTTCATTACATTCTAGCAGCAGTACTAAGCTTTGCCTGGATTTATATTTATGGAAATTATCTGAAAATGTCACATAGCCTATGACATTTTTCTTGACAAGAATGTGTGTCTATTGAAAACCTTCAGCTATGTAGGTTTAAATTAATTACCTATTACTTGGAGCATACATACATTCACTTTCATGTTATATTCTTTTTCAGTTACTTTCATGTTATATTCTTTTTCAGTTAATAATGTATTCCTTTATTGTAATACAATCAAGGGGGCCGGTGGAAGGTTTATGATAGATACTATAGGGCAGTGGTTCTCAAACGTTTTGGGCCACCGCCCCCCCCCCCCCCCCCTCATGGCCACGTAATGCTCTCAGCACCCCCAACCCTATTTCCAGAGAGACCTGCCTACACGCAAATTGTAAATAATATATAAATAAAATCGTTAATTTGTATATAATAAATAATATATATAATATGTATAAATAAATATTAAATATTTTTTTATTTTACTATATTTATGTGTATCATTTGATATTTAGCATACTATTATATCATCTCTCTATCCACTGCCGCCTTAAGCCCCAGCCCCCTCCCAGACTTTCTCAATGTGCTCCTGGGGGCGGTACCCACTTTGAGAACCTCTGCTATAGGGTATCTGGATACAGAAGGATGTGACTTTACTTTCTTGACATATTTCTTTTTACATCATCTCTGAGGAGGGTTTACAAAATTACCAAATTTGAAATAAGGTTTTTAGTTTTTACTTATTAATTTGGTGAGTTTATAAGATTAATATTCAGCTGGAAATATTACTGGAAAGTTGTTAAGAGAAAAACAGGTGTGGAAGGTGTTTTATAAAACAACTCTTCATAGTGTTGAGTGTGGTCTATGTATTGCAAAAAGTTTTAATTTTAAAAGTAACTAAAGTAATCACTTTCCATTATTTTAAACTTGTGGTGAATTTTATGCAGATGACCTTCTAATTTTGCCATTGTCACATGTTAATCTAACTAATCAGGAAGTTTGATCAGAGATAATGTTTCCTACTCAATAGCTAGTGGTCTATGGAGCTTAGTTTTAACTATATAAAAAAGTTAGAGAAATATTTTCACTCCTTTGAGTCTTTTGTGTGGCACCAGATTAGTTGACCAGATTATTTTCTGTCTCCTCTCTGACCCTCTTAGTGGTAACAGGAACTCTACACTAGTTGTTTGACTTGTTTAGCTTCAATAAAATCATTTCAATTATAACACTTTTGACACTAAATCGCCTGAAACTGCTCATGGTTCTTCAATACAAAGCTATTATATTTATCTATTGTTCCAAACACCAGTTAAATAAAGAGATAATTAGTTATATCATTAAATCCCTCAAAATTCTTGATTAATTTCAAAAGGATTTGGAAATCATAGGTAGTGTATTTTCATTAAAAATATGGTAATCAAAAGGTTGAATATATGTACCTTTATAAGACTTTTCTTTTTATCAATAACCATTTATCTGTTTGAACACATTTAATTCTATAACAGAAATTATTCCACGAAAGCAGGAAAATATCTATGTACATGTTCCATAACATTTCTATAACGCAAATTATCAGTATACATTTCTGCAGACACATGCAAATTGCAAATTAAGGTTTCAAATTATCGTACTGAATTCTGTTCTATTTCAGCAGAGTTCTTAAACCACATACTGTGAAATTATTATTGCTTTATTCTACATCAAGATTCGTTGAAATCTATATTTTAGTATTTAGAAAATAAAATGAAATATATACAACTAATCTTCGTTGTCATACCTAGAAACTCAATCCTTTGTTTTTCTATAAACTAATCATGATAATAGAAACTTTGGGTTGTAAAATTTGGCTCCAGTATTTTCGTATTCCTCTTCTTTTATTCTAAAACGAATATCTAAATGTAAGGATATATCGTACATATCTAATTTGAAACTAGCATATTTTAGCTATTTTCCTCCAGTTATATCAGTGTAGTTTTTAAGTAAAATAATTTTAATTGATCAAAACAAAAATAATTTCTAACCACTGTGTTACTAAAAAAATGCTTCATCATGTACTAGCTGTATCATTGTAATAGACTTGTGATAATACATTTTCTATTACTCATAATTTAGGTTTGTAAATTATTTATTATTTAATGAAGCGTTTCCATTATTTTTAAAAATTAAACTTTCATTAATTAGAATTTGAAATCGAAAAATTATAACTCACCAATCTTAGCAAAGTCAAATAAATATCCATTTGTTTGATTTTTAAGATGGAAAAGAAAACCAGACCCTTACTGACAGGACTCAAATTGTGTAGTTATTGGTTATTTAGGTGATAACTATGTAGTTCAAGTTCTATGCATGTGACACTGATTCTAATGTAATTGATTGTAATGTGTTATTTCACTTGCATTTAAATCTTATCAATCAATTCATAAATATATAATTGTTGAAAACTATGCATTTCACTTCTCCTTATCTCTCTCTTTTTCTCTAGAATTGTCTTTCATTCTACACGAATTCCATGTCATTGTGATGTTCAGCAAGAATATTTGTCAGTGTATTGATCATTTATATCTATTCTTGTGTACTTGTCCTTTTTATCCCTTGATTCTTTTGATTTCGGTTTGCTTCTGGCTGTATATTTCATTTGTTGTATTTGGTTGGAAGTGTTTTTACAGGTGTTTTGTCATGCCTTTATTATTTTATTATAGATTGTATTTTATTATTATTATTATTATTATGAATATTTTATAATAATAATAATAATTATTATTATTATTTACTGTTACTTAGTCAAGCAGCAGGTAGGAATGGATAATTGAACTATTGACCTAGTCTATATTTATTATTAAATAGTAATGTGTTGTTTTAGAAATGGTTATAATATAAGTGAATTATTGGTATGACCATGTTTCTTTTTGTTGTTTGTTGGTCAAGCATTTTGTTTATGGTCTGGTGGTTCTTACTAGGTGAGAATGTGTGAATAAACTATTGACCTAGTGTTTTTATTAAGCAATAATGTATTGCTTTGGAGATATTTGTATTTTGAAACAACTACTGACCTCCTTCTTCTTCTTCTATTAGTCTGATAATGTTGTTTTCTGATTTGTTGGGAAAGTGCTTTGTTTAAGGTCAAGGTGGAATATTTTGTCTAAGGATGAAACTAGTGTCCATCCACACCATAACCCCTTCCACAACAACACTACCTAATAAAACAACTAGGTCATTTACAGATTCCTAACTACTCAGAACACCACCAGACCATAAATAAAGTGCTTGACCAACAAACCATAACAAAACACTGCTATAGTCAATTCACGCCATAATAACTTTCAATACCACACATTAATATTTAATAATCGTTTCTACTTTTGGCACATGGCCAGCAATATAAAGGAAAGGAGAAAGTCGATAAAATTGACCCCAGTGCATTACTGGTACTAGATTTTATCGACCTTGTAAAGATGTAAGGCAAAGTTAACCTCGGCAGGATTTTAACTTAGACTATAAAAAGCCATAACTATATGCCCCAAAGCATTTTATCTGACGCTCACATGATACTACCAATGCACCACCTTACATTAATATTTAATAATAAATATAAATTAAGACAATAATTCATATACATATAATTTCTACCTATTTTTTTATGAACAAATAGTAATAAAAATGAATATGAACTTCAAAAATGCAAGACAAAATTTTCAAGAACTAAATATTATACATCCAATAACATTGCACAAACCTGTACAAACACCACTAATCACCCAATGAGATATACAGCCAGAGAAAGAGACCAACAATTAGAACTGAGAGAAAAGAGAACAAGTACAAAACGATGGATATAAAAGAACAGGAACACTGAACAAAATCACTTTTGTTTATCTGACGGTCAGTTGCATGAAACCTGAGAAATGATGAAATAAAATTCGATTTTGATAAAATTTATTACCCTACAGCATGTAGTGGTTGCCAGTTTGTATCCATTCAAAAAAGTAATGTATATATTCCTTCAGTCACAAATGGCCATGGGATTTGCACCTAGATAGTTGCCCTCTGAGGCACAAGTACAGGCAAGGTTGTCTGTGGAAGACCAGCAGTTGTCCATGTATAGCAGTCTCCCCTCTTCTTGTTATTCAAGGGAAAGGCTATGGCTGATAAAGCTTGACACCAGTGAGGTCGCAACCCATTTCTACAGCTGAGTGAACTGGAGCAACGGGAAATAAAGCATCTTGCTCGAGAATACAACACACAGGAATCAAACTCACAACTTCATGATTGTAAACTCGATGCTCTAATCACTAAATCATGCACCTTCACACACACACTATATATATATATATATATATACATATATATATATACACACATATGACGTGTAGGCACCACGGAAAAAAAACACCCAGCACTCACTGTAAATAAGGTTGGTGTTAGGAAGGGCATCCAGCTGTAGAAATCAAGCCAGAATCAGTTCCCGTATGAGCAAGACAAGGTCAGCCGACCGGACACTGCCCACAACAGGATAACCCGTCTAACCCATGCTAGCGTGGAAGAACAGGCGTAAAATGGTGGTAATGATGATGATGTTATATATACATATATATATATATACAGATACACACACACATATATATACACACACACACATCTATATACACACACACACACATACACACACATATATATATATATACACACACACACACATATATATTGGGTATGAATTGGGGTTGTAGCTGCAATATATATATATATATATATATACTTACACACACATACATATATTATCATTGAGTGCTCTAACTGGTGGACCAATAGTAACTAAATATTACACACCAATGCACAACACACACACACACACATGTATATATATATATATATATACACACACACATATTATATATATATATACAGAAAGATATATAAAATTATTGATCGTGGATTACAAGATTAAGACTTTAGTCACTTCAGCAGGAGACAATTTCATTTAAATGTAAAAGAGTTTGTTTACCTTAATTTTCTACAGATTTTATTTCTTTGGCATCAAGCTCATATGGCATTGAACTAATATTTTCATAATTTTATTTGGAACACCATGCTGCATCAAACATGTATTTTGTATTTCCAAATCATTCATGGTTGTTTTTTTATTTTCTATAAAACGTCTCCCATAAATTAATACCAATAATATTCTAGGATCAATTTGCTGGATCCTATAGAATCTTACAAGATAGATGTTTCACTAAAGTAACAGAAAAATCCAAATTTTCTTTATATGCCCAAAAGATATATCGATACATGTATGAGATAAAAGAGAAATGTATTCAGTGGAAAAGTGAAACAAGTTCTTATATTTAAATTTTTTTTTCCTAAATACCCATTATCAGAATATAAAAAAATTCCAAATAAAATATCCTCTCAATAATCATTAAATGTTGGATAAAAATTAAATTTCTATAGGAAGTAAACTCTTAATAGGGTTATTTCAGTTATTGAATATATCCTTGGACCTTAAGTCTAATAAATAATTTGGCGTCACAGATTTCCAGGAAATTTTCTTGAAGCTGTTCATACATTAACAATAAGATGCCTGTAATAACATATAGAGATGGAAATATAAAATATAAATTATTTAAAAAAAAAAAGATATGGAAATCTATTACATGTTAAATCGCAATAAGGTCGACCTTGTCTTTCATCCTTCTTGTGGTCAATGTATCAGTTGGGTAGTGTTGCTGAATAATCAATTTTTCCTGTCTTCATAATTTGAGGCTTTGTGTCTCAGGTAGCATTCATAAAATGAATTGATAGAAACATTAGAGCAGTGAATGAAATGTCTTGGAATACTTTTCTGGCTCCTTGTGTTCTGTGTTTAAATCTGTTGAGGTTAATTTTGCATTTCATCTTTCTGGGGTTGATAAATAAAGTAACAGTTTTGGGCAGTGGGCTAATGTTATAATTAGAATGTCAAATACGATGTATTTGAGTATTTGTCCTACTTCTAAATTCAAATCTTTCTGTGGTCCATATGAGTGTTAGATTTCATCTGTTACCCATCAGGTTTTTGGGGGTGGGTGGGCAGTGAGGTCCTTTAGCAGAGTCTGCTCAGTTGTAACTATTTGGACTAGATTTCAAGTTTGAAGATACCTTCCTTCCGCCCCATTAGTCTTTGGGGCTGACCTTTTTTTTTCCAATTAAATGACACTAGAGAAAAACTGATTGGTTTGTTAATATATTTGACAACCAGCATTTAGGTTAAGAATTCAAATATATTGTTTGTGTGTTAAGGTGCCTCGAAATGTTATTTATAATTGTATGCAGCTCATTGCTTTTCTTGTTGAATTAGGTAATGGAAAATATACAAAACAATTCTTCCAATATACTAGAATATTGAGGGTCGATTTGTTTCTGAACTGTTGAGTAGATAGGGAACCAAATTTAAATACCATCTCAATACAGCTTTGATATTCAAGAGAATATTAACTACATTTGAAAATCATATAAAAATCAGGTGTCTGAAATTTATTTTGTTTCATATTCACAAAGGATTATGCAATGAATAACTCCTGTCATTTTATCATTGGTGTTCTAAAATAATATATCTTCTAAATATTGATATTTCTAATATCTTTGTGATTTTTTCTTAAAATATATATTTCTAAAAGAAATTGTTTTAAAGCATTGTTTAGAACTGATTGAACAGACCAATGATCAATACTAATACAGCTATGACAATTCCACTATTTATTCATCCATAGTTCATCTAAGATTACATAATCTAATGTATCCTTCCTTCCTCAGTAGTGTGGATTTAAGGGTGATTTGTTTGCTATTTCTAACCAGTCAAAACTATCTCACTGGTTTGTGACATCTATTGATGTTTATAGAAGGAATATGGGAATATGATTTGTTTGATTAAATCCTACTTGCATCCTATTCTATTTATCACAAAAAGCTAACAAATTTATGTACTTTATTTTCAAATAGAAAAGTGCTCACCTAACAACTGCTACCAAACAGTCAATATTCTGTCACTAATGTTCTGGGCCAATTCATGAAATATAAAAAAGTTGTGTTGGAAAGTGCAACTATCTACACTCACTCTAAATAGTGAGGAGAGGGTGGAATTTTAAACAGTATGGAGTGGGAGCACTAAAATTACTGAATGACTGGCAGTGCTGCAACGAAATTCTAGAATAGGCAAGAGAAACATTCCTCTCTGGGAGATCCTGTAATAAGCAGAAATATATTATTTCTGCAAAAAATCAATGCCATGCTTTAAAACAATTTCTTGATTTAAAGTAGTAATAGTTATTTTTTTAATAAACAAAGAATTAATTTATTCACCAGCAACAAGAGAATTATGACTTTCGTTTGCTTTACAATGCCACATAGAAATATGAAAGCATTTAAAGATTTTAATGATGAAATATCTGAGTATGAAATATCTTAACTTCTTTGATGAAATTGTTGAAGTTTATCAAATGGTAGGTAACAGAGAAGTTTCAAAAAAGTATTTGCAGAAAGATTCTGGTTCATTTTAGTAAAAAGGAGAAACATGAGTGCAATGAGAATATCTTAATTAGGATTGCAATGTAACTGTTAGGTAGAGCAACACAGATTATATGAATAGCAGGTGAATGAGGAATAGATTTCTCAATTCATTGTTATGCAAGGACTAAAGATCCTCAATAATGAACAGTTTGTTAATTGAGTTTTTTGTTAATATGGTTTAGAATTCTACTGAATGATAAGTGTGTAATTCCAAATAGTTATCTAGCTTATATCTATGCTTTTAAAACATTCTTTATCAGTTTAAGTAAATGCTGTTGACAACTTCTTTGACCAATAGGATGAAAGCTTCTTCACCAATGGGATCTAAGCACTGCACCACTGATGGAAGAAAGCGTGGACTGCAAGGGGGACTATGTTAAAAAATAAACTTCATCGGTCATATTCCATGAGTATCTTGGTCAACCGACCCTCGTATATTGGAGATCAGCAATGTGACTTATCCTAATAGCTAAATTGAGTTTTCCAGGAAACATATTGGGGTTTATATTAACCTATTTAAAATGTTTATTGGGAGCTATGGTTAGTATAAAGGCTTTGAAACATGCTTTGTGTATGATGTTAATTGGTTTTAGAGCCTGTAGCATTAGAGACTTCCAGCATTCTTGACCCCCAGACTACATCCCTGCTCATTGCTATTGGAGCGGAGTTGGTTGTCCATAGGTGTGAGCCCTACAAGGTGAAGTAGCTGTTCCAATGCATCACCCTCACCATCCTCTGAGGCAATGAATTCTCTATCCTGTTGGCTGGGACCAAGAGGCAGAGGGTAAGATATTTGGAGGTGAAGGATACTCATTCAGATATCACACATATACATACAAAGATGCCAATTTAATGGTAGTGTCTTACATTAGAAATGTAGTAGAAATAGTTGGACTTTTGCATTCGTTCTCCTGTTTGAAAGTTCCAATGTTTTTCAGTAATTTACAAGAAAGGATGTACTTCTTTTTAAATGGATAGTGTTTTAATATTTCTTCATGAGATTCAGGAATTTCATCATCATTATTTTACATCTGTATTCCCTACTAACTTGGGTTTTATATTCAAATAAAATATTCATTTTATCTAATTTAATCTAAATAATATATATATTCCTATGTCTTGCTTACTTAAATATTGGAAGAAACACAACAGTAACGTTTCTCAAATACTCATATACACACCAAAGAAACAGTCAGTAATAACTGAAACTAAACATCTTCATTATTAGAAACATATATAGGATGAGTTAGTGTTACATTAGGTACTAATGTATATCAATAGACAAAGATTTGTTTATACCGTTATAGAAATAATTAGGGGAATGAAGAGTTGGTATGTAATTATTTTTGTAATGGCTGTGCTAAGAGAAATGATAGTAAAGAACTGAAAAGGAAATCAAGAAACAAATAAAAATAAGAATGGAAGGAAGCAAGCACATTTAGTAACAAAATAATTGCCACTGGAAAATGTTAAGGAATAGAAAAAACCCTAGCATTGAAACATTTGACATTAGTAAATATCTTTTGGGTGGCAATTACGATATGAACATGATAGAAATGACCGCAGAAATATATGTTATAATTTTTATGGTATTATAGATATTGATTCTGATGATAATTTGGACATAGTTAAGTATAAGTCTAAAATATGTTTCAAGCCTAGAGGCTCATCAGGCTAATCCCAGTTTCCATGGTTTTAAGCAACTGAGAGTACAAGATTCCCCCTTGGACAGGGTTAAACTCCAAGCTACTGCTAGTACTCATGTTCAGTCAAATATACTAGAGCAATGTGAAATGAAGTGTTTTACTCAAAAACACAACTCATAACCCAATCCAGGAATCAAACCCATGACATTAAGATCATAAGTCCAGCACCCTAACCCTAACCACAAGTTAAATATAATTGATTTTTAAATTGCCAACTGGAAGCAGGTGTAAAATTAAAATATATAGTAGAAGAGGTAAGAAATGGGCAATGATAGGTGAGGATTAGAGACTTCCCAATTATAACTAATTGTATACAAATAGTGATATACTGGGAAATATTCTTGAGTTACTGTTAGTTATGGTCAGAGAATTCATTTCATCATTTCATTTCATGTCCGCTTTTTCCCTGCTTGCAAGGGTGGGACGGGAACTGATTCTGGCTTGATTTCTACAGCTGGATGCCCTTCCTAACACCAACCTCATTTCTACAGCTGAGTAAACTGGAGAAATGTGAAATAAAGTGTCTTGCTCAAGGAAACAACACATCACCTGGTCTGAGAATTGAACTCACAACCTTTCGATTGCAAGGCTAATGCTTTAACCACTAATCCATGTGCCTCCTTTTAAACATAACATTGAACTGCTGAAAAAGTTATATTAAATTTCTTTACAACTTACTTTGATACAATTTCTGGCAGAATTTCCTGTTTTATTTGTTGGTAAACAGTTAAATGTTGTAAATATTAATCGGAAATCTGAATATTTGATTGTTAGGATGTTTACAAATGTTAGACAGGATTATGCTGATATTGATCACCGAGAAACAAGCCAGTTTCAATTTTTCTAATATTTGGGATAAAATGAAAAGTAGAAATTATTATTTTTTTTTATTGCAGTGAGAGTATTTCTCTATATACATAAAACAGCAAGTTATATATGTGATAATTATTTCGATAAGTTTAATCTTCTTGCAAAATCTGGTGCCATCATATTCTAAAATAACTTTCTAATTGGGAACATTTGTTCCTGAAGTATTGTTCTCTATGACAAAAACTGTGTGACAGCAAATAAATCTTATATTGAATCCTAATTAACTGGATATTTTACATATGATATCATATTGATTAAACATAAAGTAAACCAAATTTAATTCACAAATGCTGCCACTGTCTTTATTTGCTGATTAAAAAAAATATCAATATTTCTGAAAACCTGTTTAAGAATATAAGAAAACAACTTTGATTACTCTGTGATACTTAGGGATCATCTTATTTCAATTCTTATGACTGTCTTTAAGATTTGGAAACCTTTTTCTAAATTCTACATATACAAAATGTTAAAAATGTGGCTTGAATACTAAGTGATGTGTTAATATTGTGTTAGGATTTCTGTTAATATTTTGTAAAACTTATAAAATACTGATTATATTTTTTATAAAGAGATAGTAAGAGAGACCTAGAAAGCTAAAATAAATATATCAATGACCCAAGATATTGATAAACTATAACTAGTAAAACCATTGAATTTGAGGAAACTAGTAATGTTTTGCATCAGCAAAAATGATACAAGTTGCTCAAAGGGTAGAATAAATGTCCTGCCATGAGGATGAAGTAGAGTTTCATATTTTGGGGTATCCTTCTTTAAAGAGAGACGAAATGTCAACTGTTGATATTTCATTTCTCTTCCACAAAGGGCAATGGATGTAATATTAGACTTCCCTTCTACCTTATAGCATAAATATTATTCTACTGTTTGAAATATTTATTAAGTAATAGATTCATAATATGATTGGGTGAAAAAAATTAATAGTTTTATTGATTCTTTTACAGTAATATTTGACACACACACACACACACAGATATATATATATATATATATATATATATACTCATTACACATACGCAATAATGTGTGCTTTTCAGGTGATAATCAAAGTTATGAGCTGTGAATATAAATGTTTCTTTCTTTCAAAATGATATAGCGAATGAGTTATAAGAATAAACTAAATAAAAATTATAATACTAACTGGATGTATGATATGATTGTGAACTAAATGAAACCAACAAATCTATAAAGATTTTAATGCTGCTGTAGGAATCAGACTATGTTGTGATGGAAAGGTCTGACTCAGTGTTGAAAGTTTTAATTAAAATTTTTTTTTTTAATACTGGAGTTGTTGAAAAAAAGAGGAATAAATCAAATTGGTTCTTGTCATATTGAATATCTTTATTGGATTCTTTTAATAAAAACGATTTGTTTGAATATATTCTCAAAGTTATAAAAGGAGAGGCAGTTCTAGAATTTTTATTCAACATTAATATGCCCATTTCCATCTAATTTTCTAAAATCACACCAATTGGTAATAGAATAAACAGTATTTTTGTAACACAACTTTCTAATAATTCTCCAGTATTTTGTAAGAATGTGTTTATAAAAAAATCTTAATTCTAGATGATGAAATAAATAATTATCTCTTATAATTAAATATATATTATATGGTCAAATATTTCTTTTGAATAATCATTGTAATCAAATATTTTGAAAGCTCCTTTTCCTTTACAGACCTTATCAGTTGGATTTCTATGATAATTGTGTTGTATAACTAGTGATATGCCTAGCCACCAATGTGATAGCAGCTTTCACTATTATATGCTTCTGGTTTGAAAATAGCATTAGCACTTTGCAGAACCAAGTTTTAATTTCATTCCATTGAGAATTCCAGAACAGAAGCATCTATCATAATCAGTAGTTGAACCACAGAAAAAAAATGTCAAATACAGTTTACAAAAGTACAATCATTTCACCCTAAATGATTATACACAAAGATCTGTTCCTTATTCTCTTTGTAATAAAAAATAACATTTTATTTTTTGTGAGTTCTTATCATAAAAATGTATTTTTAAAAAAATCATAATTTTCTTCAACAACTAAAAGTTTCAACATTTAGCATCCAAATGGGTCTTTTTTCTGTCTCATTCATAGATGGCAATAATTGCCATAATGTTAAATAAATTAGGGTTATGGTAATGCAAGAGACTGACAAATGTAAGTATATTTATATTGACTTGATTTATGACACAAGACCCTAACATTTCAAATGATATCCAGTATTTATTTATTTTTTTCATTACTAAAATTAAAAAGAATTCCTGTTAAAATATAATTAAAAACAAATGAAACACTTAAGTATTTTATCTGACCTACAGCCATAATTACTACAAATTAAAACAACTTGGTTCAAACAACCATAGAACCATTAGAAAAATACACTTAGACAAGCATGTAGAAAACTAACCAAGATTCAAGTGTACTTGAGGAGAAGTAGGAGTAACCATTCTAAAGAACATTAATTTAGCTCTTTTTACCATCTCACTTAAGCTGTTATAACAACGAATATCTATTTTCTGTTACCATCACTTCTTGTTCTCTCTTCAAGTTTTGTTGAATTTGGTTGTTCTTTTAATCAGTATATGTCTAACATAATATCATATAGCAAGCTGAATAGGCCTTATATTGACAGTTGGAATAAATCAGAAAACATTTCTATGACCATTAAAATAAACACATCAAATACTCAGAATTGTGGAAGAAAGGAATTTGAGACAACTGAATTACTGCTTTTGTTACAAGGTTATTTTCTGTTGAAAGGGTTTGGGGAAAGAAGAAAAAATAAAATAAAATAAAATATTTTGATTTCAAAATATGAATGAATGTATAAGAACGATAATTTCTATTATTTTTGAATAACGACTGAAAATTTCATCTATATTTTACTATCACTTTGAGTAAGAGCAAAAAAAAAGAAAAAATTAGATAAAACCCAAAGAAAGGGGGGGGGGAGAAGGAGAGAGAAGAGGAAAAAATTAATTTCCAGTTAAATTTTGGTAGGCTTAAAAATGAAACAAAAAAGTAACATTAAATGAATAACATGAAGTAGCACCATTGCAAGCATCACTTGTATTTATGGTTGTTGTTGTTGTTGCTGTTATTATTATCATTATTATTATTATTACAATTATTATAATATTTCGTTTGTAGTATACCTCAGAACTTGCCATATGAAATGATGTAAAACATGTTCTTTATATTATTTCTTTTGTTTGTTTGTATATAAGAGAAACTCAATGCGAAAATATTCTAAGGTGACTGATGCAGTTCACTGGATCATGTTAAAAGTATGGGTCAAGAGCTTTTTTTTAGGTGGATAACAACGATGAATTTTTGCTGCTCAGCTAATCTACTAATCATTAATAGTCAATATTTCCTACTAAATGTTTGCCTTGTTTAGAAAGAAAGACCATATATTGATAAGGATGGCTATTTAATAATCAAACTAAAATTTGTATTTCTTATGATAAAAGGTACAATATTTGTATGTCCTTTTTCCAAATTTAGTGCTCTTTGTACAGTTTCTAAAACATTTCAATATAGAATGCAGCAGATATATGTTGCAGACTACATTGATCAAAACACTTATGTTATTTTCATAATGTATATATTTTTACACTTATACTCATTCAAATATACATACATACATATACTCAATTTACACAAATAATTGAATATAGTCAATACATTCGTATATGAATATACATACACTAAAAGATATATATATATTAATTGAAGCTGATGCCTCAGTCCTCTGCTACTTTAAATGTCTATTTCTTGCATATTTTTCAACATACACACACAAACACACACACACACACATATATATATACATGTTGCCTTAGATAAATTTGCAAGAACTGGGTAACTAATGGTAACAACAGAATGAAGCTTCAGTTTCAAATATATAATCATGATTATGTGTTAAGGATATTTTCTGTCAGTTTTACATCCATACACTCATACACACATATATATATTATATTATATATAAATACACGCACATATTATATACATATATATATATAAATACATACACATACATATATATATTATATACAAATACACACACTCACATTTATATATGTGTATGTGTGTGTATATGTGTATGTGTGTAACTCATGCATGCATGTTTTTATGAAGAATTAATAAAACACTGGTTAGTGTATATGACTTGGTTGATCTGTTTTTGTTTTGTTTCTTTTTCAAACATATGAATCATGGAAGTAAATTAACTTGATATTAAGTGGAAGACTTTAGGACTGGTTGTAAGTTTGATACAGAAAGAAGAAACGGGTTTAATACCAATTTGATGACTTTCAATATTAGTATTTTTTTATATAATGACAAAACAAGAGATTTTTGAAGAGCACTGTATATAGGGGTGCTGGGGTTTAGATAATATCATAGCTATCTTAACCTTTCTTTCTTACGCAATCTGTTAAATAAGAACCTCTGGTATACCCAGATAAGCAGTCATATATAACCAAGCAGATAGTTGATTTTACTAATAGCTAATGAAAAATTAAAAGTTCAATAAAATAATATGATAACATTTATATCAGCCATACAGTTATGTTTCTTTCAGTCATTTATTTTACTGACAAAAAAAACGTTACTAAAAAGAAAAACTGCTGTTACAGAATATATAGTTATCACACTATTTTGTTTTTCCTTTGACTATCAAATGAATTTTCCATGTCAGTTACATGTTCCTTTTGAATTTGATATTAATACTTTATCTTTCCTATGTAAATTGTTTTTATTTTAAATTTCATTCAGTTAAATACATTTAAAAAAATGATTTTATACTAATATGAGGCACAAGGCCTTATAAATAATTATATGATATCCATGTTATATTTTTCAAATATCATGAGCAGCATAAGAGAATTGAAATGAATTATCTACAGAGAAAATGGAACTGGATACAAACGTAGGTTAGCATACTTTGACTCTACAATGCTGACATCTACTCTATGTCATTATAACTTGCAATAAAATCAAAATTCTCTAGAGATGAAATAGTCATTCAAATTGATTCAGAAATGTTTAGAAGGATGTTGTCAAACTTTGACTGTCCCAAGTTGAAAAAACTTCTCAAAAGGCACAAGTTTTCCATCTGTGTCATGTGTTAGTCTTTTCACACTAATCTGCTTTATGTAAAAATTAAAATACTCTTGAACATTACTCCCATGTGAAAATAACTAATACTAAAGTTATGGCCATTTATGGTTGATTAATCTTTAAATTTAAGGGAGCCATATGCTATATTTTAGTTTTCTAGAAATGTCTCATTTTAAGATTTAAGTTTAGTTATTTATTTTTTAGAACATTGATAAAGACACTTTTAAATTTCTTTTGTAAATTCTATAAATGACATAACGTTTACTTTATAGTAAAATATGACTTGCAAGAATGGCTGTTGTCAAGAAGTTTGCTGCACAACTATATGGTTTCAAGTTCAGTTACCCCTACACAGTACCATTAGCAGGTGAGTTCTGTCATATTCTCAAATTGACCAAAGTCTTGTGAGTGAAACTCGGAAGAGAGAAACTGTGTGGAAATCTGTTAGAGGGGCTATTCCTGTTTTGGGGTAGTAGACATTAAGTCATCTTATTTAACATTACAACATTGCTACTGGGTGCCTTTAGTGGAGTACAAAAGCAATCAGGCCAGGTCCCCAGTCTGAGGATAATTTCCTCACACCATTCTAAGAGGTTTTGAAAAATGTCATAGGCAGTACTTTCCTTTCTCTAAGCCATGAAAATGAAAAAAAAAAAAAATTATATATCTATAATGGGAAGTTATTTAATGCTAAGTTTGGTATCAAAAGGATAAATAATGAGAAACTTAAAATATGTGACAACATTGAAATAGAAAATTCTTTACTATGTTCATATAT